>JASPKZ010008384.1:460000-1167500 GCA_030220185.1 Diploptera punctata
ATAAAACTAGAGTTATCAACAAAAAGAAAATAATTTTACCATCAAAAGCGTGGGATGCTCTACATCAATTAATATATTTGATAATAAATAAATATTTGTAAAAGTAAAGTCTCTAAGAAGAAAATGTAAAAATCATAAAAAGCACCCCACGCTTTTGATGGTAAAATTATTTTCTTTTTGTTGATAACTCTAGTTTTATTCTATATGTGTTGGAGATTATTTTTTGCTGACCACTTTAATTTTATCCCAAGCGTGTTGGAAATTAAAATTATTTTTCATTTTTTTAGTTCGGTTTTCTAATAAAGCGTGTTGGTTTAGTTTTTTAAAACTATTATTTATTTTACTTTATTTGCTACAATTCTGACTGTGCAAGACAAACAATTAGCTTATTTAGAGTACTTACAAAAGAAAACTGAAGAATCTAAAATTATATGTAAACAAAAAAAGAAATCGAGCGAAACAAATAACTCGAACAGCTCATAAAGATTCCTGGGAAAGATTTACTTCCAAAATAGAGCACAATCTTTAGCATTTAAAGTAATGAAACAATTAAATAGAACAGAAAAATATACTGCAAAACTAAATACCATTGATCTGCAGACAACGGAAAATTACTACAGAGAATTATGGTGTAACGAAGAAGAATTAGTTATAAAACGCCCTTCTTAAAATGAAAATAAATCAGAAATAGACGGAATTACTCTAAGCGAAATGAGGGAGGCATTGAAAGAAATGAAAAAATAGAAAAGCACCAGGTATAGATGGTATAAACAATGAACTGATAAAGTATGCAGGTTTATTTGCAGAAATAAGATTATCGAACTTAATAAACGAATGTTGGAAGACATGTAAAATACCTGAAAATTGGAAGATAGGTGAAGTCATGTCCCCTCTTCAAAAATGGAAATACATTAGATAGTAAAAATTATAGAGGTATCAGCTTATTGAACTCCACTTAAATCATATGCGAAAATAATATATAGGCCTAGAAGATATCTGACACACTCTTAGAATAAGAAGAAGCAGGGTTTAGAAAAGGAAGACCCTGTAGTGATAATGTATTTATTATAAAGAGACTAATTGAAAAGAGAAGTTATTTAACATGCCAACATATTTGTTGTTCATTGATTTTGAGAAGGCCTCTAACAGAGTAAATAGATGTAAACTATGGGAAATAATGAAAGAACGAGGTTATCCACACCATCTAATAAAATCAGTCCAAGGCTTACTTATTTAATCACTGGCACTATCGAACCCGTAGGTTCATGGCCGCGCGGACATAAGCTCTCCATACATCCCTATCCTGAGCTAATGCTTTCCAATCATTCCCTGTATAATCCACTTCCCTCAAATCATAGTTAATGTTATTCTGCCACCTCATTCTTGGTATACCAACTGGGCGTTTTCCCTCTGGCTTTCCTACAAGAAGCTTCCAAGCAAATCTTTCATTCCCCATACGTGCAACATTTCCTGCCCATCGCAGTTGTTTTTATTATATCTGGCTTCCTATAAAGACCATGTAGTTCATTGTTATGTAGTCTTCTCCATTCGCCTATCTGTTCATCTCTCTTTGGTCCAAACATTTTCCTAAGAACTTTATTCTCAAATGCTTGTAATATACTTTCCTCCCTTAAAGTAAGAGTCCATGTTTCGCACCCATATAATATAACTGGTAGAATAATAGTTTTATATATTTTCAGTTTAACGTTTTTTGAAAGAGTTGGGACATCAAGAGTCTCTGTAATGCATAATAGCACGCATTTCCAGAATTGAACCTATGTTTAATTTCTTTGTGCATCTCATTCCTATTTGTGATTATTGTTCCTAGGTATTTCAATTCAGCCACTTCCTCAAAATTTCCCTCATTTGTCATTAACTGTCCATTTCCATTATATAATGTATTTCTACGTGTGACCATATATTTAGTTTTATTGATGGTTTATATGAAGAAATTAAAGTAGTGATAAAAACTGATGGAAAAAAGTCAAAGAAATTTTAATATATATATATATATTATATATATATATATATATATATATATATATATATATGACATTATGAAACAGTGGAAAATTATAACAGACAAAGGCCTTAGATTGAACAATAACACAAGTATTAATAACCTAACTTTCGCCGATGATTTAGTCTTACTACACCATGATGAAGACCTGTTATAATTGGTTGCTTATAAACTAAATACAATATGTAGCGATTATAATTTTAAAATTTCAGTAAGTAAAACAAATGTAATGGCATTTTGTGGAAAAAAACACTCTGCGTGCAAAAACAATAATTAGAGACGAAATTATTGAACAAGTATCGCACTTTAAATATTTAGGATGTAATACAAGTTATGAATATGATAAAGATATTGAACATAAAATTCATCAGTTTTTCAAGCTATTAGTGGCACAATAAATAGAACATTGAATAATAAAGCCCATAAACAAACAAAATTAAAATTTTATATAACAATGGCGGTCCCTGTCCTTTTGTATGGGAGCGAATCTTGGATTATCATCACCAAACAAGCAGCCGAGATTAAATTTTTAAGAAGAGAAAAAGGATGCACTAGAATGGACCAGATATGAAATGAGGATATCCGTGAAGAACTGCAGACTACTCCATAAAATAAAATATATTTAACAACAAGAATCAGTGGAAAGAACATGTAGAAAGAATGGAAGAAAGCAGATTACCAAATAAAATCTTACATAATTTTCCGAGAGGAAGAAGAGACGTCGAACGTCCTCGGAAGAAATGGTCTTAGATCTATTAGTGAAGACGGAACAGGCAACTAATGTCTAAACCAGAAACGTGAGGAAGAAGACTAATTCTGACATGGCTGACGAGCATTTTATTGGTTTTCGTATATTTTTCAGTAGTTGACTCTAAGAAAAATTTTATTTCAGGTACCATTAACATCAACAGCATCTACATCTGGTAACCAAGTAATTTGTCTATTTTGCAACTGCAAACAGAAGAGATGTGGCAAGCGGGTAGGGCTACTTAACTTTATATTTCCACAAGGTGATGAATCCTTGGAACAAATAAAAAAAATGGCAACTATTCTAGATGATTTTGAGATTCTTTCGAAACGTGAACAACAAACTGTGGCTTTACCACAATTCCAGTTAAGCCACTTATCAAAACAAAGGAATGCGGCTCTTTGAAGAATATAACGAATCTAGTTGGAATACGTATAGAGACCTTCATAAACAAGCCTTCGAGTCCATAAAAACTTCATTCGAGACGAAATAATAGAAAAGAACTGATTTATGTACTTTGCGCAATTATTTATAAGATATCAAGCTTTATTATTAGAATTTGGAAAGGATACAATGGAACTTATTGACATAGAAGATTACCGATCCGAAATGCTGGAAAATAGATTGTTGAAAAAAATTGGCGACAGTATGACGATCGAAGCATCTACCGGACCGCGTCATAAAAAAATTGGAGAAAAAAAATGAAGAATAAATAATAGTTTTAAAAAACTAAAAGAACACGCTTTATTAGAAAACTAAAAAATGAAAAATAATTTTAATTTCCAATACGCTTGGGATAAAATAAAGTGGTCAACAAAAAAATCATCTCCTACACATATAGAATAAAATTAGAGTTATCAACAAAAATAAAATAATTTTACCATCAAAAGCGTGGGGTGCTCTATATCAATTAATATATTTGATAATAAACAGATATTGGTAAAAGTAAGCTCTCTAAGAAGGAAATGTAAAAATCATAAACATCACCCCACGCTTTTGATGGTAAAATTATTTTCTTTTTGTTGATAACTCTAGTTTTATTCTATATGTGTAGGAGATTATTTTTTTGTTGACCACTTTATTTTATCCCAAGCGTATTGGAAATTAAAATTATTTTTCATTTTTTTAGTTTTCTAATAACGCGTGTTCTTTTAGTTTTTTAAAACTATTATTTATTTTTTAGTTTTAATATTTTACAGAATAAGATAAAAATGTAAATATCTTTAAATTCGATACTATTGTAGTATGAGCTAAAAGTAATACTCTTCTATAAAAAACCCTCCCAGCCGGATTTGAACCAGCGACATATGGATTACTGAAATTATATACCACTAAGAGTTTACTGCTCTACCAACTGAACTCTTACAACGATTGACTAAACACTCGACAAGTCCGCAACCTATTATACCAGTTTTCATTTTTTTGATTTTAGGATGATTCTGGCCAGGATTTTAGAAACAAAATATGAAATTATTGTATTGTCACGGGTCCTCTACACGTATACAAAGTTTCAAGTCGATCCAATGTTTCTAAGTGGGTCAAAATCGCGTTGAAATATTCCGTTACATTGATACAAAAACACGTTTTTTGATTTTCTGATGATTGTGGCCAGGATTTTAGAAAATTAATATGAAATTATTGTATTGTCACGGGTCCTCTACAAGTAAACACAGTTTCAAGTCGATCCAATGTGTCTAAGTTGGCGAAAATCGCGTTGAAAGATTCCGTTACATAGATACAAAAACACTTTTTTTATTTTCTGATGATTATGGCCAGGAATTTAGAAAATAAATATGAAATTATTGTATTGTCACGGGTCTTCTACAAGTATACAAAGTTTCAAGTCAATCCAATGTTTCTAAGTGGGTGAAAATCGCGTTGAAAGATTCCGTTACATTGATACAAAAACACTTTTTTACACGCTTTATATTAGCTTGACCTGTATCTATCTATCTATCTATCTATCTATCTATCTATCTATCTATCTATCTATCTATCTATCTATCTACCTATCTATCTATCTATCTATCTATCTATCTATCTATCTATCTATCTATCTATCTATCTATGTAACTATGTAACTGAATCTTTCAAAGCGTTTTTCACCCACTTAAAATGATTGGATCGACTTGAAATTTTGTATACTTGTAAAGGACCAGTGACAATACAATAATTTCTATTTATCTGATTTTCTGATGATTATGGACAGGATTTTAGAAAATAAATATGAAATTATTGTATTGTCACGGGTCCTCTACAAGTATACAAAGTTTCAAGTCGATCCCATGATTTTAAGTGGGTGAAAATCGCGTTGAAAGATTCCATTACATAGATAGATATATAGATAGATACAGGCCAAGTTAATATAAAGCGTGTAAAAATAGAGAAGAGCTGTCCTCAATCGTATGTACAAAAATCATGCGCACTCTCTTTCATTCATCAGACACGTCATGCGCAGCTACTACTGTATGTTAGGTCCTCCTCTATTGCATTACGTCGGACGCTCAACTTTCTCTCTCAGGCATCTTTCCTAACTCCGATTTTTTTAAAACTTTAAAGCCTGGCAATACTACTTCATGACCGGTTTATTGCAGGTTATACTATCCCATCATGTTTGTAATTAAATTATCTTTATTTTCACGCTTTATATTAGCTTGACCTGTATCTATCTATGTAACGGAATCTTTCAACGCGATTTTCACCCACTTAAAATCATCGGATCGACTTGAAACTTTCTATACTTGTAGAGGACCCGTGATAATACAATAATTTCATATTTATTTATATGTATTTCGATTGGTAAATAGATCACTGCAGTCACCTATATTAACTTATCTGTTTATACCTCCTTGCCAGGTAGTCATGATCAGAAATGACTAGGCAATGCTACCCAGGCATATTCTTTTGTTTCAAACTCTCGGTTCAAATAATATTTATTCCGTAAACAAGTGGGTGAAGAATCCGAAAAATGTTAATTAAAATAATTTTAATTAAAGATACCCAAGAACATATTTTAATAGGCAAGTGTTTCTGGATGTATTCGAGATTTAATAAAAATAATATGTTTCATCCCTTATGCAGATGGGTGAAGGTCGATCTCTCTTCGGATCCTGTACTAATTACACCAGGTTTCTACATTAAATTGCAAACCTCTCCGGAGTACCGGTACATATGATGAGAAGGCATGTCTCGCTGTTGATACCGATTCGTTCGTCGGATGAGGATGGTGGCTCCTTTGATGCTTTTCGCCAGGAGTAGGCTACGTGACGACACCAGGTTTCACCTTCTCCCTTCTCTTCAACATCACCATCCCTCATACAGCACAATTTACAAACCACTAATACACATACACGCATTAATCCTATACCTCTCTACGCAGTATAAGCAATGCAAGGATACATCATCTACGTAAAGTGGTCTGCCTAAATAGTGCGTCAATTGAAAATAAACCATATTAATGGCATCTATCTGCCCAGGGCGGTACGCGAAGCATGTAAAATGCAGTGCTTTAATATTTTTTAGAGAAGTTGGGACACGAGTCTCTGTAACGTATTCTATATATGGTGATCTGCCTAGGGCAGGTCCTTCACTGCAATCATAACATTTTCATGCTATGATTTGCAGCTTTACTAGGGAATTATAAGTGCGGTAGCTTTCCGTTGCTTTCCACATCATGGATGATGATACTAATGATGATGAAGAAGGCCAGATGATGTTCGAGGCCTCAAGGCTTCCTGACAATTGCCTTACAATTGAGAAAACACGCCGAAAAAAAAGCTCCACCAGGAAGCTTGTTCCGACCGGGGATCGAGCAGAGGCCCGCTGCGAGACAAGGCAGCACGCTATCTTGAGACCACAGCGGTGGACCTGTAATGAATAATAGCATGCATTTCCAGAATTGAACCTATGTTTAATTTCTTTGTGCATCTCATTCCTGTTTGTAATTTATTGTTCCTAAGTATTTGAATTCAGCCACTTCTTCAAACATTCCCCCATTTGTTGTCAACAACCAGGGAAAGGATTTTAAGGTGCAAATTTTTGTCATAAAAGGGGGGGAAAAGGTTCTGAAAATACATACAAAATGGTGCAAAAAAAAGGTGATGCTGAAACAATCGAATTAAGGTTTAAAGCAGTTACATAAACTCAATATATATAATATGCATATCATTTTGCACCAATTTGTTCTTCTTTACAGAGTTCATAAAAGGAAATTCATAGTTCTTTAGTTTATTTGAATATTTACTTCGCAGATGGAACATCGAAGAATGATACCACAAGTTTCGATAAATTTCCTTTTTAATTCTTCTGATAGTACATACAACTTATCCTGCTTAACATTTGCCATGTTATTGTTGTGAAAACCCAGTTGTAATACTAATAAAAATATGTCGTGATTCAGACCAGTAAAACACAGCCAACAACAGGACGGTAGATAGAAAACTGTTAAATTATCGCCAGTACTAACTGAACTTATTTTAAGCTGTTACAGCAACACTGTTTTTAAATTTTACTTCACAGCTCCAGATTGATCATTGTTGCTGGGATATAAATTACTGGTGGTTTACATAAATTCTATTTTAATATTTATTTACTAAACCGTGGTATGGCCATGTCAAAAGAATGCCAGAGCTTATATTGCCTAAAATTGTTAAGAAATGGATCCCAATGGAAAGGAGGAAGAGAGGTAAACCGAAGAAAACTTGGATAGAAGGGGTACAAGCGGCTATGAATATCAAAGGATTGGAGGAAGATCAATGGATGGACAGGGAGGAATGGCGTTTGGTTTCCGGAAGGCTGTGGCAGCTGCCATGATACCGGATGATGATGACGATGATTATTTACTATTGTTAACTTCACACTGAAGATTGGCATTGTTTCTGAGGTATAAATTACATAAATTATTTAATATTGTTGACTTCTGATTGAGATTTTAAAAAGCTGTTCAAGAAGAAAAAATATACATTTTTCTGTCTTATCTTTTAAAAACGCAGAGAAGGGTGGAGGAAAAGATGTTGAAGCACAAAAAAGAGGGGAAAAGGGGCGAAATGTAGTAATCACGAAAAGGTGCAACAAATTGTGTTCATTTCACTTCATTTCATCCTCCCTAATACATATATTGAACTACTGGTATGAAAACAGCTATAGTTTTGGAAAGGTGCCGAGACTTCAAAATCCTTTCCCTATCAATAACTTCCATTTCCACTCTATGGTGTATTTCTTTGTGTGTGTTACATTGACGTTTACTTCTAGCATCAATGTTTAAGTATCTATAAATAAAAATGAAATAAAAAAGTGTTTATCTTATAGGTTTCAGGAAGACAACTAATCAACTCCGACAAGAACATCTTTAGAATGTAAATGAGATTGATGGCATAAATACATAGCAATTTGTTTTCTATAACGTGTCACGTAACACTGATATACGGATAGAATTATCTTCTATCTACAGTAAGTTCCATATCTCTCAACGCAGTCTAGTGCCTCACACTTACGCGTGCTTACGAAAATGGACCATTTAGCGGGTTTTGAATTAATAGCAATTTTCAACCACATGGGGTGGTCAGCGTTTCTGACTACAGTTCATGAGGTCCCGGGTTCTATTCCCGATCAAACCATACGAATTTTTCCTTAAAGGGTGGTTGCCCATGATCTGGAATCTAGGTTAAGAACTCTCCTGACGCTTCATTAATACTTATCACCCATCATATCATCGGGGTAATCTAAAACCGCCTTCCAGGGTCCAACTAAGAAATTAATTACAATTCCGCCAATGCCAGGGGAGAAAACCATAAATGTCATAAAAGATAACCTGGTGGCATTAGAAAAAATAAAAAAACTTGATCTGTATTCTCGATAACAAAAATGAAAATGACTGGTTATATAACATTTTAAAGGTCCAAAAGTAACGAGAATATTGAATCATATAAAACCCCGAATTTTACAGTACAGCCATTTTAAATATTTCCTATACACAAATGAGATCATTAGAAGTCAGGGGATATGACAAAAGATCAGTTTTGAATAAATTCAAAGTTGAGATACTCCATATGTGATTGTTCTTCCTTTCAGCCACTAGAGTTCAGTACCAGTCACATTTTTATTGTATCCATTGGCCACTCAAATTAGTATCTTCTTTCTTTAACTGCTAAAATCTACATTCAACTTCAAAATTAGCAATTTGCGACTTGTACCCCTTGGCATTCAAGAGTCTCAAATGTAAATGAAGGGTACAGGGGAAAAAAAAACCAGCTAAGGCTCGTTTTCCCCGAAATCTAGAAAACGTACTTTTAGTTGTACATCCATACTTTCTTAGATGAATACCAAAAGTTGGAGGTAAATAAATCCATGAGTATGCTTAATCTTCTCTTCTAAGTGATGGTGCTTTCCATGGAGAATCTAATGACACTTCAAACTCAATTTCAACAAAAAAAAGTGACTTAGCTTCTTCTTTCCCTATACCCTTTAAATATCTACTAATCTACTGGGAAGTTACCATGATGGCAGTTTTCTCACTTCTCTAATATATGATCTTGAAATGAATGCCAAAAATAGGAACATTAGAGAATTATATCAGGGAATCAGGATAGAGAGGAAAGGGTTTCAGGCTGGAACAAACATAATTAGGAATGAAAATGGGGATATGATTGCAGATTCCAGGAATATATTAAATATATGGAAAAGTTACTTTAATCAATTATTAAATGTACATACAGAACAGGATATTAAAGAAGATAATTTACAGACAGCAGAAATGTTAATCGTAGAACCAAGTGAATTAGAGGTTGAAATGGCGATAGATAAATTGAAGCTGTATAAAGCATCAGGTTCAGATGAGATCCCAGCAGAACTGATAAAATCAAGTGGAGAAACATTGATGGACAAGATACGCCAGTTGCTTAATATGATTTAGGATAAAGAAGCCCTTCCAGATGAATGGAAAGAATCGATTATCATACAAATTTATAAGAACGGAGATAAAACTGATTGTAACAACTATAGGGGCATCTCATTACTCTCAACTTCGTACAAAATTCTAACAAATATATTAGTAAGCAGACTTACTCCTTATATTGATGGGATTCTGGGAGATCATCAATGTGGATTTAGAAGTAACAGGTCTACAACAGATCAGATGTTTAGCTTAAGACAGATTTTAGAAAAGAAATGGGAATATAATGGTACTGTACATCAACTACACGTAGACTTCCAAAAGGCATACGATTCAATTAAGAGGGAGAAGTTATATAGTATCCTGCTAGAGTTCGGAATTCCTAAAAACTTAGTTAGACCTATACGAACAATGAGTAGGGTGCGTGTAGGCAAACAGTTTTCGGACACTTTTGAAATCCACAATGGGTTGAAGCAAGGAGATGCACTATCTCCTCTACTATTTAATTTTGTACTAGAGCATGCCATTAAATCTTTAGAGGATGAAGAAGTCCTACAACTCAATGGTATTAATAAGCTGTTAGTTTATGCTGATGATGTAGTACTACTGGCCGATAGCGAGGAGATACTAAAGGACAACACGCACACATTACTGAGTAACACTAAGAAATTGGGACTGGAAGTAAATATCAATAAAACTAAATATATGGTCACACATAAAAATACATTATATAATGGAAATGGACAGCTAATGACAAATGAGGGAAATTTTGAGGAAGTGGCTGAATTCAAATACCTAGGAACAATAATCACAAACAGGAATGAGATGCACAAGGAAATTAAACATAGGCTCAATTCTGGAAATGCATGCTATTATGCATTACAGAGACTCTTGACTTCCCAACTCCTTTCAAAAAACGTTAAACTGAAAATATATAAAACTATTATTCTACCAGTTATATTATATGAATGCGAAACATGGACTCTTACTTTAAGGGAGGAAAGGAGATTACGAGTATTTGAGAATAAAGTTCTTAGGAAAATGTTTGGACCAAAGAGAGATGAACAAACAGGTGAATGGAGAAGACTGCATAACAGTGAATTACATGGTCTTTATAGGAAGCCAGATATAATGAGAACAGTTAAGTCTCGTAGACTGCGATGGGCAGGACATGTGGCACGGATGGGGAATGAAAGACGTGCATGGAAGCTTCTTGTAGGAAAACCAGAGGGAAAACGCCCAGTTGGTAGACCAAGAATGAGGTGGGAGAATAGCATTAACTATGATTTGAGGGAAGTAGATTATACAGGGGATGATTGGAAAACATTGACTCAGGATAGGAATATATGGAGAGCTTATGTCCGCGCGGCCACGAACCTACGGGTTCGATAGTGCCAGTGAGTTAGTTAGTTAGTTAGTTAACTACTACATATAACTTATGTAACTCAATGATACCAACAATCCTGGAGGTTCATGGACGCACGGACATATAATCTAAATACATCCCTATTCTGAGCTAATATTTTCCAATCATTCCCTGTATAATACATCTTCTTCAAATCATAGTTAATGTTATTCTCTCACCTCAACTGCTACATACATAGTAGCCTTAATTATTTAAAAAAAAAATGCTCAGTATAAATTTTACGCCCACCACTATGGTATGGAGGTAGCGTCGCTGCCTCGTGATGCAGCTGGCCCGGGTTCGATCCCCTGTCGGGATAAGTGGTTTTTCCTCACTTGTATGACAATTGTTAGAATTCTTTAAGGCCCAAAAGATCCCCAAAAATCACTTGGCCATCACGATCATCAATATATTCGCCATGTGTAGTACGAATGTGCGTGAAATGATGTGTTTGGTTTTAATGTTTTATCGTCGACGTTGAGCCGATCACTCATTCGGGGAGACCCTCCATGTCCTTGTGTGGTCAAAAAGTATGTGTGTGATCCATAAAAATATCTCTCCCGAGAGGTCGTGCCACTGTAAGGACCGGGCGGCTTATGGCACGTAAAAGTGCCTATAAGGTGAGAGATTAAAATAATAGATAATAAAAAAAATAACAAAACTTAACATGTGGAAAAATTTGTTCAAATACCACCATAATGCAGTAATAACAAATAGTTTACACATATTTTATTTACATTTAATCTGGGTTAAATGTCCAGGCAGGCATCGAATAATGAAGGGATAACCTGAGATAACATGTGTTTACTTTGTTAACAAATAGGTCTACTGTAACCAGATCCTGTTTTATGTACCGCAGCGAGACACTATGCACTGCTATGGTATCATTTCCTCTCATTGTCTAAACTAAGATATCAAGGGATCCAGTTGACTCAGGACTTTAATATCTATACATATGAGTAGCTAATACCCAGCGTGCATTGCTACGCCTAAATAAATGAATTATTAAAGGTTAATTGAGCTGTATGATATATGCTGAGACGAAGCAAACATGGCGGTTGCTGGTTAGTTTTTAATTTCGGATTTCAGGTTAACCTCCACTTCTAATTTTCTAATTTCGCTCATTTTCTGATAATACCTACCTCGGTTTATTTTAATACGATATACTGAGTTCCGTCGTGAAATATCGAAAAATGTGACCGGTATAGCGATTTTAAATTTTCACTTCAGGTGAACTCCTGCACCTAATGATTTTAGAGGGTCCAATTGTGGATATAAACCATCCACGGACCCAATCAGACACACACACACACACACACCCACACAAAATATTTAATATATTTTTATAAATAGTATTCCTTGAGAGTAGTTAATAATAATAACAACAAGAACAAATCGTTATCTCAGACAAAAAATTAATTTATTCAAGTCGACGTTTCAATCTCCTTGTGTGAGATCATTTTCAACACATTTGACATGGTTGTTTATAACACATAGTTACCATTAATGTTTTTTTTTTGTTAAAAATTTTTAATCATATATTGGAATTTTGAATTTGTTCATTTAAATTTGTAAAAAAATTGTCTTGGTGATGGTAACTGTGTATTGTAAACAACCATGTAAAATGCCTTGAAAATAATCTCACACAAGGAGATTGAAACGTCGACTTGAATAAATTAATTTTTTGACTGAGATAACGATTAATTCTTGTTAATTTAATTTTTAAACAACACCAAAAGTCCCTTCAAATCGGTCGCAGTCGTTTAAGAGGAGTTCAGTGACAAACACGCGTACAGAGGGAAGATAATTTAAACTGTACACATAAATACATACGGAAAAGAAAAACATTGATGAACCCTCTCCAGCTTTTATGATTACTCTTCACTTCTTGGTTTAGGCATTAGTTGCCTGTTCCCTTTATATCTATGATTATTATGGAAACAAAAGGCTGTCAAGTTGTCCTTTTTAGCGAATTCCGAAGGAATGAAACTTATGGCGTTCTTATGAAAGGTTAAAAAAAACACAAATCTTCATCGAACCTATCTAGTAGACACCCCAAATGACCATGACCAAAATTTATGTGAAAATACATAGGCCTATATTGAAACCAAACTTGGGATATAGCAGTAATTTAAAATACATTAAGATCGTTAATTAGCAAAATCTGACTATTAGGTGTAGCAGTTCACCTGAAACAAAAAATTAAAAATTGCCCTAGTGGACGCTATTTTTTTCACAACGAAACTCAATATAAGCTATTAAAATAAACTGAAGAAAACATAAGCAAAATCCGACCATTAAGAAGTGGTGGTTTACCCGAAACCCGAAATTAAAACATTACTTTATCAACCACCATGTTTGTTTCGTGGCAATGTATACTATACAACTTAATTAACTCATAAATTGGCAATGTATCATTTAAGATACATTAGTTTAATTTATTTAATATTTTTAATAAACCGAAGGAAACACTAATCGGTAGATATTATTTAAATTGGTGTCTAATTATATAACAATATGCAAATAGGTAACTTAGGTTAAGCATCATTTGTTTTCTCTGCAGTCTGATACTTTTAAATAAGCTGTCAGCAGAAATCGAGATTTTCTAATTTAACAAAGGAAGTATATATTCCATAAGCCAGCACAATGGGACCATAAATTCGACTTGTTGACCTTGGTTTGTCGTGACCTGGCCCTCGGGTAGATCAGACAATTTGAAGGTAGGATTCGTTGTGAGTCCAAGAACTCCAGTGAATGCAGAACTTGATTTAATATATTTATTAAAGACGATGATTAAAAAGTTACAATATTGTGCCTCTAACTGTCATAGAGACGAGGTCGGAACCATGAAGAATAAGCCCTGATGCCAAGGGCATCAGCCGTTATAAACCCTCTGATAAGCGGGCGTGGCATGGACGCTGAGTTGGAATGTATCACCCTCATTTCCAAATAAGGACATATCTCTTCTAAAGTTACGTATGAAGACTGGAATTTACCAGCCATGTTATCTTACTGTATTCAACTAGGGGATGGAGAGTAATCTTATCTTGACTCGACGCCCCTGTATTAGACTGGGGGATGGTGAGTAATATTATCCAAACTCAACGCCCCAGCCTGTTTCAACTTGAATATCCACAAGTAATTATTATTATATATTAGAGTGTCCGGTACGCAATTTCCCTTCATAATATAATATAAATACATTCTGAATGGTAACTCAATACTTTAATATATATATATATATATATATATATATATATGGATTTTATGCTATTGGCTAACAGTGCAATAATTAATTAGTATATGCGGTAATAATGCTACAGCCAGCACAGGTTTACACAGTTCCTGCGTGGCGGAATTTTCATATATACACACACTATTATTGGGTGATAATTTATATCATTTTGAAATAAACTCAGCAACTTGGTTTGCGCATTTTTCATCTTGTAGTAATTGCAATTTTATTTTTAATTTTATTACGCGTAAATTCTAACGAATGTAAATGACTTGGTTGATATCACTTAAATGTGAAATTAATAGTATATTACGATGCGAGGCTGGACAGTGGCTTTTACAGAAGTGAGGAAAATGTTTAAAAACCGAGCGATAGCGAGGTTTTTAATTTCCGAGATTCGATTCTGTAAAATACTTATGGCTCGGTTTTTTTAATTTCCGAGACTGTAAAACACTTCCAAAACATGCGTTGTGCATTATTTTTTGCGCGATGGTATTTTGAAAATAATAAATAATAGTAAAATAATAACATCTTTGTTGAAAATATTTGCGTTCATTATAAACAACTGACTAACGTTAACAGTGTGGGCAATGTTTGTTAGTTGAAACTACAGCAGGTCGTGACACCAATCAGTAATACAATGGCGGCTAGTACGTATTTATTGTTTTATGTTGTTTCAAATAAAGTTCAGTTCATTTAAGATGCAGTGATTTGTTTCGTATAATGTATTATAGGTCGCGTAAGGGATTTTAAACAATGTCCTTGACCGTAAATCCAATGGGAAAGCCTATCCAGACTGCTGATCTGTGAATTCCCTGTCTGCCACGTGAACAAACAAAACAGTTCCTATGTACAGTCCATAGAGAATTATAGTGAGACGCGGATGTGTTGATTTTAGATTTAAAACCGTAGACTTTAATTATAGTATTTTGTACACTTGCTGCCTCAAGTCTTAAAATTATAATGCAATGTGAATGTGTATTTAGTTAATTACTTAACAGTTGTGATGTTTTTTATTTACACAATGCCTCCTAACTAACTAACTCACTGACACTATCGAACCCGTAGGTTCATGGTCGCGCGGACATAAGCTCTCCATATATCCCCATCCTGAGCCAATGTTTTCCAATCATCCCCTATAAAATCTACTTCCCTCATATAATATGCTATTCTCCCACCTCATTCTTGGTCTACCAACTGGGCGTTTTCCCTCTGGTTTTCCTACAAAAAGCTTCCATACACGTCTTTCATTTCCCATTCGTGCCACATGTCCTGCCCATCGCAGTTTACGATAAAGATTACCTATATTAATTAATCTTTGTAGTGATATTTTAAAAATGTTTAGCAGTGACTGTATTTGGTATTCGTTAGCGAGGGAGTTAGCAATGACGTGTGGTCATACTTGCTATTGGCTGAGACCTACATCTGGTTTGTACAGGACTCGCATCTACGCTCCCATTACAAATTTCATTGTTCAGGAACTATTGCTAGGGTTATAACACTATATTTTGGATTTTTTATAAAGATTGTATGTAGTAGGCCTATAGATAGAGGGCAGTGGTTTTACTTCCCACGTATGGTTTGTAATATGTAATGCTACAGTATAGTTATTTAGGTTGGCAACCCCGAAATGTAGGAAGTTGAACTTTGAATCATAGTCGTCATTACTGTAAGTACGACAAAATGCACTATCGCGCAAGAAATAACATTTGTGAACAGTTGACGAACTGCTTGACGGACAGGCCTAGAAGGTCGTCTTACTATCCTACTGCTGGCTTCATGTGTTAATCACTAGCACCCGGATTTTAATGCAAAATAAAGTACTAAATATGCATTCAAATATGCATAGAAAATGTAGAAAATATGCACTCTAAATATGCAAAAACAGATTGTAATAGAATCAAATACATTATTTACTTTGTGGGTAATCTTATCTTATTCCTGGTTGTTACAGCAGATAAGGAAGGTTTTCATGAGGTTTTTGTGCCTGAAGCTCTTTCATCTGTCAGTGAAGAAGATATTGCACAATGAAAATGTCCTTTCTAGATCACATGATGTCACAGGTGCATGTGAAAAACACCACAGTTCTTCAGTGAATTTCCCTTCGATTGCAGTTTTTTTTTCTCTATCACCAGAGAGCATTTTGCAAATTTGACAAATTCTATTGTAGCCAGGATTTTTATGTAATACTTCACTAAGCTTATCAAATGCGATTTTAGCGATACTGTAATATTATTTCTTAAGGTTCACGGGTGTTCCCCTCCTACACAGATATAAATGTATACGTTACGCTTACATCCAATTGATTGCAGAGACTATTAATTTAAAAAATATTAATTAATAATTAATTCATTACTAGTAATTAGCTGAAGGGAAAATTATAATTTAATACCACATTTAGGTGTAAAATATGCGTTTATGCATTAAAAATCTGAAATAAGATTTACCTCCAGAATATGCATTTCTATGCATTATCAAATACCGCTCAAATTGTCTGTGAAGGGACCACTTAACATGTTCCGCATACTTTTTAATGCGTAAAACAAAACATGAATTTTGCATACAAATCGTGGCTATATTAATCACATATTTGGATGATCATCTAGCCAGTGCAGCCGTCTCGGAGGACGCGCGGCTAAAGCGGTGATCCGACTGGCATATCAGGTTCAAATCCTGACGGTTCCGGTAAGGTAATAGTGGCGGGGCACACCTGGTTTTCTCGTTTCCCGAATTTTATCTCGCCAGCACTCTCCACTCATTTCCCCTCCCCCATCATGTTATTTCATCTCAACACATTCACTTCATCTCAAATTTCATCTCATCTCATATTAGGAAAAAATACTCTGGTTAACCAAACCACAGGTGTTTAAAATATGTAGTTATGGTTATCCAATAAAACATATTGTTTTAAGTTCAATGTGGAGGATATTCTGATGCACTCGAAAATTCGAAAAAATGCACAACTTTTTCGAAAAATGGCTTAAAAAATCGAAAATTTTGCGAAGTACAATAAGTAGCAAGAATAAAACTTTACAAGGATATTGACATTTTCTGGAACTACAACAAATTTTATAACTTCATCATCTACTCTATAGGAACATTTTAGCGTTCCCTCGAGCCCGATCAGCCTAAAGTTGTAATAGGCCTAGCCTCAATTTTATAAAAAAAATGGTTGAAGATCGAGAAAAGTCTTCCCCCTTCGAGTGTGGATATGACCCCAAAAATTTTGCTGCATTATCATGTACTTCCACATGACACGGAGCCTGTGTCAACTTAAGGCAGAATAGGACCCCTCCTCGAGGACTTGGCCCAGCCCAAATAAATGGCGGTTCAGTCGTGTGTGAATACCTGGTGTGTATCGAACCAGGAACAAACTACATATCAGATTAGAATAGATTTCATCTCATTCATTCCATAAATAAAGATGGGTAATACAATTAACTTAGAATAATATTGTTAGGGTCTTAAAACCCGAACCCATCTCTATTAATATAATCTAACCATTATAGCTGGTTTTCTCAACCCGGAACCGCTACTTATTGTAGCTATATAAATTTCTCATGATGCTGGATGGGCACCGGTCACATATTGACGTAAATTCCAAGAGAAAAATTCTCCCACATCGGGATTTGAACCACTGCATGTCCTATAGTTCTGCGCCAAGACATGATGACTTAAGCCACTCGGATATGGCACGAGACATAAAGGGTTGATAGCAAGATAAAAATACATAAATTGTGCATTTATTTTAAATTAATGTAATTTTAAGCAACTAACTGGCACTATCAAACCAGGATATGGCACTGCAAACATAAGATCTCCATGATAATAATACATTTCAATCAATCCCCTGTGTAATTCATCTCCCTCGAACTATCCATCCATCCATAGTAATTCTGCCCGAAGGCAGGTCCTTCACTGCAATCATAGCATTTTCATGCTTTGCTTGCAGCTTTACTAGGCAATCGTAGGTGTGGTAGCTTCCCGTTGCTTTCCACACCGGTGAAGGATGATGATGATCATAAGGATGAGGATGATGGCCATATGATTTCGGGGACCGTTTGGGCCTTAAAGTTTTCCTGACATTTGTCTTACAGGTGAGGAAAAACCCCGATAAAACCTCCGACCGGGGATCGAATCCGGGCCCGCTGCGTGACAAGGCAGCACGCTACCTCGAGACCACAGCGGTGGACCCCTCGAACTATGGTTAATGTTATTGTCCCACTTAATTCCTGCCCCATCTATTGGCAAATTTCCGTCTAAAAGCAAGATTCCACGCCCCATTTTAATTCACCGTTCATGCTTATGTCCTATCCATCGCAGACCACGAGGCATAATTGTTCTTATTATATCTGCTTTCCCATAAAGATTATAAAGCTCACTGTTACGAAGTCTTCTCCATTCACTTGTATGTTCGTAGACCCCCATCTCTTTGGTTAATAAAATTTACTGAGAACTTTATGCTCATATAACAAAGGACATCACATCACTCCATGTCATATACCATCTTCACTTCTCGCAACTGGAATTCCCTACCACAAGAAATAAGGGGCTGCCGGACATTGGCATCTTTTAAAAGAAATCTAAATTTATATTTGCTCTAACTTCGACTTCATTATTACCCAGTGTAAGGTATATATATACATTAATTGGTGTTTCTCGTATAATTTATCATATTTATATTATTATTATTATCATATTTATATTATTATTATCATTATTATCGTAAGTATTATTGTTATTATCGTATAAAATCTTCTTTGATGAAATTTACATTGCTACATTTAATGTATCTTTAACTGTTATAATAATTAGTATAGTGTATATCTATATTTGTCAAATATTTATATTTTCTGGTTGAGTGGAAGAGAAGGCCTTATGACCTTAACTCTGCCAGAATAAATAAATCATCATAATCATCATAATAATAACAATTATTATTATTATTATTATTATTATTATTATTATTATTATTATTAAAAGATTTGTCCTTCCCTCAAAGTAAGACTTCATGTTTCACATCCATACAACTGGAAGAATGATCATTTTATACATTTTTTGTGCGATAGTGCGTTTTGTCATACTTAAAGCAATGACGACCATGATTGAAACTTCAAATTCCTACATTTCAGGGTTACCAACCTAAATAACTATAGTATAATAAAATAACTATATTGTAATATTACATATTACAAACACGCGTGTGGGACCACTGCCCTCTATTTATGCTACATACAATGTATATACAAAAAAATATCCAAAAGATAGTGTTAATATACATTATACGAAACAAATCACTGCATTTTAAATGAACTGAACTTTATTTGAAACAATATAAAACAATAAATAAGTACTTGCTGCCATTTTAAAATAAATAGCCTCACGGCCTCCTGTTAATTTCTCACTAATTGGTCTCATGGCCTCCTGTTGTTTCAACTAATAAACATTGTCCACACTGTTAACGTTAGTCAATTGTTTTTAATGAACGCAAATATTTCCAACAAAGATGTTATTATTTTACTATTATTTTGAAAACACCATTGCGCAAAAAATAATGTACAACGCACGTTTGTGAAGTGTTTTACAGAATCTCGGAAATTAAAATCACGATTCTGTAAAAACCACTTCCCAACCTCACATCGTAATATATATATATATATATATATATATATATATATATATTTATTTATTTAGAATTTGGGATGACAGGAATCCATGCAATGCGTAATAGCACGCATTTTCAAAACTGTATCTATGTGTAATTTATTTTTACACCTCATTCCTGTTTGTAATTATTGTTCTTAGGTATATGAACTCACCCACTTCTTCAAAATATAAATTTGAATGAAAGTCGTTATTCGATTTTATTTTCTAAAATTTTACACGTTTTAATTCTATGACGTGACTCTGGATACAAACCACAGTTTCCTTTGGTACCGGATGGCGCGACAACCTCAGGAAACCCATATGCGTAACCTAACGGTGACTGCAATACTGTAAAAAACACATGATGTGTCCCTCTAGTGAATACATAATGATTCTAATATCAAGGCTTAGGATTTTCTTTGTGGGACAAATTAGGGTAGACCCCGGTGTCTAAATACTCACAAGGGAACTGTCAACCATTGCATTCCGAAACCTACCTTGAAATTTCTCCCAGAGAAGCGTTGTGATGTACCAAGCCGTGTCCAAAAAAGTATGTCGTTTTTAACTGCAAGGCTTTAAAATTCAGCGCCAATTCTCTCATTTAAACTATAGGCAAGAAA
Organism: Diploptera punctata; assembly: GCA_030220185.1. Lineage (NCBI taxonomy): Eukaryota > Metazoa > Arthropoda > Insecta > Blattodea > Blaberidae > Diploptera > Diploptera punctata. The sequence goes on from JASPKZ010008384.1 coordinate 480,564, forward strand.
TACCATGTACCAATTCATGAGATAACCTTCACAACCTGCCATCCGCACCGCGTTCCGCCTCACTCCACTCCGCTTTTACTCGCGCAGGGACTCCATCTGCTCCGTACACTAGGTTGCTATTGCCGGATTCTAGCTTCGATTTTTTTGCTAGCGGTTAAAAAGGCAGATACTATTTTGAACATGACCTTGGTACATCAGAACGTTTCTCTGGAAGAAATTTCAAGGCAGGTTTCGGCATTCAATGGTTGACAGTTCCCTTGACAGCATGAGCGCGCCTCTCTTTGCGTACAGTTTTCGATCCCTTAGTTGTAGAGCCTATTCATAAACGGCATGAAGTCTGATCGGTGGGTGCAATGAATGTTACGTCACCTATACATTTCTACTACAGGATACGAATTTTGAAAGACACAGCATTGATCTAGTTTGAATATTCTGTTATTTATACTCAGTGCGACAATGTGTGAGCGCACCAGCACTCTCTGAGAGTAGGTAATTCCCAAAAAATAACAAATAATTTAAAGATAAAGGTAAAAAAACTTTTCCAAGCCAAATAATCAGGTCTTTCCAAAAAAATCAATCAGTAAGATGTTGCCTAAAATTGAGAATGGGGCAATTTTCTATTACCTTTCTTCATTTTTGTGATATGTAGGCCTGAGGAAAATCCTGGCAAAGCGAACAGTCCATGCAAAGACAACAATGCTTGGTATTTGATAACTGATTGCGTTATGCATCAATCACTATGCGCCATTATGCAAGTTTTGAGAAAAAATCATTTAAAATTTAAGTTAATCTTCACTATTTATTTCAGCGCCAAACTAACAATACTGTATACTGCAAGTTATTATCCTTTTTGACAGTTATAGGCCTACATCAACAATCTAAGATCGGGAACATTTGACGCTTAGCTGAATGATGCAAAATTCAGATTACCATTTATGAAGATCTGGTTTCAAAGCCGTTTGTTGCAAAACATAGAATAACTGATAAGACTATATTTAAAGATTTGGAGCTAAAAGTTTGCGTACTTTTACTTCATGAGCCAGTGCAACAGATGGCATCAAAATGTAATGTTTTTTAAATGTCACTTAACCGGTTGATGCGTAACATCGTCCAATTACAATAGTTACCACCACACTGTCTCCATGGTAACTAGCAACGTATATTCTGTACTAGGGACAGCGTACACTCCTTTTTTATTTATTCTATTTGTTTTCTGTGTGAGAAGGCACTTTGGTGTTCCTACAATTTGGTTAAATATTCTATTAAAAATATTAATAATTTAATAAAAATATTGTAATGTCTTTAGGAATCTTTATATTTTGTGTGTTCGTGTACTAAGATTTTTAAGTGCCAGTATATGCAATTTCGACATTCGTATCTTGTTGGACCTTAATGGCCAAACGCCAGGCACAGGGAATAATTATAAATAAATGGAAAGATGAATCAGCAGACATTAAACTTTCATCATTTTATATAGTAAATTCAATAGGTTGTGCATGGTTTGCTTTCACCGCAGTCTGACACATTTAAATAAGCTGGGGTAAGAAATAGAGTTTACTCAAATTTAAGAATTTACCAAAGAAAGATATACAGAGTGCAACAGGACCTCACCGACAAAATGACAGGGATGATAGGCCATGCAGAGAGGATCATTTTTTGTGAAGGAACAGGTCAAACAGACGACCCTGTGCCTCATTGCATTTGTATATCGTCGCAGCAACGATCGACCAGCACGACCGATCAGGGCAGGATTATTTTTGACCTTGTCAAAACACTTGTTTGAACACTTATTGTAAAAACATGTATTTTTCAATAAAATTATACGTGTACAATTATGTGTATTCAATTCCAACCCTTACGTGTGAATACCTTCATCTGCACATAACTCAAACGACGTGCTTGCGACTATATGTTCCTTCATAAAAAAATTATCCTCTCTGCATGACCTTATCATCCCTATCATTTGTAGGTGAGGTCCTGTTACACCTGTATATTCCGTAAATACGGCTTGCTGAGTAATTCGCTAGTCCGTGACGGACTCTTTTCCTTCCTTTTCTATAATGTTACGCAGGAAATGTGTAAACTAAGCGAATTCCTCAGCAAATCGAATTTATGATCCCACTGTGTTAGTAACTAATATATATAACATTTGTTTGTTGGTTTGTTTGTTTGTACTTTATGCGCGGCCATACCGCTGATCCGATTGTGATGGGGCTTTTTCCAAAATGTTCAGGAGATTCCAGGGATGAACATAAGCTACAAGAGAGTTGTGATATTCAACTCCTACACCCTTAAAAATCGCCCTTTGTAGTGGAAAACGCGAAAAAAAAAGTAGCTCTTTGGACGCTTAAATGGCTTACGCTGCCTAAATCATAACAAATGTACAAATTTAATGTACACAGAATTGAATATGTCAAAAAGCTCTACAAAAAAGTCCGCGACAGCATATGTTTATTTATTATGGATAACTTACAATAACCATTTTTGTCTTTTATTGATGCCAAGAAGATCAAGACAAGTACGTAGATTCCTGTGGAAGCATAGCAGCACATGGTGGGTATTCTTTACGGATAACGCACAAGAATTTTGCGTTTTAGCTCATTTATGCCAAGAAGATCGGGCAACACCGGGTAACCAACACTGGGAATCTTAAAATAATCACGATATACATTTATAATTATTTTAATTCTACTTATTCAACTAATCATAAGAAGTATATTATTTCTTTGTCTGTAAGCTCATTTATGCCAAGAAGATCGGGATGAGTAGATTGGTAAACAGGATTGGGTATCTAAAAATAATTACGACATAAAATTTTCCTTTTATTTAACTAAACATAAAACACATTAATTTTCGTATTTCAGCTCATTTATGTCAAGAAGATCGTGACAAGTAGATTCCCGGACAAAGCCGGATAATCAGCACGGGGTATCTAAAAATATAAATTTATAATTTTTTTCCTTACACTTATTCAACTAAACACAAAAGCACATTAATTTTCATTTATTTAGGCGTAGCAGCGCCCGCCGGGTATTAGCTAGTAAGGAATATATACACTGCTCAAAACAATTAGAGGAACACTTGTAATAAATTGAATAATCAATTGATTTTTAAAGCTGTGATGCTGAAAGTTGGACAATATGTAAATTGAATTATTAATTTTATGATTGGATACAAATTTTAAAGATCCATGGCCTAAATACAGAGAAATTACCTCAAATAACAAATATAGATTTTTTTTTATTTTGGAAAGCACTGGGCACTACTAATTGGTAAGCTTCCTGATGTTGCTATAGTGACGAATGTTGATTATTGCCTTGTTTATTGAAGTCTCTGACAAAATGAGGCATTTAAATGAGTTTGAAGTGTATCATGCTCTACAACTTTTACGACAAGGTCAATCTCTGCGATAAGTGGCTAGAGAGTTTGGGGTTTCTCCTTCCGTGGTGTACAGGTTACGCAACAGGCACAGAGAGACAGGTCAGTATTGTAGAAGACGTGGCCAGGGCCGTAAATTTAAAACAAGCCCCCAGGATGACAGATACGTTGTTCTTTCTGCTCTTCGACAGCGTACAAAAACTGCAAAAGACCTGCAGAATGACCTTCATATGGCTTCCTGAATCCAGGTTTCAGACCAAACCATAAGGAACAGATTAAGGAAAGAGAATATTCGTCCAAAAAGGCCCGTTAAAAAAACACACTTAACAAATGGGCATAAGGCAGCAAGACGTACGTATGCTGAAAATCATGGTGATTGGAACCTGAACCAGTGGTAGTCTGTGCTCTTCTCGGACGAATCCAAGTATCGTCTTACACGTTGTGATGGTCGATTGAGGGTGTGGGGACGGCCAGGAGAAAGATTTTCTGCAGAGGCTGTACAGGAAATTGATAGATTCGGAGGAGGTTCCATAATGGTGTGGGCCGGAGTTATGTACAACAATCGTACGGACCTTGTACTTGTTCCCCAGCGACTGAATGCTGTCCGGTATATCGAGCACGTTCTGGAAGAGCATGTAGTACCTGCTGCCATTGGAGTAGGCCCTGGATTTCTGTTTATGCAGGATAATGCCAGGGCACATTCTGCGGCTGTCACCAGGGATTTCCTGAGGAGGAATGAAATTGAGGTAATGGAGTGGCCAGCGGTCAGCCCAGACCTCAACCCTATTGAACACTTGTGGGATCTTCTAGACAGGAAGGTCAGGAACCGACATCAAGCTCCACAAACTCTGCAGCAACTTGGAGATGCTCTGAAGGAGGAATGGGAGAATATCCCGCAAGAGGAAATCCAGAATCTTATTGGGAGCATGTCACGAATGTGCCAAACTGTCATCGAATGTCGTGGAGGCCAGACACGATACTAACTCTATGTAACGAGTGTTTAACTTTGAAAAATAAGCACAAGATTCAATTGCTTACATAGCGGAATTATATGAAAAGTTAATTGTCAGCGTTATTCATTTGTTTTTGCTGACATGAGCAATATATAAATAAATGAATAACCACAAATAATGTACTTTATTAATTTCATGTTTGTACCTTTATCCAATGAAAAAATATTTGCATATTTCATAGTGTTCCTCTAATTGTTTTGAGCAGTGTATTTATTTTGTTAAAGTGGAGAAACTCTGCAGTCAGGCATATTTAAATAAATTAGCAAAATAAATTTAATTTTTTTCCTATTTAACAAAGAGATTAATCATACTCCGTAAACCTGCATTATCGGACCATAAATTCGACTTGCTCAAGAATTCGCTTAGTTTATGCAGTTCTTCCTGTGTTTGAGCCTTTGGCATAGCAAGAAGTAGTCCCCGCCCGGAGAACCGAATGGGGGAATATTTGACCTCCGGAAAATTTAACCCCATGGAACCCATGTCTGCATTTCTTGACGGTTGTATTTTTACGGTGAAAGATCGTCACACTTTCGACCAAGGTACTTTTTTCGACTGGCACTTATCACATTCGACCAGTTCGGCATGGGTAACCATATCGGCAGCAATGCTGCCGCCGGCATTGCTCTCCGGATCATTTAAGCACGCAAGCCACTCAGTCTCATAGACTGCGATGGCAGGGCATGTGGCACGAATATGGAATGAAATACGTGTATGGAAGCTTTTTGCAGTAAAACCAGAGGGAAAATACCCAGTTGATAGACCAAGAACGAAGTGGGAGAATAATATTAACTATGATTTGAGGGAAGTAGATTATACAGGGAATGATTGGAAAACATTAGCTCAGGATAGGGATGTATTGAGAGATTATGTCCGCGCGGCCATGAACCTATAGGTTCGATAGTGCCACTGAGTTAGAGTTATGCAGTTCTTCCACGACGGACTTATATTTTGCATTGTTGTAAAATTATATTATAGATTTAGGCCTACTGACTTAAAAGTTAAATACTGAAAACATTGGTCAACATGATTTTTGTCTCATGAGTACCAATGGTTGTACTTAATGCAGTTTTTTATCGTGTTTTCAAATATGTATTCGAAATTTCTCCATCACCCACAGTTTTTTTTATTTCAATTTCAATTAACAGATTTAAATAATTATTTTTTTTAATAAACCTAGATTTCTTCCCGGAAAATCTTGGCGCAGTGAGCGATGAGCACGGGGAACACTTTCATCACGAGATTTCCGCTGTGGAAAAGAGATACCAAGGCAAATGGAATCCTAATATGCTGGCCGATTATTGTTGGACCATCAAGAAGGATGATCCACAGGCGAAATATAGCAGAAAATCTTCATTTCTTACTTTCTAGGTGAGTCCGAATGTTCCAATATCGTGTAGTTACGAATGTAGAAAAACAAAGTGTTTGAAATTATAATAAATGCCTGTCTTTCGGAAATATTGCGTGATGAAAAAACCCCGATATCACATTTGAATTCAGAGAAAAAATACTATCAGAATCACATATTTTTCTTTCTGAGACAAAAAAAAAAGTTTATTTTTTGTTGCTCAGTGAAATTAGCATAATATGACTAATAGTTTTTAGCCATCATACCTCAGTTGTTTTACGTAGGCCCTAAGCTTTATTTGGTCTCGCGCCTTATCCGAGCGGTTTACGTCATGACGCCTCGGTGCAGGGTTACATGACTTTCGCTGGTTCAAGTCCCCACTGAGAGAAATTTTCTAATGGAATTTGGGCAGTTTGGGATCGATACACACCCAGCACGGTGAAGAATTTGGGTAGCTACAATAAGTAACGGCTGCAGGTTGAGATAACCAGCTATAACGGCTGGGTACCCGACATTATGACCACATGTCACTCCTGTATTGAATGGACTGTCGTCCACTTCTGTGTTTAACACATGTGGGCGTAAGGCCAGCAGTCGCCCGGTAGGCCAAAGGGTCATCTAGTCCTGTTGCGTCATGGAGTTACAACTTGGCAGCCAACAAAATACAGTCGTGCTAGGCATGCTCTAGAACTCTATGACGAAATGTTACCTTCCAATACTGGGATTTCAATGATCATGTGATATAGTTTAACCTTGGGAGGCGTTCAATGGCATCATCGTTGTAATTGGTTATTACGCAGTATAGTTTTGCTGGTGATACCATTTCCAGTTCAAGCGATACTGATACAGACGTAGATTTGTTGAAAATGAGGGACAAAGGGGAACACCGGTCTTGGTAATGAGAGATGTATAGTCAAGGTAAGAATGTATTAGGAATCCATTTTGTTCGACATGAAACTATAGAGAGTGTTCGGGAAGTCCCGCATTATAATAATAATAATAATAATAATAATAATAATAATAATAATAATAATAATAATAATAATAATAATAATAATACTTTATTTATTCTGGCAGAGTTAAGGCCATAAGGCCCTCTCTTCCACTCAACCAGCACAAATACAAATAAATATTCGACAAATATAGATATACACTATACTAATTATAAACAGTTAAAGATACAATAAATGTAACAATGTAAATGTCATGTACAAACAACATTTTATAGGGTAATAACAATAATGATACGATAATAATAATAATAATAATAATAATAATAATAATAATATAAATATGATACATTATACGGGAAACACCAATTAATATATATATATATATTTTTTTTTGAGTCAATATCTGGTCTTTTTTTTTTTGAGTCAATATCTGGTCTTGAGAATGACAGCTTGGCTGTAGAAACTTGTTGACCATTTTAAAACATTAATTGGTGAAATGGGCATATTGACTACATATATATTTTAATATATATATATATATATATATATATATATATCTTACACTGGATAATAATGAAGTCGAGTTTAGAGCAAGCGTGTAGCAAGAATTAATAGACTCTTAGTACTAAAATATAATTATACGATTAATAGTAATAACTGGAAGGCGCACAAACGTGCACATGAGTCTATTACCAACATTACATAAGGTGTAATGATTAACATGTGAATTTGGAGTGGGGTAAATTTATGGGAGGAGTCATCGCCCTTATAAGGGAAGGACACGTAACAAAACGTTCTCACATACACTCACACTCATATGTTCTACAAGAAACAAGTCCTACAACAACCGTCCGCGACCTTTAGTAAATTTTAAAATCTTAAGTATTTTAAAATCCAAGATAATTAGTAACTCAGAATTTTAAGTGATATTAAATACACGTGGACTTAAATAAACTCATCAACTCCACTCCGAATATTAGTGAGATATAAAACGATTGTAATTTTATATATATATATATATATTGTTAGTGTAAAATTATTCAATAAACTGGAGTAATACGTTTAAATTGATTTATAATTAAATAAATAATATAAACATCCCTGAGTTATATTCTACCCTGAGCGAACCGGCACAAGCGAAATCACTATTTTGTTTTAATTGTGGTTTGTTGGCTTTTTAATTGATACAAACAGCAGCATGGTTGGTAAGGAAATTTACAATAAACCGAAAGTCGAGGGTTCCGAGTTCCGGTAGGGTCATGATTTTTAAACTAGCTAATACCTTCCGCCGGCGTGATATCCTTGGACTCAGGGACTTACATAAAAGAGTGTCAGACATATGTTCTGAGGTAAAAATGGCCGTCACGCAGGGTTGACAACCCGACTGACATCCCGTGCCGATTGTCCAACTACCCCAAGGGCCTGTAGTGGAATTAGTATATAACGCCAATGATGCGGTTTTGTCGGACTCCAATAGTTACGCTCTGTATGACTAAATGAAACTACATTTATTTGAAGTTTTCTACATTTTGTATTTTCTTAACACCTGGTATAGGGAGACTGCCTTGCTTTGCACGCACGTCCTGAATGTAAATGACAGTCTGATAATGGCGCAATTAACAACAACAGAAGGAAGAGAACCTGCCGGGAAAAAGTTGAAGCAACATGACGCAATGCGAATCAATGCTAAACATGCACGCTGCGTGCTGCGTCAAAATACCACCGCACTTCTTATTGATTGTAAAATAGCATACTCCGTCAATTCAGTAATCAAATATAACAATAGGCCTAATAATACTTACTCACTGCCACTATAGGACCCATAGGTTCATGGGACAAGGGCATAAGCTATCCATGCATCCTTATCCTGTGCTAATGTTCGAATCATTCCCTGTATAATTTATCTCCCTCAAATCATGATTAATGCTATTCTCCTCATTCTTGGCTTACCTCTCTCGGTTTTCCTACAAGAGGAGTTCCTATGCCCCTCTTTCGTTCGCCATTCGTGTCATATGTCCTGCCGTCTCAGGGATCGATGGATATTTTTAGGATGGATAAATCTAAGAGACAAGTACTCCAGGACTAAACTGTAGGTTCCGAGTCTGAAGATTTTCGGGCTCGTAGAAGAACCTGAAGCCTAAATTAGTGCCTCTGAGAAAAATATAACCGACCTTCCCCATCGAAGTAATACCTTAGTACCCTATTAGATGTCTCATTGAAGCTATGTACTAATCAAATTTCACTCGCTGACATCTGTAGAGAAAAAAGTATTACTAAATTATACTTGTCAATAATACTCGTATCTCCGGAAGGGACATATGGAGTATATACTTACGTACATACAAGTGACTAAACACAACAGAAAAACAGCATAATCGATACAATATAAGATTCTAGATGTTATATGATATTAGCATACGGATGTGAGGCCAGCAGCCGGAGAGTAGGCTAAAGGGGCACGGCGAAGGAAAATGCTGCAAGTCGGATGGTCGAGGGTTCGAGATCCGGTGGGATCAGGATTTTTAAACTGATCTGAACCTTCTTACGGCACCAAGGTCCTGGGATCGACTCGGCTTCTAATGGTAATGAGTATCAGGCGTTTGTTCTGAGGGAAAGGCGACCATCACGCAGGATTGACAACCCGACTGGCATCAAGTGCAGATTGTATAGAGAAGTAGGAGCCTTAACTACTCCAAGGGCTTCCTAAGACCTGTAGTGGGATCATTTTTATCTGTACCTATATGGCAGATGTTAAAGCGTCAATAAATAGAACTAATAAACAAGTGACAAAAACAGAATAGGGTCTACTGGAGACAATCAAAGATTCTAGATACCATATGACATTAGTTGAAACATGGACTCTAACTTTAAGGGAGGAAAGAAGATTTCGAGTATTTAAGAATAGTTCTTTGGAAAATTTTTGGACCAAAGAGAGATAAATAGACAGGTGAATGGAGAAAACTACATAACAATGAGCTACATGGTCTTTATACGAAGCCAGATATAATAAGAACAGTTAAGTCTCGTAGACTGAAATGAACAGGACATGTGACACGAATAGGGAAAGAAAGAAGGGCTTGGAAAATCCTTGTAGAAAAACTAGAGGGAAGGCGTCCAGTTGGTAGACTAAGAATGAGGTGGGAGAATAACATTAACCATGATTTGAGGGAAGTAGATTATACAGAGGATGATTGGAAAACAGTTCAAGATAGGGATGCATGGAGAGTTTATGTCTGCGCGGCACTATCGTGCCAGTGAGTTAGTTATATGACATTAGATGTTACAGCGTAGAAATAAGACGTAAATAATAGCCTAATGATATAATCGGAAAATCTGTGTGATGAACAGTTGGACCACCCTCTAGTGAATGTTTTATTTACAAACTGAGATTTGAAACGAGACAGAACCCGCTCTCACCTTGGTTTAAAATAGAAATGACGCAACACATGAGGGGGGGGGTTGCTTATAATAAAATGCTTTTACTCAGAATTTCCAATCTACTATACAGTATTACACGCTGCTTATCAAGTCTATACTACACTTTCAACATCGGGCCTAATTTTAGCTAAATTATCAGGGGAAATGGATACATAATGACAAATGAGGGAAATTGAAGTGGCTGAATTCAAATACCTAACAAATTCATTGGCACTATCGAACCCGTAGGTTCATGGCCGAGTGGACATAGTCTCTACATATAGTCGGCACAGTAATTTAGTTTACAGGAGCTCTGCTTTGTGGCTAGGTATGTCTATTTTTTACGCGTAAGTATTTAGCTTACCAAGCGGCGATGTCACGTTATATTCACTAGAATTTTTTTTTTACCAACTACCGATACTGCAAAAGACTGTAACGCTGTTCACATAATTATATCCACGCGGAGTAGACGTGAAAACGTAATTTAAAAATGTGAAGATATTATTGGCAGAGAACTGTTTTCAGTTGTTAGTGATTGGGGTGGTGTCTTAGAAGCCTTAACGACAACTGGCAGCAACAATGCATTTTTTAAACCAGAGGGAAAGTTGCCGCCTGTAAACTAAATATACATTCCTATCCTCAGCTAATGTTTTCCAATCATCCCCTGTATAATCTAATTTCCTCAAATCATGGTTAATGTTATTCTCCCGTCTCATTCTTAGTCTACCAACTGGACGTTTTCTCCTCTGGTTTTCTTAAAATAAGCTTCCATGCCCTCTTCCATTTCCCATTCGTGCCATATCTCCTGCCCATCGCAGTATATGCGACTTAACTGTTATTATTATATATGGTTTCCTATAAAGATCACGTAGCTCACAGTTAGTAATCTTCTCCATTCACCTGTCTTCCATCTCTCTTTGGTCCAAAAATTTACCTAAGAACTTTATGCCTAGGAAAAGTAATTACAAACAGGATTAAGGTCCACAATGAAATTAAACGTAGGTTTAATTCTGGAAATGCATACAAATATGCATTACAAGGACTCTTTTGCTTCTACTTCTCTAAAAGAAAACATTAGACTGAAAATATATAAACTGTTATTCTCTCAGTTATATGGAATATTGACTTACTTTAAATTAAATTCCATGGCACGACAGGCCTAGAAGGCCCTTAGCCTACAAGCCGGCTGCTGGTCTCACATCCACATATGTCAATCACAGAGGTAGATGATCATCTAGCCAGTGTAGGGGTGACAAGTGGTCAGATGAGTCCCCCAGCCGTTATAGTTGGTTATCACAATTTGGAACCACTTCTTATTGTAGCTACCCAAATTCCTCACGATGTTGGGTGAGCACCGGTCCCACACTGGCCGAAATAACATGAGAAAAATGTCTTCCCCCATGGGGACTCGAACTAGCGCAAGTCCCGCCAAGGCTTCCTGCCTTAACCACTCGGCTATGGCGCGGGACTGACTTACTTTAAGGGAGGAGAAAATGTAAGGAATATTTGAGAATAAAGTCCCGCGCCGTAGCCGAGCGGTTAAGGTAGGAAGCCTTGGCGCAGAGCTACGGGACTTGCGCTGGTTCGAGTCTCCATGGGGGAAGACATTTTCTCATGGTATTTCGGCCAGTATGGGACCGGTGCCCACCCAGCATCGTGAGGCAATTGGGTGGCTACAATAAGTAGCGGCTCCAGGTTGAGGAACCAGCTATAACGGCTGGGGGACTCGACATGCTAACCACATGTCACCCCTACACTGGCTGTTGATCATCTACCTCTGTGATTGACACATGTGGATGTGAAGGGCCAGCAGCCGGCTGGTAAAAGGACAACCGCTGAAAAGTGGAAATACCCTCAATCGGAATCGGTTAGTCCCGCGCCGTAGCCGAGCGGTTAAGGTAGGAAGCCTTGGCGCAGAGCTACGGGACTTGCGCTGGTTCGAGTCTCCATGGGGGAAGACATTTTCTCATGGTATTTCGGCCAGTATGGGACCGGTGCCCACCCAGCATCGTGAGGCAATTGGGTAGCTACAATAAGTAGCGGCTCCAGGTTGAGGAACCAGCTATAACGGCTGGGGGACTCGACATGCTAACCACATGTCACCCCTACACTGGCTGTTGATCATCTACCTCTGTAATTGACACATGTGGATGTGAAGGGCCAGCAGCCGGCTGGTAAAAGGGCAACCGCTGAAAAGTGGAAAGACCCTCAATCGGAGGAAAATTTTTGGACCAGAGATGAACAGACAGATGAATGGAGAAGACTTCACAACTGTGAGCTACATGATCTTTATGGGAAATCAGATATAATAAGAACAATTAATTCTCGTAGACTGCCATTGCAGCACATGTAGCTCGAATAGGGAAAGAAATAAGGGCTTGGAAAATCCTTGTGGGAAAACTAGAGAGCAAGCGTCCAGTAGGTAGGCCAAGAATGAGGTGGGAGAATAACAACTATGATTTGAGGGAAATATATTTTACCGTGGATAATCGGAAAACATTAACTCAGTCAAATATGTATGGAGAGAGTATGCCCGCGCGGCCATGTACCTACGGGTTCCATAGTACCAGTGAGTTAGTTAAACCAGGTGACTTATATAGTATTTCCAATTACAGATTATATGTTATTCTCCATTTACTTTATCAAGTTTGGGTCCATATTGGAATGGTTGGGACATATCTTTAGAATGGAAGAGAAAGTACTCCAAATTTAACCTTGAATTCAAAACTAAAGGTCGATTTATCGAGGAGTCGCATAAATTGAGAATGGTTGGATAATGTTGAGGCAGATTTGAGAGCTCTGGAAGTTAAAACATGAAGGAATAAAGCGCATGACAGGAGAGAATGGTCCATTTTTACAAGGGAGGCTATGGCTAGACACACAAGATCACCCAGCCAGTATGGGGGGACATGTCTGGGTTCGTAGCAATGTCTTCTTCTTCTTTACTTCACGGGCTAGGCAAATTGCCTGTTCCGCCTCACAGTTGTTCTGTCCATCTTTTCACTGGCCTTCCTACATCCCTTGAACCTCTTGGCTTGTAGTTGAATGCTGCTCTTGGTAATATTGATACATTCATTCTTTCCACGTGTGTAAACCATTTCTCTCTATATTCTCTGATTTTCTCATCCAATGTGTACATATTTAACTCTGTTCTTATATCTTCAGTCCTTATCCGATCCAATCTTGTGCAGCCTTTTGTTCTTCTAAGGAAGTTCATTTCTGCGCTTCATAGCAATGTACACCATACAATTTAATTAACCCTTAAATTGGCAACGTATTCTGTAAGACACATTGGTTTAATTTATATTTTAATAAAGTAATGGAAAAATGAATCATTAGACAATATATTAAAATTAAAGATATTAAAGACAAATTAGGAGAAGATCAAAATGGATTCACACCAGGAAGGTTGACAATATATTTGCAATACAACAGTTAATTGAAAAACGGACTGCAGTTGGAGAAGAAACCCATTTGACAATGATAGATTTAGAGAAAGCTTATGACTCAATTCCGAGGAACAAATTATGGGAAGTATTGGAGAAATACAATATTGATAGAAACCTAATAGAAATTATTAAACAAACCTATAAAGATAACTCCGCTTATGTTAAAATTGGAAATATATGTCTACTCCTATAAAAATCACAAAGGGATTGAAACAAGGGTGCAGTCTTTCACCAATTTTATTTAATATTTATGTAGAATCCATATTAATGAAATGGAAACAAAGCTGCAAAGGTATGGGGATCCCAATAGGTAACAGATTTTTGCTGACATTACAATTTGCCGATGATCAACTGGTTTTAGCGCAAGACAAATTTGATATGGAATTCATGATAAAAAGGTTGAAAAACACATACGAATCATGGGGTCTCACAGTAAATTTACAAAAAAACAGAATATCTGGCAATAAATAGCAATGAACGAGAACAATTAATATTGGAAGAAGGAATCCAAATAAAGCAAGTGAAACAAACTAAATATTTGGGAATAATTATGGATAACATTGAAGGTATAGGCAAAGAGAACATAAAACATAGAATTGAATTGAGTAGTAAAATAATATCATCGTTAAATTCCATATGGTGGGATAAGCATATTTGGAAAGCCACAAAAAAATATATTGGTAAAACATTGGTGGAATCTGTTGCAATGTATGGAAGTGAGGTATGGACAATCAATAAGTACTACAAGAATAGACTAATAGCTCTAGAAATGGATTATTTACGGTGAAGTGCCAGAAAGTCTAGATTAGAACATGTCACAAATAAGGAAATTAGAAACATAATGGAAGCAGAAGAATGCATAATTGAAAGAATTGAGGAGAAGGAATTAAAGTGGTTAGGACATGTCTTAAGAATGGAAGATGAGCGATGGCCAAAGCAACTATATGAATGGCATCCGAACAGAAAGAAGAAAAGAGGGAGACCAAGGTTAACATGGAAGGAAACACACGAAGACAGTAATGCAAGCTAGAGGGCTAAGCATCGACGATGCCCAAGACCGTAGGCTTTGGAGGTTTGGCACGGGAAGACGGCAGCAGCTGTAAAAACCCGAAGATAGAGTGTGTTAATTTAAACAACAATATGCAAATAGGTAATAACCATAGAGCGGAATTAGTTGCCACAATGGCCGAAAACTTATTTTATATTGGTATAGACCAGCCGTTCCCAACCTTTTTCGACTCGCGAAAACCTTCCACAATGACCTGAGTTGGGTGAACCATTGACTTTCAAATAGACATACAACACACAAGAATAACATTTAATTCCAAGCAAAAGGTTTAATAACCCTAAATTAACTTAACCCTTAACTGTTAAAACCTACTCAGGGATTCGAGGTAAATATTAATTTATTTTTGAAATGTGATAAATTTCCGATGTTACACATATGTAACAAGGGCATTACAGGGTTCATTTAATTTTAAAATAATAATTTAAAATAATACTAATAATAATTAATTATTATTATTATTATTATTATTATTATTATTATTATTATTATTATTATTATTATTATTATTATTATTATTATTATTATGTCGCAGAAAGTAAGGAAAAATTAATAGGTCTAACCTCGAAACCCGCCATTACGGAAAAGTTTTGGCGAGCCCCTTGAAATACTTTGCGAACCCTCTGGGGGTTCGGAAACGATGGTACAGACTATACATGGTATGGTCATGTAAAAATAGTGGCAGAAGACAGATTCCCAAGAAGAATAGTAGAATGGGTGCCACGTGGTAGAAGAAGACGAAGAAGAAGAAGAAGAGGACGCAAAAAATAACGTGGATTGATGGTGTTTTGAGCAGAATGAGAGGATAAAGGATTGGACGATGGAGATTGGGATGACACAGAGATGTGGAGGAGAATAACAGTAGATTACTTGGGTTCAGGAAGATGTTCTGAAACCTGCTAAATAAATAGACTGTACAAGAATGAGTGTAAGGGGTGTACCACATTGCCGCACACCTACCGGGCTAAGAACGGAGCTCTGTCATGTAGAAAGACAAACGAAGTAATTATCGTTTCATTTAGTAAAGAAGTTGAGTTATTGTAGAGTACGTCGGTGGATGATATTCCGCGTATCTCATCTTCCGTGTAGTGAAATGTCACCCAAAATGAAAATAAATGTGCATGCGATAGGGCAATCTTTGTCTTAAAACGTTTCATTACCTTGTAAGAAATGCATAATCTAAGTATATTTTATTATACACTGCTCAAAACAATTAGAGGAACACTTGTAATAAATTGAATAAGTAATTGTTTTTTAAAGCTGTGATGCTGAAAGTTGGACAATATGTAAATTGAATTATTAATTTTATCATTGGATACAAATTTTAAAGATCCATGACCTAAATACAGAGAAATTACCTCAAATAACAAATATAGAGAATTGTTTTATTTTGGAAGGCACTGGCCACTTCTAATTGGTAAGCTTCCTGATGTTGCTATAGTGACGAATGTTGATTATTGCCTTGTTTATTGAAGTCTCTGACAAAATGAGGCATTTAAATGAGTTTGAAGTGCATCATGCTCATCTTTTACGACAAGGTCAATCTCTGCGACAAGTGGCTAGAGAGCTTGGGGGTTCTCCTTCCGTGGTGTCCAGGTTACGCAACAGGCACAGAGAGACAGGTCAGTATTGTAGAAGACGTGGCCAGGGCCGTAAATTTAAAACAAGCCCCCAGGATGACAGATACGTTGTTCTTTCTGCTCTTCGACAGCGTACAAAAACTGCGAACGACTTGCAGAATGACCTTCATATGGCTTCCGGAATCCGGGTTTCAGACCAAACCATAAGGAACAGATTAAGAAAAGAGAATATTCGTCCAAAAAGGCCCGTTAAAAAAACACGCTTAACAAATGGGCATAAGGCAGCAAGACATACGTATGCTGAAAACCATGGTGATTGGAACCTGAACCAGTGGGAGTCTGTGCTCTTCTCGGACGAATCCAGGTATCGTCTTACACGTTGTGATGGTCGATTGAGGGTGTGGGGACGGCCAGGAGAAAGATTTTCTGCAGAGGCTGTACAGGGAATTGACAGCTTCGGAGGAGGTTCCATAATGGTGTGGGCCGGAGTTGTGTACAACAATCGTACGACCTTGTACTTGTTCCCCAGCGACTGAATGCTGTCCGGTATATCGAGCACGTTCTGGAAGAGCATGTAGTATCTGCTGCCATTGGAGTAGGCCCTGGATTTCTGTTTATGCAGGATAATGCCAGGGCACATTCTGCGGCTGTCACCAGGGATCTCCTGAGGAGGAATGAAATTGAGGTAATGTAGTGGCCAGCGGTGAGCCGAGACCTCAACCCTATTGAACACTTGTGGGATCTTCTAGACAGGAAGGTCAGGAACCGACATCAAGCTCCACAAACTCTGCAGCAACTTGGAGATGCTCTGAAGGAGGAATGGGAGAATATCCCGCAAGAGGAAATCCAGAATCTTATTGGGAGTATGCCACGAAGGTGCCAAACTGTTATCGAATGTCTTGGAGGCCATACACGATACTAACTCTATATAACGAGTGTTTAACTTTGAAAAATATACACAAGATTCAATTGCTTGCATAGCGGAATTATTTGAAAAATTAATTGTCAGCGTTATTCGTTTGTTTTTACTGACATGAGCAATAAATAAATAACCACAAATAATGTACTTTATTAATATCGTGTTTGTACCTTTATCCAATGAAAAAATATTTGCATATTTCATAGTGTTTCTCTAATTGTTTTGAGCAGTGTATTATGCACCTTATATTGTGCTTCTTAATGTTTATTACAGAAGAATCGCCCGATAGGTATGCAAACATGTGATACACCCCATCCCACTCCTTCCCGATCGCTCCAGTATAGTCAATAGTACAAGTAATTCATCAGCACTGTGGAACAAATTCCGCTATCTAGTAATAACTTACGGTTATGCATGAATGGTTTCCACTGCAGTCCGGCATTTTTAAATAAGTTGACATAATACTTGAATTTCTCTAACTTAAGAAAATAAATATATATATATATATATATATATATATATATATATATATATATATATGACATGATAAGAAAAATAAATGCCTGAAAGGGTTTCGAACCCGGATCTCTGGGTTGGTACCCCAGCGTGTTATCCATTACACCACCAGGCGATTCCAATTCAAACATTTTTCTTATATGTACATTATATTCTCCATTATTACTAGATGCCGCGAGAACTATATATATATATAATTTATTTTGTTAAATTAGTGAAATTCAATTATTATGTCAATTTATTTTATATATATATATATATATATATATATACATATTTTGTTAAATTAAATAAACTCAATTATGTCAACTTATTTAAAATGCCGGACTGCAGTGAAAACCATTCATGCATAACCGTAAGTTATTACTAGATAACGGAATTATATATATTCCGTAAACCAAGCAAAATGTGACCATAAATTTGACTTGCTGAGAAATTCGCTTAGTTTTGCAATTCCTGGGTGACGAATTTTTCGGCTAAACTTTACAACATGTGGCATGACTTTTTAAATTACTACATAAACTACTGTCAAATTGTATTCTTAGGGTTTCATTTTTAAATTATTTCCCACCATTTACAATGATGTTTACATGTTTTCCAACGAATATTTAAATATATTTTTGCACGAGTTTGAACTACATGAAGACGTGGCAGCCATATTGATTTTAACCAATATTCTGCGTTCCAGTGCAGCCAACATAGAGTATGTACTAATTAACTTACATTACATAAAATCAGCGTGCATTCTTTCAGAAGTTAGAGTATTTAAATTGGCGTTAGATTAACTTTTAGGTTGGTGTTTTACGGTTAGAGTACTTTAATTGCTTTAGGTTTGCTTTTAGGTTGGTCTTTCACAGGTTAGAGTACTTAAATTGCGTCAGGTTACTTTTAAATTCGTTGGCAAAGCGAGTCCAAATATATCATGTGCTGGCTGCCATCCCGTGAATTCCACAGTGTAAACCGGTTCGAATCTGTTGGCGCATGCGTATGGTGTATGGTTGGAACTTAGAAAAAGAAAATTCTTGTCACATATTGTAAAGTATTTCCGATTTTTCTTTTCGGAGCCATTTAACTGATGTGTGTATTCTGCACAACTGTACTGGTTACACTACTGGGGTTGGTATTATGTACATTGTGAGATCTTTATAAGGGAAAGAGTAGGGCACTGTACACTCACTTTTTACTCGTAGAATAATGGCTAGACTTTTATATTTACTTTCACGGCTCAAATAGAATGGTAATATTTTAAGCTACGTAGGCCGGAATAGGGTCGCCGAATTTCGGAAGTACGGCCTGTGACATCAAGTCTATAAGTCACAATTATTTCAGTTTCTTTCTACAATAAATCTAGTTCAGTCGTGTAGTGGTGGCGTTTGGTTCAACTATCATGCGCGAGTGAAGCGGGAAGTACTGCATAGTCAAGCTAAGCAAATATTGTATGTGTGTGTGTGTGTGTGTGTGTATATATATATATATATATATATATATATATATAGATATTATAAATATATTTTTGACATTTGGCAATGAAGGCAAATATGATATGAAAAGAAAAATGAATGCTTGAGTCGGGAGACTCGAGTTCGAATCCCGACTCAAGCATTCATTTTTCTTTTCATATCATATATATATATATATATATATATATATATATATATATATATACCCACACACACATACAATGTGATTAAGTTTTGTGAAGTAAAACTGTGAGAATCATTTCGCATATCGTTCTCCACTTTTCATATTTTGCGGATTGTACGCTCTAAGTCTGGACTCGTGATTTCCTGCTCGCTATACTAGCGACACCCTTCTGTACTATCCCAGCCTTTGTATATAAATTCTGAGCTAAATTCCAGTTGTACTGTAAACTAAAATGCGTAAGGTATTACTTCACCGACACCGAATATTGGGAGAATCGTGGTGCTACTTTTAATCGCCATATGACTTAATTGTATACGGAACAGTCATCGATAGAAACATTGTACTTATGTGGCAGTATTTTATAGGATATAAGACAAGATGGTAAAATAATACCAATAATTAGGAACTTTCTTCATTTCTTATTTATTAATTAATGGCAAATTAAAAATGATATATGGGCTACTTAAACAGACGTTTACGTTTTTTTCCATGATGTCGATAGATATCCTTTATTTACAATATCATTACGAGCAGAATGTATGGTCCATGCTGATTTACCTATAAATTCTGTTGTTATTTTCACATCCTCAATGGCTAATGTAGGATGTTATTCACTAGACTGAAAAAATTAAATATAAGATGTTTCCGCTTTTCAAAGTTTTTTTTTTTGAGCTTAAAAATTGTATTGGAGAAGCAGTCATTTGGAACATTTGAAATTTTAATATATTCTGCACTGTGCATGAGTAAGAACTGAACAATGAATTGTTTATTTATTTAATCTATTAAAGTTGTAAATATATATTTTAAGATTCTCCAATGTTAACTTATATAGACATGTACTACTATATATATATATATATATATATATGTATATATATATATATATATATATAACTCTTCTGTACGTGAGTTTATCACTCTATTCCTCCTAAACGACTGGATCGATTTTGATTACATTTTTTGTTTGTCTGATTGGGTCCTTCGATGGTTTTAATTCACAATTGGACCGGAAGTGACAATTTAAAAATCGCTCTAGCAGATCACAATTTTCGATATTTCACAACGAAACCCAGTATATCCTATTAAAATAAACCGAGGTACATATTATCCAAAAATAAGCGAAATCTGAAAATTATAATTGGAGATTTAGGGCCTACCTGAAATCCAAAATTAAAAACTGCCCTAACTAGACCGATTTTGATCTTTTTTTTTTTTTGTTTAAATTCACAATTGGACCCTCTAAAACCATATTAGGTGTAGGAGTTCACCATATATATATATATATATATATATATATATATAACTCTTCTGTACGTGAGTTTATCACTCTATTCCTCCTAAACGACTGGATCGATTTTGATTACATTTTTTGTTTGTCTGATTGGGTCCTTCGATGGTTTTAATTCACAATTGGACCGGAAGTGACAATTTAAAAATCGCTCTAGCAGATCACAATTTTCGATATTTCACAACGAAACCCAGTATATCCTATTAAAATAAACCGAGGTACATATTATCCAAAAATAAGCGAAATCTGAAAATTATAATTGGAGATTTAGGGCCTACCTGAAATCCAAAATTAAAAACTGCCCTAACTAGACCGATTTTGATCTTTTTTTTTTGTTTAAATTCACAATTGGACCCTCTAAAACCATATTAGGTGTAGGAGTTCACCGGAAGTGAAAATTTAAAAATCGCTCTAGCGGTCACATATTTTCGATATTTCACAACGAAACTCAGTAAAACCTAGTAAAACAAACCGAGGTAGGTATTATCAAAAAATGAGCGAAATCTGACAATTAGAAGTGGAGGTTTACCTGAAATCCGAAATTAAAAACTGACCAGTAGCCGCCATGTTTGGTTCGTGTCAGTATATACAATTTAATTAACCTTTAACATTTCATTTATTTAGGCGTAGCAACGTACGCCGGGTATTAGCTAGTAATATATATATATATATATATATATATATATGGGGCACGCCGTAGCGTAGTGGTTAAGGTACTGCGCTACAAGCCAGAAGGTCGCGGGTTCAAGTCCCGGTGGGGTCAGGATTTTTAAACTGACCCAAACTTTCTGGCGGCACTATGGCCCTGGGGTCGACTCAGCCTCTAACGGAAATGAGTAAGACGCTTGTTCTGGGGGTAAAGGCGGCCGTCACGCAGGGCTGACTACCCGGCTGACATCAAGTGCCGATTGTCTAGAAAAAAGTGGGAGCCTTAACCTCCCACTACCCCAAGGGCCTCCTGAGGCCTGTCGTGGGATCACTTTACTTTTACTTTACTTTATATATATATATATGCTATATTTTTATTTTTAATTATTTGAAGTGTTAGAGAGCGAATTACATTTTCTAACACGCTTAAAAGTAAAACCATTATTCGACCAATGAACACGAATTCTTATCTGGTTTGTGTACATTACAACTGGAACAGTTCTGAAGAGGTATACAATGGGAGGGAGTGAAATGGCGTTATAGTCAAGAGTATTAATAACTTGAATAGCTGATTCGAGTTTATACTTCTAAAAATCATGTTTGAATACCGTTGGGGTTAAATTATTTAAATTATAAAACAATATTGTACATAACACAGTCGTCCTCAACAATAATATTTTCTGTTATAATCTTCGTTATATTATTAAAATTCAAAACTTTTCGAACACATGCTTCATCTTCAGGAATTTTCCTGATACTGAAACGGTGTATATATTTTATATAGAGGGATTTGGTTGTTAGGTGTATTTTTATTTAATAAATTGAAATTATCAAGGAAGCACAAAATAAAAATGTATTAAATGAAAATACACGTAAAAACCAAAACCCTCTATATCTAACATATAAAAATCAATGTTCGATTGTTTATTTGTTTGTTTGTTCGTATTTTATGCGCGGCCATACCGTTGATCCGATTTTGATGGGTTTTTTTTTTTGCAAAATGTTCAGGAGATTCCCGGGATGAACATAGGCTATAAGAGAGTTGTGATATTCAACCACTTGACCCCTAAAAATCACTCTTTGTAGTGAAAAACGTGAAATAAAGTCCCTATTTTGACGCTTAAATGGCCTACGCTGCCTAAACCATAACAAATACACCAAATTAATGTACACAGAATTGAATATGTCAAAAAAACTCTACAAAAAAGTCCACGACAGCATATGTTTACGTTTACGGATAACTCACAATAACCATTTTTGTCTTTCGTTGATGCCAAGAAATCGGGATAAGTAGATTCCCGGGAAAGTGTGCACTGCCATATTGTTCATCCGATTGAGATGGGGCTTTTTGAAAAATGTTCAGGAGATTCCAGGGATGAACATAGGCTATAAGAGAATTGTAATACTCAACCCCTTCACCCCTAAAAATCACCCTTTGTAGTGAAAAAGGTTAAATAAAGTCCCTATTTTACGCTTAAATGGCTTACGCTGCCTAAACCATAACAAATACACCAAATTAATGTACACAGAATTGAATATCTCAAACAACTCTACAAAAAAAGTCCGCGACAGCATATGTTTATCTTATACAGATAACTCACAATAACCACTTTTGTTTTTCATTGGTGCTAAGAAGATCGGAATAAGCAGATTCCCGGGCAAGCATAACAGCGCACGGCTGGTGGTAAAAACACGTAAACTTTTATTTATAGTGTAAAAGGACTAAGTTGGCATGATTTCTGCTATCCTTGTCTAGAGAACTGTTCTTCCACCCTTCGCAAAACACAATGGGCTACCCTTGTAAAATTACTTAGGAATGCTAGAAAAATTCCACCCCCCCCCACTTCCGTCCAGTCACTTTTGTGACAGGTAATTTTTGTCAGTGGCGACTGGTTCAGAGTGCTCTGTTAAAAGTGACTGCAGACAATTGGAGATGAGCATGTGAACACACTGAAAAGATTGAAGAGTCATATTGGCAGGCAGACGGTTTAATGGACGAAATTAATGATCGGTTTGAAATAAATTTAGACGATACCGACGACGATGAAAATGAAAATGAAGATATAAAAATTTGGCAGGAAGAATGTTTAGAAGAAGGGAATGCAACCACTGATCTATGTTCACTGCAGGGAGTGTCTGCCCTACTGCTGACACCGTGAAGAGATATGCGTATGAGTGAGAAAGAAGATGGTGAGTACTCTCTTTCTCTTTCTAAAATATTCTAGACACTTTAGTCCTCATGGACTATAGGAGTGGCAGCGCACGCCGGGTATTAGCTAGTAAAATATATAAATAATTTCAGCATCAAGAAAATTCCTAAAGATGAAGCATGTCTACGAAAAGCTTTGAAATTTAATAATATACCGAAGATTATATCAGAAAATAGTATAGTTGAGGACGACTGTGTTATATAAGGTACAACAATTTTTATAATTGAAATGATTCGAATTTGTCTACTAATTGTACTTATTGATTGGCAATATTTTGGAATTTTAGCAAAAATAATTATTAACTGTACCAGCACTATTTATATTCAATGTAAGGTGAGGTTCAATAGTTTTAAATAACGAAGCACTGAAGAAAAATCTGGCGAGTAACCTGTGAAGGTTAAAAGAAAGATGTAGCTTACAATAACTGGAAAAGTTCTGGGTCTATTAATAAATAATAGTTTCAAAAAACTAAAACAACACGCTTCATTAGAAAACCGAACTAAAAAATGAAAAATAATTTCAATTTCCAACACGCTTGGGATAAAATTGAAGTGGTCAACAAAAAAATCATCTCCAACACATATAGAGTAAAACTAGAGTTATCAACAAAAAGAAAATAATTTACCATCAAAAGCGTCGGGTGCTCTATATCAATTAATATATTTGATAATAAACAGATATTGGTAAAAGTAAAGTCTCTAAGAAGAAAATGTAAAAATCATAAAAAGTACCCCACGCTTTTGATGGTAAATTATTTTCTTTTTGTTGATAACTCTAGTTTTATTCTATATGTGTTGGAGATGTTTTTTTTTTTTTTGTTGACCACTTTAATTTTATCCCAAGCGTGCTGGAAATTAAAATTATTTTTCATTTTTTAGTTCGGTTTTCTAATAAAGCGTGTTGTTTTAGTTTTGTGAAACTATTATTTATTTTTTAGTTTTAATATTTTACAGGATAAGTAAAAAGGTAAATATCTTTAAATTCTATACTATTGTAGTATGAGCTAAAAGTAATAAATACTCTTCTAAAAAAATCTCCCAGCCGGATTTGAACCAGCTACCTATGGATTACCACTAGAGTTCACCGCTCTACCAACTGAGCTCTTACAACGATTGACTAAAAAGTCGACAAGTCCGCAACCTATTATACCAGTTTTAATTTTTTTTTATTTTCTGATGATTCTGGCCAGGATTTTAGAAACAAAATATGAGATTAATGTATTGTCATGGGTCATTTACAAGTATACATAGTTTCAAGTCGATCCAATGTTTCTAAGTGGGTGAAAATCGTGTTCAAAGATTGGTCATTTACAAGTATACATAGTTTCAAGTCGATCCAATGTTTCTAAGTGGGTGAAAATCGTGTTCAAAGATTCCGTTACATAGATACGAAGACACTTTTTTTTTTATTTTCTGACGATTCTGGCCAGAATTTTAGAAACAAATATGAAAATGTTGTATTGTCACGGGTCCCTTATAAGTATACAAAGTTTCAAGTCGATCCAATGTTTTTAAGTGGGTGAAAATCGTGTTCAAAGATTCCGTTACATAGATACAAAGACAATTTTTTTTATTTTCTGATGATTCTGGCCAGGATTTTAGAAAATAAATATGAAATTATTGTATTGTCTCGTGTCCTTTACAAGTATACGAATTTTCAAGTCGATCAAATGTTTCTAAGTAGATGAAAATCGTGTTCAAAGATTCCGTTACATAGATGGATGGATGGATAGATAGATAGATAGATAGATAGATAGATAGATAGATAGATAGATAGATAGATAGATAGATAGATAGATAGATAGATAGATAGATAGATAGATAGATAGATACAGGTCAAGCTAATATAAAGCGTGTAAAAAATGTGTCCTTGACTGTAACGTTAGATACTATAGGTTGGGGTCGACTACGCGGTACTTGGAAGTGAACTGTTCATTACGGTGTGAAGACAACAAAGTTCTGGCATAAAGTGAAATCTTTGCCAAGAATCTCTTTCTGGAAAACTCTTATTCCTTTATTGTGTTGTTAAACGAAGTTACACAATGTGGTCATTTTTAAATACGATGATATTTGCGGATTTCATGGTAACTAACGTAACATGTACAACAAAATAAAATAACATTTTTTTTTTTTTAGTCTCCAGATAGTAGGGCACTTCTTCTTCTCTTCAAAATATCTATATATAAGTTTCAATCTCTTTATCAGAAAATATGGTATTTCTACATTTAATAGTGCTCCGGTCTCGAGGTAACGTGCTGCCATGTCACGCAGCGAGCCCGGGTTGGATCCCCAGTCGGGACAAGTTTCCTGGGTGAGATTTTTATCGGGGTTCTTCCCACCTGTAAGACAAATCACAGGAAACTTTAAGGCCCAAACGGTCCCCGAACATCATATGACCATAATAATAATCATTCATATTCGCCTTGAAGCTACCACACCTACAATTCCCTAGTAAAGCTGCAAGCATAGCATGAAAATGCTATGACTGCAGTGAAGGACCTGCCTTCCAGCAGAATTACTATGGATGGATATTCGCCTTAGATTAAGTTTAAAATTAAGAACTCTCCTGGCGCACCACTATCATCATCATCCATCATATCATCGGGACAGCGTAACCCCGCCTTTCAGGCGCCCCATCCTCAGAAGTCAGGAGAGAACACCAGAAATGTCGAAATGACAACCTGGGACATTGAAATAAAAAAGAATATTATGGGAAAAGGGTAGTTGAAAATCTTTTTAATAGTCCACGTACCACGTTGAGAAGCAGGGAAACACTTTAATTCTCTCCCTCTCTTTTTTATTCCGCGGTAGTCCGGTGATTATGTTCCTTATCCCTAGTCCCGAGGTTGCGGGCTCAAAACCGGCCGGTTTAATAGATTTTTACGATGGAAAAATCCAAGGGACAAATCTTCCGAGTCGTGTATCCCGAGACTGAAGATGTACTAACTACATATGAAGGGAAATATGCAGAACTAAATTCGTCTGGTTTAGAAACTTCTCACCAGGGAAGCGCCCATGTCCCGCAGCAGAACGACGGGGACCAATTATGTCAAATTTTACATGTAATCCACCTATTATAAGCAGGCTCACTAGTGGTTTATGTTCTTTGCCTCTAATCCCGAGGGTCAAATGGGTCTATGGATTTTTTTAGGATAGAAAAATCCCTCTGAAGATTTTCAGGCCCGTAAAAGATACTTAAGCCTGAATAAAGAGGCCACTAAGCAAAATTTACTGACCTTCATCATCCTAGTAATACCTTAGTTGCCTACTACATGTCTCATTGGTTCGGTATGTTGACCGCATTGCAACATGACATCGTTAGGGAAATAAGCGTAACTATATTAACTTGGTCTAGAAACTCCTAACAAAGGAGAGGCTACGACCCAACATTGGGCTGGTACGCCTTGTAGTCTGATAGAAGCAGGGTTGCCCCGAAGGTAGTACAGTGCAGTGAAAAATAAAGATTACCAACAATACAAACCTTAAATTAAAAAAATCCGCGACTGTAATTTTTTTCCCCCGCGATAGTGAATTAAATTATTTAGTAAGGAACAAACATTTCCTTTAACTTCTAATTATATTTCTTATTATTTTGCCCCTATTTTTAGTTTATTTTTGTCTTTACGCGTTTTGTCATACTTACAGCAATGGCGACCATAATTGAAAGTTCAACTTCCTACATTTCGGAGTTGCCAACCTAAATAACTATATTACAATATTACATATTACAAACCTCGTGGTAGAAGTAAAACCACTGCCCTCTATGTACACTAGTACAATATCCAAAAGGTATTCTAGTGTTAATATACATTATACGAAACAAATCACTGCATCTTAAATGAACTGAACTTTATTTGAAATAATATGAAACAACAAATATGTATATGCCAATAAATATGCCATTTTATGACAGATTGGTGTCACGGCCTGTTGTAGTCTCAAGTAATAACATTGCCCACAGTACTAACGTTAGTCAGTTGTTTATAGTAAACGCAAATATTTCCAACAAAGATGTTATTATTTTACTATTATTTATTATTTTGAAAACACCATCGCGCAAAAAAAAAGAAAGGTACAACGTACGTTTGTTAAGTGTTTTACAAAATCTCGGAAATTAAAAACCTCGCTATCGCTCGGTTTTTAAACATTTCCTCACATCTGTAAAAACCACTTCCCAACATCGCATCGTAATATACTATTAAAAATGTAATCGCCTGTAATGAATAAATGAGAAAGTCTGCTCCCTTGACATTCTGCCATACATATACCAAATTTTACGAGGACAAATGATAGAATAATTCCTAAAAATTCCGCCAGAGCAGCATTTTCTCAAAATGAATAAAATTAAAACTTCAATTAATAACAAGATAGCAGTAGTAGTAATAATAATAATAATAATAATAATAATAATAATAATAATAATAATAATAATAATAATAATAATAATAATAATAATAATAATAATAATAATAATATAATAATAATAATAATAATAATAATAATATAAAGGCCAAGTTCATAATTTCAATCCACATTTCGGCACGTAAATTCAAAATCACTGATGCAAATGGACTTCATGTCTTGGAATCCGGTTGGCTATGTTTCACAACATAGACTACAGAAAGGAGGAAGCATTTGCCGCCAACACGGAGTGGCAGGCCATTTTTTTTCTC
Organism: Diploptera punctata; assembly: GCA_030220185.1. NCBI lineage: Eukaryota > Metazoa > Arthropoda > Insecta > Blattodea > Blaberidae > Diploptera > Diploptera punctata. Next base: position 508,662 of record JASPKZ010008384.1, read on the forward strand.
TTTATATTACCCACAATATATATGTTGGAAAGGGGTGGTATGTCCATGTTATATATAAAAATTAATTTCTTAAAGCAATTTTTAAATAAAATATCTTAAAACATATTGTGGAAAAGAGACGTATGACCATAGTACACATAAAAAATAATTTCTTAAAGCATCCTTTAAACAAAATATCTTAAAACAGTGCCAGAAGGGGCGTATGTCCAAATCATAAAATTGTTACTTTCTTAAAGTAACCTTTAAACAAAAATTCTTATATTGTGGATAAGGGGCGTATGTTCATATTACATACAAAAATGTTTAATTTCTTAAAGCAATCTTTAAATAAAATATCTTAAAACATACTGTGGATAAGGGACGAATGTCCATATCTAATATATAAAAATCAATGTTTGTTTTTTGTTTGTTTGTTTGTTCGTATCCTATGCGCGTGCATACCGTTGATCCGATTTTGATAGGGTTTTTGCAAAATGTTCAGATGATTCCCGGGATGAACATAGGCTATAAGAGAATTGTAATACTCAACCCCTTCGCCCCTAAAAATCACCCTTTATAGTGAAAAACGTGAAATAAAATCCCTATTTTGACGCTTAAATGGCTTACGCTGCCTAAACCATAACAAATATACCAAATTAATGTACATAGAATTGAATATCTCAACAAACTCTAAAAAAAAAGTCCGCGACAGCATATGTTCATCTTTTACGGATAACTCACACCATTTTTGTCTTTTATTGATGCCAAGAAGATCGGGATGAACAGATTCCCAGGAAAGCGTGCTCTGCCATACCGTTCATCCGATTGAGATGGGGCTTTTTGAAAAAAAAAATTGAGGACGTTCCGGGGATGAACATAGGCTATAAGAGAATTGTAATACTCAACCCCGTCACCCCTAAAAATCACCCTTTGTAGTGAAAAACGTGAAATAAAGTCCTTGTTTTGACGCTGAAATGGCTTACTCTGCCTAAACCATAACAAATGCACCAAATTAATGTACACAGAATTGAACATCTCAAAAAACTCTAAAATAAAAGTCCGAGACAGCAGATGTTGATCTTCTACGGATAACTCTCAATAACCATTTTTCTCTTTCGTTGATGACAAGAATATCGGGATAAGCAGATTCCCGGGCAAGCATAACAGCGCACGGCTGGTGGTATGTAAAAACACATTAACATTTATTTAGGAGTAGCAGCGCACGCCAGGCATTAGCTAGTTATTTATAAAAATTGTTAATTTCTTAAAGCAGCCTTTAATTAAATATCCTCAAGCACATTGTTGAAAATGGACATATGTCCATTTAGATATAAAATTTGTTAATTTCTGAAAGCAATCTTTCGATAAAATTTTTTAAAACATTGAGGAAAAGGGGCGTAAGTCCATATCATATATAAAAATTAACTAAATGGAGTAACTTTTAAATAAAATATATATCTTAAAACACACTGTGGAAAGGGGGCGTATGCCCATATAACAGTATATTTAAAAATGATTAATTTATAAAAGTAACTTTTAGATAGAATATCTTAAAACAATGTAGAAAAGTGGCATATGACCAAGTTAATATTATTACTATATTTAAATAATTATTTACATTTTATTCGTTAAAAACTGTCCTAACAAATGCCACTCTTGATTTCCAAATGCTATAGATAAATTGGAAATCACTCGTAGCATTAGCCTACTTACGAAAAATATATTGTATCATTAATATTTTAATTTGTTTTTTACACGCTTTATATTAGCTTGACCTCTATCTATCTAATCTATCTATCATCATCTATCTATCTATCTATCTATCTATCTATCTATCTATCTATCTATCTATCTATCTATCTATCTATCTATGTAACGGAATCTTTCAACGCGATTTTCACCCACTTAAAATCATTGGATCGACTTGAAACTTTGTATACTTGTAAAGGACCCGTATCAATACAATAATTTCATGTTTTGTTTATAAAATCCTGGCCAGAATCATCAGAAAATAAAAAAAAAGTGTCTTTGTATCTATGTAGCGGAATTTTTTAACACGATTTTCACCCACTTAGAAACATTGGATCGTCTTGAAACTTTGTATACTTGTAAAGGACCCGTAACAATACAATAATTTCATATTTTGTTTCTAAAATCCTGGCCAGAATCATCAGAAAATCAAAAAAATGAAAACTGGTATAATAGGTTGCGGACTTGTCGACTTTTTAGTCAATCGTTGTAAGAGCTCTGTTGGTAGAGCGGTGAACTCTAGTGGTATATAATTTCTGTAATCCATAGGTCCCTGGTTCAAATCCGGCTGGGAGTTTTTTTAAGTATTACTTTTAGCTCATACTACAATAGTATTGAATTTAAAGATATTTACATTTTTATCTTAATCTGTAAAATATTAAAACTAAAAAATAAATAATAGTTTTAAAAAACTAAAACAACACGCTTTATTAGAAAACCGAACTAAAAAATGAAAAATAATTTTAATTTCCAACACGCTTGGGATAAATAATTTTACCATCAAAAGCATGGGGTGCTTTTTATGATTTTTACATTTTTTTCTTGTTAGAGACTTTACTTTTACCGATATCTGTTTATTATGAAATATATTAATTGATAAAGAGCACCCCACGCTTTTGATGGTAAAATTATTTATCCCAAGCGTGTTGGAAATTAAAATTATTAGTTTATTTTTTAATGAAGTTGTGATGTCAAGGATCCTTGTAATGCACAATAGCATGCATTTTCCAGGTACTGAGTCAATGTTTAGAAGTCAAAATTATGAAAATTATACAATTGTAGTTGTTATACATAATGTATATTGAGATGGGGAACTAAGCGTCAGAAATCAATATTCCAGGCGCCACGAGATCCCAACTTACTACAGACTGGGTCATTCAAGCCACGGAAAGCTGGATAGCTCCTGGACTAGTGGTGCCATGGTCGCTTCTGGTTCCGAGGCCCGTGGGTTCAAACTCGACTGGGACAGATGGAATTTAAAAGCGTAAAATTCCTGAGCCTGCTTTACTTAGGAAGTGAACTAGAGTCGTAGGTCCGATGTCATATATTTACTGCACGTAAAAGAACCTCAAGCCTGAAAAAAAGGTCTCTGAGCGAAATTTGTTGGCTATTTCACGTCCGTTTTTTAATTACGATGCTAATAATCTTATCTGTTAAAAATTCGCCATTAAATAAAATAGTACTCTTCCCTCACTCTATGATATTAGATCGGGGTTTAAACCTGAAGCGAACGTTCAAAAATCGCTCTATCGGCAGCAATGTTCAATAGTTCGCAACGCAACTCAGCCAATGCTATACTAGTGAAATAAAATGAGAAAGGCAATCTCCAAAAATTGCGAGATCCGACCATTAGAGGTAGGGGTTGACCTGAAATCCTAAATTAAAAATTGACTATCAACCGTCATGTTTGGTTCGACGCAATGTATACCACATAATTTACTTACAAGGGAACTGTCAACTATTGCATGCCAAAAAAACTACCTAAAAATTTCTCCCAGAGAAGCGTTGTGATGTACGAAGGCAGTGTCAAAAAAAATATCTGCTCTTTTTAACTGCAAGGCACAAATCTCTCATTTAAACTATAGAGAAGTAAAACAACTCCTGTATTCGCAGACTGGAAAACCCTCACTACCCCTTCCGCGTCGCGTCCCGCCTCACTCCACTCTGTGCTTAACCCATGCAGGGATGTACATCTGCTCCGTACAATGGGTTGCCGTTGATGGATTCTGGCTTTGATTTCTATGCCTTGCAGTTTAACAAAAGTCAGATTTTTTTTAACACGGCCTTGGTACCTCAAAACGCTTTTCTGGGAGGAATTTCGAGGCAGATTTCTGCATGCAATGGTTGACAGTTCCCTAGTTAGACCTTCAATTAGCAATGTATCCTGTAAGATATATATTAGTTTAATTTATTGGCATTTTTAGTAATGTAATAGGGCGGCTCCCTAGCGCAAGCGGTTAGACGCTCGCCTCTCATCGCTGGGGTCCCGAAATCGAGTCTTGGTCACTCCATGTGGGTTTCGTGGTGGACGAAACGGGGCTTGGGCTGGTTTTCTCGGCGTTTCTCTCGTTTTTCCCTGTCACAAATTTCATTCCACCATTTCTCCATATTCATCTCATCCATTTCGTTTCATTTCGTTCATCCGCCCATGTGACGGTGCGCCAGGCGTGGTCGGCCGGCACCCTTGTAGTTCACAGGCCTCTATAAATATAGGGGCTTCATCTCATCTCATCCCTCGACCCGACCCTGAGTTGGACACGAGTTGAGGATAAAATAAATAAATAAAAATAAGTAACTAACAGAAAAATGAATCAGTAGATATTATTTAAATTTGTGTCAAATTAGGTCTATACAACAATTATACAACAAATAGGCAATAATTTACGGTTATGTATAATTTGTTTTCTCTGCAGTCCGACACTTGTATATAAGCTAGCATAAAAAATAATGTACAGTTATGCATAGTTTGTTTTTCTCTGCAGTCCGACACATTTATATAAGCTGGCATAAAAAATTAATTTACAGTTTGCATAGTTTGTTTTTTTTTTTCTGCAATCCGACACTTTTATATAAGCTGGCATAAAAGAGTGAATTCTTCCGATTTAACAAAAGAAATATATTTTCTGTAAACCAGCAAAATGGGTCTATAAATTTGACTTGGTGAGGAATATGCAGTTCCTCGGTGACGCACTTTTTGTGATATTGGAAACTAGCTGAGACGCAATATTTCACTATAAATAAGTTGAGGTTTCCTCTCAAAATATTAAGTTTACACGTGTATATCACTGAGAGCCCGGGCAAGGCCTGGCAATGTTTTCAATTCGTGCGTCACTATTGATTTTAAGCAGACAATCCACTGTACGCAGTGAAAATGCTTCACTTTGTATATACAGTAAAAGCTCCTTATTCACGAGGGATATGTTTCGTAAACATGCCGCGAATACAGAAACCGTGAATATGGAATAGTATTTTGTATGGGTATATGAGAATATGTTCAAAGGTTCCAAAATAAAATAAAAATTATCATAAGTAATGCCACGAGTGATTTCCAATTTATCTAGAGAATTTGGAAATCAAGAGTGGCATTTGTTAGGACTATTTAACGAATAAAATTAAGCTGTTTACTCAAAAGTCATTATTTAAATATAGTTACCGGTATTTTAACATATTTATATATTTAATGTAAACGGCGATATTTGAAAACAAATCAGAAATGTGAGGTTATGTATATTCACTGCAACTCGATTATATTATTATTGCCAAATAGGATCGCAATATTGTAAGAATGTACCCTAGAGGAGAAATGATGAAACATCAAACTGTATATTATAATCAACATTATGGGTTATTAATTTATTGTTTTAGTAAACAAATCAATAAAATCACGGAATCTGATCATTATTTGCTATATTCAATGTATTTGTTGGAGAAAAATAACGCTCTGACCTATTCAGAATATGAAAAAGGAGGAGCTTTCTTTATCACAAAAGCAGGAGCTGATAAAGAGAAATCGATAAAGAGAGAGGTGAAACACGACTGTCATTGGTTGTCAAACAAAATACATTGAAACGTGATTGGTCATTGACTCCCATTTGGGGCATGAGTTAAATAGTCATAAGTAATGCCACGAGTGATTTCCAATTTATTTAGAGAATTTGGAAATCAAGAATGGCATTTGTTAGGACTAATTAACGAATAAAATTAAGCTGTTTACTCACAAATCATTATTTAAATATGGTTATTTTAAAATATTTATTTATGTATTTAATGTAAACGGCGATGTTTGAATTCAAATGAGAAACGATTGGTACGCTTCATTTGCTTCTTTTGTTCATCACTGCAACCAGATCATATTTATTGCCAAAGGATCGCAATATTTTAAGAATGCACCCTAGTGGAGAAATTTATAACGTTATAGATATTAATTAATTTGATGTCCTGTGATGTAAATATCCTCCCTGTGGGTTATCACCTTGTCGTGGTAGTGAGCCTTAGTACCAATGACCCAGACGATCATAACCGGGAAGCCTTGGCTTGCGGTTAGATAAGAGGAGAGGGAACTAAGAATAATCCGCAACGTGGGAGCAACGACCACAACGGCAGACACGGCGGAGATAGAAATATCGGAACGGCGAAAATGGCGGAAGTGGCAACCCAATCTCTGGGGAAGAAATAAGAGACCCAGCTCGGGGAAACAAGAGTAAAGTACACAACGACAACTAATTTTAATAGGTTGGCGGAAGTGGCAACCCCCTAGATGGGGTTAGTACATCCAGCAGCTGGACCTAAAGCTTCGAGGTGGCAGCCCCACCAATTGTCTACTCTGCATAGCGTTGGTACCGCGATCAGAGGAAAACACATTACTCGTATTCTTCGCAATGGAAACTCGGACGGACTTAACTAAAGAGACCTCAGCGTAGAATTAAGGACAAACGATTTGGTATCAAGGATCGGATTAAAGTGGAAACTTGGAATGTCAGAGGACTAAATACAAAAGAAGAAGAACTAATTAGAGAACTAAATAATCAAAATATCGATATAGTAATACTTACTGAAACAAAAAAAGAAGTTGAAAGGAACAAAAGATATTGGTAATTATATATTAATATACAGTGGAGTACCTCAAGATAGAAGAGCTTGCAGAGGTGTAGCTATACTAATTAATAGCAAATGTAGATAAAAAATAATAAGCTACAAATATGTGAATGAGAGAATAATAACAGTAAGATTGAAAATAGATCGGAATTACTTAAACATTGTAGGAGTGTATGCACCAGAAGAAGGGAAAATTGAAGACACTGTTATTTTCTATGATAAATTACAACAAGAAATAAATGGTATTAAAAACATCTTAGGAGGTGATTTAAACGCCAGAGTTGGTAATCTCCCAATCCCAGGAATAGTAGGTATGTTTGGAGAAGATGTAATAAATAGAAACGGGGAAGAACTTCGACAATTTGCTACCTATAATAAACTAAATAAATTATAGTTTTAAAAAAACTAAAACAACACGCTTTATTAGAAAACCGAACTAAAAAATGAAGAATAATTTTAATTTCCAACACGCTTGGGATAAATAATTTTACCATCAAAAGCGTGGGGTACTCTTTATCAATTAATATATTTGATAATAAACAGATATTGGTAAAAGTAAAGTCTCTAAGAAGAAAATGTAAAAATCATAAAAAGCACCCCACGCTTTTGATGGTAAAATTATTTATCCCAAGCGTGTTGGAAATTAAAATTATTCTTCACTTTTTAGTTCGGTTTTCTAATAAAGCGTGTTGTTTTAGTTTTTTTAAAACTATAATTTATTTTTTATTTTTTAGTTTTAATATTTTACAGAATAAGATAAAAATGTAAATATCTTTAAATTCGATACTATTGTAGTATGAGCTAAAAGTAATACTCCTCTAAAAAAAACCTCCCAGCCGGATTTGAACCAGCGACCTATGGATTACTGAAATTATATACCAACTGAGCTCTTACGATGATTGACTAAAAAGTCGACAAGTCCCCAACCTATTGTACCCGTTTTAATTTTTTTGATTTTCTGATGATTCTGGCCAGGATTTTAGAAACAAAATATGAAATTATTGTATTACCACGGGCCCTTTACAAGTATACAACGTTTCAAGTCGATCCAATGTTTCTAAGTGGGTGAAAATCGTGTTCAAAGATTCCGTTACATAGATACAAATACACTTTTTTTATTTTATGATGATTCTGGCCAGGATTTTAGAAAATAAATATGAAATTATTGTAATGTCACGGATCTTTTACAAGTATACAAAATTTCAAGTCGATCCAATGATTTTAAGTGGGTGAAAATCGCGTTGAAAGATTCCGTTACATAGATACAGGTCAAGCTAATATAAAGCGTGTAAAATCACGAATACTTTCTATAGGAACCAAACCAAAGATCTTTAATAGATTACATAATGATTAATGATAGACTCAGGAATCAAATCCAAGATGTATGAGTATACAGAGAATGTGACATATATACAGACCACTATCTATTGGTAGCCACGATACTTATAATAGCCAAATGGAAAAAATCAAAAACTCAAGAAAGAATAAAAGAAGAAGTTTTTAAAGTATATATTCTAGAAGAAGAAAGTATAAGACAATTATACCAAAAAAGGCTACAAGAACACTTAGAAAGACAAGCAATTAATGATAATCTAAATGAAGAGTGGGAAAATATGAAAACATGTATTATAAATGCTGCAAATGAAGCTATAGGAAAGAAGAAAAAGATTTGCAACGAAAGAGGATTAAAGATATGGAATGACGAAATAGAGGAGGCTGTGCGAGACAAAAAAATTCTTATTTAGAGTACTTACAAAAGAAAACTGAAGAATCTAGAACTATATATAAACAAAAAAGAAATCGAGCAAAACAAATAACTCGAACAGCTCATAAAGATTCCTGGGAAAGATTTATTTCCAAAACAGAGCACGATGTACATGACAGACAAACGTTAGCATTTAAAGTAATGAAACAATTAAATACAACAGAAAAATGTACTGCAAAATTAAATACCATTGATCTGAAGACATGGGAGAAGCACTACAGAGAATTATGGTGTAATGAAGAAGAATTAGTTATAAAACGCCCTTCTGAAAGTGAAAATAAATCAGAAATAGACAGAATTACTCTAAGCGAAATGAGAGAGGCATTGAAAGAAATGAAAAATAGAAAAGCACCAGGTATAGATGGTATAAACAATGAACTGATAAAGTATGCAGGTTTATTTGCAGAAATAAGATTATTAAACTTAATAAACGAATGTTGGAAGACATGTAAAATACCTAAAAATTGGAAGATAGGTGAAGTCATATCCCTCTTCAAAAAAGAAAATAGATTAGATAGTAAAAATTATAGAGGTGTCAGCTTATTGAACTCCACTTATAAATTATATGCAAAAATAATAAATAATAGATTGAAGATCTGACACACTCTTAGAAGAAGAACAAGCAGGGTTTAGAAAAGGAAGATCCTGTAGTGATGTGTTTATTATTAAGAGACTAATTGAAAAGAGAAGAGAATTTAACCTGCCAACATATTTGTTGTTCATTAATTTTGAAAAGGCCTTTGACAGAGTAAATAGATCTATACTATGGGAAATAATGAAGGAACGAGGATATCTACAACATCTAATAAAATCAGTCCAAGGCTTATATGAAGAAACTAAAGTTGTGATAAAAACTGATGATAAAAGGTCAGAAGAAATTTTAATAAATCAAGGAGTTAGACAAGGGTGTAGTCTATCGCCCACTCTTTATAATATATATATATATATATATATATATATATATATATATATATCGACATTATGAAACAATGGAAAATTATAATGGACAAAGGCCTTAGATTGAACAATAACTCAAGTATTAATAACTTACTTTTCGCCGATGATTTGGTCTTACTACACCATGATGAAGATCTGTTACAATTGGCTGCTTACAAACTAAATGCAATATGTAGCGATTATAATTTTAAAATTTCAATAAGTAAAACAAAATTAATGGCATTGTGTGGAAGAAATACTCTGCGTGCAAAAATAGTAATTAGAGACGAAATTATTGAACAAGTATCCCACCTTAAATATTTAGGATGTGACATCAGCTATGGGTATAATAAAGATATTGAACACAAAACACATCAGTTTCAAGCTATTTGTGGTACAATAAATAGAACATTGAATAATAAAGCCCATAAACAAACAAAATTTAAATTTTATAAAACAATGACTGTCCCTGCCCTTTTCTATGGGAGTGAATCTTGGATTACCACTACCAAACAAGAAAGTAAAACCCAAGCAGCCGAGATGAAATTTTTAAGAAGAGTAAAAGGCTGCACTAGAATGGACCAGATAAGGAACGAGGATATCCGTGAAGAACTGCAGATCTACTCCATAAAAGAAAATATATTTAACAACAAGATACAGTGGAAAGAACATGTAGAAAGAATGGAAGAAAGAAGATTACTAAATAAAATCTTCCATTATTTTCCAAGAGGAAGAAGAGATGTCGGACGTTCTCGGAAGAGATGATCTTAGATCTATTAGTGAAGACGGAACAGGCAACTCTTGCCTAAACCAGGAAGTGAAGAAGAAGATAATGTAAATATGTCAATTTTTCATATTCCATGCTTCGCTTTCAAAATACGATGAAATTTTAACAATTTTACCTATTTTGTTTCTGGAATGTTATTACCTGGGAAAAAATACATTTAAGAAAGTGTAAACAGCGTTTTTTTTTTGTGGTATAATCAATTGCTACAAATGTTTTTATATTAACTCCCGCATGCGCTATGTGTTGGCATTCATGCACTATATATACAATCTGGTAGCCGTATATAGTCAGTCACTGCAAAATAATGCTACGACCTATTCAGAATGTCAAAAAGGAGGTGCTTTCTTTATTATAATAAACTTTAGTTGGTAAATTTTAGGCGAAATACGACTGTGATTGGTTGTAAATAAAAAATCATTGAAATGTGATTGGGCATTGACTCCCATTTGGGGCATGAGTTAAATAGTCAAAATAGAACCTACTCAATGAGAGATTTTGAACAATTTATATTAATTATTATTGTCAGGCTTAGGCAAGAGCTTAAATAACTTACTATTTTTTATTTATTTATGTATTTTTTCCTGTTTTACTGCTTTTAAAAGGTATTTCAATTCAGATTAATATTCAGCTGTGTATTGAGAGATAGAATTCCTTATTTTGTTTTCGGATTTCTTGATGAATTTTACAGTTTATTCATTAACATTAAAACAGGGTGATATGGATGCAAACTACTCGTCAACGCGTAAACTGTCAAGTATTTCTATTTTACTTTAAGCGGCAACACTACTTTTTTTCCGGAACTAACTTTTCTTTGCTTTTCCTTGAATTATAAATTGGTAACAAAACAGAAGAGACACGTGTTATTCAATCAAAATTATTGCAACGAATGACAAGTTCAAACGAAAAAACATCGATCAAGGCGAGTGCGGCATGTGAAATACGGCGGCGGTTTTAACAACGAACTTTAGGCTTAGTGACAATGAGGTTTGTTTTACTTTGATATTTATTTGTCCATTTGGTTTGAACCGCTCTTTGTAAAAGAAGCCTTGGCAAGTGCCTACAGAAAAAAAGGTTGCCGATGCATTAATAAAGGATAGTAATCCTTCTAATATACCGACTGGGTCCGCGAATAATTACTTTTTAGAACGAATACAGGAACTGTATCGCAAATTTTTAACCCGCGATTAACGGAACCGTGAATAAGGAGCATTTGCTGTATAATACGTCGCAATAATATTGTGTATCAATGAAAAAAATCATAGCACTTTATCCAATAATATTGTAAACTTGGCATTTTATTTTGTTACAATAAAACATGTTTAAAAAACAAATAGATCAACATCTAATGGCTGCAACTAAATTAAGATAATTTGTAAAACATTAAGACAAATCTGAAAGTCTTAACCGCACGCGGAAATAGTGTTAATTTATTTTATATTAAGTAATGACGAAACGTTTTTTTTATGCTATCATAATGAATCTGAATATAAATCTACAATTATTCCTGTTAACAGCGATCAAGTAGCCATATCAATCCCAAACGATGCCTTAAGTTAGTAGGGGCCTAAATCCTAATTTTAGTTGAGATTCCAAAATATTCCCATGAATCCCATTAGGTTTTAAGGGGGGACGTACACCTTTAGCCATTAAAAATATGGTATCTTAAATTTTTTCTCACAAACAATGCTGGTTACAGAAATGAAACTTGATATGTGATATCTATATTACAATGTCAGCATGTTTGTGTACTTAAGTACAATCTAACTTCAGTCGTTATGGTTAATTAAATATTCAAATTGTCAGCTGAAAATTTTGCATTGTCTTGCCGTTTCCCTGATAGTTTTCCTAAATTTCAATATATTTTAATGATGCTTGTTTTATTTTATTCATTAATGTTGCAGCTACAAAATATACAATTGTTTAATTATATATAGTGTAAATATTTTATTTTTCATTCTAAATTGATGTATACTCATTTTTGTTAAAATTTGCATTAAAGTATATTTTTAATAGAATATAATAGGTACATTACTAATTGTAGTAAGTATATTTTGTTCATCTCTGTAAACTACATATACATGCAAAATTTCATCTCAATATCTTGAAAACTTTGGGAGTTATCAGGGAAACCGTATTGAAAAAAATGAAGTTACGGAAAACAAGCGACAAGATGTAGGTACCTTCTAAAATTAAAGGACTCACTCGAGTGATAACATTGCACATTTTGAACATAACTAGAAAAGTAATAGAGATATCAATGAAAATCTTTCACTAATTTAAAGAAATTTCAAGCTATATAGAAAAGAAAAAAAATTGAAAAAAAACTTTTTTGATCCTCAAAGGTGTAGGTTCCCCCTTAAATTAAAGTCAATGCTACCTATAGAAACAATCATATATATATATATATATATATATATATATATATATATATATATATAACGAATGTATGTATGTCTATCCTTTACGCATTACTATACCATTCATCTGATTGTGACGGGGCTTTTTGCAAAATGTTCAGGAGTTTCCCGGGAAGGTTTCCGGCTATAGGCCTAAGAGAGTTGCAATACTCAACCCCTTCACCGTTAAAAATCATCCATCGTAGTAAAAAAAACGTGTTTTTCGGAACTGTTTTGGTCACTTAAATGGCTTACGCTACCTAAACCATAACATATACACCAAATTAATGTACACAGTATCGAATATCTAAAAAAAAATCTACAAAAAAGTCAGCGACAGCATATGTCTGTCTTTTACAGATAACTCATAATAACCATTTTTATCTTTCAGCTCATTGATGCCAAGATCGGGATAACTAGATTCCTGAGCGGGTATTCTTTTACGGATAACTCCCTAACCAACGAACTCACTGGTTATATCGAACCGTGAACCAAGATTTAGATCCCCCAGCCGTAATGATTTGAATTTTATAAATGTAAACTATAATTGAGATAATATAAATTCTTATGAATGTATATCAATGTATGATATTTAAGGGAATCTAATATTAAATAGTAACTTATTTTTATTTCTCAATCGACAGTCAGACATGGGCAGATGTTTTGCAAAGCTATTAAACATGTCGCCACTTTACTATGTTTATGGCAGTAAATCCCATATGCCGCAAGTAACTTTCATAAAGGGCCTTAAGATATATTTTTCTCATATTTTCATAGTTCTCCTAAGAAGACAGTCCGTCAACTTGATATATTTATGAGCGAGCAGGTCTGCTCGTTTCTGTATTTTTATGAAGGACAAGCAACTGGATAACAATACAGATCCCTTTGGACAATAGATTATGACTTCCTTTGGGTAACTTGGTTTTGTAGTACAGTCTACTGCTTAGCGAAAAACCCCAAGACGGGAAGACCCTTATAAAAGTGAAGTAAGGAAAAAACAAGTGTTATTTTCTCTTCCCAATAAACCAATTAGGACTGGGACATCTTTTTATTGCCGATATCCGGCCTTTTGAAATTTTGCTAATGTTAAGGAAAAAACATATTTTACCCAAAATCAAGTTGCGTGGGAAGCCCAGAAGAGAAAGGAAGGAGGAAGTAGGCCATCTATTGTTGTCCAGAAAAGACCTCCAGCCAATGGGCAAATAGAGCTAAGAAATCCCTTTAGGTATGAGCCAGTCAAATTTGGCAAACGCCTCTGCAATTAAAATCCTATTTATCGATAAGTTGTTACCGTAATGATGATACGCCCTACCAGGGTAATGCCCAATCAGAGGGCATATTAAAATAAATTGTAAGCCGGACAGAGAACTTTGCTGTATGTAGGCCAACAATTTTTGAGAAAAGATTATTGTGTGAGAATCCGCAGGGGAGTCAAAGAGGCATGAGGTCTCCGAGTGCTGTTAAGGGTCGGACTCTGTAAAAATTAGTATTACCGGACAACCGCGGTACATATTTCGGTAGAGACATAAATCTACTGCATATAAATTGGCCCTACTCAGCAAATATCTCCGCCGGCAGATTAACTAGTGTAAAAAAGGAGAAAATTCAAGTCTAGAAGAATAAAGAAGTGTGATTCTTTTTGTGTAAAACTGTGCATTAATGTAGAGCTGTTCACATTTTCCAGGTGTCGCTCTCCCGTCAAATAATCCTCCGTTACACCTGAGATAAGATCCTTTTGCTCTCCGATAATAAGAACCCCTGAGAACCTTAGTCCGGTACACCATTAATCCAAACTGTCCAGCAGTAAGGATCCCTCATCCTTAACAAGGAAGGAGTGAACCCTGAGGCAGACTATCCCGCTTCATAGTGGCCCTCCAAAGTGGTGCTACAAAGTGGCGCTTCAGAGTGGCGCTCCAACTGAGTGGCCCGAAGAGTTGCGAAAACAGTGCAGTGTCAAGCAACAAAATTCCCACGAGACGGAGGAACGCCAGTATCCAGTCGGCAGAGAGCAGCCTGGAAGAAATCAGCAACCGGAGGAGTTCAAACAGCGATAATCTGAGAAGATGATGGCAACGAGAGAACGCAGAGGGGAGGAAGACCAGGGGAAGACCCAGAACTGGTAAAGATGAAGACTCCAAAGGTAGAAACAAAATTTTAAAATACCATGGAAGTCGTATTTTTTTTTCTGTATTTCAAATACTTTTGGTTAATTAAGAGATTTAATAATTAAATACTAAATGGCAGGACTTAACGGTTACAATGCAGGCGACCAAAGCCAGAACATTTTAAGATTACTGGAAGCATTTAGAGCAGAGATAAATAGAAACAGAGAATTATATAAGAGAGAAATAAACGAACATATTCAGTCCAATAATAAAATGATAAGTTCACTGGGAACCAAGCTCGACGAGATGCATGCTAGCATGGAAGCTAGGATTGATAAAATAGGGCTAATAAAAGAAAAATCTAGTAATGTTGAACATGAGGAAATAGGGCTGAAGGCAGAAAATCATTTAGAGTCAGAATTAATTAATGGTAAACAATCTGATACATATTATGAAAATAATGAATTAATTAATCAGGAAACTAACCTTGAAAATTTTGAAACAAATGGAGTAATAAGTATAGAGTATACCCCAGAGATTAGTGAATCTAAAGAAAACTCAAGTCAGGGTGTAGATTTTGTTAATGATAGCAGAAAATTAGGGTCTAGTATAGCCAACAAAAGTGAAGATTGTGAAAATGTCAATGTATGAAGTTGTAACATGCAGAAACAAGGAATACCTGACAATGTAGTGAAAATTAAAACTAAGGCCGCAGGCAAGGAAACTAAATATGTGGAGATCGATAGCCGACGCCAAAAGGGCTTAACTAAGATAGTCGATAAATTCAGACGTAATAGAACAAAGTCAAAGCCGAGGGAAAGTTATTTACGGTACCTCGAGGACCCCAAATCAGATATTCCTTGGTTCAGAGTGGCAGGCGGAAGGGAAAAGTCGACCGAATTGGTTGCAAAAATCTTTGTTGCAAGCAGGTCAGTCCCAGATATTTCAGGAGTTGAGTTCAGTACAGCAGATTATAAAAATCCATTGAATCGGGTAAATAGATACGTTCCGCTGTCGGATATTGTTCGAGTACTTTCAGTAAATTACTCTAAATTGTCGCGACATTATCGCCTAGCTATACGTGATCCAAGTAAAAACCACATTAATCTCTTTGATCAGAGCCTTTCTCTTATTTTTGAATCCGAAAGAAGGATGAAATCTGTACAAACTCAATGATTGGAAAAAAAATGATGGTACACGAACTGGTTTTCGAACTCAGTTCTAAGTGGAAATCGAGGTATTATTATTTAGTTATTAAGTGAAATGACTAAACATCTCGAATAGCGAGGAATGCTAAGGATTAAAATGAATTATTGTTAAATCAATTTTAAATAAGAATTGTGGCTATTGGTATTTTCCATAAGGATGATTAATTGAGATATCAGAGTGAATAATTAATTTGATTAATTAAATACGAAAGAAATAAGTAATCGTATTATATGTGTTCGAACAAGAGGGGAGCACGATGCTTCTATCATTGAATATCGTGACTCCTAATTAAATGCAATTTTAATAAATGAGATATCATTCTAGGTAGTGATCATTGTCTTGTACAGACCAATTCTATAACTGAGAAAAATATTAATATCGTGTAGGTAGTCAAGTTATGTGTAATACATAATAATGCCTCAATAACAATTAGAACTGAGAACATAATTTCAAATAAATTTCGGACCACATAGGACATGATGGATCTGTGAATAGTCAATATTAAATAACGATTAATTAGCTGTGAATAGCTGACAAATTAAGAAAGAGAGAGAGAGAGAATATTTTTAAATGCTTTTTTTAATCTAATCGCTTGAGCAGAAAGTTGCATTATCTACTTAGTTTATAAAAGCAAAGTACTTGATTGATTTTAATATTCTATTATTTTATTATTGTTGAAAGAACGCGCCTAAGTTAAAGGTTAAAATTCGGTAAATGTAAAAATGAGCTCAGATAGGCCATTGTCATTGTTTAATACTTATAGGTAATTGAAGAATCCTTCTACAACAATCTTAAAACGAATAAGATTATGATTATTATGAGTTTTTTGTCTAATAGAACAATCAGACATTGTAAAGCATAGAAGCTAATGAGAGATGTTGAAGCGTAATGCATCTTAATTGAAAGGCCGAGTGACGGTATGAACCTATAAAGCGTGAGGAATTTATTTAGGCCTATTGATTTATATATACAGAATTTAAGTTGTAGACGTGGGCCGAAGCGGCACGTCACTGTGTTTGGATAACACATATTATTTTGTTGAGATAATATTTGAGGGCAAGGTGACTCTGTATTATCAAGTTAATGAAGGATATCATTTCCTAATGATATTAATGTTGAGATGAGATGAAGTCATGGTCGCTAATGGAAGCGAATGTGATGAGATGCTATGCGATTCTCTATTCGAATGAAAAGATTTTGCACGCGTAAGAAAATAACGTCGTTTGACGATAATGATACAGCCAGTTATGCTTTGGCAGATTAAATGGGCTGATATGCCGAAATATGTTGAAAATAAAAATGTTAAGAAGTATCAATATCATCATCATCATCATAGTACATTCACGAATTTAGGCCATTTGTTGACCTGTTTCGGCCTCAAGAGAAACACCATCCAGAAGTCTTTTGAGTGGACGTCCTGGTCTTCTTCTTCCTGCAGGTTGATATCTTAACATTAGTTTGGGTATTCTGTGATCTTCCATTCGATGAACATGTTGTATCCATCTTGACTTATAATCAGAAATTTTGTTTTCTAAAGATTCCATGTGTAATTCTTCTAAGATGTCTTCATTTTTTTGTGATCTAGTAGTGTGTATCCTGCAGTCCTCCGAAGAGATCTCATATACCCGCAGATCTAAGTCTCTGTATATCCTTGCTTTTTCAACTTCCAGTACTTTTTCGCTACCATACAAAAGAAGTTGGAAGAGCCAGTGTTTTATACACTTTTCAGTCTTGAATGCTTTTGGACTAACTGTGGTTTGAAGATAGAAATTATTAACCCTAAAATTCTTAAAAATTTAGATATTTTTTCATTTACCATCCTGTTCCTTCTTCATATGAGATATTGCATCCTAGATATGTAAGAATATAAATTCACCTGCTCCAAAATTTTATTGTCCAGTACAATTTTACTTCTGACAGGATCTACACACCTTGAAATGCCATAAGGTTCTTTGTTTTTTCTGTAGATTAATCTTCAAAACACCGTATTCTTCTGTAATTTTGTTAAGTTCATACAGTGGGGTGGGGGGCCTTTCTGTTAGCTTATCTCCGGAATTTGCTATTATTATTTGGTCATCTGCAAACAATAGGGTGTTTAGAATTTTCTATTGTCTGATATTCCTTCTTCCAAATTTAGCTGTTTTGTTCCGCCGCAACATTTGACTCTTCAGTGATATAAATTGCAAAGAGTGTGTGGGGAGATGGGTCAGCCTTGTCTCACACCACGATTTATAATTCCTTCTTCAGAAAATCTGTTGTGTGTTGAACTCATTAATCTTTATGGTGTTGTCCAGTTTGTAAATATTTTGTATGTTCTCGCGAATTAAATTTGGTATATTTCTGTCTTCCAATATATTTAAGAGTTTTTGATCTCTTGACTGTGTCGAATGCTTTTTCAAAATCTATGAAAGCAAAATGTGTTTCTAAGTTGAATTCTCTTCTTTTTTCAAGCAATAGTTTAACAGAAAATGCTGAATCAATACAAGATCGTCCTTTCCTAAATCCATTTTGACATTCCATAAGGAATTTTTCAATGAAACTTTTCAATTTTCCATTTAAAATGTCTGCATAAATTTTGTAGCATGTGTTTAACAAACTGATTCCCCTATAGTTGTCCATTTTTCTCTTGTCTCCTTTCTTGAACAGGGGTATAACAATGCTTGTCTTCCATTCTTGTGGTATATCTGCATTTTTGAATACATTATTAAAGAAGGACAACAGTCTTTCATGGAACTGTTTGCCTGCATATTTGTACAATTCAGAATTCAAACCATCTGTGCCAGTTGCCTTCCCATTTTTTAATTTCTTTAAACTATTGTTCAATTCTTCCAATGATATTATGGAATCTGTCTCATTATTATTTCGGAAAATTGTATCTTCATATCAATATTATATGTATTAATAATCATTATTATTCGTATATATGAAATACCTATGAAAAAATATTTTGCGCAAGTAGGGAAACGCCTATGAATATTTATAATGTTAACAAATCTTGGAGCGCGTAAGTCATGCAAATATAAAAGTGAATATTATAGCACTCAAAAATTATTTTATTTTATGTACGAAGGAGGCGGTAATTAAGCCTACCTATTACTTTAAAGAAACTCTCTCTAGGTAGAGGAAATAACGGAAATAAATATATTCTCCGAATTAATAAATAAACGGAATTTAATATTCTAGATGATCAAAATAAGTATCCTACATGGTATATTTAACTGATTATAATAATCATAAAGATGAATTGTAATAATGTTTTATTATGAAATTGATAGGGACACAGATCCTCATGAATACATGTTATTTTATTTTATTTAATTGAAATTATAAGATTATCGGAAACATGGAATTTACACTGATTTAAAGGGCGGTTCGTGGCACCAAGATTCCCATCTGCCATGTAAAGGAAAAAAACTAGGTTAAGCATTTAATTTTAATTAACTTCAAGAAAACACGTGTGAAAATGTAGTGATCAGTTTTAATAAAAGAATGATCAGTGCTAAGGCATAAATGTTGGCCAAAGTGATCACCAGTGGTTCGGTGATAATACGCATTATCAGAGCGTAATTAGTGGCTCATACACGAGCAGTGAAGTTACACGAAGTTGTAAGGACGAAGAAAATTTGAATGAATGATGTTTTGTAGGTCATAAGGACAAATATTTATGTGTCAGATATTTTTTTTGTGATGTTGTTTGTGTATTTTTTTTGTTGTTGTTGCAATTTCTAGTTGCAGACTTATGGCCAAGGAGAGTGTACTTATAAGCAGGTATATCCCTTACAATGTTTGACAACAAAGAGGGTAATGAACTCCGACCAAAATATTTACTTAAACCCACCAGGAAATGGTACATACATTTCGAACAAGAGTTTTTAGTGTAGAGAAAATTACGCTGAATCCCAATTGTTCTCTAGCACTAAAGGAGCATTTGAACCAAGATTTAGATCCCCCAGCCGTAATGATTTGAATTTTATAAATGTAAACTATAATTGAGATAATATAAATTCTTATGAATGTATATCAATGTATGATATTTAAGGGAATCTAATATTAAATAGTAACTTATTTTTATTTCTCAATCGACAGTCAGACATGGGCAGATGTTTTGCAAAGCTATTAAACATGTCGCCACTTTACTATGTTTATGGCAGTAAATCCCATATGCCGCAAGTAACTTTTATAAAGGGCCTTAAGATATATTTTTCTCATATTTTCATAGTTCTCCTAAGTAGACTGTCCGTCAACTTGATATATTTATGAGCGAGCAGGTCTGCTCGTTTCTGTATTTTTATGAAGGACAAGCAACTGGATAACAATACAGATCCCTTTGGACAATAGAGTATGACTTCCTTTGGGTAACTTGTTTTTGTAGTACAGTCTACTGCTTAGCGAAAACACCCTTAAGACGGGAAGACCCTTATAAAAGTGAAGTAAGGAAAAAAACAAGTGTTATTTTCTCTTCCCAATAAACCAATTAGGACTGGGACATCTTTTTATTGCCGATATCCGGCCTTTTGAAATTTTGCTAATGTTAAGGAAAAAACATATTTTACCCAAAATCAAGTTGCGTGGGAAGCCCAGAAGAGAAAGGAAGGAGGAAGTAGGCCATCTATTGTTGCCCAGAAAAGACCTCCAGCCAATGGGCAAATAGAGCTAAAAAATCCCTTTAGGTATGAGCCAGTCAAATTTGGCAAACGCCTCTGCAATTAAAATCCTATTTATCGATAAGTTGTTACAGTAATGATGATACGCCCTACCAGGGTAATGCCCAATCAGAGGGCATATTAAAATAAATTGTAAGCCGGACAGAGAACTTTGCTGTATGTAGGCCAACAATTTTTGAGAAAAGATTATTGTGTGAGAATCCGCAGGGGAGTCAAAGAGGCACGAGGTCTCCGAGTGCTGTTAAGGGTCGGACTCTGTAAAAATTAGTATTACCGGACAACCGCGGTACATATTTCGGTAGAGACATAAATCTACTGCATATAAATTGGCCCTACTCAGCAAATATCTCCGCCGGCAGATTAACTAGTGTAAAAAAGGAGAAAATTCAAGTCTAGAAGAATAAAGAAGTGTGATTCTTTTTGTGTAAAACTGTGCATTAATGTAGAGCTGTTCACATTTTCCTGGTGTCGCTCTCCCGTCAAATAATCCTCCGTTACACCTGAGATAAGATCCTTTTGCTCTCCGATAATAAGAACCCCTGAGAACCTTAGTCCGGTGCACCATTAATCCAAACTGTCCAGCAGTAAGGATCCCTCATCCTTAACAAGGAAGGAGTGAACCCTGAGGCAGACTATCCCGCTTCATAGTGGCCCTCCAAAGTGGTGCTACAAAGTGGCGCTTCAACCGGTACGTTCTTAGCCGCGCGGACATAACTTCTCCATACAACCCTATCCTGAACTAATGTTTTCCAATCACCCCCTGTACAATCACCTCTTAAATCATGGATGTTATTCTCCCACCTCAATTTTGGTCTGCCAACTGGGCGTTTTCCCTCTGGTTTTCCTACAAGAAGCTTCCATGCACACGGTTTCAACCAAAATAGAATTAGGGTAAACTAATACCAAAGGATTAGGTCGAAACTAATTACATTGTTGCTTCTAATCCCCCATACGTGCTACATGTCCTGCCCATCAAAGTCTACGAGACTTAACTGTTATGATATCTGACTTCCTATACGTATCATGTAGTTCACCATTATGTAGTTTCCTCCACAATAACCATTTTTGTCTTTCAGCTCATTTGTGCCAAGAAGATCGGGATAAGTACAATCTCGGGCAACGCCGGATAATCAGCACGGGGTATCTAAAGTAATTACGATATAAATTTATAAGTATTTTCTTATTACTTATTCAAGTAAACATAAAACACATTTAATTTATTTAGGTGTGCAGCGCACGCCGGGTATTAGCTTGTCAACTATAATAAAGAATAAAAGCACTAACCACACCTATAAAGCCCCTCGAAGAAGAAGAAGAAAATACCCCAAGTCATAACAAATAGTAATCCGGCAACTTGGGCCCAGGTGGAAGCCAGACTCTGTCACAAGCTGAAACCAAAAGGGAAATTGATAGAGGAGTAACACCTCTTAAAAAAACGGGGTTCAGTTGGCCCGACTGATAGTACCCTGTGAGGGCCCCTAGCCAAGGTTACGGTGAAGACCTCAACGGCGGATATGGCGGAATAGGAGACCTATGGTACGGCATTGAAAGTTGAAGAGGCAACTCTTTCTCCTAGAGTTTGGAGGGAACCGCTGCCTTGAGGTGTAGAGGTAATTTCAAAGGAACTCACCCCGACAGAGTAGATCAGACTGGAGCTGCAGTGAAAGCAACAAAATCAAATGGCTTACTTCCCCAGGTTAGGATTGGGTTTAGGATTCACAAAAAAAAAACCTACACAGAATTTAACCGGAAAATTTCTGAAGGAATTCTTGATCCACCCAGGGCTGTGTTAATAATAAATTTATTTATTTGTTTATTTATTTGTTTATTTATTTATTTATTTGTTTATTTATTTATTTATTTATTTATATACTGATTTTTAACGTTTACACATCTTTCTGTGCCTAAAGTTTTATTTTTCTTCTCCACTCGTCTCTATCCATCCACTCAATGTCCTCCAGTCCTCTTATTCTCATTGCAGTTCTTATTTCTTGCATCCACGAGTTTCGAGGTCTTCCTTTCCTTCTTCTCCCACGTGCACACCATTCCAATGTTTCCTGGGTAATCTTCTTGCATTCGTCGTATGTGACCATACCAATGTAATTATCTACTATTGAATATCTAATATTCATTTTTTTCTCGTATGACAGTATTTCTTTTCTTTTTTTTTTTCTAATTTTCAACATCTTGCTGCTCTCCTTAAGAAATTCATTTCCATCGACATAAGTTTTTGTTCTAAGTTTTTGTTGCATTTCCAAAACTTCAGCTCCATATGTGACATTACTTCTCACTATTGAATTATATATTTGAACTTATTTTTTCTGATTATATGTCTGTTCCATAAGACTCCATTCACCATTGCTGTTATTGATCTACCTTTATTTATTCTGTTCTTAATATTACTATCTTGTTTATCCTCTTTATCTACTTTTACTTCCAGATACTCAAATTCTTCACATTCTCTAATATACCCATTTTGATCTTCTAATATTAAATCTTTGGTTTTTGCTCCACATCACATTTAAAATGTTTTTCCAAGATTTATTTTCAAACCCCATTTATCGTATTTGTCCAATAATTTTCTGAACATAAACTCCAAGTCTTCATATTCTTGAGCAATTATTATCTGGTCATCCGCAAATAACAGAGTGTATATTGTATCTGTTGATCCATCTCCCCATCTCCAATTGGTACTCCCTTTCCTGAACATTTTTTGCTCGAGTTTGACAGTGTAAATATCTAGTGGTTATGCTCCTTGCCTCTGGCCCCGAGGGTTGCGGGTTCAAACCCGGCGGGCGTCGATGGATTTTTTAGGACGGAAAAATCCAAGGAGCAAGTCCTCCGGGAGGGACTTTAAGCCGTGGGTCCCAAGTCTGAAGATTTTCAGGCTCGTAAAAGATCCTTAAGCCTGAAATAAAGGCCTCTAAGTAAAATTTACCGAATTTTCCCGTCCTAGTACTACCTTGGTTTCCTAGATGTCAGTATCAGGCGGAACGCTAACCACGGACCATTCAAATGACATCTATATGAAAACAAGTGTAACTAAATTAGTATGGTTCAAATTCTTCCCTATAGGAGGAGAGCGCCTAAATTTATGTTAAGGGAAACATGGGCCTACAAGAAGAATCTCAAATAATGTGTGTGATATGCTACATCCTTGACGAAGGCTTTTTGTTACTTTAATTTCTTCTGATACACATTTTCCAATTTTAATTTTAGATACTGCATTTTTATACAAATTTTTTATTGCATTAATAATTGTATCGTTTATAATAATAGCAATAATCATAATAAGCATAATCATAATAATCAGAATGCGGGGAAAGTATATCGAGATGTTAAGTTACGAACAAATGAATTTTGTTTTGTTTACAAAGTGCAATGTCAAGTGCCTATTACTTTGTATACATGGTAAAGTCTGCTTACTCTGACAAACATTCACAACGTTACTTATTCACCTGTTCAGCAATGAAATAAATAGTTGCTTTGTCTATGTCAACTGTAGATACTACGGTTGTGACGTAATTACCGTACTCCCTCTATTTCAGTCTACAGTTAAGTTGCATAGTACTTGTAAGCATGTAAACACTATTTCCGTACTATTTCCCCGCACTCGGATGATGATGATGATAATTCCTGCCAATTATGGCAGGAACTACTCAAGAATATATCATAAACAGAGATATCAAAATTAAGATGCAGAAGTGGCAGTTAACCAAGAGGACAAACACAAGAAAAAAAAACTGGAACAACATTGAAGAGAGAAAGCCCATAATAAAAAAATGAGGGAAATATGAAGTAAAAGGAAACGGCTCTAAGCACTTTGCAGGTCCTGCATGGACTCATTCGCAATCAAAATAATAATAATAATAATAATAATAATAATAATAATAATAATAATAATAATAACAACAACAATAATAACCACAAACAATAATAATAATAATAATAATAATAATAATAATAATAGGAATAATTGACAAATCATAAGATTGTAATATTTTAGTCTATTAAATTTAGCTACAAAATAAATGAAAAAATATTAATCAATAGAATAAACGCCCATATCAGTGAACACATGGCTAGTGCGCACGAATGCCTCGACTGTTTCGAATTCTGACCGTTCCGGAGGGACATTGTTGGTGGGCCACCCAGGGATTTTTCTGTTTTTTTTTCCCCCCTTTTTTCTCAAAATTCATCTCACCAACGCTCACTACTTCCCTCCCCTTCATGACATCTCATTTCTCGTTTATTCATAACACCCTTCACCCCATACTCAGTAACAAGGGAGAAAATGAAGACTGAAGATACTACTTTAGATTATATTAAAACTCTGCAATTAACATGTCCAGCGAATGGAAGAGGATCGGCTAGCAAAAATCTGTTTTCGGATGGAAACCGGAGGGAAGACAGGCAGAGGAAGACCTACAACCTCCTGGAGTCAAGGAATATATTTATACGTGAAAGAGAAACATCTACAACCAGGAGATTGGATGGACCGACAAAATTGCTTATTGAGAATCGGACGATGCCAAAGACATTAATCAACCGATGATATATCTATAGGCCTATATGATACGTTTGGCGTTTAATTTTTTTTTCTCGCTTCAGGAATAACTCACTGTGATCGGTGGTATCACATTCGATAATTTTCGGGTTTTTACAGCTGCTGCCGTCTTCCCGTCCCCAACCCCCCAAAGCCTACGATCTTGAGCATCTCCCAATGCTTAGCCCTCTTGTCGCATTACTATTTTCATGCTTTCCTTCCATGTTAACTTTGGTCTCCCTCACGTCTTATTTCTGTTCGGTTGCCATTGGTATAGTAGTTTCGGCCATCGCTCATCTTCCATTCTTAAAATATGTCCTAAACATTTTAATTCCTTCCCCTCAATTATTTCAATTATGCTTTATTCTGCTTCCATTATGTTTCTAATTTCCGAAATATAAGTTACTATATTACCATAAAATTCACTAATTAAGATATAATTAGATATGATTATATAATTTCGCATGAAAATTCCTCACTGCCATCTGTTCTGGCTCAAGATGTGTGCACGACATCACACTGTTGTCGCGCGGAATATGTCGATACTGCAGATGACTACACATCTGACAAAAAAAAATCCTATAATCCAATCGCAGCGCCGTCTACCGAGTCTAATTCCGAATCTAAACCATACAGGGACCCACTCAAACATCACAAAAAATGCCATCAAAATTGGTCAAGTCGTTTATGCAGTTTTTAATTTCGTGTTTCAAGTAAACCTCCAATTATAATTGTCAGATATCGCTAATTTTTGGACAATACCTACCTCGGTTTATTTTAATATGATATACTGAATTTCGTTCTGAAACACCGAAAAAAACGTGACAGCTAGAGCGAATATTAAATTTTCACTTGAGGTGAACTCCTACACCTAATGGTTTTAGAGGGCCCAATTGTGAACCTAAACCATCGAGGGACCCAATCTGTCACACAAAAAAGTCAACAAAACCGATCTAGTCGTTTAGGAGGAGTTCAGTGACAAACGCATGTATAGAAGAATTACATAACAAAGATCATATAGGCCTATATATTTAATTTCCAACTGCAGTCTTTAGATGGCAGCATCAAAGGGCAAAAACTTGGTTGTGACCAAAGGAATTATATTACATCTTGCATAAAACCCCATTCAATGCCCCCTAACTAACTAACTCACTGACACTATCGAACCCGTAGGTGCATGGCCGCGCGGACATAAGCTCTACATACATCCCTGTATAATCTACTTCCCTCAAATCATAATTAATGTTATTCTCCCATCTTATTCTTGGTCTATCAATTGGGCGTTTTCCCTCTGGTTTTCCTACAAGAAGCTTCAATTCACATACTTTGTTTCCCATTCGTGCCACATGCCCTGCCCATCGTAGTCTACGAGACTTAACTATTCTTATTTATATCTGGCTTCCTATAAAGACCACGTAGTTTACTGTTAGGCCTATGTAATATTTTCCATTCACCTGTCTGTTCATCCTCCAATGCTCCCTAATTTATTTTTCTTGAACATTTTTTTTCCCCCTATGAACCCATTAAAAATGAAAATAAAATCATGATTGATAAAATCTTAATTCAGGAGACCCATAAAACCCCTTCAAATATTTTTGAACCTCCTATTTGATTTTATTTGGCTCCTTAGAAACCCAATAAGCATAAAAATTAGTATATATTTTGTTAAAACTTTTTTCGGGAAGCAGGAGGATTGATAAAAAAAATAGTTTGCTTTGCCGAACCACAGGTGTTGAAAATAATGGGATTCTAATGGGACACGCCAATGTGCTTCCTCATTACTCCAAGCTTGAATAACAATCAAGGAGGCAGAATAGAGTTCAACGGTGAGGTTGTAGCCTCTTCGTGCAGCCTTAGGCCTAATCCAAAATTGCTGCATGACTCATGCGGGAGTACAGAACACCTGAGAGTAGACTTTCATTGCATAATGCTGGGAAAATGCAATCAAACTTTCAGGTGGCAGTGCTAGGACATTTTACCCTTCCAGTCTAAGGAGAAATACATTAGCAAAAATTATTGTTAAACTGATAATTTATCATATCAACCCACATGTCATTTGTTACCAAAAAAAAAAAAATTGATACCGTGGACAGAGTACAGCATATGAAAGTTCTGACTAAAACAGGAATTGCTGAATATGTAATTCGTTCAATACAAATCGTGTATGAAAATATTATCTCTATATCTTCGGGTTTTTAAGCTGCTGCCGTTTTCCCGTGCCAAACCTACAAAGCCTACGATCTTGGGCATCTTCAATGTTTAGCCCTCTTGCTTGCTTTACTATCTTTCTGCTACTTTACTATGTTTTTTACTTCCGTGTTAGCTTTGGTCTCCCTCTTTTCTTTTTCTGGTCGGTTGCCATTGATATAGTAGTTTCGGCCATCGCTTATCTTCCATTCTTAAAACATGTCCTAACCACTTTAATTCCTTCTCTTCAATTCTTTCAATTATGCTTTCTTCTGCTTCCATTACGTTTCTAATTTCCTTATGTGTGACATGTTCTAATTTTGACTTTCTGGCACTTCTCTGCGTAAATAATCCATTTCTAGAGCTATTAGTCTATTCTTGTAGTACTTATTGATTCTCCATACCTCACTTCCATACATTGCAACAGATTCCACCAATGTTTTACCAATATATTTTTTTGTGTCTATCCAAAGATGTTTATCCCACCATATGGAATTTAACGATGATATTATTTTGCTACTCAATTCAATTCTATGCTTTATGTTCTCTTCGCCTATACCTTCAATGTTATCCATAATTATTCCCAAATATTTAGTTTGTTTCACTTGCTTTATTTGGATTCCTTCTTCCAATATTAAATTTTCTCTTTCATTGCTATTTATTGCCAAATATTCTTCTTTTTTTTTTTTGTAAATTTACCATGAGACCCCATGGTTCGTATGTGTTTTTCAATCAAAGCCGGACAGAAAAAAGTATATGAAAATACAAAAATCAAAATAAAAATTAATAATTCTAGGGCATTCAATAAGCAATGGTAACTGCTATAACATCATACAAAAATTATTCAGGTTACTTTTGACAATACGTACTTGATTCATAGTCTCTTATCAAGTCAACATGTATGAAGAGCTTATGTATATGTGGCCATAAACCTGCAGATTCGATAGTGTCAGTGAGTTAGTCTATAAGACTACACCCATAAAATATGACCACCGGCCGCCACTGAAATATTGTGTAGATAATGTCCAGATAATTATGGAAAAAATTGAAGGGGAACACTGGAGAATTCAATATTTATTCCAAATTATTCTAACATGCGATGTGATAGGTTCATGAAGAATCACAAAAAAAAAAAAAAAGTCGATCATGTGTTTTAATCTTTATCACCCCTTCCCTGTCGCAGCGCATGCGTCTTCACGCATGTTAAAAATCCATACATTATGTTACGTTTACTGTTACACATCATAATCCCTTTGTTAGCTTAACTTTCCAAACCACATTTTAAACAAAGCAGTAAATTTTATACTCCAAACTACATTTTTAATATCATTTCTCATAATAATTCACAAATTCAAATTGATTTTCTTATTTTTTAATTTTGCGAATTCCGAAGGAAATATGTTATTGTATTTGAGAATAAAGTACTTAGGAAAATTTTTAGACCAAAGAGAGATGAACAGACAGTTGAATAGAGAAGACTACATAACAATGAACTACAAGGTCTTTACAGGAAGCCAGATATAATAAGAACAGTTAAGTCTCGTAGATTGCGATGGGCAGGACATATTGCACGTATGGGGAATGAAAGACTTGCATGGAAGCTTCTTGTAGGAAAGCCAGAGGGAAAACGCCCAGTTGGTAGACCAAGAATGAGGTGGGAGAATAACATTAACTATGATTTGAGGGAAGTAGATTATACAGGGAATGATTGGAAAGCATTAGTTCAGGATAGGGATGTATGGATAGCTTATGTCTGTGCGGCCATGAACCTACGGGTTCGATAGTGCCAGTGAGTAAGTAAGTAAGTAAGTATATGTTATTGAGGTTGTTATAATGAAAAGGTATTTGAAAAAGATGTTACTGATCTTCACTCATCCAATCTAGTAGACACCAAAAATGAGCATGGCCAAAATTTATATACAGTAAAACTTGTTCAAAGCGGAATCGCATGGGACCAATTTTTTCCACATTGGACAAAATTCCGCATTATAAAAAACTCAAACTTATTAATAATCGTAGATTACAGAGCACCGTATATGGCTTTTTATGTATCTTGGATAATTGTAGTTCCGCTGCCGTTGAAAAGTGAGGTATAGTGTACATGATCGACTTCGACGGTAACGCGCGAAAAAACAGTCCCATTTCGTCAGCGTTAAAAATGTCTCTTAGGCGCGTATCCTGAAATTCAAGTATGCAGTTACGGTTTTCGCTCACTAACTACACTTTCGTCCACATTCTTTGATTCCCCGCAAATTTCATTCCACACTACATTGTGTCGTCTTGCAAAACTGTCCAGCCAACCTGAAGATTCCTTGAAATCGTTATTCCCTTAGGGATTAACAAGAGCTAGAGCTTGCCTTTGGAGCATCGGTCTGGAAATGTTTGGAGATTTATCTTCAATCACTTTCACTTTTTCGCTTAATGAGAATGATACATACGTTTCCGCCATCTTTATTACGAAATTCAGAACGCTACTTATGAAAGATCGGTCTCAGAACTAAAGCAGAATTTTAATATTAGGCTATAATAAATATGAAAGTTAAAGTTAATAATTTTGTATTTTAAAATTCTTTTCCGATTGAGGGTCTTTCCACTTTTCAGCGGTTGCCCTTTTACCAGCCGGCTGCTGGCCCTTCACATCCACATGTGTCAATCACAGAGGTAGATGATCAACAGCCAGTGTAGGGGTGACATGTGGTTAGCATGTCGAGTCCCCCAGCCGTTATAGCTGGTTCCTCAACCTGGAGCAGCTACTTATTGTAGCTACCCAATTGCCTCACGATGCTGGGTGGGCACCGGTCCCATACTGGCCGAAATACCATGAGAAAATTTCTTCCCCCATGGAGACTCGAACCAGCGCAAGTCCCGTAGCTCTGCGCCAAGGCTTCCTACCTTAACCGCTCGGCTACGGCGCGGGACTTAAAAATTCTTTTAACATTTAAATATAACTTAAATAAAAGAAAAACATCTAAATAATTCAATGTTGGTTATTGTTGAATAAAAATGTCTCAGTAACAATTAAAGAAATTGTACTACATAACGGCCTTTGTAATACTATGCTTTTAAAATTTGTTATAAGTCATTGTTGTTAAAATTATAAATCCTTCTATTATAACTGTAATAAGGACACCTGCCTAACTTCATATTCGTAAATGAATGTAAACTAAACTCTGATTGGATGTTAAAACAATTAACTTTCTTATTTATCAAATCAAATTAAACCTTATATTTAAAGAACTATTAACCAATAGAATTTAAAATTACCATCATGTGATGTAATAATGTTCTTTAAAATTATAAAAGAATTACACTATTCATTCTGCATACAACTTTCAACAAAAGATAGAAGCAAGAAGAGATCTCCTGATAAAATGTAATATTTAATACAAGAATAGTAATTGATTCAAGAAAAGAAAATAATTTATTTTTAATTGACGGTGAAGAATAATATCACCTACATTTACTTAATCTGCTGGGAACTTTAAGAAGTGAATAAAATTGAAATTATTTCTACAAGAAACATTTTTTTTAGTAATTTTGAAGTGTTTTCCTATCCAGTGTACCAACTTCCGACCCTAAGAAAAGAATCCGGCTCTACCGAAAACTAAACCCAACCTGAACCAGTAATTCTTTTTGGGACACCAATCCTTCTTCAAAATGTTACTACAACATCGGGCATGAAGAGAATTACTGCTTCAAAATGTCACCACAACGTGAGACAAAGCTATTTACTTTTTCGGAACTTAACTAATTTAAGATTTTCCAGCGCAATTGTTATTTGCAAGACATGTATCTGTGTTTCGCAAAACGGGTGTGCAATGAGGACGAATCTATACAGGTAGAATTTATACAGTAAAAGCTCCTTATTCGCAGGGGATATGTTCCGCAAATATGCCGCGAATACAGAAACCTGCGAATATGGAATGGTAATTTGTTTGGTTAGGCCTATATAGGGGATACGTTCCAAGGTTACAGAATAAAATTAAAATTATTGTAAGTAATGCCACGAGTGATTTCCAAATTATCGATAAATTCACGACTCACCAAGTGAGGAGTGAATGTATATAGAGAATTTGGAAATCAAGACTGGTATTTGTTAGGACTATTTAACGAATAAAATTAGGCTGTTTACTCACAAATTATTATTAATTAAATATAGTTATTTTAAAATATTTATATATTTAATGTAAACGGCGATGTTTGAAAACAAATGAGGAACGTTATGTTTCACTTGTTTATCACTGCAACCAGATCATATTATTTATTGCCGAAGGATCGCAATATTGTAAGAATGCACAACTAGTAGAGAAAAAATGAAACACGTCTAACTGTATATTAATTAATTTCTGATGTCCTATGATGTAAATATGTCAATTACATTTTTCTGAAATGTTATTACCCGGGGGGAAAACATACGTTTAAGAAAGTGCAAACAGTGGTTTCTTTTTTTTTCTTCTTCTTTTTTTGTGGTATAATCAATTGCTACAAATGTCTTTACGTATATTATCTCCCGCAACCATGATAAGATTACATTCGTGCACTATATATATATATATATATATATAATCTGGTAGCCACATGAAGTCACTGCAAAATAATGCTATGACCTATTCAGAATGTTAAAAAGGAGGAGCTTGATTTTAGTGATAAAATTAAACTGGTAAAATCGAGGTGAGAAACGACTGTGATTGGTTGTAAATCAAAAATCAATTAAATGTGATTTGCCATTGACTTCCATTTGGGGCATGAGTAAATAGTCAAAATAAAATAAATTAATATGAGATTTTGAATCATTTCTATTAATTATATTATCACTGTCAGGTTTAGTCAAGGAATTAAAAAACTTTTTTATTTTTGTTTTGCCGCTTTTAAAAGTTCTTTCAATTAAGATTGATATTCAGCTGTAAATTCTGCGATATAATTCCTTATTTTGTCTTCGGATTTCTTGATTCATGAATATTGAAACAGCGTGATATAGACGCAAACGATTCGCCAACGCGTATAAACGGTCAAGCATTTCTATTTTTACTTTAAGCAGCAACACAATTTTTTTCTCTTCTGTACTAATTATTTTTCTTTCCTTTTACTCGACATTATTAACTAGGAACAAAACACAAGAGACACGTATTATTCAATCAAAACTATTGCAATGAACAAGTTGAAATAATAATATACCGATCGTGGTGATGGAGGCATTTATCAAAGTACATATCGGCATGTGAAATACAACAGCTTTTAACAATGAACTTTAGGGTCAGTGACAATTAGGTTTGTTTCGTTTTGATATTTCTTCTTCTTCCTTCCAAGTATTAGGCCAAGGCCTGTTACGATCCTATAGAAAATTTTCCCTCCAGCGTTCCTTCCGGGAAATTCTCGTACAAGACTTGAAAGCATAATAATAGTCCCTTCGATTGGTTGCTGGCCAAAGGAAGGCAAGACCAGTGATGGGGCTGCCATCTTATAGCCTCTGGTCAGGCTTTTCTGGAGAAGAAAGAAAATAAAGGAAAGAAGAAATGGAAGAAAGGAAAGACTCCCTAGCCCTCGGATGCCCTAATAGCATCGGGGTCGAAAAAAACAAGAGTTAATCAAGAGAGGTTAAATAGTAAAGTTAAAAGAGTGCAAAACACAAGTAAGTGGAAGAAATGTATTTGACCATTTGGTTTGAATAACTATTTGTAAAACTCGTCTTGGCACCTGCCTTCAATAAAAAAAACTGCTGATGGTTAATAAATATATACACACCTTTCCGCTTTATAATTTTTTTTCATGAATTGTGTAGAAATATCCTTCCGATTCCGCGTTGGACAGATTCCGTTTTATGCAAAATAAATACACGTAATATTGCTATTATTTCGCTGGGACCAATAAATTTGTCCACATTGGACAGTTTTTCGCATTATTCACGTTCCGGAAGTTTTACGGTATAAGAATACTAAATTTGAGTATAAAGTTCTTGGAAAAGTTTTTGGGCCATAGAAAGATGACCAGACAGGGGAATGGAAAATCTACATAACAGTGAGCTACATTATGTTTATGAGAAACCAGATATAATAAGAACAGTTAAGTCTCCGAGACTTCGATGGACAGGGCATATGCCAAGAATGGAGAATGAAAAAGGGGCATGGAATGAGGTCAAGAATGAGATGGAATAATAGCATTAGCCATGATTTGGGAGTCCACCGCTGTGATCTCGAGGTAGCGTGCTGCCTTGTCAAGCAGCGGGCCCGGGTCGGGGCAGTTTTTCTGGGTGAGGTTTTTATCGGGGTTTTTCCTCACCTGTACGACAAATGTCAGGAAAACTTTAAGGCCCAAACGGTCCCCGAAATCATATGGTCATCATCATTATCATCCTTCACCGGTGTGGAAAGCAATGGGAAGCTACCACACCTACAATTCCCTAGTAAAGCTGCAAAGTATAGCATGAAAATGCTATGATTGCAATGAAAGACCTGCCCTCGGGCAGAATTACTATGGATGGATGGATGATTTGGGAAAAGTACAATATATAGGGGATGATTGGAAAATATTAGCTCAGGACAGGATGATGAAGAGCTTACATACGAGCGGCTATGAGCCTACGGGTTCGATAGTTATATGTGGAGGTGCGCGTGTGCGTGTGTGTTTGTTAACACTCTAGTGCCCGCAATTTCTGTTTCGCCGAAACAAAACCTGGCATGGTAAATAATTTAAAATGTAGGCCTATGTCGAGTTTGTTAACCAGCAAAATCGAACTATTAGGTATTGCAGTGCACCCGAAAAAATAATAAATCGCTCTAGGGATCGAAATTTTAAATGTTTCGCAACGCAACTCAGTATGCGCTATTAAAATGAAACAAGAAAGGCATTCTACAAAAATCAGCGAAATTCGACCATTAGAAATGGGAGTTTACGCAAACCTGAAATTAAAAATTGACTAGCAACTACCAATGTATGGTTCGTCGCAGTATATACCATATAATTTAATTAACCCTTAAGTTGGTAACGTACCCTTATAAGAAACATTAGTTTAATGTACTATTTTAAATAAAGGAATGGTAATATTAATCAGTAGATATATTTTTATTGATGTCAAATTATACAAGAGAATGCAAGATATATTCTTACGGTTATGCAGGTTGTTTTCACTGCAGTCCTACACTTTTAAATAAGCTTGCATCAGAAACTGAGTTTCTCCGATTTAACAAAATAAATACATATTCTGTAAACAATCATAATCAGACAATAAATTCGACTTGCTCAGGAATGCACTTAGATTACAGAGTTCCTATATGACGGACTTTTTAGTAATCGATTCTTAGGCCTATAATATTCACAAATTTATATAGAATTTATTTTACTAAACCAGGAGTTGTTAGCAACAGGTCAGAAAATTATTGGGGGCGTTATAATTTCAACATTGTTAATGAATTTGATTACATAGGAACTCTAAGAAACGGAAAATAAAACTTTCTACAGGAGAAGAACTAAAACTTTGTATTGAATGCACTTATTTAGATACAAATTAGACAATTCAGGCAATAACACAGTGGAAATTAAAAATAGAATCGCACAAACAAGCAATAATATGCTCTAAACTCTGTTTCATGGAGCAAAAAATTACAAAAAATAGAAAATTACAAATATATCAAACCATAGTTCGAGCAATTTAATATATCGTGTGGAAGTTTGGTAAATTCCTACCAGGGAAATGAAAAGAATTTTAAGTACACAAATGGATGTTTTAAGAAGATCAGCTGGAAATTCTAGAATGGATAGAATACGAAATAAAGGAAATTATGGATGTGCAAGAGAAGCCGGACATCATAGACATTATAGAAAAGAAAATATTACAGTGGTATGGTCATGTCAAAAGAATGCCAGAGAAAAGATTGCCTGAACTCATTATGGAATTGATCCCAATGGAAAGGAAGAAGAAAGGAAGACCAAATAAAACCTGAATACAGAGTGTGCAAGCGGCTATGATTGCCAGAGGATTGGAGGAAGATCAATGAATGGACAGAGAGGAATGGCGTTTGGTTTTCGGAAGACAAAGGCAGATGTCAGGATACCGGATGAAGAACTCTTAACAATGAAAATGATTTAAGATTTGAAATAAATAGAATTGGTATTATTATGTTCTTCACATATTACAAATACTAAAATCAATATTATATAAAACAATTA
Source organism: Diploptera punctata (assembly GCA_030220185.1). NCBI lineage: Eukaryota > Metazoa > Arthropoda > Insecta > Blattodea > Blaberidae > Diploptera > Diploptera punctata. Next base: position 544,023 of record JASPKZ010008384.1, read on the forward strand.
AACCAACTGTTAGTTATGGTTCTAAAACTTGGGTTCTTGACTCTTATCTGTGATCGTTATGTACTAAGGGGAGCAGTTGGCGTATATAACGTCGGGAGAATATACATAAAGAATTAACACAATTATTAAGAGATTTTAAAATGTTCCTGTAATGTATGTGTAATTATTATAATATTTATAAAGGGTCCGGTTGGCTATAAGATTCTACAAAAGTTTTATTGATATTGTTTAAGATGGGCTGGACATGTTAATTTAATACCAGATAATAGAAAACAAATCTTCTGTTCGCAACTTCAAGGAACCAGATCAAAGGAAAGACATATGAACAGATAGTAGGGCTGTGTATACCTAGACCTGAAAAAAATGCAAAATAAACAATTAAGAATAGCCTCCTATGGAGAATCGGCCGCAGTGGTCCAGAGGTTATACTCCTTATCACTAAAACCGTGGTCGCGGGTTTAAGCCCTGCCGGACGATGTATTTGTAAGATGAAAAAATCGACGGGACAAGTCTTCCAGGAGAGATTTTAAACAGTGGGTGCCGAGTCAAGATTTCATGGCTCGTAAAAGAACCTCAAGCCTAAATTAGCACATATGAGCAACTTAATCGACCATCCATAGTAATTCTGCCCGAAGGCAGGTCCTTCACTGCAATCATAGCATTTTCATGTTATGCTTGCAGCTTTACTAGGGAATTGTAGGTGTCGTAGCTTCCCGTTGCTTTCCACACCGGTGAAGGATGATGATGATGGCCATATGATTTCAGGGACTGTTTGGACCTTAAAGTTTTCCTGACATTTGTCTTACAGGTGAGAAAAACCCCGACAAAACCTCACCCAGAAAAACTGCCCCGACAAGGGATCGAACCCTGGCCCGCTGCGTGACAAGGCAGCACGCTACCTCAAGACCACAGCGGTGGACAGTTGTTGCCTACTAGATGTCTCTTTAAGGAAATGTGCTGATCACATGTCACTCGTTGACATCTATAGGGAAATTCTTCTACTTCATGAAATTAGACTTTTTGGCCTGTTTTCACATCAAGTGGGATTTAATGAATCTTCCCATCTATTAAATGGGTGTCCAACACTTCTACGTCCTATTGGTTTGTACTTTAATAACAGCTGAGGGATTCTATCTGTAGACATTCTTTTAACATGTTCATGCCAGTTGTTTCTCATGTTGTAAATTTTATTTGTTAAATTAAGAAAATTTAAGTTTTTTTTGTAAAATCTTCATTTCTTTTTCTGTCCAAAATTGTCACACCTGCTTCTGAACGTAAGAACTTAATTTCTGCAGTTTCTATTTTTCTTCTGTCTGAACTATTAAGACAGCCACTGCCATATTTTTTTAAATAGGTAAATAAACATACATAAATCATACTTGGTTTAATAACTCCCAATAGGGAGTGTCCATGTCCCCATGTGAGGACGCACGGGGTAAAATCAATCAATCAAATAATATAAAGGTGTAACAAATCATTTGTTCCGAAAACTCATGGAACTAGAGGGTAAAAAGGGAAGACCATAATGATGAAAATGTATGCACCAATATCTGAAAAAAAAAATGTAAAATAACTATTTGGGAATCAGCTTTCTATGGAGAGGGATATCTGGAGGAGGCTCATCGAGGAGGTGAAAGTCCATAATGCACTATAGTGCCACTGAAGAAGGAGAGGTTAAATATGTTTGAGTCAAAATATGAAGAATCATGAATAAGGCAGTAAAATTTCCTCCGATCCACAGATCCTCGTGGAAAAATGGAGAAATCTGATTATATCTTGGAACATTAAATATGCATCTAAGACACATTATAAACATAATGTTTACTGATTTTCTAGAAAATACCGGTAACTTGTCATACGTTCATGTAATTGAATTCTACGCAATATCATGTGTAAAATGCGTATTATAAATGCAATAAGGACACATTCTAATGTCATAATAAATTAAAAAGATGTGGAAACTGGAGTAATTATTGGAACAATCCCACATAATGCAAGTGTTCAGGCTTGAGGTACCAAGAAATAATAATTGTCCACCATTTAATAAACATGAGGGAATTTTATTATTATACGTATGGCACTGATGCAGGAATTTTCCAAGAATTTATTATTCTAAGAAGAATTCTAGAAATCTAGAAAGCAAGCCTATTAAAAAAAATATACGAAGTGAATTGGCTGAAGTGTTAGCATTAAATTAACTCACTGACGCTATGGAATCTGCAGATTCATGGCCCGCGCGAATATAGGCTCTCCATATATCCCTATCGCCAGATAATGTTTTCCAATCATCCACTGTATAAAACACCTCCTCAAATCATGGTTAATCTCATTCTCCCACTTTATTCTTGATCTACCTACAACCATACTCCTCTTTCATTTCCCATTCGTGCCACATGTGCTACCCATCGCATCTACGAGAATTACAAAATTAGAACAATTGAATTTGATTATTTTAGAAGAAGCCTCCAAAAAAACAAGACAGGATAAAATAAGAAATGAATTCCTTTGGAGAGAAATGATGTCACCACATCTGTTGTTAAGAGGATTGAAAATCAAACGCTTAAATGGTATGTCCATGTACAAAGAATGGAAAATGATAGATGGCCAAAAAATATATACCAATGGCCACCCCCTGAAAGAAATAAACGTGGCAGACCAAGATGGAAATGGAAAACCTACGTCAGAACTATAATGGATGATAGGAATTTGGAAGAGGGAGATTGGAATGATAGAGATAAATGGGAACTGAAGACGGCAAACCTGTAAGTGGGGAAAAGCCGAAGAAGAAGAAGAAGATATATCTGGTTTTCTATAAAGACCATGTAGCTTATTGTTAAGTAGTCTCCTCCATTCACATGTTTGTTCATTTCTCTTTGGTCCAAAAAAAATTATAAGAACTTTATTCTCAATACTAATATTTTCCCCTCCCTTAAAGATTCCATGTTTCGAAGAATAACAATTTTATATTTTCTTAATAAACTTTTTTTTTAGAGAAGTTGGAATTACAAGAGTTCCTGAAATGCATAATAGCATGCGTTTCCAAAACTGCGCCTATGTTTAATTTCCTTCTGAACCTCATTCCTGTCTGTAATTTATTGTTCGTAGGTATTTGAATTCAGCCTAAAACTAAACTCCTTGGCCCACCAGCCGGCTATTGGCATCACATCCACGTGCCTTCATTACAGAGGTAGGCGATCATCCATCTGTGTAGGAGTGACATGTGGTCAGTATATCAGGACCCTAAGCCATTAAAGCTAGTTTTCTCAACCTAGAGCCGCTACATATTGTAGCTATACAAATGCCTTACGATGCTGGGTACTCACCGGTCCCATACTGGCAGAAATATCACGAGAAAATTTCTTCCCCCATGGAAACTCGAACCAGCTTAAATCCCGTAGCTCTTGCGCCAAGGCATCTTGCCTTAACCACTCGATTACGGCACACACACTTCCAGGCCTCTCTATAAGGTGGTTCAAAAGCCTTGCAGGAAGAGCATTCCGGGAGTCTGGAATTGTCCTCGATGGAGGCTGGCAGGCAGGCTGCAACTCGTCTTCCTAATACATCCCAGACATACTCTACAGGATTTATATCCGGGGACCTCGCTGGATATATTCTTTTCAAAAGTAGTCCTTCTGGTCAGCTCTATGCGGATGTGCAAATCATCAATGAAGATGGATAAACACGAGTGGACTAACTGCACGGTTGAAAAGTTACATATGTTGTTCCACAAACGAAAATGTGCAGATCTATAGGTCCATTTGACATCATGCCTGCCCAAACGAATACGCCACCACAATCAAATGCGTAACTTTCCAGGTGTTTGTGGATTAAATCGGGTTCCACGTTCTCTCTAGATTATTGTGGGGCGGGAATCATTGGTCAAATTGATTCATCAGCAAACAGCATGTTCCTCAATTCAATCAAGGACAAATTTTGACGTTGCTGGCTCCACTGTGAAGTTGTGTTTAATTTTATGCCCCTCGTTGTGGAGACATTTAAAGTTGGGTTTCTCGGTGAGATATCCGAAGTTGAAGATTTGTGATATAACTTAAATCACTTTAAATCTGCCACGGCACTAATAACTCTCTTCAGGGGAATGAGGAAAAGTTTCTTACACAAATAACAACACTTTATTAACAGTTGAACGATAAGTTAGTTTATTTAAAACTTTCACTTTGGTCAAGATGAATCTTGTAATTTAAAAGTTCCAAAAGATTCCGGCTTAGGTTGATATTTTTCACTTCTAGAAGATTACCATTTTATGTATTTAATGGATGACGAATGCTAACGGTCAATCCAGTCATTATTATTCATTATTTTCACTTAGAAACTGTTTTTCACCAAGATGGATGACTATTATATCACTATATAATCTTTCATACTTTTAACACTATTTCTTTCAACCAACATCAATAAAATAAACAATTATTTCCTTATTCTTTAAGGAGCAGTCGCTGAACATGACCGACCATCTTCAAGTATTGTAGCCATCTTGTTATTTCAGTTATAACCTCTAGGTTCTGATTGGTCCAACAGAAAAGGAAGGAGTATTTTCAAGCTAACTTCTATCCCATTCGTCCAATCCCATTTATTTCTTTATAAAAATTATCAATTTGAATATTTGAAGTATTTTACATACTGCATCAGTTATAAAAACATCTAACTGTATTAACAGTTTATATTGACCAGTTATTTTTTTTTATATACTTATAAAAAAATTTGAATTCTATAAATCAATCTGATGTCCATTCTTCATATAAATAAATATAATTATAAACAAAACAAAAACCCTTATTATTATTATATGGGGATAAATATCCGGTTTTAAATTGCCCCTGATTTATTTAATCTTAGCTACAACTAAGTGTGAGGCTAAATTAAAATAAATCACTTTCCCCAAATATCAAGTTTCTTTCTATACAAGATTCATCTGTATTAGAATCAATACAATGTAATACATCACAATTATAATAAATACATGTTACATAATGAAATAGAAGTATTAATTTTACAAAATTTACATACAATATTTAAATACACTTTGAACTATTTGAAGTCACCAGCTACAACTAATTAATAGGAGTCTGAAATGGTTTCAACAGTTCTTTGGAATATTTTCCAATTTCTTTTCTAGTGTCTATTTCTCTTAGCTCATATGTGGTATCATTAAAATTTTTAAATATTTCATAGGGACCTTTATACAATAGGTTCATCCTATGATATTGTTTCTTTAAAGCATTGGATAATGAAATATCCCTTATGAGAACTTTGTCTCCAACTTTGGGATTCCACTTCCTTTTATGTCTTTTAACCTTATTGTTGCGCTTTTCTGCGCGACATTCTAACCTTTCAATAACTCTTTTACATATTTCCTCGGATGTCTCCGGGATTTGACTTTTATCAATGATAGGTAATGGTAAATTAGCAATTAACCTGTCAGGTTGTTTACCTGTCATTAGGAATATGGGTGCTTCCCCAGTATTGACATTAATTGAATGATTCATAACATTCTCTATGACGCTGATATGTTTAAACCAGTCAGAATGTTTATGATGGGTCAAAATTCTTAAACTTGTAGTAATTTCCCTATTAACTCTCTCACAGGGATTACTTTTTGGGTGATATTTACTACAATGGTACAATTTAATTCCTATCGCAGTAAGTTTATCTTTAAACTTAGGACTTGAGAACACTGAAGCATTATCACTAAGTAGTGCATCAATAGGTCCATAATTAGGTAAATAATCTCTCACAATTTTACCTAGGCAAGCTCTGCTATTTACACTTCTTAATGGATATATTTTTACAAATTTTGAGAATACATCAGATAATACAAGAATATGCTTGTAACCAAATTGTAGTAGTAGGCATTTCTCCATGAGTATCCATTACTACTAAGCTATTTACTTTGTTCCTTAATATGTTTTGTGGAACTATATCATATTTTACGTTCATACATTTGGCTTTTTGACAAGTTATGCATGAAGAAGTAAACTTTCTCAACTTTTTATCTAAATGTTTAACATAAAAAAATTCACTTATGTTGAGAGCTAATTTTTCACAACCTGCATGATTTAAGCCGACATGAAAAGTTCTAAATAGTGGAACTTCCATATTATTAGGAATTATAACTTTCCATTTTTTCACATTTCTCCCATGTAATTTGTAAAGAATGTCATCCTTTATACCGATTTTCTTATTACAATCAATTCCATTTTTGTCATCATTATTTATATCTCTCGCACTATACTTCAATCGTTGTAACTCTATATCAGATTTTTGATGCTCAACAATGTTTTTCATCAACAATGAAAATCCTTTGTCTCTATACAGTTTTACATTAAACATTACTACTTCGTGTTTAGGAGTATGTACAGTTTCAGGTATTTTCCCAACACTTTTCAATCTAGACAGGAGGTCAGCAAACACATTCTGTTCTCCTTCTATGTGTTTTATTTCAATATCATAGGAAATTATTTCCATGATCATCCTACTCAGTTTATTATTGGATAATCTACATTTACTTATAAAACTTAGTGAAATGTGGTCACTATGAACAATAACTTTGTTTTTATAAACATAAATTCTAAATTTATTTAGAGCATAAAATATTGCTGTAAGCTCCAACTCTGAAACAGTGTAATTTCCTTCAATGATGGTAGTCGAGCGCGAAGCTGTCGACACAACATACTGTTGCCCATCATCGTCAAATTGAGTTAAAACAGCACCGAGGCCAGTTTTACTCGCGTCTGTGTATAAATGGAATTCTCTGTCCATTTTTGGTCTCTGTAGTGAAATACTATTTGCAAATAACTTCTTAACATATTCAAAAGTAGATTGATGGTCCTCTGTCCATCTCCATTTACTATCTTTCTTCAGCAGCCCTCTCAGCTTACTAACCGCTGAGGCATAGTTGATGACAAACTTCGAATAGTAATTTAAGATTCCTAAAAATCTACGAAGTTGTTTTATGTTCTTTGGTGAAGGAATTTCTAAGATTCCTTGAACCTTGTCTGGGTCAGGAGTAATCCCTTTATTAGAGATCCTATATCCTAGGAATTGAACCTCCGACCTAACAAACACAGACTTTTCTAGGCTGACTGTCATTCCACTATTCTTTAATTGAGACAACATTAAATCAATATGAGATATATGATTCTCAAAAACATTATCAATAATAATTGCATCGTCAACATATATAGTACAATGTCTTTTAACATCATCAGATAGTACAATATCTAGGGCTCTAAGAAGCGCACTTCCGCTATTTCTTAGACCGAATGCACACCTGGTAAATTCATATACTTTTCCATTATGTATAAAAGCTGTATAGGGCCGAACTTTGGGGTCTAGTTCTATCTGCCAAAATGAAGAAGTTAAATCAATAGAACTAATAAATCTACCTGTTTTCATATTTGCTATAGATGCTTCAATTGTCTCGGGCCTATAATTATCCCGGACAGTGAAAGAATTAGTCCTACGACTGTCTAAACACAGGCGAATTTTGCCATTAGGTTTTAGCACCCAGCAAATATGGTTGGCGTAAGGAGAATCAGATTTCTGTATTATTCCTTGCATTAACATGTCATCTATCATTTGATCTGCCTGCTCTCTGATAGCAATAGGGATGGGTCTACTTTTAATATTTATAGGTGGATGTTCCATCACTTTAAAGGAATATTTAAAACAGTTGCACAATCCCGGCTTCGAAGAAAAAGAACTCTTATTTTTCATTAAGATGTCATACAACATGCCTTTCTGTTCATTGTTTATGCCATGAGTGTCTTTAACTTTTTCCTTTATCATTTCACAGATGTCTTTTTCAAGTTCGTCACTCACACAATATAATAGAGGAATTTCATCATACTCAGTATTGCAAGAGACACATTCTAAATCACAACATTTACATGCGACATAATCGTCAGCACAACCATTTTCATTATTAAGGCTTTCTTCGCCCTCGACACTTTTGTCGGAAGTACAATTAACTGCAATATTATCTTGCATTTGGCATCCACGGCCATTTACCAATTCCCTCTCCTCATGAACAACAATATTCTCTATAAAAATGTGTTCTTCAGCAATGTCACTCTCCTTCTTACTTAGATTCTTGTTCTCCTCATATTCATTATCAAATGGGATGACGACTCTCACATTATCTTCATTATACAAGGAAATATTCTTACACTCAAAATTTATTATGGCATTATATTGCTCCAACAGGTCGCAGCCTATTAACATATCACAAGACAAGTATGGAGAAATTAAACATATTGCACTGAAGTAATATCCTCCGATATGTAAATCTAGAAGGCACTGTAGCTTAATTGGCAGTTTCTTCTTGCCTATCGCAAGAGTACAATACACTCCACATATTCTTACAGTCATTATCTTATTCCCTTTGTTGACTAAGAAATTATAAAATTTCTGATCTATTGTTGTGTTTGAGCAGCCACTATCCGCTATGCAAGTAACATCATTGTTAAAAATATTTACTTTAATTTTGGGTGGTCGTCCTATGACATTTAATTCTTTATTAGTAACAGGCATAGTATCCTGATTCTTAGAAATATTCAAATGATTATTCAATATTATGCTATCTCGCTGTCTTGAGGTACATAACTTACTATCTCCTCTCATATTTGCTGGTACAATTTCTAAATTTTGAAACCTATCAAAGCATCTATTTTGGACCCCTAAGTTCATAACGATTGAGGTACATTGCGGAGTCTTTAATGTACCTTCTATGCGTTTAAAGCATGAGGTATCCTGTGATTTACTTCGTGGTCATTTCATTACTAGGTATATCTTGACTTTGGTTGTGAATAGTTACAGAGTCTATTCTATTTTGCTCTGTCCTATCACTAGTTTCATTAATTTGACAATTTTGTTGTCGTTGGAAATACCCTTTATTTTCATTACCATAGGCATTCCTTCTTCTTTTTACCTCTACAGGGAGAAGTCCAATACCTATTTCTATTTTCTCCTACTCTGTTAACATCCATATAATTAATTTGTCTGTCATTCCTATTTTCATTACGTTTGAACCATCCATTCTGGTTATTGTTACTATAATTATTAGTCATCCTATTTTTTATTTGGGCTGTTTCTATTTTGAACAAACCTATTATTATTGTTGCCCTGTTGAAAACTTCTTTCTCTATTCTCATTATGATATTCATCATTTTTTTTAGTTACAAAATTACCTTTCTTATTATAGGGCTCTGCCCCTTCCCCAAATAAATTTCTTTTACTACATTTATCTACTTCTCTTTTATTCTCTAGTAGAGCTAACAACTCTAACATTTCAGAAACATTTTGTGGTCTGGCTACTATCAAATGATATCTAATCTCATCTGGGAAGTGATGCGATAACATAGAAATTAAAGTTTCTCTCATCTATTGGAGGCTGTAACAATGATGCCATTTTTGCCTTCTCCAAGAAATAATTAAGATAACCTTGTTTACCATTGTTGGAGAATTTTCCACTAGTTAGGTCTAACCTAAGTTTGTTTTGTCTTTCTGGTCCCCAGTAGTAACCTAAGAAAGCATTTTTAAATGTTTGATAAGTCATTGAATCATGGCAAGCTATCTTAAACCAAGACTCTGCATTGTCTTTTAAACTTTTTCTTATGAAGAACATTCTGAACTTGTCTTCTATTCCTTTGATTTCGAAGTATTCTTCAATTTCCCTAATGAAATCAGTAGGGCTTTGGCCTACAGTATCACCAAAATTAGGTAAGTTAATTTCCCCTAAAAGATTAGCAGGAATTTTACATACATTTTTACTACTACTACTAGAAGGAGGATCATTATTAACATTACTAGAATGTCCTGACATAACCTCAATCTCCTTTTCACTAGTTTTTGACACATATTTGTTTTCAAGTTCAACAATCTTAGTTATCCATCCTTCAACTTGTTCTTTTATAATAATTACTTCATTTGTTATCTTTGATTGAAGTTCTTCATTACCTAAGATAACACTTTCTTCGGAAATTTTTAGTCTATCTTCGACTTTAGTTCCTAATTCTTCGATTTTTATCTTGGCAACTTTGCCTTACCTCAATCAAAGATGTTTCTATTTGATTATGAGTTTCATCAATCTTTTCATTACATATTTCTATCTCATTTTTACAATCTTTGGCTATATTTACTATTCTCTTTTCCAGTTTAGAATTGTTTTGTTTGCATTCTAACCTAATGCTTTCTAATTTTTCATCTAGTTTTAAGTTATTTTCTTTAATTTCTTTACTAAGATTGGAAATATTTGTATCAATTTTATTGCTGAGATTCGAATTGTCATTCCTAATTTCTTTTAATTCATCACTATTCTTTTCTAATTTATTACTGAGATTTGAATTGTCATTCCTAATTTCTTTTAATTCATCACTATTCTTTTCTAATTTATTACTGAGATTTGAATTGTCTTTCCTAATTTCTTTTAATTCTGCACTATTCTTCTCTAATTTACTTATTAATAATGCTACCCAAGGAGGTGTATCATTAGTTTCATTATTTTCATTGTTACACAAAATTAAATTTTCTTGGCCTTCACTAATTTGTTCGTTTTCAATATTAACAGTTTTACAAGTTGTATTTTCGTTATTGGCCATTGTTGGGTATTTTAATATTTTCTTATTTCTTAAAAGCATTAATTGTTATTATCACTAATTCACTTTTCACATATAAATTTTAACTGTACTCACTTTTGAAGATTTTTATTACTTTCCTCATTCTCGTGGTCCTTGGTTCGATTCAGGTTTACAGGTCCCTGGTTCGATTCCCATTCGAGCCCTCGTTGATGCGCCATTTGAAGCTGTATTTAATTTTGTGCCCCTCGTTGTGGAGACATTTAAAGTTGGGTTTCTCGGTGAGATATCCGAAGTTGAAGATTTGTGATATAACTTAAATCACTTTAAATCTGCCACGGCACTAATAACTCTCTTCAGGGGAATGAGGAAAAGTTTCTTACACAAATAACAACACTTTATTAACAGTTGAACGATAAGTTAGTTTATTTAAAACTTTCACTTTGGTCAAGATGAATCTTGTAATTTAAAAGTTCCAAAAGATTCCGGCTTAGGTTGATATTTTTCACTTCTAGAAGATTACCATTTTATGTATTTAATGGATGACGAATGCTAACGGTCAATCCAGTCATTATTATTCATTATTTTCACTTAGAAACTGTTTTTCACCAAGATGGATGACTATTATATCACTATATAATCTTTCATACTTTTAACACTATTTCTTTCAACCAACATCAATAAAATAAACAATTATTTCCTTATTCTTTAAGGAGCAGTCGCTGAACATGACCGACCATCTTCAAGTATTGTAGCCATCTTGTTATTTCAGTTATAATCTCTATGGTCTGATTGGTCCAACAGAAAAGGAAGGAGTATTCTCAAGTTAACTTCTATCCAATTCCACCAATCCCATTTATTTCTTTATAAAAATTATCAATTTGAATATTTGAAGTATATTACATACTGCATCAGTTATAAAAACATCCAACTGTATTAACAGTTTATATTGACCAGTTATTTTTTTTTATATACTTATAAAAAAATTTGAATTCTATAAATCAATCTGATGTCCATTCTTCATATAAATAAATATAATTATAAACAAAACAAAAACCCTTATTATTATTATATGGGGATAAATATCCGGTTTTAACTGCAAATGGGAGCTTATGTGAACTCGATTAAGCGGGACACACACTCCTGCGCGTCTGGCATATAGACCAACTATCATGAGTAGGGCTCGGAAGTTGAGGAAGAATCTCTGATGATGAGCTCCAACATAATACATATACATTTTGGATCATTGTAAGCCAGAAAATGGTGGTTTTTTACTAGTATTTTTTCGACATTTTTAGCTAATTGGTACTATAAAATTTTGCCAATTGATTCCAAATGACATGAAACACATTTTCCTCTTCCATGCATATGCTTATCTTTGAAGGAATAAACCATGCAAATATGCAGAAATCCGCCCTCTACTCATAAAATGTCCCATATTTATAATCACTAACCTCCTATATTGTATTTCGACTTCAAATTTTCTAAGAAGTTGCCACCTCGAGCAGAGGGTGAAGATAGCGAGGTTATCTTTATCCACTCATTAACAACTGCAGCACTTTTTACGTCCTTTTTCCAGATTTTTAAGGCTTTTGTAGGAATCTTTAGGTATTTTAAAGGTATTTTATAGGTCCTCAACTTCCGATACCTAGTCATGAGTCTTTGGTACACAAATTCGAACTCCTGAGATGGCTATAAGCTCGGAACATAGTTGTCTTGCACGCATCCTCCTATTTCGTCGTGCAAATAAAGTCAAACACACTGAGTCAAAGCGCTGGGCTGAACAGATGTGAGATAAGAACAGGCAAAGACCTAATCAGTGAAGTATGATGATGATTTAAAGTCAAATACTAGTCCTGTTGGCGTAGTGGCCCATGGGTGACGACTAACACCTCCTGTGACCTGCAACCATCGCCAAAACCTCGAAATGACACTTCGTGGCACATTCAGGATTGAGTGCCCAATTAGTCTACCCTTTAAAATACGGTCCAGTTTGCGTCTTTGTGGCATGTTGGTGCTGTTCTGTACCTTTGCTAATAAATGACCGTCTATTCACAATGAGAGAACAATAACTGATCAACCGCCACTGAGTCTGATAGTCTAGTTTCGTTTACCTACGCTCCATAAACAAAGTAACAATCAGGTCAGGCAATAAACAAATTCTATACGTCAACGTTGTTAAAAACTTGGAACTTTATCTAAATTCTAATCAAAATTGGAATTTCCAAATAAAACATCTGAAAATATCTCATTAATACATACCCTAAAGCGTCTCAAGAACTTTCTTCTTACAACTCTTAAAAGAATTTTAGTACAAATCTTGGTGATGCCGCATTTTGACCATTGCGAAATTCTATTAACCGACATTATCGATGGATTGTCGGACTAACTGCAGCATGCTTGTAATATACGTACCGATATCAGATTCATATTTCAATATCCGAAAATATGATCATTTCTCCATATTTCCAAGAATTGTCATGGCTCCAACTAATATTATAACGATATTGTGAAAAGAAAAATTAATGTCTGAACCAAGAATCGAACCATGGACCTCTCGTTCTTACGGAGAACGAGAGGTCCACGGTTCGATTCCTCGTTCAGGCAATTATTCTTTTCACAATATCATTATCAAATAATATGATCCATTATTGGAACTGTGTTAAAATAATATTGGAAAATGTTAAATAGCTCCAACTAAAAGAAGAAAATTACACCCTCTATTACACCTATTTAAGATTCTACATATCTCGACTCCAAATTATGTACCTTCTCGTTCCCTTATCTATCCTCCAACTATAATTTAAACACACGATCACACCATAATCTCTTGCATAACATAGGACATCCCATCACTCCACATCATATAGGCTACTATCTCCACGTCTCGCAACTGGGCAGGGATGTTAGATTCCATTTAAAATAAATGTAAATTAATTGTTTTGAACATTACATTCACGTATAATGTACATGTATTAATTGGTGTCTCCCGTTTAATAATAATAATCTGGGATTTATTTAATTATATGTGTAAGGAATACATTTAAGTATTAAATATACTATTTATTTAAACTATATCAAACAAATGTTACGCGCCGTAGCCGAGCGCTTTAAGGTACAATGTCGTAGCTCAGAGAAAACGCTTTCAAAATTGTATTGTCAAATCCTTATGGATAAGATTTTTAGGAAGACTTAGAAATGTGTGCCTTTCTCGAATCTGGGTAGGATTGCGGATTCAAATCCAGTTGGGGGTCTACGATTTTTAAAGGAGTAAAAATCTTAATTTTCTTCGGAGGGGAAGTAAAACCATGTGTCCTGTAACGTACATTTACATCACATAAAATATCTTCAAGTCTGAAAAAAAGAGTACTCTAAGCAAAATTTTAACTAGCTGCTTGGTCATTAATAAATATTAAACTTCTTGTAGAAAACCAGAGGAAAGCACCCAGTAAGTAAGCCAAGAATGAGATGGGAGAATTATACTAATAATAATTTGAGGGGGCTAAATTACACAGGAAATGATTGTAAAACATTAATTCTGGATAGAGATGATGGAGACTCCGGATTCGATTGTGCTAGTGAGCTAGTCAATTGTGCCTTTTTACATATCTCTGGTTACGAGGGCAAAGAGTACCTATCTTATGTTAAATAAGAAGGCGTCCACCGCTGTGGTCTCGAGGTAGCATACTGTCTTATCACGCAGCGGGCCCGGGTTCAATCCCCGGTAGGGACAGTTTTTCTGGATGAGGTTTTTATCGGGGTTTTTCCTCACCTGTAAGACAAATGTCAGGAAAACTTTAAGACCCAAACGGTCCCCGAAATCATATGGCCATCGCAATCCATCATTCATATTCATCTTAGATTAAGCTTAGGATTAAAGACCACTGTCATCATCACCCGTCATATCATCGGGGCAACGTAACCTCGCCTTCCAGGCGCCCCAACCTCAGAAGTAGGTTACAAGTGCATCATGCCAGGAGAGAACACCAGGAAGTCGAAAGACAACCTGGGGCATTTGCAAAAAAAATATATAAAAGGCATTTTCCAACAATCCCATTTTCTAATTAGGCCTAACTCAGTTTCTCTTAAGTTTAATCTGAGCCTTTGAAAAATAACTAAAAAATAATAACACATTATTTAGAATACACAATAAAACAATACAATTCTGAAAATGAACTAACTGTATCCTCAAACAACAGTAGCTGCTCGAACGGCTGGGGGACCCGACACGCTGATCACTGGCGGGTGATCATATACATCTGTGATTAATACATGTCAATGTGAGGCCAGCCGTCGGCTGGTAAGTCAAGGGTCTTCTAAACCTACTGTGGAATGAAGTTTATTCGCTGAATTCAGCTAGTCCAAAGAGGTATTTTTCTATACTGGTGAACACACTTAAGTTCGATACGGTTTCGCTTTCGAGTGGAATGTGGTTTAAGAATAGTAAAATGGCTATGCTAAAAACGAAAATCGTAGTTTTTGATGTACATAGTCATTTTTAGATTTGTGGAAAATGAGCATAGACTTTGGTTTCTAGAACAAACCAGATAATGGCGTAAATGACAATTTCTGAATTCACAGATAATCTCGAGAACATTGTTTATTCGGTTTGGCGTCGTCTATTTCTATTAGCGATGCTAATTTTACGACTCCAGGAGGTGAGCTTCTACACGTCAAAATTTCATCAGTGTTACGCCTAGTCTTTATAGGAAGCCAGATATAATAAGAACAGTTAAGTCTTGTAGACTGCGATGGGCAGGACATGTGGCACGAATGGGTAATGAGAGACGTGCATGGAAGCTTCTTGTGAGAAAACCAGAGGGAAAACGCCCAATAGGTAGACCAAGAATG
This sequence comes from Diploptera punctata, assembly GCA_030220185.1. Taxonomy (NCBI): domain Eukaryota; kingdom Metazoa; phylum Arthropoda; class Insecta; order Blattodea; family Blaberidae; genus Diploptera; species Diploptera punctata. The sequence continues at coordinate 559,466 of JASPKZ010008384.1, forward strand.
AGGTGATTTGAGGGAAGTAGATTATACAGGGAACGATTGGAAAACATTAGCTCAGGATAGGGATGTATGGAGAGTTTATGTCCGCGCGGCCATGAACCTACAAGTTCGACAGTGCCAGTGAGTGAGTTAGTTAGTTATGCCTTTATTATACAGTTCTTTAACGGGCCATACAAATAGATTAAAACTTTCCCCCTCGTCATCGTTATGAAGAATTCCACTCATTTGGCCAGATTAGAACCAACACTTGGACTCAAGGGGATAACTAAAGCGGTTAGTATTAAAACTAAATCATGAAATAGCCTACTCTCTTCTGGTGACCACACTGTGAATATGTGCATTAATGTTCAATTTAGGCCTAAATCATTCAATTGTCAAAATTCAAATTTTATACAAATCAATATCTGTGGTGTTGAAATAAAAATATCAACAGTTTATTTCTAGTATTTGTATAATTTAAATTTACTTTCAGGAAGAGATTTGTAAAAAATGTAAATTGTGACGTATGAGATCGGCTCCAGGTCTGTCATTGCACATCCCGCCTCTGGCGGACAAATTACGAACATGCTGTAATAAAAAAGGCATGCCCGTACGTAGCCTAGCCTCTATTATTGGATTTAAACCCCGCTTAAAAAATGTCATCTGTTGCATTTAACCTCATTTATCTCAAGTGCATTCACACAATCTGCAAAAACTGACAAATGTCTGCAGCTCTGACGTAGATAAAGCTACCTCCTGGATCGTCACGCCCAATAGAAAATAAACAAAAATGACTCACCCAGTAATAGCAGCTTGATATCTTTTGCTGCCTGTATTCCATCTTCCTTCAGGTTCTTTTCAATCTGTTTGCTCCGAGCTAGCGCCGCGCGCTCTTCGGCCGACATTGCACACCCCATCCTGCGCCCAGCCTCTTTGACGAACGTGACGCCGGTAAATAAAATTACACCGTCCAAGCACAGCAAATATTACAACCACCAATATCCAGTAACACTGCAGAACGATTTATTATGTCCACTAGCTCTACACACACCCATGCACAACACTTTAAACACACCAACACCACATACTATTAATCCTCAGCTGGAACGGTCCAGCGAAACACAACCGGCTACAACCATCTTCCACGGACTGACTGACGGACCAGCCGCCGTGCCGCGCCCTCATCGCTTACGTGCGCACGCGCAAACCCAGGTCAATCAACCAATATCTGCCTGCCATCCCTATTATTTCCATTCCATTCATAAAACAATACTAAATGTCATATTTTATCTTATCTCTAATACTTTCTTTCTATTGATTCACATATGATTAACGGTAATAAATTGTAATTTGTCGAACAGCTGAAAAAAAAAATAGTAACACGTCCTAATCACAAACTTCAACCCGTACCCGTAACCAAACGAAGCATTATATTTTTATAAACATACTTTTTTTTTCTTTTGTACTTATATTTTACATATATTTTTAGAACTGCATTTAATTTTGAAGTAACTAACTGCGTCATAAATTGTAATTTTTAAAAATATTCTTTATTCTCTCATTTTACGTATTTTAATTTTTATCCTTCAAAATAGTCCCAATGCATTATTTTTAATCAATCAATCCCAAATTCTCCGCATATTACCAATGTCGATTAAGTTCGTAGCCAAATATTTTATTTATCAAATTTGACGTTTAATCAATCATAACTCAATAATTAAAATATTTATTCAAATGTTAAAATACAAGCTATATAATTTGTATATTTTCAAATTGTGTTGAATGTGATTGAATCCCAGATTTTATTGAAAACTTTTTTGTCGAAAATGATAGAATAGTGCGCCATCTCTTATCATTTTCACTGAACCAACAGTTCACAAAGCAACTCTCACCAGCTCAATCCATAAGGAAAAATATTCTCATAATCATTAACCTTCAGAACGATAATTACCCGCACCGCAATTTCGGCATCATACCTTGGTGCGGAGCTGCAGGACTTGTGCTGCTTCATGTGGTCCCATTAATAATAACTAAAAAATACTCCATGGCACGGCAGACCTAGAATACTCTTCGCTTACTAATCGGCCGCTGATCTCACATCCACATGTTAATCAGAGAGGTAGACGATCGTTTAGCCAGTATAAGTGATGTGATTGGTCTGACTGTTGACTTACTCAGTTGTTGTAGCTGGTTTTTGCAATCTGGAGCAACTATTTATTGTAGCTACCCAAATTCTTCACAATCCTGTATGGGGATCTTACCAACATTGCCTGAAATTCCATGAAAAAAAATCCCCAAGGGGACTCAACTATAATAATAATAATAATAATAATAATAATAATAATAATAATAATAATAATAATAATAATAATAATAATGAGTTTGTTGGATGGTAGAATTTGGAACTCATATTCAGGAGGCAATAATTCTCACTTAAGTATTTCCTGGATTTTCTCACAAGGGAACTGTCAACCATTGCAACCAAAACCTACCTTGAAATTTATCCCAGTGAAGTGTTGTGATGTACCAAGACCACGGCCAAAAAATGATGTGCCACTTATAAATGCAAGGCACAGAAATGGAAGCCAGCATCTAGCAATGGCAACCCACTGTGCAAAGCAGATGAACGACCCTGTTTGAATAGAGAGAAATGCAGTGAGGCAGAGCATGGAATGGCATAAATAGCAGGTTGTAAGGGTTATCCAATCCACCAAGTCAGTAGTTATAATATTTCCCTGTAGTTTAAATGAGAGATTTGGTGCTGGATTTTAGTGTCTTGCAGTTAAAAGTGGCAGATAATTTTCTGGACATGGTCTTGGTATGTCACAATGCTCCTCTGGGAGAAATTTCAAGGTATGTTTCAACATGTAATAGTTGACAGTTGCCAAAGAAAATGCTGAAATGGAATTTCATTGCCAGGACTCAAATCTAATATCATAAAAAAATTAATTCAATTACATTCTTTAGAAAATGTGAGGTAAGACACAATAAAATACACACAACCTAATTGTATCTGGGGCATGCCTAGTACAGTTCGTTAAGGTAATATGCTACTAGTTGGAAGGCTGCAGTTTCGAGTTTCGGTGGGATGGGAATTTTTAAACTGACCTAAACCTTCTGGTGGCACCATGGCCCTGGTGTCGACTCAGCCTCTAATAGAAATGAGTACCAATGTTATCTTACACTTTAATGGTATCCATCTTGGATATACATTGTCTATATTATTGGATACAAAGATTCTAGATGTGATGACTTCAGATGTTAAAGCATCTATAAATAAGAATTAAATAAAAATGATAATAAATGGACTGCATTCTGCAAAAAAGGAACCAAACTAATAAATAACTGAACTGAGAAATATGCAATTAAAGTTAAATGTTAATAAAAAATTCGCAAAAAAATGTATTCAATGCCCCAGGTTTTCATTTCAACATTTCTGGTGTTCTCTGCTGGCATTGACATAATTGTAATCCTCTTCTGATGATGGGGCACCTGGAAGGCAAGGTTACAGTACCCTGATGATATGATAGTGGTGTGCCAGGAGAGTCCTTAATCTTAGACTTAATCTAAGGTGAATATGAATGATGATGATCACCACATGGTGTTCAGGGACCGTTTGGGCCTTAAAGTTTCCTGCCATTTGTCTTACACGTGAGGAAAAAACCTCGAACAATTAAAAATATACACTAAATTATGACTTCAACTAACAGAATATCAAGGAGCTTCTATTTTATGAGAAAGATGGTAAATAATTTTTTTTATTCTGAAATTTTATACATTTTTTCTTGTTTGGTTCATTCTGCAGAAAGAGAAATATGGCATATTGCCAATGTTTTCTTACTTGGTACATAGATGGCATAATAATGCAGGTGGTGGATGATTTTTGCAGGACATGGAGTGATACTCAAGGAACAATAATATAGCACTAACTCATATATTTCATATTTGAGGGTTGGTTCTTTTTTTGCAGAATTTGGTCCAAGTATGATTACAATATGGGGTCTTATGTTCTAAAAGTTAAGATTGAAACTTACAAAGAAAACAGTAAGAAATACTTATATTGAACTTTTATAGGAAAAAAATCACTATGAGGTTTAATTTAAGATTAAATTTTCCAGCATCCCTGGAGAAACCACTTTTGAAATTTTGGAAAAATGGTTAAACAAAAACAAATTAGAAAAAGAAAACATGAAGGAATATATAATTTTAACCAAATTATGCACTGAACAATTTTTTACATATAGTGGAAAATTTTACAATCAAAGTTCTGGACTTTCTATGGGAAACCCCCATCACCATTTTTGGCTAATTTATTTATGGGAAGTTTTGAGCAGAAAATAACAAGTGGACACCCTTTCAATTTCAAATTTTGAAGTAGATATGTTGACGATCTAATTGCTGTTGTGAATCATAAACAAATAGAGGATGCTTTAAAGCTTTTGAACATTCAGAGTAGAACTGTAAAATTTTACCATGGAAACTGAAATTGAATGACAAATCCCATTTTACACGCTTTATATTAGCTTGACCTGTATCTATCTATCTATCTATCTACGTAACGGAATCTTTCAATGCGATTTTCACCCACTTAAAATCATTGGATCGACTTGAAACTTTGTATACTTGTAGAGGACCCGTGACAATACAATAATTTCATATTTATTTTCTAAAATCCTGGCCATAATCATCAGAAAATAAAAAAAAAGTGTTTTTGTATCAATGTAACGGAATCTTTCAACGCGATTTTCACCCACTTAGAAACATTGGATCGACTTGAAACTTTGTATACGTGTAGAGGACCCGTGACAATACAATAATTTCATATTTTGTTTCTAAAATCCTGGCCAGAATCATCCGAAAATCAAAAAAATGAAAACTGGTATAATAGGTTGCGGACTTGTCGAGTTTTTAGTCAATCGTTGTAAGAGCTCAGTTGGTAGAGCAGTGAACTCTTAGTGGTATATAATTTCAGTAATCCATACGTCGCTGGTTCAAATCCGGCTGGGAGGGTATTTTTTTATAGAAGAGTATTACTTTTAGCTCATACTACAATAGTATCGAATTTAAAGATATTTACATTTTTATCTTATTCTGTAAAATATTAAAACTAAAAAATAAATAATAGTTTTAAAAAACTAAAAGAACACGCTTTATTAGAAAACTAAAAAATGAAAAATAATTTTAATTTCCAATACGCTTGGGATAAAATAAAGTGGTCAACAAAAAAATCATCTCCAACACATATAGAATAAAATTAGAGTTATCAACAAAAGAAAATAATTTTACCATCAAAAGCGTGGGGTGCTTTTTATGATTTTTACATTTTCTTCTTAGAGAGCTTACTTTTACCAATATCTGTTTATTATCAAATATATTAATTGATATAGAGCACCCCACGCTTTTGATGGTAAAATTATTTTCTTTTTGTTGATAACTCTAATTTTATTCTATATGTGTTGGAGATGATATTTTTGTTGACCACTTTATTTTATCCCAAGCGTATTGGAAATTAAAATTATTTTTCATTTTTTAGTTTTCTAATAAAGCGTGTTCTTTTAGTTTTTTAAAACTATTATTTATTTATTTAGATCTAAATTTAACAAGAAATGGAGGTAACAAGATAGAATTAGAACATAAAGAAAGAATACACATATAGATAACTATATTAAAGCTTTGGAATTTAACAATTTTGCTCACAGAGAGGCAGTGTTCAATAGTTTGACACATAGATTAGTAAATATACCTATGAGCAAAGAAAATTATGAACAAGAAAAAGAATACATAATTAAATGCGACAGAAAACGGATTTGAAGAAAATATGGTATACAAAAAATTAATTAATTTAAAAGACAAAAATTAATTAATGAAAACATGCCTATAAAACAAGAAAAAGAAAAAATAAAATTCAAGAAATTCACTTATCATCCATTGAAACACCACAAGTTTCAAAACATTTTCAGAAAGTTTAATGTAAGATTGGCACCGAAGAACGAATACAGCCTAAATAGGATAAATTAAAACTAATAAAAATGAAAAAGTTGAATAAGAAAACAAATCAGGAATTTATAAGATCAAATGCAGGGACTGTGACAAAATTTACATGGGAAAAATAAGAAGAAATTTGAAAACAATGGTGAAAGAACATCTTAGAAATGTCAAAAATGGTGAAGTGGAAAGTCACCAAGCTCATGCTTGGTCTGAAAAACATCTAATTGAATCAAAAGCCAGTCTATTTAAACTAATAAAAAAACAAAAACAACTCACGGTTTGGGAAAAAATTCACATTAAAAAAAAACAAGAAACAAAAAACTTATGAACTTTGAAATTCCCACGGATTTTGATTGGATCTTAAGGTTTATTGATCCACCAACAGAGGGACCAAAAGTAGGACTCTTCTGTGATCGACATAACATCAGTCGACAAGATAGTACTGAAGATGAAGCTGGCAATGCTTTGAAGCTGCAGTATAATTAGAAGACTGAATATGACATGAAGTATTTTATGAGGTAAAGTATTATATGAAGTATTTTAATCTTAGTAAGAAAGACTTTTGTCTTCTTTTCAAAAACAGTTCAATAATATATGATGTCCCATGCCATAGCCAAGCAGTTAAATGCATAATGCCTTGCTGCAGAGCTATGGGACTAATTCACCATGGGGGAAGAAATTTTCTCATGGAATTTCGACCGGTATGAGACTATTGTCCAGCATCATGAGGAATTTGGATAGCTACAGTAAGTAGCAAGTCCGATTGAGGGTCTTTCCACTTTTCAGCGGTTGCCCTTTTACCAGCCGGCTGCTGACCCTTCACATCCACATGTGTCAATCACAGAGGTAGATGATCAACAGCCAGTGTAGGGGTGACATGTGGTTAGCATGTCGAGTCCCCCAGCCGTTATAGCTGGTTCCTCAACCTGGAGCCGCTACTTATTGTAGCTACCCAATTGCCTCACAATGCTGGGTGGGCACCGGTCCCATACTGGCCGAAATACCATGAAAAAATTTCTTCCCCCATGGAGACTCGAACCAGCACAAGTCTCGTAGCTCTGCGCCAAGGCTTCCTACCTTAACCGCTCGGCAACTCAAGTTGAGAAAAACAGCTGTAATGGCTGGGGAATCTGACAAGCTTATCACATCCATCCCACATCCCATACAAAACCAAGTCAGTCCTGGCCTTTCCCTCTGGGCTCTGGGGATTCTTAATCAAACTGATTTAGTTATTGTTTTATTTTAGGAAGTAATATTTTGAGGTTCTTTTAATCAAATTATTTTGAGTCTGTAATATCTTACATCAATATTAATGTTGATTTGTTCTTGAACACGTTTCGATTAGTCTTCTAATCATCCTCAGCGTCATGGCCAGACAAATCAACATTAATATTGAGGTATGTAGCAGAAATAACTGCACTAATTAATTTTATTATTAAACATGATTATTAAATATGTAGTTACACTGTCTAAAAAAGGTTTCGTGAGAAGCTTTTACTAAATCTGTTACGCTTGAGTAAATGCTAGGAAGACATTTCTGTCTTTGTATCTCAAGTTTTGAAGATAAACACATGTAAGTTTAAATGGTTTTACAGCCGGAATGAATTGTTTCTCTAGTAAAAAGGTCTCACTGCTGGAGACAGGAAATATCCCTTGTCCGGCTCTGGAAGTCATCCTTCCATTAAGATAAATGACGGTCAGTCTTCGGTGTCGAAGACCACTAGACCGCCTGTTGAGATGGCGACAGTAACCAAAAACTATGTCCATATGTTTCTATCTAAATTAATTACCAATTTCCGCCTTCATTAGCTAACTTCTCACCAGCCGTGTGTAAAACACACACTGAAAATACATGGACCAATGATTTCCCTGAGATTCTGCTTTAAGTAGAGTGGGAACCCTAGTATCCAATCAGAGTCCATAAGTAAATATTATTCTGCGAGTAAAGCGTCTTTTATATATGTTAATTGTATGTCCAGCCAATGAAAATATTGGTTTTGGAAATTGTGTTTTTAATGACGAGTATGGACATAGAGGAATATATCGAGACTAGTCTGCTCTGAGAAGGACTCCCGAGCGGAGCGATAATAACTCAAGACTCCCAAGAGGAGTAAAATTAATTGAGTTCCGCGGCAGTGCGGACTCGTCCACTTAGAAAAGTGTTAGGCCGGTAATTAACGGCAAGTTTAAAAGTTAATATTAAAGCATTAGTGTGCTTATCGCATATATAGGCGAACGTGTAATATTCAGGTATTATCTCAACATAATAATTTAATACTGGTCGAGTGAAGACCAGTATTCAACAGTGTTTTAAAACGCGATAGATTCACCATAATATTAATAAAATTGGTCCGGTGTCGACCGCTATTAGCTCTTGTACCATTCCGAAGAAAAAATACCGGAATATATCCAAACTCTGGATTAGGAACTGTAACAGTTGATCGCCTGTGCTACGTTTTAATAAATAAATAAATATATCTTCAAGAAGAGTTTGTCTTGGTAAGCCTCCTGATTGTACTCAGTTTCGCTCCTCGCCTTATTCTCACGGTGAAAATCCACAACCCTGAGAGCATTAGAGTCCTGGCATTTACTACGCCTTTATTTTCCCGTTACAGGTAAGATATTACAGACTCAAAATAATTTGATTAAGTTATGCTTATTTCTCTACAGACATCAGACATCATGAGCGATATGTGGTTAGCATGTCGCCTCAAGTACTGACAATTAAGGTACCACTTGGATGATACAAAGTCAGTCAATTTTGCTTAGAGACCTCTTTTTTCAGGAGTACTTGTTACTTGGATTTTTCCAACCTAAAAATCCATCGACCTCAGCGGGGTTTGAACCTGTGACTCAAGGGAATAGAGAGAAGGAAAGTAACCACTAGATCAGCGGTCACCAATTGGCGGACTGCAGTCTGGATCCAGACCCTTGGGCTTTGGTTTCCGGACTGGTTAAATATCAAATTAATACAAATTTTTAAAACTCGTTAAACATCGATTACAACCAGCTGTATTAAATTTCATGTCATAATAGTATTACTGTTGGCACAGTTGGCAGTACTGCATATGATCGGAGATTTGACTGAAGATGAATGATGATGAAGATGATTGGGTTCCGTTTGAAACCGGGTATCGTGAAAAAATACGAAATTTGTGAAGTGAGGTATTTAAATATTACTCTGATCATATGTTAAGTTTATCATAAACTTACCAATATTTATTACTACTGTGTACTACTTTGCTGCATCCTTTTAGTATTTATCATGTGTTTTTTTCTTTTTTAATTTGTGCAATTCATACCCATAACATAATTTAAATAATTTCCTTATAACATGAATTGTCCACCGCTGTGGTCTCGAGGTAGCATGCTGCCTTGTCACGCAGCAGGCCCAGGTTCGATCCCCGGTTGGGGCAGTTTTTTCTGGGTGATGTTTTTTCGGGGTTTTTCCAAATGTCAGGAAAACTTTAAGGCCCAAATGGTCCCCGAAATCATAAGGCCATCATCATCTTTTATCATCTCATCATCATCATCATTCACCGGTGTGGAAAGCAACAGGAAGCTACCACACCTACAATTCCCCAGTAAAGCTGCAAAGCATAGCATGAAAATGTTATGATTGCAGTGAAAGACCTGCCTTCGGGCAGAATTACTATGGATGGATAATATGAATTACTTAATAAAAGCTTTGTGTGTTTAATCAACTGTGGTTCCGGACCTCGACTTAATATACTTTGAAAATGGGCCTCCATGAAATTTAATTGATGACCCCTGTACTAGACCACTGTAGCTGTTATGCTGATCACATGCAATCCTTTACTGGCTGGATGATCGTCCACCTCTGTGATAATCATATGCCCTAATTACAATAATAATTAGAAAAAATAACTTGAAAAATATATTTTTTTACTAACAGATTCTATTATGTTCTCAATTATTTATGGTATAGGGGAGGTATGGTTGTTATTAATGTTGAGGATACTTTTTGACAAAAACCAAAAATAATGAGAGAATAATGTGAATGTGGTACAGAAATAGAGATAGACAAATTCCAGTATTTAGGAAGCATGATATACATATATATATATATATATATATATAAAAGAGGATCAGAGGAATATACTAAGCTAGAATTAGAAAATCAAAAGCTGTGTTCTCACAACTGTCACCCTTACGGAGATCTAAACAAATCTCAACTGGAACTAAATTATGACTATTTAATACCAATGTGAAAAGTATATTGCTATGTGGGAGTGAGACTTGGAAGGGATCAATCATACATGTAAATAGATGCCTGAGATTTATTTTGAGAATCTGGTGGCAAAAAATCATATCAATCGAGGAACATTGGAAGATAACATCACAAGATGAGATCTGGAAGGAAAATAAACACTGAAAATGGAAAGGATTGGACACGCTCTCAGAAGAGAACTGGACAGTGTGAAAAGAGAGCCCTGGAATGGAATCCACAGGGTTTGCCTAGAAAAAAAGGAAGACCAAAAATTACATGGTGCAGCATTGTAACAAAAAGAAACTGAACAAGGAAAAAAAATGGAATGAAGTCAAGAATTTGGCATGCTTTCACAAAGGTCCTATGCTTCCAAAATGAGTGACAGAAACTACTACTATTACTGCTGCTATAGTTTTTTATCCGAGCTTAGCAAGGGCCAAAAATGGAGTTTGAGACTGATCAATTAGATGGCATTATGCTTCAACCAGCTATACACCATAATGTAAGTTTCGAGAAAAATATGTTTACAGTTTTTGTTTTTTACATTTTAAACTCTAGCAAAATATATTTAATTGTTTCTGACTTATATGATAATATACTTAGTTATGCATCAACAATCTAAGAGAGGGGAACAATTGGCGCTTAGCTATATGATGCAAAATTTTAGATTAGCGTTTATGAAGATCTAGTTTCATAGCTGTTTGTTGCAAAATGCAGAATCTCTGATAGGACTGATGACATTTACATTTTTCTTTAATAATAAGGCTTTAAAGATTTGGCGCTAAAATGTGTGTACACTTCATGAGCCAGTGCAACAGATGGCATCAAAATATATTTTTTAATGGTGCTTAGCCAGTTGATGCATAACATTGTCCAATTGTCTTTACCTTCCACATTTCATTTTTTTTTTTCTCCACTCACTGATTCTAAACATAGTTATTTATGAAATATTATTTTAATTTTATATTTATTTCTATCAGCTACTGGGCAGGACTTATCCATTTTTTGTCATAGTATTGTTTGCTGCTATGCAACAGACATTGACAAGTAAGTTAACTTATATCTGTTACTTGTCAGTACATTTTATTATTCATTTTAGTCTTAATTTTAAACTAACATTAACTGGTTGCATTATAGATCGTAATATAATAGATATTATCTTTTTGATCAAATTTTTATTTAGTATTTAATATTAAGAGTTAATGTCCACCGCTGTGGTCTCAGGATAGAGTGCTGTCTTGTCACGCAGCAGGCCCGGGTTCGATCCCCGGTCGGGACATTTTTCTGGGTGAGGTTTTTATTGGGGTTTTTCCTCACCTGTAAGACAAATGTCAGGAAAACTTTAAGGCCCAAACAGTCCCCGAAATCATATGGCCATCGCAATCATCATCATTCATATTCATCTTAGGTTAAGTTTAGGATTAGGGACTCTCCTGGCGCACCACTATCATCACCAACCATCATATCATCGGGGCAACGTAACCCCGCCTTCCAGGCGCCCCAATCTCAGAAGTGGGTTACAAGCATGCCATGCCAGGAGAGAAACCAGGAATGTCGAAAGACAAACCTGGGGCAATTGAAAAAAAAAAAAATTAGAGTTAATTGAGATTGTTATATTCTGATGTAATATATGTTTGTCCTACTGAGTGGAAGAGAAGGCCACATGGCCTTAAACTCCACCAGGCTAAATAAATAAATCTAATCTAAATCTAATACATCGTCATCATTCCATGGAGTTGGACTACATGTTGGCCTGTTCCAGTCCCACTGTAGGCTTAGTTCAGAAGTTTCTTCATTCGACATCCTTACCATCTTTTCTCAATTGGTTTATAACACTTCAGGATTTTTGGTAGTCTTTCAATTCTTTTAAAACAAATTATTAAGGATATAAAAGTGTATCTGTGGTGGCAATTGTCAACAAATTAAATTTGTTCAAATAACTGGATACTGATTGTGTTTAACGAGAAAATGATAACCGAAAGATAAACATCTTAGAGGAAATATAAATAATGAAGGAAACAAGAAATAATATCCTGTTTAGAGAGAACATACCCTACCAGATCAACCATTACACAATCAGTACTCAATAGAACAGCTTTGAAAATGGAACTGGTTCCGAAAGGCCTAGCTTAATATTTTAAACAATTTTAATTTGTTGAGGATGGCTGCCACCACAGATACAACATTTGTATTGTTTTTAAATATTTAGTCTTTAATTTGCCATTTTATCAACAAGTTCTAACCACTCAGTTTTGTATTTTGCATTTTTTCTAACACCGGAGTAATTTTTAGTTTGTTTGTTATTTCTATAATAGTTTTTTTAGTCCGACCATTTATATTCTGCCTTTTTTTTTTGCATATAACTCATCTCTGCTGCTCTTATTCTTGAAGCGTCAGCTGTTTTTATAGTTCATGATTCACTCTTGTATAGAAGAGTAGGAATTGCCAAAATATTGTATAATTAATTCTTATTTTCTCTAACAAAGTTTTTGGTTTTTATTTAACTTGTTGCTGATATCTTTTTCTTCTTTATATGATATCAAGTTTCCTAAATAGTTGAATGTATTCACTTGTTCTATTATTTTATTGTTAGTAACAATAAGTCATCAATACAGAACAACATAAAATTATACTAACCATAGCGTGAGTAAAAAAAAAAATTAAAATCACATTTGGTGAATTTAAAAACTAAGTTCACCTGCAATAATCTCTATTAAGATCTGTTCATACATATGGGTGAATTCCATGGTAAGTGACATAACAAATGCTACAAAATAAAAATAACATTTTAATTATTTTTCTAGTCTTCAGATATAAGACACTACTTTTCTCTTCAAAATGTTTATATATATATAGGTTTCAATCTCTTTAACACAAATCACGGAACTTTTATCTGTAATAATATTGTACTTAAAGTGTACAGTTTTATATCAGTAACTGATATAACTGTAAAATGACATGTTTTACAGAGTGAAAGTATAACAATATTCTCTGTGAAGTTATTAATTACATTTCAACAACCAATTGTGAATGTATTACCATGTACAGGGTTCATTTATAACCTAACAGGCACACGGCATTTTGCCTATGTGCAATTGGGTGTGCCACAGACGGCTTTGCTCCTACATAGATTCTGTGCGTAAAGCTTGTATAAAAATTCTTACCTTAGAGAAGATGCTGGAATGGAACTGAGTGGTGACACAATTCATTTCGGATGGAAACACACCTCGTCGGAGAAAAAGAAACAGAAGATAGTGGATCAATTAAACCATAATTCACTGATTTAAAGAAGTCATTCACAATAATGCATTCGTGATACTGGGTTACCTTGTTTTAAACAATGGACACATGTACACTTATAAGGTTTTAGTTTTAAAAATTCAGTTGCTCTATGCGCAGAAGACTGAAATTCCCACCTGTTGTGCTAATTTTGGTATGGATTTTGTTGGTGTACATTCAAAACTTGCATCTATTTCGTCTAACTTTTCCTGTTAAAACTGTATGTTTATGCTTTTGTTTTTTAACACAGAACCAGTGGTTTTGAATTTCTTCACAATCTCGTGAAATGTAAATCTGGAAAGAGGTACTTCACAACGGAACTTTTGAATATACTCTGTGTGAACATGGCTTGGTGATTCATAATGAAAATAACTTTTACACACAAAAATGCATTGCTCTAGATTCAATCGCCTGTTTGTATTGCTGGACAATACAGTACTGCCGAGTGCTGCTGCTAGCAAATGCACGCACTCAAAGGCAGCCGGTAGAAGGGGAATCTAGCAAGAGCTCGGGAGAGGCAAAATGCGGTGTGCCTGTTCGGTTATAAATGAAGAACTCTTTATATAGGACGAGTTATAATTTGAGTTTTATGTTCTAATAAACTTTAGTTACTAATTATATAAAATAAAGGTAACTGACATAACAACTAATGCTTCTGCATGGTATAAGAGTGTTACTTAAAGCTGTAGATTTAGGATAAAATAAAAAGTATTAAAAATAGATATTTTTTATTTAGTAAAATATTTAATATAAGTTTAAGTTTATTAAAAAATCTAAACGATTTCTTATACATAAAAAAATTGTCAAAATAATTAAAAGATATTGCACTGATGTAAGATTCAGACTGTTAACACTTCAAATTCTCAACTGAATATTTAATTAACCCATCTTTAATCTGATTGGTTAAAGACAAATCATTAGACTTTGGAAATACCAGTTGAAATGTATATATTATAATTTAAGACCTTACCAATAGGAAGGCAGAATTATGTCACGTGATGATATAAATATTTTATTTTTTAAATTTAAAATATGGCATTTCATCAGTTCCTCACAAATGTTCATGGAGGATGGATACATCTCGGTACACTATAGAAAGTATGTTATAAAGGAATCCCCAGACTCAAGTAGATACCTAATATTTAGTGCAAACAAACAATCACTGAGATAATGAATAATCAGAATTTTAATATATTCAAATGTAACTTATTTTTAATTAAATTTTTAGGAATTAACACTATGAGGTAATATTCATTAATTAAATTAAATGCAGAGAATATAATAAAGTCTACATAAGGAAAACAAAGAGAAATTTAAACATCAGAGTGAAAGAACATCTCAGGAATGTCAAAAATTTGGAAATTGAAAAATCCCACACCTGGTCAGATAAACATCAAATCGAAAGAAAGGTAGGACTCTAATTTCTTTATTCGTGCTTCTTCTGGTCCCCGATCGGAGATCCGAGGGGGGACATTTTTTAATTATTTACAGATAGAAGCGATACCATGATGTAATTATAGGGCTTATGTGTTGTTCATTTTGCACCACCCAGAGGCACGTGTAGATTAAGGAGTTCTACGGATGCGAACAACTTTTCCTTAAATTTTTAAGAATAGTGATAGGACAGAGATTGAAATGAACCCTAAGGCCTCGAGTGGTCTAATACCATTAGGGTCAGAAGAAAACAAGAGTTTAGCCAAGGGAGGCTAGATAGGAACATTGAAAGAGAGAACTGATATAGGAAGGGGAAGAGATATCAATTCGGTCAAATGCCTCAAAATGCTGACCAGTGCATTTGGTGAGTGGCCCTTCCCTTCAGTTCATCATGAATATATATATATATATATATATATATATATATATATGATATGAAGAGAAAAATGAATGCTTGAGTCGGGATTCGAGTTCGAATCCCGACTCAAGCATTCATTTTTCTTTTCATATCATATTTGCCTTCATTGCCAAATGTCAAAAATATATTTATAATATCTATATATAAAAGCGTTACTGCTATAAAGTAAATATTCTCTTTAAAAATTTGCTTAACTGTTACGTTAGCCGCGAGATGGCAGTTGGAACAATTTCAGCTACCTCTTGTGTGAATTGAGAATACTACATGTATAAGAAAATTGTATGCTTGTATTGGAATTCTTGAGTAGCTCAGTTGGTTAGAGCGCTAAAGGTACAGACTTTAGAGACTCGAGTTCGAATCCCGACTCAAGCATTCATTTTTCTTTTCATATCATATTTGCCTTCATTGCCAAATGTCAAAAATATATTTATAATATCTATATATAAAAGCGTTACTGCTATAAAGTAAATATTCTCTTTAAAAATTTGCTTAACTGTTACGTTAGCCGCGAGATGGCAGTTGGAACAATTTCAGCTACCTCTTGTGTGAATTGAGAATACTACATGTATAAGAAAATTGTATGCTTTATTGGAATTCTTGAGTAGCTCAGTTGGTTAGAGCGCTAAAGGTACAGACTTTAGAGACCCGAGTTCGAATCCCGACTCAAGCATTCATTTTTCTTTTCATATCATATTTGCCTTCATTGCCAATGTCAAAAATATATTTATAATATCTATATATAAAAGCGTTACTGCTATAAAGTAAATATTCTCTTTAAAAATTTGCTTAACTGTTACGTTAGCCGCGAGATGGCAGTTGGAACAATTTCAGCTACCTCTTGTGTGAATTGAGAATACTACATGTATAAGAAAATTGTATGCTTGTATTGGAATTCTTGAGTAGCTCAGTTGGTTAGAGCGCTAAAGGTACAGACTTTAGAGACTCGAGTTCGAATCCCGACTCAAGCATTCATTTTTCTTTCATATCATATTTGCCTTCATTGCCAAATGTCAAAAATATATTTATAATATCTATATATAAAGCGTTACTGCTATAAAGTAAATATTCTCTTTAAAAATTTGCTTAACTGTTACGTTAGCCGCGAGATGGCAGTTGGAACAATTCAGCTACCTCTTGTGTGAATTGAGAATACTACATGTATAAGAAAATTGTTGCTTGTATTGGAATTCTTGAGTAGCTCAGTTGGTTAGAGCGCTAAAGGTACAGACTTTAGAGACTCGAGTTCGAATCCCGACTCAAGCATTCATTTTTCTTTTCATATCATATTTGCCTTCATTGCCAAATGTCAAAAATATATTTATAATATCTATATATATATATATATATATATATATATATATATATACATGACTACTAACAGCTGCACCACGTGAAGGAGAGAGATAGGACTCTAGGCTTGTGTCCAGGTTGGTTCCTGCAATCAATCAAATTATTGAATCAAAAGAAAGGTTAAATTAATAAAACAAACAGAAAAACCTAATGAGCTTAGGAAAAAATCTACATTCAAAAAAATGAGAAAGAGAAATTAATTAATGAAATTCATGGGGAAAGTGATTTGATTTGGAAGTTCATCAGTCTACCAACAGAGGGAGCAGGAGGTGGCTCTTCAAGACACATAACAACGGTTGTGAAAGTACTGAGGATGAAACTTAACTATATCCTCAAACCAGTGTAACAAGAAGGATATGAGGTGAGGTGAAACAATTTTTCTTAAATAAATTATTTTAATTAAAAAGTTTGTTAGTGTGAAATAAATTAATAGCACCCCAATTGGAACAATAATCATTGGAAAAGTGTTAGTGCCAAAAGATAATACCTTTTGATTACCTTTAGTCTACATGAAGGAAATCCATGTTTAATTGAGAACCAACCAAACCAAGCACCACTAACTACAATTGTGCCTAATAATAACACCTTCATAATGTTACCACAAAGTGGTGCCGAACCACAACACATCAATTATCTCCTTTATAATTAAAATAAATAATTATATTGAAATTAATGTTGGGAAGTAAACATTATGAGGTAACAAATGAAAGAGTCATTTTTTCTATATCATATCTCATAGTTTATGTTTTCTTAAACACAGGAACTGCAGTTTTCCAGAGGAAACATCCTTCCCATTTTCAACTGACATTATAATTACCACATTTTTGTTGGGATATCCATCTATAATGTTGCCATCTGGTGTTGATTTGATGAACTTCAAGATCGGGTCGCATTCATTGGGAATTTCGAAATTCATGGATCTAAATTTGTTCTTCTAAATATATATCTTCTCCCAAACTGTCAATTCTAAAGATTTTTCCAAATGTTTTAGAAGTTTGGCATCTTTTTCAATTTTATGACTCTCCAACAAACTATGTGCTGCAATAGCTGATTTTTCAATTTCACCATTTTTAATATTTCTAAAGTGTTCCTTTGTGTGAGTGTCCAAATTCCTTTTTGTTCTTCCTATGTATACTTTATTGCAGTCTCTACAACTAATTTGATAAATTCCAGATTTGTTACTATCTGGAGTGTTCAATTTATTATTGGTTATTAATAGATTATTAAGGCTTAATTTATTTATTGGTGTCAATGTAATATTGAATTTCTTGAAAATGTTTGAAATTTGTTATGTGTTCCAGGATAAGTAATTTTCTTGAATTGTTTTCCTTTCTTTGAATCAGATTGCAGGGTGGTGTATTCTTTAAATTCGAAATGAACGGGACCTGATCTCAAAGTTCATCAAATCAACACCACGTTATAGATGGAGATTCCAACAAAAATCTGGTAGTCATAATGTAGGTTAAAAATAGGAGGGATGTTCCTCTTGAAATCTGCAGTTCCCGTGTTTAAGAAAACATAAACTATGAGGTAAGATATAAAAAAAGACTCATTCATTCATGAATTAAGAACCTCATAATGTTATTTCCCATATTTAACTATGAATTATGAGGTGATAATCATTTAAATTCATCGGAGAAAATTTTCTTGAAAACTCACCTCATAAAGTTTTTTATTATTAATTTAATACTTTTCACTGAAGGATATATTAAATTTGAAGATAAAAATTTTCACCGAGACTCAAACCCGGGACCTTTGGCTTTCTGTACCAATGCTCCCCGACTGGAGCTACTGGGGCGAGTTCCAATCTAGATATAAATTTTTCTCTTATATATGTTGTAATTCCCACACACCATATGCTTGAAGCCATGACTTCTATCTATGCAAATGGTGGCTTCTTAGTTAAGACATTTATTGGGAATTTAAACACTACTTTTTTAATTTTTTATTGAAGTTTTCATTATTAACACTTCTCACTGAAGGATAAAATTTGAAGAGAAAAATTAAGGTGAGTTTTCAAAAAAATTTTCTCCGATGAATTTAAATAATTAATACCTCATAATTCATAGTTAAATATGGAAAATAACATCATGAGGCTCTCAATTCATGAATGAGGGTTTGAATCACGGTCTAGACAACAAATTTTCTCTTCAAATTTAATTTATCCTTCAGTGAGAAGTGTTAAATTAATAATAAAAACTTCAATAGAAGCCCTACTGGCTTTTAAAAGTAGTGTTTAAATTCCCAATAAATGTCTTCTTAACTAAGGAGATAGATAGAAGCCATGGCTTCAAGCATTTGGTGCGCGGGAATTACAACGTATATAAGAGAAAAATTTGCATCTAGATTGGAACTCGCCCCAGTAGTTCAGTTGGTGGAGCATTATCACAGAAAGCCAAAGGTCCCAGGTTCGAGTCTTGGTCTGGATGAAAAATTTTTCTCTTCAAATTTAATTTATCACCTCATAAATTTTCTCCGATGAATTTAAATAAATAGCAATTTTTTATTACATATGAGTTTATTTGTATTCTACAATATTTTGGGATGTAGCACATGAAAATCTATAATAGTCCATATAACACTTTGGGAAGCAGGAAACAAACTTTCATTTTCATGTGTTATGTCAAAATTGACATGGAATTCACCTATGGTAGTGAGTGTTGGGCTCTCCCAAAAAGCAATGAAGGGTTTTTGAGAGGAAAACCCTCAGAAAGATACTTGTGCAAGTAAACTGCTACGATTTCACCCAAGAAATCGACGAAATGGGTCGCAGATCGAAACAGATGATTAATCTGAAAGCACAAGATCAGGGCTATATACTGGGTGAGTTAGCAGTTTGACTCCTCCCAATACCTGGTTGTTCATGTAGGAGAGGGACCGGTAAGGTTTGAATCTCAAAATTTCATAAACTCATTCCAGTTGTAGAGAACAAATATCCACATCGACTGTACACTCTTTTGGAACAAACTCCCAGTGATTCACACCTTCAAAATTCCACCAGAAACAACATCACATTAAAAAAATACTTCTGAAACATCTTAATAATCATAATAATAATAATAATAATAATAATAATAACATAATAATAATAATAATAATAATAATAATAATGGAAATTATATGTATGTGCATTATGTATTATTTTATAATACCATGATTTAATTTAAAAATTAGAAATTGTTTGTACATGTATTTATGATTTCTGTTTTATTCAAATCTATTATAATTATTTTTAAGTCCAGTTTTGTGTTAATAATGGCTCAAGTTTAGAATAACTTAGGTATGATTTTCCACACTACATTCTTGTAATACTGTTGCTCTACATACTTTTTTTGTCTTTATTAACATTTTGCAGACCAAACTCGTTTATTAAGTAGAACCTCAATGTTATTTCCTATTGCATTTTCATAATTTTGTACTATTTTATACGTTTTGCAACGATACTTGTAACATTTTTTTACAATTATTAAATATTTATCTACGTATGCAATGATTTCTTCAAAGTTCTGCAGAATCATTGTGCATAAGTGCAAACGCTTAAAGAAACTTCCACTAGATGAAGGAGATATCTGTGAAATCAGAAAGACCAACATTCAAAAATATATTTTAAGAAATGGATGTTCACTCACTTCATTTTGTTAGGTTCCGATGAGACAAGTTCGTGTACATCAGATTAGTTTACACTTCATTAAATAATGTGCATGTATTTTATTTTGGTAAGTTAGAAAGGGGGAAGTTTCTTGTAGGAAAACCAGAGGGATAACATCCAGTTGGTAGACCAAGAATGAGATGGGAGAATAACATTAACTATGATTTGAGGAAAGTAGATTACACAGGGAATGATTGGAAAACATTAGCTCAGGATATGGGGTATATGGAGAGCTTATGTCCATGTGGCCATGAACCTATGGGTTCGATACTGCCAGTGAGTGAGTTTGTTAGAAAAGGGGATGTTGCTGTACATTGATTTCTTATAAATGTTTGGGAATTTATTGCGAAGATTGGTCATGTCAATTTCACACATATGTCTGTCATCTAGTGGAAGTTTCTTTAAGCATTAGCGCTGAGCACTAAAATTCTGTATAACTTAGAAAAGTTCTGGTAAAGGTAATCTAAACTTTTTCCTTCATAATACTTAGTATTAGCTTCAGAAATAATATTACAAAAATTATTATTAATATATTTTCATTTTTTACGTTAATGTGTCTGTCATAAATTGGCTATTCTGTTTCACCAATTGTATTACTCGCCCAAGTTAAATCTACACACGGAAAATATGCTACGAATGTGCTGCTAATTCTTTTCCTTCTCTTATAAATGTTGTCACTTCCTGTCCCTTGCATTGTGTTATTTGAGGGGGAGGGAAAACTGGCAATTCTGTGCTTTTTAAATTATCCACACCTTTAGCAGTCGTTGAACACTGTGATTTTATATGATCCGGAACCTTCAACAGTTGTCGACTAAAATACTAATTTGACAATCATGTAATGATCTTCTTTGTGCAATAGTGCATTTTTTCATACTTACAGCAATGGCGACCATGATTGAAAGTTCAACTTCTTACATTTCGGGGTTGCCAACCTAAATAACTATACTGTAATAAAATAACTATACTGTTATATTACATATTACAAAAACGCATGTGGGAAGTAAAACCACTGCCCTCTATGTATACTACATACAATGTATATACAAAAAATATCCAAAAGGTAGTGTTAATATACATTATAAAAAACAATTCACTGCATTTTAAATGAACTGAACTTTATCTGAAACAATATAAAACAAATACGTACTTGCTGCCATTTTATCACTAATTGGTCTCACGGCATCCTGTTGTTTCAACTAATAAACATTGCCCACACTGTTAACGTTAGTTAAATGTTTATAATGAATGCAAATATTTCCAACAAAGATATTATTTTACTATTATTTACTATTTTTAAAAAACCATCGTGCAAAAATTAATGTACAATGCACGTTTGTGAAGTGTTTTACAGAAACTTGGAAATTAAAAACCAAGTGACAGTGAGGTTTTTCCTCAATTCTGTAAAAACCACTTCCCAACCTCGCATCATAATATACTATCACATTATATTTGAACAGAAAAATTTTCACCTAGACCGGGACTCGAACCCGGGACCCTTGGCTTTCCGGGCCAAGTGCTCTACCAACTGAGCTACCGAGGCGAGTTATGATCTAGACGCAAATTTTTCTCTTATATACGTTGTATATAAATTTGCAAATTTTGACCTGATCCAGAGGTTCATCGGTCCACCAACAGAGGGAAGAAGAAGAGTTTCTTCCGATCGACATAACACCAGTCGCCAACAAAGTTCTGATGATGAGACAGTTATAGTCTCGAAATCGCGATCAACTTAGAAAATACATATGAGGAGAGGTAAGAAACATTTAATTTCACCATATACTATTACATGTTTTTAGGGATTCATCCTTCCATAGAGAAATAGTTTGGCAACGCTAGCCCTAACACACAGCCGTGCAGACTTAACTTGGGCTAATAATAGACATAAATAAAGTGAGTCCGTTGCATCTCACCTCATAAAAGTCAAGTTCTTTTAGGACATGTTTCAAAACAATTCTGTTTCATCACCAACTTGTTCAGACTCTTATTTATTAAGAAGAATCTCATGTTACTTCCTATTGTAATCTTATAATAATACCTAATAATAATAGACATGTTTGAAATATAATATGACAATTTTAGATTAGATTTATGCCAACTTCTTATTCAATTTTTTGAAATTTTATGAATTCCTTAAAAAAACATATATTTACATTTTCTCAGGTAATTATTTACATTCTTATAGCATATGAGAGTGGATCAGGAAGTAACACACAATAATTTTTGTTAAACATAGTTTTAATATAATATAATAAATTTGAGAATTTTAACATTAAGAGGTTTTATTAATAAGAAACAAATTAATCGTGAATTCTTCTTACCTCATACTTCTATGTTTTTTTAAACACAGCACTGCAGTATCGGAGAACAATCTTCCCCATCATCAGCTGTTTTTGCATGAAAACAGCTGACGATAGGGAAGATTGTTCTCCGATATTGTGGTGTTGTGTTTTAAAAAACATAGAAGTATGAGGTAAGGAGAATTCACAATTCATTTGATTCTTATACTTTTAATAGCTAAAATAACAAACACACTGGGGTGTGCCGTAGCATAATAGGTTAAGGCAATGTGCTTACAAGCCAGAAGATCAAGGATTCGAGTCCCAAACCTTCTGGCAGCACCATGGCCTCTAATGGAAACGAGTACCACACTCTTGTTCTGGAGGTAAAGGCAGCCATAACGCAGGGTTTACAATGCGGCTAACATCTAGTGCTGATTGTCTAACCTCCTACCATCCCAAGGGCCACTTGAGGCCTATAGCGATCACTTTACTTTTTTACCACACAGGCGATCTCACATATTTCAGCTACTTCTCTATATAGTTGCCAACTTTCTCAACACATTTCTTCCATCATGGTACCAGTTTCAGTATACTCTGTTAAAAGAAGTCCATTCAGTTGGAGTGTAGCCAACTGCAGACAAAAGATCGCACTTCTGCATCTGTCTCAAAGCGATGGCCAGCATGTTTTGGACGTGTAGTGGTATGACCATGACTCATCACTAGTGATAATTCTTTTCAGAAAATCATGTCTTTCTGCAGTGTAATGCATACATTAATAAAGGAAGAACAGAATTGGCATAACAGATTCACCTAAATGCCCTTTTTGCAATTTAAATGAAGATATGGAAAGAAACCATCTCCTCCGTTGTCCAGCTTTTGTAGAAGAGACCAGCCTTTCTGCTAAATATTGGAGTGCAAGAGAGCGAATGATTTCATTATCAAGTGCTCGACATTAGATACCAACCAACCAACCATAAAGGAAGAACATTTATTTTTATCTCATTATTTTAAATTATTGTGATTAATAATTTTTTAGGCTACTTCCACATCTTTAAGAGCTGAGTTTTCCGTGAGAACACGCAAAGTTTGAATTAGCAAGTCACTCACTGGTTGCATGAAAGTCGTTTTTTTCGTAATATTGGCAAGAAATTACTCAGAGTTCTCAGCAATAAAACTACTTCGGTTATTTTCGTCTGCTAGAGGAACGCATTAAGTTTGCATCCTGCAAATAAAACCGTATACGACGTCTGCATTGCACGATATTACACAAATTCTCCTGTTCTTCCAGTTGAATTCTTTGGTAGACTCTATCAAATTCCCCTTTTCCGCATATACCGAAAACATGATTGAAGTCTTCAAGGTCCGACATCTTGGATAAAGCAGCAAGGCAGGCAGCAAGGTTTCAAGTACATTGGTTACTGTTGGTTCCCATCGGGTTGCTCACGATTCATTCTCTGCAAAGTCACCTCGCCAGGTAGCTTATGGAATTTCGACAATTATTATTGCATGAACAGATTCTTGAGTATGCAAAACATATTTGGATGTAACTTTCTCAGCAGAGTACATGATGAGAACGACTTTTACGGTTTAATGCGTTCATAGATATGAGCCTTAGTGCTCCAAGCTATTCATCATTCACTGAACAGACGGAAAAATGGTAAATCACAAATATTCTCATAGCTCTCCTTGAAAAATCTGAGCAACCTGCAGATGTTGCTATGGTCCAAACAATCTTCCACATACACGCCACACATGTTCCTATGATTTTAAGTCAGGTTATGTCCTTTAATTAACTCACTGGCACTATCGAACCTGTATGTTGTTCATGCGCATGCAGATATAAGATCTCCATACATCCCTATCCAGAGTCAACATTTTCCAATCATCCCCTTGAATAATTTACCTCCCTCAAATCATGGTAAATGAATGTTATTCTCCTTCCTTATTCTTGGTCTACCAACTGGGCATTTTCCCTCTGGTATTCTTTCAAGAAGCTTCCATGCACCTCTTTCATTCCCCATCCGTACCAAATGTCCTGCTCATCACAGTCTATGAGACTTAATTGTTCTTATTATATCTGGCTTCCTATAAAGACCGTGTAGCTCATTGTTATGCAATCTTCTCCATTCACCTGTCTGTTCATTTTTCTTTGGTCCAAAAATTTTCCTAATAACTTTATTCTCAAATACTCGTAATGTTTTCTCATCCCTTAAAGTAAGGGATGTTTTCCCATCCATATAATATAACTGAAAGAATAACAGTTTTATATATTTTCGGTTTAACATTTTTTAAAGGAGTTGGTAGGCAAGAGCCCCTGTAATGCATTATAGCATGCATTTCCAGAATTGAGCCTATGTTTAATTTCTTTGTGAACCTCATTCCTGTTTGTAATTGATGTTCCTAGGTATTTGAATTTAGCCACTTCTTCAAAATTTCCCTCATTTGTCACTAACTGTCCATTTCCATTATATAATGTATTTCTATATGTACCATATATTTGGTTTTATTGATATTCACTTCCAGCCCCAATTTCTTAAGAGTTACTCAATAGTGTGTGCATGTTGGCCCGTATTTCTTCCGATTGAGGGTATTTCCACTTTTCAGCGGTTGCCCTTTTACCAGCCGGCTGCTGGCCCTTCACATCCACATGTGTCAATCACAGAGGTAGATGATCAACAGCCAGTGTAGGGGTGACATGTGGTTAGCATGTCGAGTCCCCCAGCCGTTATAGCTAGTTCCTCAACCTGGAGCCGCTACTTATTGTAGCTACCCAATTGCCTCACGATGCTGGGTGGGCACCGGTCCCATACTGGCCGAAATACCATGAGAAAATTTCTTCCCCCATGGAGACTCGAACCAGCGCAAGTCCCGTAGCTCTGCGCCAAGGCTTCCTACCTTAACCGCTCGGCTACGGCGCGGGACCCGTATTTCTTCACTATCACCTAATAATACTACAATATCAACATCAACTAACAGCTTATTAATACCATAGAATTGTGTCTTCTTCATCCTCTAAAGATTTGATTACATGCTCTAGTACACAAGTGAATAGCAGAGGAGATAGTGCATCTTCTTGCTTTAACCCATTGTGAATTTCGAAAGTATCTGAAAACTATTTGCTGCAATATTAATGGAGAAAAAAAAAGTGTATTACTTCCCAATTCATCCTCATAATTTTTTTTTGTTTTCTATATTTTCTGAAAATAATGCAGGTGATTATCATTCCAAGAATCCTCCTAAAATGTGTTGAATTTTGGCTAATTTTATGTCAACATCCTTGGAGTTCATGTAGGACAGATTACAACCAAGGCTGGAAACATCTAATAAAAAATATAGTAGCGAGCTAAAATGCTAATTTTATTTCTTTGTATCAAACATATAGCAGCTGAAATTAATAGAAATGAAGGATACCTCTATGCCATTGTTAAATAAAACATCTTGCAAATACTAATCTTAAAACATGGCTTCTCTCTCTCTCGTTCTCTGGGAAATTACAATAAAGTACATACACAGATCTATACGATGCTCTGGGGGTTCCCGCTACATACCAATTATATTTAAAAATCTCACACTTTTTTTTTTCCAAAAACAAAGGGTGCACCAATTTTTTTAATAAATAACAAGTCGACCTTGAGATCTTAAATTTTTAAACAAATGTCCAAGAATTAAATCAGTGTTGTAAGAGGTTGTCAACACTGGCGAAGGCACATGAGCCCAAACCGGAGCGAGACATCAGTCTGACCAACTCCTGCGCGTGTGCTAGAGCCACTTCCAATGGTGGTCTGCGGGGCAGGTTGCTTGACTCTGTAATAAAACACATTAATCACATAGTTTTTGCAATTTTTTTTTTAAATTACAGTATTCAGATACCTGCAATACTATCTTCAAGGTATATATTTTTATAAAAAAATACTGGAAATGAGACTATGAGGTAACATTCATAAAATCAGACTTTAATGATCCTCTTACTTGGAGACTTTAATGATCCTCTTACTTGGACATGTTTAATTCCCATAACCCACTGGCACTATCAAATCCATAGGTTTATGGCTGCACAGACATAAGCTCTTCATACATCCCTATCCTGAGCTAATGTTTTCCAATCATTCCCTGTATAATCAACTTCCCTCAAATCATACTTAATGTTATTCTCCCACCTCATTCCTGGTCTACCAACTGGGCGTTTTCCCTCTGGTTTTTCTACAAGAAGCTTCCATGCATGTCTTTCATTCCCCATTTGTGTCACATATCCTGCCCATCGCAGTCTATGAGGCTTAATTGTTATTATATCTGACTTCCTATAAAGA
Source organism: Diploptera punctata (assembly GCA_030220185.1). Taxonomy (NCBI): domain Eukaryota; kingdom Metazoa; phylum Arthropoda; class Insecta; order Blattodea; family Blaberidae; genus Diploptera; species Diploptera punctata. Next base: position 586,377 of record JASPKZ010008384.1, read on the forward strand.
CCATGTAGTTCACTGTTATGTAGTCTTCTCCATTCACCTGTCTGTTCATCTATCTTTGGTCCAAAAATTTTCCTAAAAACTTTATTCTCAAATACTCCTTTCCTTCCTTAAAGTAAGAGTCCATGTTTCACATCCATATAATATAACTGGTAGAATAATAGTTTTATATATTTTCAGTTTAACATTTTTTTAAAGGAGTTGGGATGTCAAGAGTCTCTGTAATGCATAATAGCATGCATTTCCAGAATTGAGTCTATGTTACGTAAGAAGAATGAGCAGAACAAGAATACCACGTCAGATCTTAAATTACCAGCCACCAGGCAAGAGATCTTTGGGCAGACCCTTCAAATGTTGGATTGAGACCGTAACAGACCAGTAGGTCTATCACATGAAAGGAAGAAGAAGAGTCTATGTTTAATTTCCTTATGCATCTCATTCATATTTGTGATTATTGTTCCTAGATATTTGAATTCAGCCACTTCCTCAAAATTTTCCTCATTTGTCATTAGCTGTCCATTTCCATTATATAATTATTTCTAATGTTTTATTCCCATTCTTAACTAAATTCCAAGTTGAAATTAGTTCAGTATAATACAGGGTTCCCATACAAATGCTCTTTCGGGTTTCGAACATGTGTAACTTGCATTTAAATAAACTTACAAACATGAAACTAGTACTAATAAAAAGAGAAACTCGAAAAGTATTGGTTACAGTACCTTACAGATGTTCAATGTGAGCTCCACTGGTAACACGACACACATCAAGCATGTAGTCCATTTCTGCCCAGGAACGTTATAGCATATCATGGTCAACTGTTTCAATGGCTGCTGTGATGCATCCTCTTAGATCAAGGACGGTCTATGGACGAGGTGGCTTGTACACAAGATCTTTGACATAACCCCACAAAAAGAAGTCAAGGGGTGTGAGGTCTGGTGAATGCGAAGGCCAAGGAAGAAGTTCTTCATCGTCATTACCAACATGGCCAATCCATCAGTTCAGTAGTCTGGTGTTGAGTTCCAATCTGACTTCATTATGAAAATGAGGGAGTGTGCTGTCCTGTTGAAAGATCACGTTGGGCATTTCCTGTTCCAGCTGAGGCAGGAGCCATTGTTGTAGCATATCCTGTACTCACATCCTCCAATTGTTTTCTCTACAAACAAGTTGTTAATGACGGAAAGTGACTAGACGTGTTGTGTATCGCTCGTGACCAACATATTATTTTGAAGGTGTGAACACATTCTAAGTCGCTTAAAACATCGTAACTGATAGTTTGTGTTATATAAAACAATTTGGCTAAGTTAAATTCATAAGATGGGCCCCAAGAAGAATAACTCAATGGAAATAGAAGAGGTGGTGAAGCGTGTCTTACAAGAGTCGCTACAAGATGCTACCATGCTGTCAAGTGTTGCCAACATAATAAAGGAGACTGTTGCTGCGGCGGTTATAGAATTAAAAGTGGCATTAGAGCAAAGTCACGCCTTAATCAGTGAACTCCAGAAATCTATTCAGGACCGTGATAACAAGATAGTGACTTTGGAATCTAAGATTGATAGCTTAGAACAATACCAAAGGCGTCAGTGTGTGCGTATTTTTGGCATTGCGGAGGAAGAAAATGAAGACACAGATGCCATCGCCTTGCAGGTAGCAGAGAAAGTTGGTGTTAGTCTCCAGGTCAGTGACATTGACCGTAGTCATCGTGTAGGTAGAAAAACAGATGGTGGACGACCTAGGGCTGTCATTGTTAAATTTGTGTCCTACCGTAAGCGAAGTGAGGTGTTTCGAAATAAAAAGAATTTGAAAGGCAGTGGAATTACGATTCGTGAGGACCTTACTAGTGCTAGGCATCAGTTACTTCGCAAAGCTATAAATATTCATGGCGTAACCAATGTCTGGACCCAAGATGGTTCTGTCATTGTTAAGGTAGGAGACAGAAAAAAGCGAATAAATCATATATCAGATCTCAGGTCAGAGTGATAATTATCAACTCAGAAACTCGTTACTTTTTGTAATTTATTGCTATTAGTATTTAATTATTTACTGTGTTCATTTTTTTCTTCATTTTTTCGTGTATAATCTATTTTTTTCTTATTAATTTAACTTTGCACTTCATATACTAAACACCAATTGATATTTCATATTTACGGTTTTCTTGTTTTAGTTAGTAACATTACAACCATAGATTTAAGGAATGCACCTGCAGCCCCTTTTCGGTCTATTACAGTTCCATTGTCCCCATCTCAACATACCCCTTCCACCTCTCAGACCTTTTAAAATCACGTTTCTCTTTGAACAGCAATACACTCAATATAAAACATTGTAATACACAGTCACTCCTGTCCCACTTCTCAGAATTCCAAACTATATTTTCAGCACTAAATCTGCATGCCATTTTAATTTCTGAAACATGGCTGAAAAATACCCTTCCTTCTTCTCTTGTAAACATGCAAAATTACACCTTGATTAGGAATGACAGATTCGGGAAAAATGGAGGCGGCGTGGCGATGTATATACGTTCCGATCTACAACCGAAAATTGTATCCCATTCGCCTAGTGAATACTCGTCTCGACCCGAATACCTATTTATAGAAATTAGAGCGAAAATGCAGAAATGTTTTATTAGGAGTAGTTTATAAGCCCCCAAATGTCGGTCACCTGCATGACATTGAAACAGTTCTCCAAAAATCTGATACCATCTTATGAACATGTAATTGTACTAGGAGACTTCAACACTAACCTATTAGCCAAAGATTCTTACAACACTATACAACTACAGACAATGTTCCAGTCATGCAATATGATAATACTGCCTTCAGAACTAACCCATCATACTAGGTATTCTGAGACACTACTAGACTTAATTATAACAAATAATCCTCAAAAAGTTATAACTAGTGGACAGATAGAAGCTCCAGGCATCTCTGCACATGACTTAATATACATTGAACATTCACTCCTTTGCTCTAAACGTAGACCTAGACTTGTAACATACAGAGACTTGAAACATATAAATTATGCGCAATTAATTGATGACGCTGCAAAACTACCTTGGAACAACATATGGACACTTAGAACTGTAGACGAGAAAGTTGAAAATTTGAATGACATGATTTTACAATTGTATGACAAACACGCACCTATCAAGACTAGACGTATAAACAGACCACCTGCACCCTGGATGCCTGATAATATCCGCTTGCTTATGACTGAGAGAGACGTAGCATTCAGGAAATACAGGAGGAACAAAGAACTGAAAGACTTACAGACATACAAACATCTGAGTAATAAAGTCAACCAGGCTATAAGGAATGCAAAACTAAGATATGCCCATACTATTATTACACAATCTATGTACAACTCAGCTGACATGTGGAAAAATTTAAAATCAATAGGCCTCTGTCAAAATAAACTACAGGTAGAAACAGCTGATCTACCACTAGATGAGTTTAATGACCATTTTAACCACATCCCTTCTGACAACACCTCACAACACAAACAACAGACAATTGATGAACTAATGTCATATTCCCAACCTAACCGTGACAAATTCTTTTTTTCCTATATCTCACCTGATGACGCCAAAAGAGCAGTATTACGTATTAAATCTAAAGCACAAGGAATAGACAATATAACAATAACTCTCCTGGAAAAAATAATAGACATTATTCTCCCAACAATAACCCATATTTTTTATACCTCTATAAAGACCGGGACTTATCTCAGACTCTGGAAAATGGCTCTAGTTCGTCCAACACCGAAATCAAACACTCCCACAACACTCGATGATTATAGACGAATTAGTATTCTTCCCTGTTTATCTAAAGCACTGCAACACATAATACACTCACAGTTAACAGACTACCTCACCACACACGACTTACTTGATGAACATCAGTCTGGTTTTAGAACAGGACATCACACAAGTACTGCACTACTTGACATTGTAGAGGACATAGGAGACTCATTGGATAAAAGCAAACTCATCGCAATAGTCTTACTCGACTACAGCAAAGCCTTTGACACAGTAGATATAGACTTAATGCTAGTGAGACTAAAGACACTACATCTGTCGGAAAACTGCCTTGATTGGTTTGCATCTTACCTCACTAATCGTCAGCAATCAGTTTCTGTTAATAATCGCATTTCTTCCTGGCGCTTGGTGAGGAAAGGGGTACCTCAAGGCGGCATCCTCGCTCCTCTTCTCTTCTCGATTTATATTAATGACGTGACCAAGAAACTACAAAACTGCAAGCATCATCTTTACACCGACGACCTACAGATTTACACACACTTTAGGCCTGATGAAATTAATGAATATATTGACAAAGTAAACACTGACCTCAGGCATATATCTTTATGGTCCAGACAATATGGGCTGAAACTAAATGTAAACAAAATGCAAGCAATAATTATCGGACATCCAAGGCTATTACACCTCATAAACAATGGCAATATGCCGGCTGTCATATTAGATAATGAACAAATTCCTTATACCGACGTCGTTAAAAACTTGGGATTTTACTTAGATTCTAATTTAAAATGGCATGAGCAAGTAAAACAAACATCTAAAAGGATCTTCTCCATAATGCATTCCCTAAAGCGACTTAAACATTTTCTTCCTACAACTCTTAAAAGAATTTTAATCCAAACTTTAGTGATGCCGCGCATTTTGACTACTGTGACGTTCTAGTAACTGACATAAGTGACGGATTGTCGGACAAACTGCAGCGTGTCCATAATATGTGTATCAGATTCATATTTAATGTTCAAAAATATGATCACATTTCTCCATTATTCCACGAATTGTCATGGCTACATCTAAAAGAGAGAAGAAAATCGCACTGTCTAATTCTCCTATTTAAGATCCTACATACCTCGATTCCCAATTATTTATCATCCCGTTTCCAGTATCTATCCTCAAACCATAACTTAAACACAAGATCACAACATGGTCTCTTACTTAATATACCGCAACACAGGACATCACATCACTCCATGTCATATACCATCTCCACTTCTCGCAACTGGAATTCCCTACCACAAGAAATAAGGGGCTGCCGGACATTGGCATCTTTTAAAAGAAATCTAAATTTATATTTGCTCTAAACTCGACTTCATTATTATCCAGTGTAAGATATATATATTAATTGGTGTTTCCCGTATAATGTATCATATTTATATTATTATTGTATCATTATTGTTATTACCCTATAAAATGTTGTTTGTACATGACATTTACATTGCTACATTTATTGTATCTTTAACTGTTTATAATTAGTATAGTGTATATCTATATTTGTCGAATATTTATTTGTATTTGTGCTGGTTGAGTGGAAGAGAGGGCCTTATGGCCTTAACTCTGCCAGAATAAATAAAGTATTATTATTATTATTATTATTATATATTAAGAATGGGCCATACACTTTCTGCAGGTTTAAAGCGCAGAATACATTCATTTTAGGAGAGTTGAGGACATGCTGCACGCAGGTATTGGGTTTTTCCGACCCACAGATTCTAACGTTATGTTTGTTCACTTTACCTGAAAGAGGGAAGGTGAACTCGTCACTAAACACTATGAATTCGAAAAATCCACGAGTTTCCATAAGAGTCTGTATATTATTGCAGAAAGTATGACACACCATTTTATCTTCTTCCTTTAAGAACTGCAGCATCTGCAATTGGTAAGGATGAAATTTCAAATGTTTAAGCAGAACTTTCCATTCAGTGGATTTTGGGATCTGCAGCTCTCTACTAACTGCAATGGTTGATTTTTGAGGACTATGTGTAAAAGATACATGAATCCAGTCTACAGTTGCCTCACTTACAGCCTGGCATCCAGAAGATTTCCTCCTACAGATGCACCCCCTTGTCGTAAAATCAGAGTACCACTTATGAATTAAAAGACCACTGGGTGGATCTTCACCAAATCTTGTTTGAAAATGTCGTTGAACAACAATTACTTATTGATGAACAACATAATCGAGAACACAGAACACTCACCTATCCTCTATACCAGTCATTTTCTCACATTCAACAATATGCAATGTTGTATGTAATTATATGATGTTGCCAACTGTGATACTATAACCAACCCTTTTTGAGTTTCTCTTTCCATTAGTACTAGTTTCATGTTTGAAAATTTATTTAAACGCAAGTTACATGTGTTCAAAACCTGAAAGAGCATTTGTGAGAACCCTGTATATACAGTATATATACATATATATATTTAAATTTAATGACATTATTAACATCTCAGGTCATTAGCATTGCAATTCAAATTTGGGTAAGAAAAAATTGAAAAATCTTGTTCAGAGGCTTCTTATTTCAGCTTTGAATTTCTTTTAAATAAATACATGGCACAAAAGGCTTAGAAGACCTGACATCTACATGTGTTAAATTCACCTTTCAATATAGGGATGACATGTGGTCAGCATGTTGGGTCCTCCAGCTGTTAGAGCTGATTTTCTGAACCTAGAGTCACTTCTTAATGTAGCTACACAAATTCCTCACTAATTCTTTATGGGCACTGGCCCCATACAGACAATCTCCATGAGAAAATTTCTTCCCCCTGGGGCTCTAACAATTGAAGGGCTTAGGGCAATAACATGATAAACCACATTTTGTTAAGAAATTTCATTTATTATAATTAGAGCGAGGATTTTTATGAAATTTCATGTTTTAAACTATTGGTCAGAGAGCGCTGAGACAAAGTATCTTTACATTTTATGATATGTAGAATCAAATAAGACCTTCATATTTTTTCATATTTCATAATATTTTGGCAAAATGTTCATATTTCAGTAAAAATTTAATATTCCTTCATATTTTTCAACTTTCAATTTTTTAAAATAAAATTTCTACTAATTCCTTAGAAACATTTTTGGAGTGACTGTAGTTTTGAAAATTTTTGACAATGTAATATGGTAGACAGTGTAAATTCCTAAGTATCCCATCTGGAACAAGATAAATAGATTTGATAAAAGAAAATAATTTAAAAAAAGGAGCGATGGAAAGACCAAGTGGAGGCTTTTGTCTGAAACTACAGAAAAAGAACAGGGATTTCCTAATCTGTGACAAGAACATGAATAATTAGAATAACAATGTTAGAATAATAACCACCCACTCTTTTTTTCTCAGGTAGGAACCTATTCCTTTTTGCTACCTAAGGACAGTCCTTATTTTATGAATGGATTATAGTATTTAAATGTAGGTAAGAAGCTGTGCTGTGAAATAAGGTCTTGCTCCACAGTTTATGAAATTTGTAAAATTCTTGTAGGTAAGGCCAATATTATTCTCACTTACATCAAACTATCATATATATAGTGCAGTGCATGATTGCTCCCATAACATCATATAATGTGGAGCATACTTTTTGATCGTACAAAATAATTCTGACAGACTGGCGTTAAATAATATATATATATATATATATATATATACATATATAAAGCTCCTAACTGTGTATTACGAACAGAATTGATAATTTGATTATTCAAAGCACATGCATGCATACTGTGCTCGGACAAATTTCATGGAAAAACTAATGTTAAAATAATTCTAACTACATTTCACTATGTTCTTACGTGTAATGTATAGGATTAAACATAATTATAAGTGCCAAGAGAGATTTGAAATACACCCTAGAATTATTTGTGGATTAATTTATTTTAACATCTTGTTTCTCCAAATATGACTTATAGTACTTGGTCTACTGTGATGGGCAGGACATATGGCATGAATGGGGGAATGAAAGACGTGCATGGAAGCTTCTTGTAGGAAAACCAGAGGGAAGATCAAGAATGAAGTGGGAGGAGAATAACATTAACCATGATTTGAGGGGAAGATTATAGAGGGGATGATTGGAAAACATTGGCTCAGGATAGGGATGTATGGAGAGCTTATGTCCGTGCGGCCATGAACCTACGGGTTCGATTGTGTCAGTAAGTTAGTTAGTTAGGACTTGGTCTACGTGTGTTCTGATTCATCCAATTTAATGTTATTGTAATATTTATATATACTGGAATTCATTATCTTTATGCAAAGTAAATAGAAGTCATTCAAACTGTACCTACTCTAAATTTTGTCAGTGGTATATTCGATGGAAGGAAGTTACAACGGTTACTATGTTTTGTTTTTTTTTATTTATGTTTGGATTTCGTAATTAAATATCATTAGATAAATTAATTGATCGCGTTTTATATAAACCCAGTATTCATTTATTGAAATAAAGTGTCAAACTACAGGCTTGGGAGGCCCTTGTGGGTAGATGGATGTTGAGACTTCCACATTTCTAGACAATCTCCAAGGGATGTCCACTGGGTTCTCAGTCCTGCGTAACGGCCCCTTTGCCCCAGAACATGCGTCTGGTACTCATTTAAATTAAGAGCTGAGTAGACTCTAGGGCTATGATGCCGCCAGAAGGTTTGGTCCAGCTAAAAACCTGACCCCTTTGAGACTCAAACCCACGTCCTTCCGGCTTGTTAGCGTGATTCCTCACATAATATACTTCAATGTGAGCCATTAAAATTGCTTCAAATCACAAACATGATATTTTATTGATAAGAATCAATAAAACCTCATAATGTTAAAAATTCCAAAATTTATTATATTAAATGATATTTTATATTGAGTCAGAAGTAATGAAAAATTAATTAAGATGGAAATGCAGTGAAACTCTTGATTTCTTGAGCTACAAAAAGGTATTTTTGTCTCATTTGTGTGCTTGTATGTATACCCATAAATTATACAGGTCTTGTGCGTATAAATATATGTAAAAAGTTGAAAAAATAGTAGCTTCATAATATTTTTGTGTCCTAATTTTCATAATTTTCATATTTTGCTATTATGATTTCATATTTTAGTATAATTTTCTTCATATAATTCCTCGCTCTAATTATAATGATAGCAAATAAATGTGTTGAAAATCCATAAAATCATTTGTAAGTGCACCAGTGATGAGTTAAAACATATAGACACACAATGTATTAACAACAAAACTGCAGAATTGCCCTCTTACTAATAATCCATATATAACTTTTAAACAAGGTTTATACACATCTCAGTTGAAAATTCTTACTAATAAACACTGTATTAGCTGCTCAGTGTATAAGAGATGTACAACTTTACATGGGAATCGTTATACATGCCTCCAGCCTTGTTTAAGGATTGTATAACTAGACAAAATGTCAGACTTTCATATCAACTGATTTGTTTTCTTATGATAATGATGATTGTTTCCTTAAATTTAACACAAAATACAACACTTTTATAACTTTTTTGGTCTGGACATCTTACCTCAATATCAAAATATAACTTCCTAAAATTAAATATTACTTTTATAACTGTTTGATGGATGCACAGGACCTAAATAATATTAATAAAGCTCTGGGTAGGAAAATAAAGGCATCATAAAATGCCTTTTGTTACACTCATTCTCGATTAAGCCTAATAATATTTGTTGAACATTGATTCACAAAAGAATATGTTCTACAATAGTTGCTGTAGACAAAATTTAATGTGAATGTAGTTTAAATGCTTCATAATATTATTTTAACAAAACGTTCTTGCATCATTAATACAAATACACATACCGATATAAAAATGTATTTAACTATAGAGGTACTATTATTGCAGCAAGCACCTTGTTAGCTTGATAGTCTTGTGGTTAGAGCTTCTGACTACAGTCCTTGGGGCCCTAGGTTTGATTCCCGATCAAACTGCAGAGGATTTTTTTTTGCTTAAAGCATTATTCTGTTGTCGCTAACATTTCCTACTATTTTGAACGTTTTCTAACGCATCTTAAAACACTGAATATAATTCATAAGTAATGGGAAAAACTTTTATTAGTTTCCAAGAATTGTTCAAAATTCTACGATATATTTGACATAGTCTAAACAAAAATGTAAATAAATTAAAACACACTTATTTTTTCCATACTTCCCCAATTAGGGAATCTCTCTCTATTCTTATCCATACTCATTTCTTACACAATTAATCACTAGTTGATGTCGTTTTCTTTCTGTTACAAATTGCGCGTAATATGTTCTGATGTCATAATGATGAATTGTAACGGTTATATTGTTATATAGCTCCTGCACAACGTTTATTAGTAAGGAAATTATACATGATCTACATAAGGCTTATACATTGTATAACTAAACAACTGATGAAAGGCAGTATAAGAGAATTTTATTAGTAAGACCAATAGTATTTATAATTTTTTGAAACATTAAAATCCTTATATCTCAGAAAGAACAATATGTGGTTTATCATGTTATTGTAATTCCCTTAGCTCTACACCAAATCATCATGCCTTAAACTACTCAGCTACTGTGCAGGAATTAAAATTCTTTTACATCTTGTAAATCTACAGCACAGGACCCATAGATTTACTCAGTGGCGTGCATTCAACTCCAGCTACCCCAGCACTGCTGGGGTAATTAGTATATTAATAATTTTGGAATTATCTCAAATAAATACATCAATAAACTTAGAGAAGAATACACCACCAAAACATCTGGAAAGGAATGGGAAAATCTACAAGCTTATGACATTACTACATTACAAAGAAAATCCGCAGTAGCAACATTCAGACTGCTAACAGGACATGACTGCTTGAATAAACACCTACACAGAATTGGCATAACAGATTCACCTAAATGCCCTTTTTGCATTTTAAATGAAGATATGGAAAGAAACCATCTCCTCCGCTGTCCAGCTTTTGTAGAAGAGACCAGCCTTTCTGCTAAATATTGGAGTGCAAGAGAGCGAATGATTTCATTATCAAGTGCTCGACATTAGATACCAACCAACCATAATTTTGGATTAAAATAAAATAACATATTTGCTAAATTTCATTCAAATCAATAAGCGAGAACATCAAAAATAAAAATTCCTGCCGTATTCTGCATATTTACATTATCTCCATAGAGTAACACACAGAGTGTTTTCTCTATGTTATCCCACCAACACCAGCTATTTTGCTGCAGATGAATTAGCGATGACACACTAAATGAATCTACCTGCTAAGTTCAGCGATAACCCACTAGACGAAGTTTGTGTCTTATCGATTTTTTATTGAATACCAGCTAGCTGAGTCCAGAAATGTCACAATTTAAAGTATATACAAGGTCGAATGACCTTTCAACTTATCGATTCATGAAACATTAATGATTGGCTGATTTGGAAAGCGCCAATTCCTCAATAATAGATTTTTTAGATTTTTTAGAAATAATTTTTTTTTTAATTTATACTATTTAATTTCTGTTAGTTAGTTAAGGATATACAGAGACTTAGATCTGCTGAAATGAGATATCTTCGGAGGACTGCAGGATACACACTATTAGATCACAAAAAAAATGAAGACACCTTAGAAGAATTACACATGGAATCTTTAGAAAACAAAATTTCTGATTATAAGTCAAGATGGATACAACATGTTCATCGAATGGAAGATCACAGAATACCCGAACAAATGTTAAGATATCAACCTGCAGGAAGAAGAAGACCAGGATGTCCACTCAAAAGACTTTTGGATGGTGTTTCTCTTGAGGCCGAAACAGGTCAACAAATGGCCTAAATTCGTGAATGTACTATGATGATGATGATGAGTTATATTTTTACAAAATACAAAAAAAATAAAAAAATAAAAATAAAATTATGTGGTACGTTTTGTCATTTGTAGCAATCTGTTAATTTAAGAAGCTTAATTATATTATGTATCTGAATAACAACAATTGAATTATTACAAACGTGTATATATATCATTTGTGGAAAGCAACAGTTGAATTTAACATCGACATGGAGTTTGTTCGAATTCGCTATTAATACTTTTAAAAGTGTTACTGATAAATGTGATTTTCGTGCAGACTTTCCAATGAGAAAAATTATCTTATACAACCTAGGTAGGCCAACTCCAGATTTACCGGATATAACAAAAAAAATACAAGGCAGTAAGTTTTTACATACTATAAGTCATAGTTTTGTCATTCAACTGGGGTAATTGCTCTGACCACCGCACGCCACTGGATTTACTTCCCTTCTGAAGGAAGCCATACTCAGGATTTTGATGTCCTTCTGAATGACATTGACCCCAGTTAAGTTTGAACTTAGAACCTCAGAACCAGAGGTCCCTGATAATCATTAGTCCACCAGGACCAAAAAAATTTATTTCAGAATGGGGATTCTGGTCTCATGAGAACTGTCAACCAATGCAATGCTGAAACCTATCTTGGAATTTCTCCCAGACAAGTGTTGAGATGTACCAAGACTATGTCCATAAAATTATCTGCCACTTTTAACTGCAAGGCACTATACCCTGGAAGGATTTTTATAATTACAATTACAATAAATCATATAACAAAAAATAAGAAAAACGTTTTTAAATTATTATATTGTCACCTCTTCTATCCTGGGGCGACGTCCTAGTCTAATAATATTCACAATAACATTTACAGATAATGGTCTTCTTTTGTCAAAATGCTAGGCATTTTCACCTCCATCCTCTTAACATATTTCAGCACGTGTTACTTAGTTAAGCATCAAGAAGATTTTTAAAATACATTACAAAACTCCGTTGAGGTCACTATGTTAAAGTTTTAAGAAAACAGTACCTGAGATCTTAGGTACTGTTTTACATTTCTTAAAACTTTAGTTAAGCATAGCATTCAACCATTTCTTTATCTTCCCTCACACATATTACGAAACTCCGTTGAGGTCACTACGTTAAAGTTTTAAGAAATGTAAAACAGTACCTGAGATCTCAGATACTGTTTTACATTTCTTAAAACTTTAGTAAAGCATAGCATTCAACCATTTCTTTATCTTCCCTAACACATATTATTGAGATGGAGGGAAAGTTGAGTACCAGACTACTATTCTCTCTTAAAACATTCCGATAACTATAAAATCCAACACCAAAACTCTCATTTAAACTCAGGAAAGTAATACAACTAAGTTACGTAGGTAGGAAATAACACTGTGAGGTTTATTTTAATTAATTTTGAGTTATTTTTGACTCACCTCATATTTCTTGACTCCCATGCAGACCAGGTTTCATCACTGTATCAATAATGTCACAAATGCAGTAATAAAACCTGGGTCTGCATGGGAGTCAAGAAATATGAGAAGAGTCAAAAAACAACTCAAAATTAATTAAGTAATACAGCTCCTGAAACTCCTGACTTGGTGGATTGGATAACCTGCATAACTTGCTGTCTACATCGTTTCCTGCCTCATTCCACTCTGTTGTAGCCAAGCAGTGAAGTCCATCTACTTCCCACACTGAGTTGCCATTGCTGGATTCTGGCTTTGATTTCTGTGCCTTGCAAGCGGCAGATATTTTTTTGGACACAGCCTTTGTACATTACAACGCTTCTCTGGAAGAAATTTCAAGGAGGTTTCAGCATGCAATGGTTGACAGTTACCTTGTCCGAAACATGTTATCAATGAACAAAAACAGATACTTTTATACAGTATGTATAATAAGGATGGAAGACCAACATTTCCCAAAGAAAATCAAGAAGGAAAGACTAAAGGAATGAGATCAAGAGGGAGGAGGAAAGTGACTTACTTATACCAACTGTATGGATCAGATGGAATCCTTGCAAGAATAAGAGCGGAGTGGAGTTAGGTAGGATGTGCCATGGATGGCAGATAGTGAGGGTTATCCAATTACCAATTCAGCAGTTGTATTACTTCCTTATAGTTTAAATGAGAGATTTGGTGCTGGATTTTAGTTTCTTGCAGTTAAAAACAGCAGATATTTTTTTGGACACGGTCTTTGGTACATCGTAACTAGAGACCGGATGTTAGGGAAAATGTCTACAGTTATTTATTATAGATATTGTAAAAGTGGCTTCATGTAAGTTCATACCAACGACCCTAGACTTCTTTTCCATGAAGTTAATTTTGCCTATAAATGGTGAAATTAAATGTTTCTTACCTCTTCTCATATACATTTTCTAAGTAGATCGCGATTTCGAGACCACAATGGTCTCATCTTCAGCACTTTCTTGGCGACTGATGTTATGTCGATCGGAAGAAACTCTTCTTCTTCCCTCTGTTGTTGGACCGATGAACCTCTGGATCAGGTCAAAATTTGCGGGAATTTCAAAGTTCATAAGTTTTCCTTTGTTTTTCTGAATGTGGACTTATGAACTTCAAAATTCCCGCAAATTTTGACCTGATCCAGAGGTTCATCGGTCCACCAACAGAAGGAAGAAGAAGAGTTTCTTCCGATCGACATAACATCAGTCGCCAAGAAAATGCTGAAGATGAGACCACTGTGGTCTCGAAATTGATATCTACTTAGAAAATTTATATGAGGAGAGGTAAGAAACATTAAATTTCACCATAAATTAAACCTCATAGTGATTAATTCCTATAAAAGTTAAATTTGTCTATAAATTGACGATTTTATTATTAAATGAACACTTCTCACTGACGGATAAATTATATTTGAAGAGAAAAATTTTCACCTAGACCTATACTCGAACCTGGGACCCTTGGCTTTCCGGGCCAAGTGCTCTACCAACTGAGCTACCGAGGCGAGTTGCGATCTAGACGCAAATTTTTCTCTTATATACGTTGTAATTCCCTCATGCCAAATGCTTGAAACCGTAGCTTCTATCTTTGCAAATGGCGGCTTCTTAGTTAAGAAGATATTTATTGGGAATTTAACCCTACTTTATAAAGCTAGTAGGGCTTCTATTGACGATTTTATTATTAATTTTACACTTCTCACTGAAGGATAAATTATACAAGGGAGAATCAAATATAAACAGGCCTTTGTTTACTGCGCACATATAGAGTGCGATATGAGTTGGAGGCTTTTACAGCAGGTGCAGTGGGGTCTCTGGAAGGGGACTGCGGCCTTGGGAACTCCTTTTGTTTTGTTCCTCAGTTGTTGTGGAGATGTCTGAGAAAGAGGTGCATCCAGCTCTTGCGCAACAAGTAATCATCAAGTTTCTCGTCAATGAAAATGTCAGTGCAGCTGAAATTTGCCGTCGGTTACTCCCACAGTTTGGGGAAAGAACCCTTTCATGGTCCAGAGTAAAACATTGGTGCCGCGAGTTTAATGAAGGACGTGAATGTGTTGAAAACTTGGCCCACCCTCGTCGCCCACGCACCAGCATCAATCCAGAAAACATCCAAGCTGTTCAAGACATCATTGAAGGGGATCGCCACATCACAGTGCTTGACATTTGTCGAGGACTTCTCATTAGCTACGGGAGTGTGCAATCAATCATTTGAGGGGAGCTGAAAATAAGAAAAGTGTCAGCTCGTTGGGTTCCGTGGTTGCTCAGTGCAGAACAGAAGTGCAAGTTCAAATGACTCGCATGCTCTTCACGTGCTACGAAGAGGAAGGTGATGCTTTTCTGGACAGAATCATCACTTGTGATGAGTCATTGGTGCATCATTACACACCCAAATCAAAGAGGGTCAGTCTGGAGTAGAGAGCAACCACTGGTGAAAGCCAAGTCATGACTGTCTGCAGGGAAAGTTTTGGCCACAGTGTTCTGGGACTCAAAAGGTGTCCTTCTGATTGATTTCCTTGAACAACAAGGGCAACAACAACGGACCATTAATGCTGCCTACTACTGTGACCTTCTCAGTCAAGTTTGAGTTGCCTTCCGGTCAAACCGGCGCAGCAGTCCAACCAGAAATGTGTTGATTCTGCAGGACAATGCCAGACCACACACCGCAGCAGCAACACAGCAAAAATTGGCCGAAATTCACTGGACTGCCCTTCCACATCCATCCTACAGCCCGGATCTCTCACCATGTGACTTCTACATGTTTGGTCCACTCAAAGAAGCTCTTGGAGGACATCATTTCACAACCAGTGAGGAGGAGAAAGACTTCATACGTAACTGGCTGCGCACTGGTCCTCATACTTTCTTCAAAACTGGCAGTAAAAACTGCCTATCCGTTGGAACAAATGCATAGCAAATATGGGTGAATATGTAGAAAAGTAACAAACATGTTAATTTCAATTAATCTTCATGAATAAAAGTTTTGGAACAAAAGGCCTGTTTATATTTGACTCTCCCTCGTATTTGAAGAGAAATTTTTTTGCCTAAATTAATTTTTGTTAAATTAATAATAAAATCGTCAATAGAAGCCCTACTGGTTTTATAAAGTAGTGTTAAATTCCCAATAAATGTCTTCTTAACTAAGAAGCCGCCATTTGCAAAGATAGAAGCTACGGTTTCAAGCATTTGGCGCGAGGGAATTACAACGTATATAAGAGAAAAATTTGTGTCTAGATCGCAACTCACCTTGGTAGCTCAGTTGGTAGAGCACTTGGCCCGGAAAGCCAAGGGTCCTGGGTTCGAGTCTCGGTCTAGGCGAAAATTTTTTCTCTTCAAATATTGCCTATAAATGCCTATTTCAGCTTATAATGCCTATAAATGCCTATTTGCCACTTTTTCTCAAAATTAACTTAGTATTTCAATGAAATTAATTGAAATGGACAAACCTCATGATACATATAATTGCTCAGAAACCTTTAAGTGACTGATGTTGGTAACAATGAATTCAGTCTGTAGTTAATATTTAATTTTAGGAAGTTATATTTTGAGGTTATTTTAATTATATTATTTTTGGTCTGGACATCTTACCTCAATATTAATGTTGATTTGTTCTTGGATATGTTTCAAAACAATTCTCTGTTTTATCTTCAGCTTTCCCAGACTACTGTTACTGTCAACATGAAGATAGTCTGGGAAAGCTGAAGATAAAACAGAGAATTGTTTTGAAACATGTCCAAGAACAAATCAACATTAATATTTGAGGTAAGATGTCCAGACCAAAAATAATATAATCAGTCTGTAGTCCTCGTTCACAGACAGGTACTTCAAAAACAAAGTGGTGCGAAAAGTGCATGTGGATTTTTTTTTTTACTTTTAGAATAGTTGTTTTACGATTCCTAAAGAACGGACAACAGTAAACAGTAATACAAACTGACCAATTTTGCAAAAGAATTTGGTGCAGAAATATTCTCAAGTGACGGTTTAATATTGTTTTGCAAAGTGTGTAAAATTTCAGTGAATTGCACAAAGAAGTGTCATGTTTCGCAGCACGTACACTCTGCAAAACATATGTATGCACCAATAAATAAATTTAGTCTGGGTAATCTTCTAAGTACCAATAAAAAAGTCAAAGTTCCAGACAGTAAGAAATCTGGAATTTATCAAATAAATTGTGAAGATTGCAATAAAGTTTATATAGGAAAAACAAAAAGGAATTTGGAAATTCGGACAAAAGAACATTTCAGAAATATTAAAAATTGTGAAATTGAAAAATCTGCAATTGCTGCACATAGTTTATTAGAACATCATAAAATTGGAAGAGAAGCTAAACTTTTAAAACAAGTAGAGAAACCTTTGGAATTGACAGTTTGGGAAAAAATATACATTCAGAAAAACAAAAATAGATCAATGAATTTTGATATCCCTAACGAAATTACATTGATTTCGAAGTTCATAAATTCAACCATAGATAGCAGCACTGAAGATGGCGACAATAGAATATTTGACGGCCGAAGAATTTCAACAGTCGGAGTTATGGCTGACGATGAACATGATTATGTTTGAAATCGCGATATAATGGAAGCATGAATCCTATGAGGTGAGTTATTTAAACAATATGTTCTCCGATGATTTTTAATATGTATGCTCTTTGTAAAAATGCAAAACAAGTTCCGAAATTTTCTCCGATATCTTCTTATGCTATCGATAGCATATGTTTATATTCTGTACGTAAGTCCATTTTTTTACGAGCCTATTTTGAATTTTTTAGTGCCTATATTAATGATTTTTAGTGCCTTTTTGCCTGCCTATTTTGAATTTTTTAAGTGCCTAACATCCGGACTCTAATCATAAAACTTCTCTGGGAGAAATTTCAAGGTAGGTTTCAGCATGCAATGGTTGACAGTTCTTTTGTTAGAAAAAGAATGTCCATGATTGAAGGGTGGATTTGAGACAGGTGTTTCTGGATTGAACAAGGTGGTGAATTTTTTTGAGAATGGGAACATCTTACCTCAAATTAATGTTGGTTCAATTTGAACATGTTTCGATATAATCCTCTATATCACATCAGCTTGCCCAGACTGTTGAGTTTATGTTGTGGACCCTAGATGTCAATATCAGCTCCCTCCTCCGGCTGGCCGAAGAACCTCCAAACTAGGTCACGTACAGCAGGAATTTCAAAATTCATGACTATTTTTATTCTTCTGAATGTAGATTTTTTCCCAAATGGTGAGTTCTCTCCTATTTTCTAATTGTTTTAATAATTTAGTGTTCAAATTTATATTGTGTTTTTTGTATCAAACTTGAGCAGCAACTGCAGATTTTTCTATTTCCCCATTTTTAACATTTCTTACTGTTCCTTGGTTTTAATTTTCAGGTATCTTTTTTGTTTTTCCTATATATATATATATATATATATATATATATATATATCTTACCACAACCAGTATATATAGGAAAAACAAAAAGAAACCTGAAAATTAGAACCAAGGAACACATAAGAAATATTAAAAAATGGGGAAATAGAAAAATCTGTAGTTGCTGCTCATGTTTGGTCCAAAAACACAATATAAATTTGAACACTAAATTATTAAAACAATTAGAAAATAGGAAAGAACTCACCATTTGGCAAAAAAAATCTACATTCAGAAGAACAAAAATAGTCATGTATTTTGAAATTCCTGCTGAATGTGACCTAGTTTGGAGGTTCTTCGGCCAGCCAGAGGAGGGAGCTGATATCGACATCTAGGGTCCACAACAAAAACTCAACAGTCTGGGTAAGTTGATGATGATATAGAAGATTATATCGAAACATCTTCAAACTGAACCAACATTAATTTGAGGTAAGATCTTCCCATTCTAAAAAAAAAAAAAAAAAAAAAAAAAAAATTGATTAAAAGAACCTCAAAATGTCACTTCCTAAAATAAACCATTAAGATGGTGAATTGTCTATACCAGCTGGAAGGAGAAAAAATAATTAAGTAAATAGAGTCACTTACCCAAGATGGCAGAATTAAGAACTGCACAAACAGTTTCTCGTTGAACTGGGTCTAGTTGCCAACCAACTGGGCTGCTCCATGGATTTGAATAAGCTAACAGACTGAAGGCATCCTGTAAACCATAGAACACAATGTTTTTAAAAAACATATTTAACTATACTATTCAGTCTGGATCCACTAGTCAGAAACCAGGTACGCTACCACCTGAGCCAAAAGTGTACTTTTGGTTTTATTTATTTCTTCAGAAAATATAGGCATAAAACATAATATTTAAAGTCCAATTATGAACTGCAGTAGAAATCAAATTACCTGAAGCATTTTTTTATTGTTTTCACTCTTGCCCTGTTCTTGCCGAAGATGTAAGCTCATGTTATAAAGTTCTCGTCCAAACTCTAACATCCTCTCTACGGCCGGCTTACTGCCCCCACATAGCTGTCGACGTACTGATGGAGGATCCACATCTGATACAGAAATAAACAATATTATACACTTAATAAAAGATGGGTATATGGCATAGAGGTGTTAGTTTTTTACAAAAATGAGTTAAGTACACAATTGCAAAGAAGAAACTGCATACTGTATTTCAGATACATATACATTTAATACCATCACTTAAGATAATAAATATCTCCATGATTATCATAAGTTATACCATGAGATATTTCCAAATTATAGATAAATTCACGAGACACAAATGACGAGTTAATTTATCTAGAGGATTTGGAAATAAAGAGTGGCATTTTGTTAGGACTATTTAACGAATAAAATTAAAATGTTTACTCACAAATCATTATTTAAATATGGCTATTTTAAAATATTTATATATTTAATGTAAACGGCAATGTTTGAAAACAAATGAGAAATGTTTGGTTATGTTTAATTTGTTTATCACTGCAACTTGATCATACTATTTATTGCCTAATAGGATCACAATATTGTAAGAATGCACCCTAGTGGAGAAAAAATAAAACACATCAAACTGTATATTATAACCAACATTATAGGTTATTTTTTCGGAAATAACTCGGTAAAATTAGTATTTAAACACACAATTATCATATGTGTAGGTCGAAGAAATCTGTTCATTATTTGCAATATTCAACGTATTTGTTAGTCAGTCACTACAAAATAAGGCTCTGACTTGTTCAGAATGTTAAAAAGGAGGAGCTTTCTTTATTTTGGTAATCAAAATTTGATAATTCATCATCATCATGAACAAATTCGTTTTAGGCCATGTGGCCTGTATGGTAAACCTAGCGAAGATGGTCTTGATTTTTCCACCGATGTTTTGGTCTTCCTTAGTCCCTATGTCCAGTTGGGGTATATTGGAATGCCAATTTTGGAAGTCTATTTCTTGCCATTCTCCTCAGATGATTTTTCCATTCTTGTTGGTATCTTTGCATATCTTCATTTAAACTTGTTACTCCAAGTTTTCCTCTGATAATAGTGTTCCTTTGGTGTTCCAGTCTATTAACTCCTAACAATGATCGTAAGAAGCGCATTTGGCTTACTTGAAGTTTATGAGAGTTTCTTTTATTTAAAATCCAAATTTCACTTCCGTATTTTAGAGCAGCTTTTGATGTGATGTTATGTAATCTTAGTTTTGTCTCTGTCCTCATCTGTTTACCAAAATGTCTTCGTATTACCCCATTCATTTTATTATATTTTTGTAATTTGAATCAATGTCACTCTTATACTCTGCAAATACACTTCCTAAGTAAGAGAAATCTGACACTTGTTCTATAATTTTTCTATCAATCTCAATTTTCACCCGTTGTAATTTGATAATTATCGAGGTGAAACACCACCGTGATTGGTTGTAAAACTAAATTCATTGAAACATGATTGGTCATTAACTCTCATTTGGGGCATGAGTTAAATAGTCAATATTAAGCTAATAATTGAGTTTGTACTTTTTTAACACTCTTAACTCATATGATTCTTTAGTTGGACATATGTTTCAAGACTGTTGCCCCATTTTCAGCATTGCACAAACTGATTTTTTATTTTCTTTAAGTTGTCAGCCCTGGATCCGTGTTCTACAGAACTTGGTAATGAGGCTGCCCGGGTTTAAATGTCCACCTAGTTTTTAAACACCTTGGCTTTTGACTATAACTTTGCTAATTTTATTAACTCATATTTTAAAATCTGTGGGGGTCGCAAATATCAAACAACGTTTAAAGTGTTAAATATTATTGTAAAATCGTCGGTATTCACGGCAAAAACCTAGTGATATTTTATACCATAGAGACAATTTTTAAATTCACAATAGTTGCCAAATAACTTCAGGCATTTTAGAGCGTTGTGAATCAGGTTAGAAGTGAAAAACTATATATATAAATATATATATATAGGTATATTCCAACCCTCTTGCATTCTTTTGTTCCGTGTTATGTTGCATCCGGTCAGTTTTCCCCCAAAGCAGAAAAGCTTTGAAAAAAAAACAGGTCACATTCCAACACAGCCCATATTCATTCAGTTTTGTGACTCAGAGTGAAGTTTACGATATGTCTGGTACAAAATCACTAAGTTCTGCTGAAATATAAGAAATTCTCGGACTGTGACATTGATGAAGACGATAACAATGACAATGACGAGCTACAATCAACTGACACTTATACCTGTAAGACACCTGACTTACAGGTAGGGTCTTGGGTTCGTGAAACTAGAATTGACAGTGAAGAAAACTGTATTCTTCCCCCTGCCGTGACGGAATCAGAAATGTACCTTTTTCTTGGCCTAATTATTCTAAAGG
This sequence comes from Diploptera punctata, assembly GCA_030220185.1. NCBI lineage: Eukaryota > Metazoa > Arthropoda > Insecta > Blattodea > Blaberidae > Diploptera > Diploptera punctata. Next base: position 608,159 of record JASPKZ010008384.1, read on the forward strand.
GATATGACGTGTTGTGAGATAGTAAGACCTAAGAGAAAAGGGATGTCTAATAACCTAAGAATAATAATAATAATTCCATGGTGCGACAAGCCTAGAAGGCCCTTAGCCTACCAGTCGGCTGCTGGCCTCACACCCACATGTGTCAATCACAAAGGTAGATCATCTAGCCAGTGAATGGGTGACATGTGGTCAGCATGTCGAGTCCCCCAGCCATTATAGCTGGTTTTCTCAATCAAGAAATTATTTTTTTCATTTGTTAGACTTGACCATTCTAAACAGTTTTCTTTTTCTGACTTCATTGGTGCCAAAACAACACATAGAGACTTCCGACTTAGACTTGTCCGAGACTTTTTGGAACAGGTTGATAGAACACCCTGTAGACGACTCCCTGGTACACCTAGTATATTGAGTACAGACATTTTGTGACTTGAAGTTAACTTTAGTCAACATTGGGCCAAAACAACACATAGAGACTTCCGACTTAGACTTGTCAGACTTTTTGGAACAGGCTGGTAGAACATCCTGTAGATGACTCTGTGGTAGACCTAGTATATTGAGTATGTGACTTGAAGTTAACTTTAGTCAACATTGGTCGGTAGCTTTACTAAGACTAATTTGTCGTGTGTGTTCAGCACTGGGAATCAGAAAATGTGTGCAAGTGAAGTGTAAAAAGTGTGATGTCGGTTTGTGTATTGATGATTGTTTCGAGATTTATCACACAAAAACAAACATTTAATAAACAAATTTTATCTTCACATCACGTTGCCAAGCATCTGATAACCCTGAAAAAAGGTATGTAACAAAAGTAGCATTATCCAGTATAATTTCAAGCAACGAAAGAGGTCTGCCTGCTCAGAACCCATACGCTGGGTCTGTGGGCAGACTGGACGTACAATTTAAAACCCAGCATATAGGCTCTTGGGCATTTGAAGGCTAAATACATCACGGATTTTCATCAAGTAAACACCAAATCACTTTAATCAAAATCAAAGTGGGAGGTAACACTATGAGGTATTTACATTTATGAATGCGTTGGTGAAAATGCTTTAACATCTCACCTCATAAAATTACATGTCTTCACGATACTGGTTTTGGATGGAGTTAACGGTGAAATTTCGACAGTTGGAGTTTGAGTGAAGATGAAAGTAAAATTATACTTTTGAAACCGGTATTGTGAAAACATGCAACTTTGTGAGGTGAGATGTTAAAGCATTTTCTCCAACTCATTCATACACCAAATCAATTGATTTCTTAATATTATACACAGCAAATCAACATTAATAAAATTCATGATAAAATTCTGTGGGGTATTAGTCATACAATTAACATATAAAATTATAAAATAGTTACTTAAAAGGACCGTCCCTCAATTTAAATTAAGTTGAGGAGACGGACCTTTTAGGTAACTATTTTATAATTTTATACTTTAATACACAGCGAAGCTAGTACAGTAGTACCCTACAGGGGAGAAATTCAACAATACTAATATAAAGTTATGTAGGTAGGAAATAATGAGGTTTATTTTAATATTTAAAGAGAAAAATTATACGCTCAGACCGGGACTTGAACCCGGGACCCTTGGTTTTCTAGTCCAAGTGCTCTACCATTTAGCTACCTGAGCAAGTACCGATCTAAACGCAAATCTTTCTCTATATATGTTGTAATTCCCGCCCACCAAATGCTTTGAAGCCTTTGCTTCTATCTTTGCAAATGGCGGCTCCTATATTAAGAAGACATATTTGGGAATTATACATTACATTATAAATGCCAGTACGGCTATTTTCAATGTTTTTATTATTAATTTCATACATCTCAATGCTGGATAAATCATATTTAAAGAGAAAAATTATACGCTCAGACCGGGACTTGAACCCGGGACCCTTGGTTTTCTAGTCCAAGTGCTCTACCATTTGAGCTACCTGAGCAAGTTTAGATCGGTACTTAATCAGGTAGCTCAAATGGTAGAGCACTTGGACTAGAAAACCAAGGGTCCCAGGTTCAAGTCCCGGTCTGAGCGTATAATTTTTCTCTTTAAATATGATTTATCCATCATTGAGATGTATGAAATTAATAATAAAAACATTGAAAATAGCCGTACTGGCATTTATAATGTAATGTATAATTCCCAAATATGTTTTCTTAATATAGGAGCCGCCATTTGCAAAGATAGAAGCAAAGGCTTCAAAGCATTTGGTGGGCGGGAATTACAACGTATATAGAGAAAGATTTGTGTTTAGATCGGTACTTGCTCAGGTAGCTCAAATGGTAGAGCACTTGGACTAGAAAACCAAGGGTCCCGGGTTCAAGTCCCGGTCTGAGCATATAATTTTTCTCTTTAAATATGATTTATCCATCATTGAGATGTATGAAATTAATAATAAAAACATCGTTATTTTAATATTGTTTAGTTGTTTCTTGACTCACCTCATATGACTCCTATTCTATCTTTAGGTGGACCGAAGAATTTTCAAATCAAATCCCTCTCCCGGGAATTTCAAAATTCATGATTCTATCCCTGTTCTTCTGGATAAAGAACTTCTCCCAAATGGCGAGTTCTTTCATATTTTCTAATTCTTTTAATGGTTTAGAGAAATTTAACAGGAATAGCATTATGAATTTTGAAATTTCCAGGGAGAAGGATCATTGACAACTAGGGTCGACAACATAAAATTCAACATTCCTGGACAAGCTGAAGATTATACGTAAGCTTATAGAAACATGTCCAAAAGAAGTGAATATGAGGTAAGATGCAATAGACTCACCTTATTTATTAGTATCACATTTCCCCGAACAGATGGAGTTGGCAGAGTAATACCTTAATTTACAGCATAACTGGAAGTTAGCTAGTAATTAATATAAAGGGGCCATAGAAGTAGATACACTCACCCATATCTTCCATTTCATCAATTTCTTCTTTATCTTGTTGATGGCTGTTCCCATTCTGATATCCGTTTGTAGCAGGTGATGATGTGTGTCCATTCCTTTCCTCTGGTGGCTCCATCTCGACATCGCTCTCATCTCCTGAACCTAGCAATGGTCTGATAACAGATGTCTGATCACCTGTGCCGTTCATAGCCATATTATTGAGGTTATTCTCCTCGACGGAAGTAGAGCTACGATTACGATTATTTCCATAACTCTTAGTGGACTGGATAACAGAGGTCTGTATGGGGCTGGTGGGACGAGGAGGAGTGCTAGAGGACGAAGGATGCAGCGGTGAGAAAATGCCCTGACCTCTGGGACATCGTGGGGGACACACTTCAGAGTCCGATCCATTTACCATTTCTACAAACTGACGGCACTTGAGCAGAAATAGCAAGTTTTGATTATGTTCTAAGAGACCTGGGTACAGCTTGCTCGTTGTCTCGATAGCTTCACCCATTCGGCCAGCTAAAACTAACTTCAGAATCCCTGCAACACACAATTTAGTATAAATCAATTGACATTCAAAGACATTACAGTAAGTAAAATAAAAACATACCATATACCCTTCTTTTCTAAAGAAATTCACACTTCAATTAATTTATAATTCAAACACTTTCATATCTAAGCTTATGTTCGATAACTCATATGATGCACTGGGCATTAAGTGTTTTTTCTCTCTTGATGTTTTTATTTTAAATTTAACATTTTTCACTGAATGACACATTATATTTGAAGAGAAAAATTTACACCTAGACTTGTGTTTGAACCCAAGTTCTGTACACTACTGCTCTTTCCAATTGAGCTACTAGACCACCAATCTAAAGAAGAATTTTTTTTCTTATTTATACAATTTCCATAAGTACCTGAAAGCTATGAACCGTTGTTCAACATGCCATCTGGTGGCTTCTTATTTAGAAGACTTTTAATGGGAATTTAACATTACTATGTCGGCCACAGTGGAATAGTGGTTATGCTCCTTGCCTCTGGTCCCAAGAGTCGCAGGTTCAAACCCGGCCAGGGTCAATGGATTTTTTAGGATGGAAAAATCCAAGGAGCAAGTCCTCCGGGAAGGACTTTAAGCCGTGGGTACCGAGTCTGAAGATTTTCAGGCTCATAGAAGATCCTTAAGCCTGAATAAAAAGATCTCTAAGCTAAATGTATCACCTTCAACAACCTAGTAATACCTTAGTTTCCATGTTAGATGTCTCATTGAGTTAATGTGTTGACCACATGCCATTCATGATATCTACGGGCAAATAAGGTAACTAAAAATTAACTTGGTCTAGTAACTCCCAATAAAGGAAAGGTTGTGGATCAACAATGGGTTACACCATTTTAGATATAGATAACATTGCTATGTAAGAATCAAACGAATTGTGAATTCTTCTTACCTCATATATCTATGTTTTTTTTTAAACACAGCACCGCGGTTTAAAAAACATAGATATATGAGGTAAGAAGAATTCACAATTCATTTGATTCTTATTAAGAAAACTTCATAATTTTCTTCTTCTTCTTCCTTCCAAGTATTAGGCGAAGGCCTGTTACGATCCTATAGAAAATTTTCCCTCCAGCATTTGAGGGCAATTCTCATATAAGACTTGAAAGCATAATAATAGTCCCTTCGATTGGTTGCTGGCCAAAGGAAGGCAAGACCAGTGATGGGGCTACCATCTTATAGCCTCTGGTCAGGCTTTTCTGGAGAAGAAAAGAAAATAAAGGAAAGAAGAAATGGAAGAAAGGAAAGACTCCCTAGCCCTCGGATGCCCTAATAGCATTCGCATCGAAAAAACAAGAGTTAACCAAGAGAGGTTAGATAGTAAAGTTTTAAAATTCCCAAATGTATTATATTAAAACATTACTGTGTGTTGAACAATGGTTCATAGCTTTTGGTACTCTTGGGAATTGTATAAACAAGAGAAAAATTCACGTTTAGATTGGAGGCCTAGACAGCTCAGTTGGAAAGAGCACTAGAGACCTTGGGTTTGAACACCAGCCAAGGCGTCAACTTTTTTTAACATTCAAATTTCCTCTGATGACCACATGTTGCACTGAATGCAATAATAACATTTTCTGGTGCTGAAAAAAGTAAAAAATGTCAAATCTGGGTGACTGAGAATTCATGCAGAATCATATGCAAGAATTTAAAAATTCATGATCTTATCTTTGTACTTCTGGATGAATAAGATAATATCATGAATTTTAATTCCTGGGAGAAGCATTTGATTCATAAGTTCTTCAGTCAACCAAAGGATGGAAGAGAAAGGGCCGACAACAAAAATTCAAGTCTGAACAAACTGAAGATATTACCCGTTCAAGAAATAAGCGCAGTTGACGGAGGGCACTGCAGTCGTGTTTATGCACAGGAATAGAACACGTGACACTGCTAACAATGAGTACAGAGGGAAATGGGACACAGGACGCTGACAATGCAGGTCTAGTAGAAAGTTTGTTAGTGGTGTACATTGCGATATGTAAATTATCTTTCTGTCTTGTGAATTAATCACTTTTCTTGGAGACTTTTAGGCCTCTCCATTATTATCCAGTAAAACTTGTTTAATCCGGAATGTGAATAGTGTGGAAATCTGTCCAATGTGAACAAATGTATTGGCCCCGGCGAAATAGTAGTAATCTTACGTGTATTTATTTTGCATAAAACGGAATCTGTCCAACGTAGAAATGGAAGGATATTTCTATACAATTCATGAAAAAATCTTATAAAGCAGAAAGGCAGATAGAGAAATAAATTAGTTTCCACTTCATTGAATAAATGTTAGGCCCAAAAACAATAAGGAATGATTCATGTCGCTAGGTGAATTCTACCTGTACCTGAAATTTTCTTTCGGTTTCACTGCACATCCATTATGTGAAATACAGACACCGTACCTGTCTTACAAATAACCATTGCACTGTAAAATCTTAAATTATTTAAGTTCTGAGACCGACCTTTCACAGGTAGCGTTCTGAATTTACGGAATAAAGATGGCTAAAACGTATGTTTCATTGTCATTAAACAAAAAAGTGAAAGTGATTAAAGATAAAAAAAACTCAGTGCCCAAAATAATTACTAAATTTAAATATGGAAAAACTCAAGTTTATGAGACTTTAAAACACAAAGAAGAAGAAATGAATGAATGGATGCAAGGAAGTGGTAAAAAAGAAGAGAAAGCTTAAAAAAATCAACGAAATATTGTGGGAATGTTTTACAAGTGCACAAGAAAAAAATCTCCAAATTTCCAGACCGATGCTCCAAAGTCAAGCTCTAGCTGTTGCTAAATCCTTAGGAAATAGTGATTTCAAGGCATCTTCAGGTTGGCTGGACAGTTTTTAAAAGATGACACAATGTAGTATGGAATGAAATTTGTGGGGAATCAAAGGATGTGGACGAAAGTGTAGTTAGTGAGCATAAACCGAAACTGCACACTTTAATTTCAGAATACGCGCCTAAGAGAAATTTTTAATGCTGACAAAACGGGACTCTTTTTTTTGCACGTTATTGTCGAAGTCGCTTGTACATACTGTACTTTACTTTTCAATGGCAGCAAAACAGCAATTAATCCAAGGTACATAAAAAAGACATATACGATACTCTATAATCTAGAGTTTTAGTTTTTATAATGCAGAAATTTGTCCAATGCAGAAAAAATATTGGTCCCATGCAATTCAACTTTGAGCAAGTTTTACAGTAAAATATAAATATAGGTCTATAATATGTTGTTGTTGTTGTTTTCAAATGCTGGGCCTTGGCACCGAAGCCATTAGCGTTCTTGCTCTCCAATATTTCTCTATTGTGGATCCAACAGGTAATACTTCACAGGTTTGTAGGTGTTCTTCATTCATTTCTTCGTCTTTATTGCATAGAGGACAATTTGGATTCGTGTAGATTCCTATTTTATATAAATGTTTGGCTAAATAGTCATGTTCTGTAAGCAGTCTAAATGTTGCTACTGTAGTTTTACGTGGAAATTCTGGAATAATATCTGGCTTCTTTACTAAAATATTCCATTTTTTGTCTTTGGCTTTATTACATAGGTCTTGGTTTTGTTTGATTTTATATTTGTTTTTAACTATTCTTTTTATGGATGTGAAAGGTAAGCTTTTAGTAGTATTCTGAATTAAATTGGAGCCTTTTTTGGCAAGAAAATCAGCAGTGTCATTTCCAGCAATTCCACAATGTGCAGGTATCCATTGCAATTGAATTCTTTTCTGTAGTTTTTGGAGTTGTTGAATCATTTTGTAGCACTCTTTAATTTGTATTGACTTCATTTTGTGTGAATTTATTGCATATATTGCTGCCTTAGAATCAGAGAGTATGACCGCATTTTGAAATTTATTTATTCTGTATAGTAATTGTTGGAGTGAAATATGAATAGCCGTTACTTCTGCATCAAAATTTGTTGTGTGGTATCCTGCTGGTTGATAAAATGAAAATAATGCACATGTAATTCCTGATCCTGAGTTGTTATCAATAGTAGATCCATCTGTGTAGACATGTAACCATTCTTCTGGTGGATATCTCTTATTCACAACTTCTAATGCTAGAGCTTTTAGTACAAGTGTGGGAGTTTCAGATTTTGTAACTGGTTCTTCTAGATTTAGCTGAATGTTAATTGGTTCAAAAGTAAGAAGGTTATCTCTGATCAAAATATTTTCTTTAGATTTAGGAAGATTCAAATCTGTTTTTATTTCCATTACTTTGGACAAGAAACTTGTTTGTGTTTTCAACTTGCTTGGTTGTAACTGCCTTTTTTCCCATTTTGTTGTTGTTAATCGTAACATTTTCTCATGTTGTGTTATTGCCTGTTCCTCTAAAGTTAGACATATTGGAGGGTTCTGAGTTAGTGCTTGCATTGCTGCGATTGGAGTTGATTTTGCTGCGCCAGTTATAAGCCGTAAAGCCTGATTTTGGCATACTTCTAGGCGATTCATGTTCGAGTTATTTGCTGTGATTATTACCTCCCCATTGTATAGTAGTATTGGCTTAATGAATGTTTTGTATGTGGTGTTCAGAGTCTGGCGATTACTGCCCCACTTTGCTCCGGCTAATCTTTTTAAGATTGAGAATCTTTTCGTTGCTTTGTTTACTACTGCTTCAATGTGTTTTCTCCATGATAATTTTGAATCAAAAATTGTTCCTAGATATTTCGTTTCATTTGTTTGTCTCAGATTTGTTTTCTTGAACTGTAGATTTAGTTTTGGAATTTTTTTCTTCAAGCTAAATATTTGAAACGTTGTTTTGTCTGTATTAATGGCCATTAAATTGTTGTGGGTCCACTTTTCTAGTAGGTTAAGAGCCTTTTCCATAGATGATTTAGATTTTTCTATTTGTGAGGAAGATGTCCACATAATCATGTCATCTGCAAAAAGAGCTGTCTTTATTTCTGTGTTTGATATAGCTGGTGGCAGATCGTTGATGTAGATGTTGAACAGGGTTGTACTTAGTACTGCACCTTGAGGGAGGCCCATTTTTATTTGTCGGAATTTGGAAGTACTGTCATTGTATTTTGTAGCACAGAAACGTTGTGAAAGGAACTGGGTGATCCAGTTTAACATATTGTTTTGAATGCCTAGTTTTGTGAGTTTTTCAAGTAATTTATATCTCCATACCGAGTCATATGCTTTTTCAAAATCAATGAAAACTGTTAGCGTATCTTGATGTTTGTTGAAAGATTCTTTGGCATCTTGAGAAAGTTGAATTGTATTTTCTTTTGTAGATAGATGTTGCCTGAATCCTGTTTGTGCTGTTGTTAGTATGTTTTTACTTTCTAAGAACCAATTTAGTCTCGCTGAAATCATACGTTCTGCTGTTTTTGCAATGACACTTGTTAAAGAGATTGGTCTGTAATTATTTATATCATCAGCTGTCTTGTCTTTTTTTAAAATAGGAATAATTATTGCTTTTTTCCACTCTGTAGGTACAGTAGAGGTCCATGATAGGTTAAATAATTTCAGTAGTGTATTCCTTCCCTTTTGGCCAAGATGTTTAAAAAATTCAACATGTATTTTATCTGGACCAGGAGATTTGTTGTCTTGTAACTCGTGTATTGCAGAATTTAGTTCCCATATGGTAAATTCTTTGCCGAATATATCATTCTTTTGTTCTTGATGCTTCTTAAAAGACTTGAGATATAAAAGACTTGAGGTCTATAATATAAATTGTTGTATCGGCACGAAATCACTGTTCAAGAGCGAACGATATGGTTACAAGTGTTATTAAAAGGCAACTGTGATTCTTTGCTCACTGTACACTGCCTTATATTACATCACATGTAACAACAAGCAGTGCTTCGCGATGTGTCTGCCTGCAGAGATATTTTGAATGACTCATAATATGCATGCATACTGAAACATGTTCTCAAGAACACAACCAAATTATGAGGTAAACATTAAAGACATTATTATTAATAACTGACTTACTTTGTCTATTTTTTATTGAAGTTATTTCTTCATCAAAACCCTGTCCGGTACCATGTGCAAATGACTCGGCAGTGGCACAATAACCGTGATGTACCAAATAAGTAGAAACCATCCTGCAACAAGGAGCAACAACATATTTCAGCTTTTATTTTTATCAAAAATTTGTGGAAAGTGACACTGAGGTAAAAATCAATAAATTAAAAATATGAGTGGAAAAGTTGACACTTCATGTTTTATACCTCACCACATATCCAGTCTTCTAATTATACCGGTTTTGAAGCTTGGGCAGCTTAATCTTCAGTAATCTCTTGTTGACTGATGTTATGTCGATCAGGAGAACTGCTTCTTCCTCCCTCTGTTGGTGAACCTCCAGATTAAATCAGAATCCCCAGGAATTTTGAAGTTCATAAGTTTTTCTTTCTTGTTTCTTTGAATGTGGATTTTTTCCCAAACCGTGAGTTCTTTTTGTTTTTCTATTTGTTTAATTAGACTGGTTTCTGTATCAATTAGATGTTTTTCAGACCAAGCATGAGCAGCTACTGCTGACTTTTCCACTTCCACCATTTTTGGGATTTCTAAGATGATCTTTCACCCTTGTTTTCAAATTTTTTTTTTTCCTAAATAAATTTTGTCACAATCTCTGTATTTGATCTGATAAATTCCAGATTTGTTTTCTTCAATTTTTTTTTCATTTTTGTTGGTTTTAATTATCCTATTTAGACTGTATTCATTCTTCGGTGCCAATCTTATGTTAAATTTTTTAATAATTTTTTTTAAACTTGTGTATTCATTCTTTGGTGTCAATCTTATGTTAAACCTTTTAAAAAATTTTTGAACACAAGTTTCAAAATATTTTTAAAAAATTTAACATAAGATTGGTACCGAAAAATGAATACAGCCTAAATAGGATAATTAAAAACCAACAAAAATAAAAAAATTGAAGAGAAAACAAATCAGGAATTTATCAGACAAATTCAGGGATTGTGACAAAATTTATATAGGAAAAACAAACAAAAATTTGAAAACAAGGGTGAAAGAACATCTTAGAAATGTCAAAAATGGTGAAGTCGAAAGTCAGCAATAGCTGCTCATACTTCATCTGAAAAACATCTAATTGATACAAAAGCCAGTCTAATTAAACAAAGAGAAAACAAAAAGAACTCATGGTTTGGGAAAAAACCCATATTAAAAAAAAACAAGAAAGAAAAACTTATGAACTTCGAAATTCATGAGGATTCTGATTTGATCCACAGGTTCATCAGTCCACCAACAGAGGGAGGAAGAAGCAGTTCTCCTGATCACATAACATTAGTCGATGAGAAATTACTGAAGATGAAGCTGCCCAAGCTTCGAAACCAGTATAATTAGAAGACTGGATATGACGTGAGGTATAAAACATTTTAATTTAAATCTTAAATTAAACCTCATAGTGATTTTTTTCCTATAAAAGTTCAATTTGACACTTCATGTCATTAAGTATGCATTTCTCACCTGACATGTTTCAAAAGCATTTGCCTTCATCATCATCAACATCCTAACTTCGACTGTTTGAATGGAAATGTTAATCCTAGCATCACCTGGTGAAGGTTTAATGAACTTCAAGATCAAAATCTTGTTCACTAGGAACTAAAAAATTCATGGTTCTCTACTTGTTTTTCTGAGTGTATATCTTTTCGAATATAGTGAGTTCTATTTTTCAAATGTGTCCGCCGTGCTAGCTCAGTGGTAACATACCTGCTACCTGACTAGCAGCCTGGGTTTGATACCCAGTGGGATTGAAATTTTAACTCCTAAATTAATTAATTTAATTGCAAAATGTTCTATCTCGGTACCATATGAGGTGGTGGTGTACAAATTTTAATCACTAGATTGTCCACCAGATTCCACAGTACATAGTTGAGAAGGGATGTGGTACTGTTGATAGTGATTCAACTGTCAGATGGTGACATTAAGCCTGGTGGCCATCTTGGTGCTTATTTGATAGAAGTAGGCTACGTGCTGGCACTGGGTTTTACCTTCTCTCTTCTCTTCATCATCATGCCTCATACAACACACTTTTATTAAAGAAACATACACCTACACTCATCCTACCCTCTTTTCTGTACACAATACAACAATACATCATCCACATAAGAGATCTGTCGAAGTGGTGCATTAATTTAAATACACCACATTAATAAGAATCAAATGAATCATGTTTTTTTAAACACAGCACCGCAGTATCGGCGACCATCGTCACTATCATCAGCTATTTTCACGACTGTCAATTTTTTCTTTTGCCAGTAATTATCCAAACTGCCATCTGGTGTTCTTTTGAAGGAATCATTTTCTAAACTGCCATCTGTTGTATTTTTGAAGAACTTTGTAATCAAGCTTGGTTCATCTGGAATCTCGAAGCTCATGGTTCTAGTATGGTTTTTTTAAATATATATCTTTTCCCAAACTGTTAAATCAAAAGGTTTGGATACATGTTTCAAAAGTTTTGCTTCTTTTTCAATTCTATGATTCGCTAATAAACTACGAGCTGCTATAGCTGATTTTTCAATTTCTCCATTCTTTATGTTTCTAAAGGGTTCTTTTTAAGAGTTTCCAAGTTCCTTTTTGTTTTTCCTATATATATCCTATTGCAACCTTTGCAATCAATTTGATAAATTCCAGATTCCAGTGTTAACTTTGTTATTAGTTCACAGAAGATTACCCAGGCTGAATTTGTTAATTGGAGCCAATGTTATATTAAATTTTCTGAAACTTTTTTGAAATTTATTATGAACTTCAGGACTGTAAGTAAATTTCTTGAATTTTTCATCTTTCTTGTAATCGTGTAGGGTGGTGTAACCTTTTCTGTTGTTTAAATTTCTTTATTCTTTATTATGTCTTCATCAAAACCATTTATTTTAGCAATTTGATTCTTATCAATAAAACCTCATAATGTTAAAAATTCCCAAATTTATTATATTAAAAAAACACCACATTAATACCATTTATCTGCCCAGCGTAGAACCCAAAACATGTAAATACAGTGGATGGCATTAGAACACACACATATTTCAAACAAGTCTCCAGGAGCAGATAATATACATGCAGAATTTCTCAAACACCTTGGCAATAAAGCCAAAACTCAATTGCTCTCCCTTTATAATCTTTCTTGGAACACAAAAGTTCCTGATGATTGGAAAAAAGCTATTATAATACCTATTTCGAAAACAAAAAAATCAACAAATACTTTTTCAAATTATCGCCCAATAGCACTAACTAGTGTAATTGTTAAAACTATGGAAAAAATGATTTCAAATCGATTAAATTGGTATTTAGAAACCAATAATTTACTTTCACCCAATCAAGCTGGATTTAGAGAATTACAATCAACAAATTGTACACCTAAGTCAAGCTATTAAAGACAGTTTCAACAGAAAAGAAGACACTCTGGCAATGTTCGTTGATTTCCAAGGAGCATATGACTCTATTTGGAGATATAAATTATTAGAAAAAATGCAGACTTTAGGCATTCAAGGGAATATGCTACTCTGGATCAGCAATTTTCTCATCCAACGGTTCATCGCTACGAAGTATAATAATCACCTCTCTAAATACCAACAAACACATCAAGGTTTACCACAGGGTTCTGTACTCAGTACCATTCTCTTCAATATCTACATTAATGATCTACCTAAGCATATAGAAAAGCTCGAAACGAAAACCCTACTTTTTGCTGATGATGTTGTAATATGGGTCTCCAAACCGAAAAACCAAAGTCAACAATTAATAACCATAGCCCAACAATCACTAATACAGTTAGAGAATTGGACATCCCAGAACTTAATGAAGATAAATATACAGAAAACAAATTATCAACTATTTACATTAAGAAAGAAACCACTACCCATCACTCTGAAATTGGAGGGTGAATTATTAACTCAAACACATGAAGCAAAATATTTAGGAATAACTCTGGACACAAAATTAACATGGAAGAAACACATGGAGAATATATGTACAAAGATAGAAACAAGGTTACCATTGACGATTTTTATTATTAATTTAACACTTCTCATAGAAGGATAAATTATATTTGAAGAGAAAAATTTTCGCCTAGACCGGGACTCGAACCCGGGACCCTTGGCTTTCCGGGCCAAGTGCTCTACCAACTGAGCTACCGAGGCGAGTTACGATCTAGACGCAAATTTTTCTCTTATGTACGTTGTAATTCCCTTGCGCCAAATGCTTGAAACCATAGCTTCTATCTTTGCAAATGGCGGCTTCTTAGTTAAGAAGACATTTATTGGGAATTTAACACTACTTTATAGCCAGTAGGGCTTCTATTGACGATTTTTATTATTAATTTAACACTTCTCATAGAAGGATAAATTATATTTGAAGAGAAAAATTTTCGCCTAGACCGGGACTCGAACCCGGGACCCTTGGCTTTCCGGGCCAAGTGCTCTACCAACTGAGCTACCGAGGCGAGTTACGATCTAGACGCAAATTTTTCTCTTATGTACGTTGTAAAGCTATGGTTTCAAGCATTTGGCGCAAGGGAATTACAACGTACATAAGAGAAAAATTTGCGTCTAGATCGTAACTCGCCTCGGTAGCTCAGTTGGTAGAGCACTTGGCCCGGAAAGCCAAGGGTCCCGGGTTCGAGTCCCGGTCTAGGCGAAAATTTTTCTCTTCAAATATAAGGTTACCATTATTAAAACGATTAGCAGGGATAAAGTGGGGTTGCAACACACAAACCCTAAACACCTTCTACCAAATGTACATAAAACCTGTACTTCAATATTGTGAAGAAATCCTAGTAACTACTAAAGTGGAAAAACTTAATAAATTGCAGAACCAAATCCTCCGTCTGATAACAGGAGCCGTTAAAACAACACCAATCACTGCCATGCAAATCTTAACAAATAACCCAAACATAGCATCTGAAATTGAGAAAACAGCAGTCACACAGTATGAAAAATGTTTAAGGCTACCCCATAATAACTGGACCCAAAGAAAACCACAAGTATGTTTAAAATCTCAGCAAAGCTTCCTAAGCATTGTACAAGAAATCAAACAGAAATTGCAACTTCCACATTCAAAAGAAAATATGCAGATGAGAAACAACCCTCTAGAATTTTTGGAAATCGAATATAACCTTCATTTAACAGAAGACATCAAGAAATCTGAAACTCCTCCATATATTTTAAAACAAATGTCACTGGAAATGATAAATCTAAGATACCCAGCTCCTGAATGGATACATATTTTTACAGATGGCTCCAGCCTACCAAATGATGGTGGCGCACTGGTGCTGGTGCAGTATGTCCACTTTTTTCCTTTTATCGTAAACTAAACACAAATTCAACAAACTTTGATGGCAAAATTCTAGCAATTTTCTTAAGTTTACAAAATCTTTTATATCACATCCAAAATTTACAAAAGTTGTAATTCTATGTGACTCCAAAGCAGCCATTCTTGCTATAACACGAGAACACAACACCCCAAAAGCATCAAAATTATCGAATGTCACAAAATGATAAAACATTTATCCCGTCTACATAAAAAAGTTGTACTTCAATGGATTCCGGCCCATTGTGGAGTGACAGGCAATGAAATAGCCGATTTTCTAGCCAAGAAGGGTAGCAAAATTGTTTCAAACCCAACTTCTGCTCCAGTTTCCTTTCACTCTATCAAAAGAATTATCTCAAATAAATACATCAATAAACTTAGAGAAGAATACACCACCAAAACATCTGGAAAGGAATGAGAAAATCTACAAGCTTATGACATTACTACATTACAAAGAAAATCTGCAGTAGCAACATTCAGACTGCTAACGGGACATGACTGCTTGAATAAACACCTACACAGAATTGGCATAACAGATTCACCTAAATGCCCTTTTTGCAATTTAAATGAAGATATGGAAAGAAACCATCTCCTCCGTTGTCCAGCTTTTGTAGAAGAGACCAGCCTTTCTGCTAAATATTGGAGTGCAAGAGAGCGAATGATTTCATTATCAAGTGCTCGACATTAGATACCAACCATATTTTCAAATTCATCATCATCACCCTTCATGGATTAGGTCTTTGCCTGTTCCGACCTCACATCTGTTCAGTCTAGTGCTGTCTTGGTCTTCCCACCAATCTTCATCCTCATCAGTGCCATCTTTGGTATCCTATCCTCTGTCATTCTTTGCAGGTGTTGTATCCAATTGTTTCTGTGTTGTTCTATTTGTTGAAGAAGTGGTTGTACTTTTAGTTCCTCTTTAATATTCTCATTTCTAATATGTTCTTCTCTTGTACAACCTTTCACAGCCCGTAGGAATATCTCTGATGAAGCTATAACCAAGACCGTTCCGTACGTGGTGAAGAACCACATCCTGCAAGAGGTGGCTCTGCTTTAACTGAATACGGCAGATCTAGACATGGCTGTTGATAAAAAGCCCCAACGCACTTTACCCCAAGTGTGAGTATTGGTAAGGATGTGGGAGAAGGAAAACTCCGAAAATAAACCCAAGAAGAGGACTCTCGTCAGCCGAAGAGAAGGCAACCTTAAGGGAAAGAGACCCCAACAGAAAACCTCTGGTCCTCCAGGTTGGGGGTTGTGCATCAGGCTGGAAACCCTCCACGTAAAACAATCTTTCTCAAAAGTCTCACACGAGTAAGCCAGATGGAATTATATTTTCAAATTAATAACTAATAAATATTAAGTCGCAAAATCTCACTATTTATTAGTTATTAAGTTGAAAACCTCATAATGTTATAATTAAATTAATATTGGGAAGTAAACATTATGAGGTTATATCATTAATAGTGAGTGGAGAACATATTTTTAACGACTCACCTCATATAATTACAAATTTCTTTGATGCCGGCAGTTTCAGATAATATCTTGCCATGACTGAAGAGGGACAAGATATTGTCTGAAACTGCCAGTATCAAAGAAATTTGAAATTATATGAGGTAAGTCGTTAAAAATATGTTCTCCACTCACTATTAACCTCATAATGTTATTTCCCATAATTACTTAAATATTTTCAAATGTTCAATTTTGTGTTCATGTATCATTTGACTGTCCTGTACTGTGTCAAGTTGTTTAAGGCATGATGCCTTCGTGCAGAGCTATGGGACTTGTATTGGTTTGAGTCCACATGGGGGAAGACATTTTCTCATGTAATTTCAGCCAGTTTGGGCTGGTGCCCACTGTGCATTGTGATGAATTTTGGTAGCTACAATAAGTAGCATCTCCAGATTGACAAAACCGCCTATAATGACTGGGATACCTGACATGCTGACCATATGTCACCCCAATACTGGCTAGATGACACATGGATGTGAGGCTAGCTAACAGGCCAAGGATCTTCTAGGTCTGTCATGCCACTGAGTTTAGTTTATAATCATTTGAACAATCAAAGTCAAGCATCTGTTGCAAGGCTGTGAGGGATGCGACTCAGAATCGGAGTGGGGTAAAAAGCAAATATCTGCCTCTTATGTGGCTTGCACCATTGGAAAACAACAAATCCAACACTCCTTCAACAAGAAAATGAACTTATTCCAACCATGATGTTTTTATTATTGATTTAACATTTCTCACTGAAAGATAAATTATATTTGAAGAGAAAAATTTTCGCCTAGACCAAGACTCGAACCCCGGACCTTTGGCTTGCCGGGCCAAATGCTCTACCAACTGAGCTACCGAGGCGAGTTGCGATCTAGACGCAAAGATAGAAGCAATGGTTTCAAAATCATTTGGCAAGAGGAAATTATAACGTATATAGAAAAATTTGCATCTAGATCGCAACTCGCCTCGGTAGCTCAGTTGGTAGAGCATTTGGCCCGGCAAGCCAAAGGTCCCGGGTTCGAATCTCGGTCTAGGCGAAAATTTTTCTCTTCAAATATTATTCCAACCAATTTGCATTGTTCAGATATGGTCAGGTATGATGAAATTAAATGTTTCTTACCTCTCCTCATATAAATCTTCTAAGTAGATCACGATTTCGAGACCATAATGGACTCATCTTCAGTACTTCTTTGGTGACTGATGTTATGTCGATCGGAAGAAACTCTTCTTCTTAATAATTAAAATTTAAAATAATTAAAACCAATAAAAATGAAAGAATTGAAAATGAAAACAAATCAGGAATTTATCAGATCAAATGCAGGAATTGTGACAAAATTTATATTGGAAAAACGAAAAGAAATTTGAAAACAAGGATGAAAGAACATCTTAGAAACATCAAAAATGGAGAAGTGGAAAAGTCAGCAGTAGCTGTTCATGCTTGGTCCAAAAAAACATTTAATTGAATCAAAAGCCAGTCTAATTAAACAAATAGACAAACAAAAGGAACTCACGGTTTGGGAAAAGATCCACATTCAGAAAAACAAAGGAAAATTTATGAACTTTGAAATTCCAGCAAATTTTGATCTGATCCAGAGGTTCATCGGTCCACCAACAGAGGGAAGAAGAAGAGTTTCTTCCAATCGACATAACATCAATCACCAAAGAAGTACTGAAGATGAGTCCGTTACGGTCTCGAAATCACGATCTACTTAGAAGATTTATATGAGGAGAGGTAAGAAACATTTAATTTATATTATTTTTGGTCTGGACATCTTACCTCAATATTAATGTTGATTTGTTCTTGAACATGTTTCAAAACAATTCTGTTTTATCTTCAGCTTTCCCAGACATAAAGATAAAACAGAATTGTTTTGAAACATGTTCAAGAACAAATCAACATTAATATTGAGGTAAGATGTCCAGACCAAAAATAATATAATTAAAATAACCTCAAAATATAACTTCCTAAAATTAAATATTAACATTTAATTTCATCATAAATTAAACCTCATAGTGATTAATTCCTATAAAAGTTAAAAATGGTCAGGTATGTTTAAGAGAAATGTTATTCATAATGTTGAGTGATTCCGGGTTATGTGGCCGTGGTCCATAGTTGGTGTTGATACCAGACGTTTTGCCCTCAACTGCGGAGGGCATCTTCAGTTGAGGGCGAAACGTCTGGTATCAACACCAACTATGGACTACGGCCACATAACCCGGAATCACTCAACATTATGATTACCGGCCGTGAAAGCCTGCATTCAACTAGAAATGTTATTCATTTATAATGTCCATGCTATGGTGGCAAGACTAAAAATCTAGCCATGAACAAAACAAAATATTTAAACAATACAGCTAGTTTCAAACTGAGAGTTACTGATTCTTGAAAAAAAAACTGGTCCCTGAAACTTTCCTTGCATAAATCATCCATCTTCTAGATCACAAAAAATATAATAAAAAAAGGTGTGTGAAATATGTGAGCAAATCAGGTATTGAACAAGTAATTGTATAAACATGACACGTAAGTAGTCCTTTTCAAGGTTCATGGATGATCAACACTAATTTAGTCCTGACTATATCAGATCAATTTTATTATAAATACACTTACTTGTGTAATGTAGCCTGCCACTCGCCCTGGTTGTCAGGCACAGGAAACTGGTTAATAGTGAGCTGTGTTCGAGCCCGAAGTTCTCGCATCATATCTTCTATATCAAATACAAATGGAGCTTGACCAAAATTAGCATCCACTATCTCCCCTGGAGTCTGTAGTCCGACTGTTGGATAGAGGTTTGGCTGCAAACAAGGAAGAATACGAGATGAAACACATGGTGACACATTTTGCAATCCATAGTTTCCACCATTGCTGGTCCCAAGTCCAGATGGGAAAGGAGGGGGCAGGAATAACACCTCATTAAAAAACCTTGGTTCAGCTCGCCCGGCTGATAGTACCTTGTAAGGGTCCCTAGCCAGGGTTACGGTGAAGACCCCAACAGCAGATGCTTGCAGGATAGGAGACCTAAGGTATGGTGCAGACGGCAGATGAGTCAATAAAGGGTGGATCAGACTCTTAGTTACTGTGAAAGCAAGTGATCTATGGTAGACACCAGAAAAAGTCTCTGGTCCTCCAGGTTGGGGATTGATGCTATGGGCCAGCTCCTCATACACTGTAAAAAAAATGCTAAAAAACTAATAAGATGGTATGGACATATAATGAGAAGAAGGGACACAGAAACAAAGAAGTATTGAAATGGATACCTCCTGGAAAAGGGAAACGTGGTAGACTAAAGCCAACGTGGATAAACAGAATTCAAGACAACATGAAGAAGAGAAATATGATAGAAACAGACACACAAGATCGGGAAGTGTGGAAGAAAAAAATTGTATATTTTGGTTGAGAGACACCTGTGTAAATAACAGAAACAATCCTAAAATAATAATAAACTAAAAATAGTTTCCACCATCATATCTGCACAAGGAAGTCATTCCACCAGGCCTGCCATGTTCACTGTGTCGTGAACGGTGTGATACTTGCCATGCCTTAGATTGCAGCTGTTTAGCTAGAATCAGGTATAATCTGAACATTTTATTTTTCCCAATTTTAACTTTGAATAATCTGAACACTCTGATGTAACTTGACACTTATTTTTCTTTTGTCCATTGGGCGCTTTATATCATCCTCTTATTGTGACCTCCTTTCAGAAGGTCGATTCCAAATACACCTCCAACCATATCTATCTTCCCATGTTTTCCTTCTTTTTAGTTCTTCCCAGTTGTATCCTCTTTCTTGTAAACTTTTCTTCACTTGGTTAATCAATCTTTCTCATGGTTGTTTTCCTTGCATCTTGAGATTTAACAGTCTTTGTGGTAGTCCTTTTCATTTCCGTTCTTTTTAAACGTCCAAACCATTTTAGTCTTTTTTTTCCATGTCTGTTGTTAATTTTTCTACATTTGATGTCTCCCTGATTTTGTCATTCCTTATTCTATCTCTCCTTGTTTTATGTACCATTCCATGTAAGAATTTAATTTCTGTAGTTTGGATTCTGCTCAATTCCTTCTTTGTAGATGTCCAAGTCTTAGATGTATATGTTAGAACTGGCTTGAAATAAGTTTTATACATTGCCATTTTACTCTTGATGAGTATATCTTTATTCCAGATTAATTGTATAGTTAAATTGTACATTTCTCTATTATAAAATACATTGCTGTAGTTCCCTCAATCTAACTTTGATTCCTAAGTCACCAATTACATATAAATTGATGGGAATTCAATCACTAAAAAGCAAATTTGAAATTATTCTATAATTTACAGGATTGTTTGTTTTTAATCTCTCAAAGCAAGAACAATAGACAAATTACACTTAACAGAAATGGATTTCTGGCAACGATCAACTAGGATTTTGAGGAAAGAGAAAATTCAAAATAATTTTATAAGAGAGAAGTGCAAGGATCCCTAGTAATAACTATCAAAACAACACATTGAACATCTTTAAGATTTAAATTAAAATTCTTTATACCTCACCTCATATCCAATCTTCTAATTATACCGGTTTCAAATAGAAGCAGTTTTCCTGAATGACATGACATCAGTCGACAAGAAATTACTGAAGATGAAGCCACCTAGGCTTTGAAACTGAAATAATTAGAAGACTGGATATGAGGTGAGGTATAAAGAATTTTAATTAAATCTTAGATTAAAAATATCAAAGTGATTTTTCCTATAAAAGTTCAACACATCGAACATTCACAGTCTAACCATAAAGTTTACCATGGAAACTGAAATCAATAGAAAATACCGTTTCTAGATCTAAATTTAATAAGAAATGAAGAGAATAATAAGATAGTATTTGGAGAAAATGAAGATTGAAAACACTATTTTAGATCATATTAAAACTCAGCAATTAAGATGGTACGGATATGTCCAGCGAATGGAAGAGGATTGGCTACCAAAATGTGTTTTGAAATGGAAACCTGAAGGAACACGAGGCAGAAGAAGACCTAAAACCTCCTGGAGTCAGGGAATATATTTATACATGAAGTAGAAACATCTACAACCAGGAGATTGGATGGACTGACAAAATTGGCTATTAGAAATTGGACGATGTCAAAGACATTAATCAATCGATGATCTATCTATTTGAAACATACAGAAAGAAGATAAACACAGGTAACCATATTAAAGCTTCGGGATGTAATCACATTGCTCACAAGGGGAAGGGGGGGGGGTTCAATAGTCTGACAAATAGATTAGTAAACATACATGTGAACAAAGAGAATTATTATTTAAATTTAGGAAGTGATATTTTGAGGTTATTTTAATTATATTATTTTTATTAAGTTATGTAGATAGGAAATAACACTATGAGGTTCTTTAATATTGTTTATTTTTTATTATTTCACTCACCTCATACTTAATACGTTATTCTTGTTTTCCTATGACTTGATAGCCAACTTTATTAAGTTATGTAGATAGGAAATAACACTATGAGGTTCTTTAATATTGTTTATTTTTTATTATTTCACTCACCTCATACTTAATACGTTATTCTTGTTTTCCTATGACTTGATAGCCAACTTTATTAAGTTATGTAGATAGGAAATAACACTTAAGTATGAGGTGAGTGAAATAATAAAAAATAAACAATATTATTTTTAGTCTGATCATCTTACCTCAATAATAATGTTGATTTGTTCTTGAACATGTTTCAAAACAATTCTGTTTTATCGTCAGCTTGTCCAGACTGGTTTGATTTATGTTGCATTATGTTGCACACCCTGGATGTTGATGTCAGCTCCATCCTGTGGTTGGCCAAAGAACCTCCAAACAAGGTCACGCTCCGTCGGTATTTCAAAATTCATAACTCTGTTTTTGTTCTTCTGAATATAAATTTTTTCCCAAATAGTCAGCTCTTTTGTATTTTCTAACTGTTTTAATAATTTAGTGTCTGAATTTATATTATGTTTTTCAGACCAAACATGAGTAGCAACTGCAGATTTTTCTATTTCCCCATTATTAATATTTCTTATTGTCTTTCTTTCGTTCTAATTTTTAGGTTTCTTTTTGTTTTTCCTATATATATATCTTTTCACAACCCATGCATTCAATTTGATATATTCCTGACTTTATTTTTGTTGGTTTTTATTAGTTTATTTAAACTGTAGTTATTTTTCGGTGCTAATTTAATATTAAACTTCTCAAATATCTTTTGGAATTTATTGTGTACCCAAGGGTGATATGTGAATTTCCTATTTTTTGCATAGGTGGTTCTTCTTTTTCATGAAAAAAATAGGAAATTCACATATCACCCTTGGGTACACAATAAATTCCAAAAGATATTTGAGAAGTTTAATATTAAATTAGCACCGAAAAATAACTACAGTTTAAATAAACTAATAAAAACCAACAAAAATAAAGTCAGGAATATATCAAATTGAATGCATGGGTTGTGAAAAGATATATATATAGGAAAAAAAAAAGGAAACCTAAAAATTAGAACGAAAGAACACATAAGAAATATTAATAATGGGGAAATAGAAAAATCTGCAGTTGCTGCTCATGTTTTGTCTGAAAAACATAATATAAATTCAGACACTAAATTATTAAAACAGTTAGAAAATACAAAAGAGCTGACTATTTGGGAAAAAAAATATATATATTCAGAAGAACAAAAACAGAGTTGTGAATTTTGAAATACCGACAGAGTGTGACCTTGTTTGGAGTTCTTTGGCCAACCACAGGATGGAACTGACATCAACATCCAGGTTGTGCAGCATAAATCAAACCAGTCTGGACAAGCTGACATTAAAACAGAATTGTTTTGAAACATGTTCAAGAACAAATCAACATTAATATTGAGGTAAGATGATCAGACTAAAAATAATATAAAGAGAATTGTGATAAAGAAAAGAATATATAATCAACATAGGAATAGAGAATGGGTTTGAAAAAGGATGACACAGGAAAATAAACAAGTTCAAAAAATAAAAATTAATCAATGAAAGTACACTTCTAAAAGAAAAAGAAGAACATATAAAATTCAATAAGTTTACATATCATCCATTGAAGCATCAAAAGTTCCAAAAAATGTTCAAAAAGTTAACAGAAGATTGGCATTGAAGAATGAAATCCAACAAAAATGATACATAAGTTAAATATGGGAAATACAATTTTGAAGTTCTTCATTCAATTAATGAATAAGTAAATTCTTATCTTACTTCACATTTCATGTTTTTTAAACATGGGAACTGCAGTTTTTCAAGAGGAGTCCCTCTCATCCTGAGCCAATATTATGACTGAATATATCATAACATGTCGTATATTAATATATATCATAATAACGGCTGAGGATGAGAGGAACTCCTATTGAAAACTGCAGTTTCCATGTTTAAAAAACATGAAATATGAGGTAAGATAAGAATTATATTTGAAAAGAAAAATATACGCTTAGACTGGGGTTTGAACCCAGGATCTTTGACTTTCTATGTCAATGCTCTTCCATCTGAGCATTGACATAGAAAGTCAAAGGTCCTGGGTTCAAACCCCAGTCTAGGCGTATATTTTTCTTTTCAAATATAATTTGTCCATCATTATGATGTTTAAAAACGAATAATATTAACAAGATAAGAATTAACTCATTCGTTCATTGAAAGATTATACATTTTAATAATTAATTATATTTTAACAAGGAACTGAATAAATGTATGTTAAATCAAGAGCATTAGGTACATATATACACACATAAGAAGAAATTCATAATGGAAACATGTTGTCAGCAAGTAGCAGGATATACTAAGATATGTAAAAATAAATAACTACTTACTGTTTACAATAAACAAAATATTAAGATAATATTCAGCATTATATAAATGTTGGTAGAAAAACACATTTCTTACATATAATATGAATACACACACTATCACAAACTACAAGCCTCTGAAAAAGGGTGAAACATTATAAAGAACAGATATCACAAGAACTTTGAACAACAAATTTAGATAACAGAGCCTCGAATAGTTCTGACACAAAAACACCATTATCAACATTAATTCTAAATTTAGAGATGAAAGGAAAGAGCCAAAGAGGAAGACATGGATAAGTAAGGTACAGAAAATCAGTATGATAGCTGTCCTAAAAGCAGGGGTTTCCAAAATATTGACATACAAAAAATGTTTTAAGGATACACGAATAAAAATATAAATAATTGAAACAATCTTCTTTATTTAACTTTCACAGGGGAAAAAAAAAAGCACTCCTGCAAATTTTGATTTGATCCAGAGTTTCATTGGTCCACCAATGCAAGGAAGAAGAAAACTGCCAAGAAACAACATAACACCGGTCGATGAGAGGCTACTGAAGATGGAGATATAGCTCCAAAACTGCAGTCTAGAATATTAAAGGATATGAGGTGAGTTATTAAAAATATTAATTTAATTTTTAATCTTTCTTTTTCTTAAATTTGAAGAGAAATTTTTTTTTTCGCCTAGACCGGGACTCGAACCCGGGACCCTTGGCTTTCCGGGCCAAGTGCTCTACCAACTGAGCTACCGAGGCGAGTTACGATCTAGACGCAAATTTTTCTCTTATATACGTTGTAATTTTTCTCTTCAAATTTAATTTATCTTTCATTGAGAAATGTTAAATTAATAAAAAAAAAATAAAAAAATAAAAAAACATCATTTCTTTTTCTTCTTCACTTTATGTGTTAGGCAAATTGCCTGTTCCGTCTCACAGTTGTTCTGTCCATTGAAACAACAACGATAATAATAATTATTATTATTATTACAATAAGATTAAGAGTATTTGAGAATGAGGTTCTTAAAAAATTTTTGAACCAAAGATAGATGAACAGAAAGGTGAATGGAGAAGGCTAGATTAGATAACAGTGAGCTAAATGATTTTTATGGGAAGCCAGATATAATAACAGTTAAGTCTTATAAACTGCGATGTGCAGGACATGTGGCACAAATTAGGAATAAAAGAGGGGCATGGAAACTACTTGTAGGAAAACCAGAAAGCACCCAGTAGGTAGGCCAAGAATGAGGTGGGAGAATAACATTACCCTTGATTTAAGGCCCCCTACACTGGCTCAATGATTGACTTTGTGAAGTTAGGAGCTCACTGGTAAGCCAAGGGCCTTCTAAGGCCCAAGGGCGGCCATGGAGATCGTCTTTTTTATGACATGGGAGAATTAAATTATACAGGGAATTGTTGGAAACTATTAACACAGGATACTAAAAAATTATAAGAAATACATACGAATATAATTCATGGAACAAAATTGCATTTCTACTGCTAGATGGTGACACAGTGTAGAAAAGATTTAGGGGCTTTGTGCAGATTACATGCCAAATTGTTTTATATAGGGTGCAATTTAGTACAGGAGTAGATATCAGAAAAGCTTTTGCAGAATTAAATCAAAATAAATTATTAGAAAAATTAATGACCAAATACCTCAACAAATTATTCAAATTATTTATAATTTGGTGCACCGTAACTTAGATTGTACACTACTAACTGGAAAGTCAAGGGTTTGAGTCCCGGTGGGGTCAGGATTTTAAACTGACCCAAACTTTCTGGTGGCACCATGGCCCTGGGGCCAACTCAGCCTCTAACAGAAATGAGTACCAGATGCTTGTTCTTGGGGTAAAGGTGGCCATAATGCAGGGCTTGACAACCTGGTTGACATCAAGTGCCGATTGTCTAGAAAAAGTGGGAGCCTTAACCTTCTACTACCCAAGGGTCTCCTATGGCTTGTAGTGGGATCACTTTACTTTTATCTTTACAAATTAAAAATGGAGACTTGTCAAACATAGAAAGAGGTTTTTACTGGTATGAAACAAGGATATCCTCTTTCACCCCTTTTATTCAACATCTATACGAATACAATTATCGAAGAATTTAAAAAAAAAATAAGATATGGGAAGATATATTTAATTATAGGAAGTGATATTTTGAGGTTATTTTAATTATATTATTTTTAGTCCGATCATCTTATCTCAATATTAATGTTGATTTGTTCTTGGACATGTTTCAAAACAATCCTGGACAAGTTGACGATAAAACAGAATTGTTTTGAAACATGTCCAAGAACAAATCAACATTAATATTGAGGTAAGATGATCAGACTAAAAATAATATAATATGGGAAGATACCTTTAACCACATTTAAATGGGTGGAAACCATAATGGTATAAGTTACATTTAGATCATTCAGAGAAAAATTAATTTAAAAATTTGCTGTAGGTTGCAAACCACTTTTTAGTTGTATCATCTGTTGCCAGATAGCAGTAGTGACAGCATATGCTTATATATCTCTGCCATTCAAAAATAGGACCTGATAACTACACTTAACTCAATTTTCACAACAATGCCACTTATATCAAAATGGTTTTCACCCATTCATTTTATTTTTGGACACCTTAATATAATATTATTGGCAACTTCAGAGGATGTATAATTTGAAATTAAAAGCAGAAAAATATTCTATGGAAATTTCAGCTGAAAAATTCAAAATAAAGAATTTTATGGTAAGGACTGTACCTAGTAAAATTTGGATAGGTAAAAAAATTACACAAAGAGTAAACCAATATAATTGTTGTCATTTCTGACAGGATTGGATGTCTACAACAAATTACTCAAAATAAAGGAAATAAAAATATATACAGGGCTATTCCAGAAAGAAGAAACAGACCTCAAATATTTACTTCTTCCAAACTACAAAAAATAGAAACACAATTCCAACATTCCTGGAAAGAGAGAAGTTTGAAGTTCCAGTCGTGGCCATATTTCTCTAACCACATTGGACGATGCCTGAATAACATCATTCCAGGACGTTGGAATGAAAGAGGAGCAGAAGATCAATTTTATCGCCGGTGGCCTCCTAGGTCACCCTGTGTGATTTTTATATATGAGTTTTATGTACAAAACCGTGCTTTTATCTCCCCTATGCCTGACACTTTTGAAAATCTGCAACATCGAATTGTTGAAGCTGTGAATTTGGTAACTAGATACCAGCTGAATTGTGTGTGGCAAGAAATGAGCCACCGTGTTGATATTTGTCATGTAACATATGATGCTCATATTGAATGCATAAAATAGTGAAATTTGAACTTTTGTCTTTCCAGGAACATTGGAATTGTGTCTATTTTTTGTAGTTTGGAAGAAATAAATGTTTGAAGTCTGTTCCTTCTTTTTGAATAGCCCTTTATTATCTAGCACATGTCTATATAAGTTATACTGGAGAATGGTAGTAAAAGATTCCGGGATATGTGGCCGTGGTCTATAACTGGTGCCAGTTATAGACCACGGCCACATATCCCGGAATCTTTTACTACCATGATTACCGGCCGTGAAAGCCTGCATTCCACTATTATACTGGAGAATCTTAAAATATATAATTACAATTTTAATAGATTAAAGAAACATTTTATATTGTTATGCATGCGCAATGCAGACTGGGATTTCTATTGTTTCAAAATGACCGCTTTCTGTAGAATTTATTAAAACATTGGAAGAGAAACCATTTGAAAAGCGGAGAGAAACAAACTATTTTGAATGGTTTGAAACATGTTAGTGAAAAATATCCTACATTAGCCATTGAGGATGTTGTTGAAAATAACAGCAAAATTAACAGGTGAGTCAGCATAGAGCATATATTCTGCTCATAATGAAATTTTCAAATAAAGGATATCTATCGACATCATGCAAAAAGCATAAACATCTGATTAAAAAAACTCCAAGTGCGACAGACCTAGAAGACCCTTGGCCTACCATCCGACTGCTGGCCTCACGTCCACATGTGTTAATCACAGAGGTAGACGATCCTAAGCCAGTGAAGGGGTGACATGTGGTCAGCATGTCAATTCCCCCAGCTGTTATAGCTGGCCTTCTCAACCTGGAGTCGCTACTTATTGTAGCTATCCAAATGCCTCATGATGCTGGGTGGGCACTAGTCCCATACTGGCCGAAATTCCATGAGAAAATTCCTTCACCCATAGGAACTCGAACCAGTGCAAGTCCCATAGTTCTGTGCCAACACAACTTGCCTTAACCACTCGGCTATGGCGTGGGACAAAATATCTATTAGGTGGACCCATATATAATTTTTTTTCAGTAAATAAATACTAAATGGAAGTTCCTACTTACTGGTACCATCTTACCTTTTGTTCAGTCTTATTTCCCGTAAAATATGATGTTGCTTATGAACAATGTTTCCACTGATGACAGTTCCTTATACAATATAATCATATGGTGGGTAAAAGTAGCACCACAGTTACCACAATACATGGCATATGCAAGTTTATATTTGAAGAGAAAAAATTATATGCTCAGACTGGGGCTTGAACCCAGGACCTTTCGCACTCTAGGTAAATGCTCTACCGAGTGAGCTATCTGAGCAAGCTACAATCTAAATGCAAATTTTTCTCTTACATATGCTGTTAATTCCCGTGTACCAAAAGCTATGAAACTTTTGCTTCTATCTTGCAAATGGTCACATTCAGTACCGTAAACCAGTTAAGGCATTTAAAGAGACTATCGTGTATGCGGCCGTCGGTCAGTTAAACTCGTTTTAAAATGGGTGCGAACAAACCGCGTTTATATTCGGCGCCTAAATATTGTGTTGGCTTAGTATGTCTTGGAGATCATAGATGGCATGTAAATGTACATTTTCTATTCCCGTTTGACACATTTAACCTTGGTGAATCCCCTTTTATTGTTAAAACAAACAACATATGGAATTCGTTCACCCAAACTTGCCTCCAGGCTCCAATGCAGTCATATATGTTTCTCGTTATCGCGCTGTTGTTTGTGCATGAGTGAAACCATGGCGAAAGAAAAATATCTCACTGAAGAAGAATTAGTGAATATTTTGTATAATGATGATTCAGGTGATGAACTGATTCCTGAATTAGAAGATTCACAAAGTGAAAGTGAAGATGAACTTCCTGAAATTGATATGCCGATACCATGTGATGTCAATCACCCAAGTTTTTTCACCATCAAATCCTACTAGGATATCTCCTTTAGGTATGTATAAAATTTGAATTTTCTAGGACTAATAGTTTGTGAATAATGGTCCATTTTCTGAAGTGCCACGAAAAGGGTAGCTGGGGTATTTAAATGACTGGCCTGTGGGTTTAAATGCCCTGCTCAGTGCCTGGTACTGAATGTGTTAAGAAAACATTTAATTGGGAATTTTATATTACATTATAAAGCCAGTATGGCTTCTTTCAATGTTTTTATTATTCTCAATGATATATAAATCATATTTGAAGAGAAAAATTACACGCTCAGACAGGGGTTTGAACCCAGGACCTTTTGCACTCTAGGCAAATGCTCTAAATTTGTTTACAGTACAACTGGAATTTAGCTCAGAATTAGTACAGTGGTCTTTATTTAACCCAATGGACTCTTATTTAAATGCCTGCTAACTTTCCCCTCCACTCAGATTTAAATGGTCACAGAAGACAGGAGGTGTCATGCTCTTTACATGCAAACACAAAAATGCTCATAGAATGGAATTTAATAAATATGTTTCTTTAGAAATTTTAGTGAAGGCTTCTGAATAATTGTACTTAACTAAAGTGATATTTTGGTGTGGTAAATCTCGAAACATTCCGGGACATGAAGTGGAACTTCACACTTTTTGCACTGAAATGTAGTTTCACTTCTTTTGTTGTTTTGGACACATGTTTGTAGGGTTTCTCATTAATTTATTTATTTCTTTTTATTGTCTGTGCTGGGGATATACAATGGAAAGTGAGCCCAGTTCCTTGCCTGTTACCTGACAGGGGTTGTACTTGATGATGGGGAGCCTCTCACATTGTAGGATGGCAGCTGAATTGTCTCCAATAACGGCTTGGCGACAGCTATTCTGAAGGTCGAATATGCTGTCTTGCTATCTATGAAATTATTGTAGACCACAAAAGAGTTAAACGTATATATGTTCAGCAAATAGAAAAATAATTTTCTGTATCCTTTTACAGTGTTATGCATTATAGGGAAACGGGCAGTTATCTGGTCTTGCACGTCAATGCCTTGCATCCTGGTACTTCAGGCAGAGTCTTGGTTTTTTTATTTCTTCCCTAGGTCTTTGCCCTTTTACCCTCCTCAGTTTTCCTGTAGGGGTTCTGTCTGATGTTTCGAGGATAAAACTCTCTAATAAACTCAGAATCCCATCATGATCATCACCACACACCCTCTTAGACACCATTTCAAAGACTTAGCACTACAAATTTCTTCCATATATTTCCAACAGACAGCTTCTAATTTCACGAATTCTTACAAAAAAAAAAGCGGGTCGTCCAACATGCTTTCTCTCAGGGACCTAGAAAAGCTAACACATTAGACATCTGTGGGGTAGTTTAGAAGTTATTGCAAAATATATGAGCTTGTGCACTTGTCGTGAATGTCACATCATTCGAAGACTGGGTCTCACTAGAGCGCGCGTGAACGTCACGTCATACGAGTTGAATGGGTTAAAGAAGTATTATCTGGTATTAGGTCATCTTTCACAAGTTACAAATGATCAGCCAAATGGGAATATACAGATATATATTTTTGTACTTACAGGTAAGTCTGTAAATGCGATGCCAAGGTTGTGTCCGTTCTTTGTGTAGAAACAAGTATTATCAATAAGATTAACTCCACAACCTATGACGTCTCCTGTTGTGAATGTAGGTCCATAGGGCTGACCCGTACCTGATGAACAAAATGAATGGCCGTCGTCGCCGTGGTAACCATATGAGTGTTTGTCCCAACCTGTAAATATAACTTGAGATTACCACTGGTTGCTATGCTTGCCTCTTGTAGATCCTTACAGTCCAGGTTCTGACTACAGTTCCTGACATCTCAGGTTAATTCTCAATCAGACCATAGGAATTTTTCCTTGTAGGGAATTATTCTTACGGTTGAATATAGTCCAGAATTTAGGTTAAGTTTAGGTTTAAGGACTCATCTGGTATTTTGTTATCAATTACAATTATCATATCATTGGGGATCAACCTCGATGACTAGGAGTTAAGTTCCTTACCTCTATCCTGAGGGTTGCAGATTCAAACCTGGCCAGGGTCGATGGATTTTTTTTAAGATGAAAAAATCCAAGGGACAAATCCTCCAGGAGGAAATTTAAGCTATAGATTCTGAGTCTGAAGATATTTAGATATTCGGAATCATAAAATAACCTCAAGCCAGAGATTCTATGCCACCAGGCTATAATCATTTTTTGGTGCTAAATAGATTAATTAAAAGCAACAAAAAGAAAAGATTTATGAATGCAACAAATCAGGAATTATCAAATTGACTGCAAAAAAATATGCATAGAAAAACAAAAAGGAACTTCAATACAAGATTAAAAGAAACCTTAGAAATGTTAAAAATGGAGAAATAAAAAAAAATTTGCAATAGCTGCACATGCATGGTCAGAAAAACACAGAATCGTAACAAAAGCCAAATTATTGAAACAGATAAATCTAAGGAACTCACAATATGAGAGAAAATTTACGTACACAAAAACAGAAAGAAAAAAATTAACTTCAAAATTCCCGGAGAAAAAAATTTGACTTGGAAGTTCATTGGTCAACCAATAGAAGGAGCAGAAATCAACCTACAGGATCACCAACCACCATTTTGACAGTTAAAAAGAATTGATCCATCCATAGTAATTCTGCCCGAAGGCAGGTCTTTCACTGCAATCATAGCATTTTCATGCTATGCTTGCAGCTTTTTTACTAGGGAATTGTAGGTGTGGTAGCTTCCCGTTGCTTTCCACACCGGTGAAGGATGATGATGATGATGGCCATATGATTTTGGGGACCGTTTGGGCCTTAAAGTTTTCCTGACATTTGTCTTACAGGTGAGGAAAAACCCCGATAAAAACCTCACCTAGAAAAACTGCCCTGACCGGGGATCGAACCCGGGCCCACTGCGTGAAAAGGCAGCATGCTACCTCGAGACCACAGTAGTGGACAAAGAATTGATAACGATGATAAAACACTGAAACCCAGGCCTTCAAAAAAGCTACAAATATGAGGTGAGTCGTGCATATCTAACTCCTATTATTTAACTTATTATTTCAATCACAGTAATAGCTCTTAGCTTCTCAATATTAATTCAATAAGTTTTACCATATTTTATTAATTTAACCTTCCGTCAGGTGCAATATTCTGATCTTTGAATTTGGGCGCAATGTGCCTGATCTGCACATGCTTAAAAAAATTGAATTAACACACTGTCTGCCAATCTGAACAACGAGAAGTCGAAGGAATGTCATTGTTAGGGATGTCCAAAGGATAAAATATTCAACATTTGCTGCTTTGTATTGGACATGGTATTGATTAAACAAATTTTAAGAAAATTTGTGACAAGCTTTCAAACAACATGATATAAAAATAAGAACAAGTTACATTGAATTCAAATATACTTGAAAATATTGTTTATTTTTTATCATTTCACTCACCTCATACTTCATAATTTATAGCAGACCCAGGGTTTCTTCACGTAATTCGTGACATTGTCAATGCTGCGTCATGTTCACAACTGACGTCCAACGGCCTTCTATCCTGCAGACTGACCTCCGCGCCATCTGGTGGCCGACCGAAGAATTTCCAAATCAGGCCTCTTTCTTTATAACCGGGTATTTCAAAATTCATAGTTGTATTTTCATTCTTGCATATGTAAATTTTTTCCCAAATTGTGAGTTCCTTCGGTTTTTCCAATTGTTTAAGTAATTTTGTTTTGGTTTCTATTCTATGTTTTTCTGACCAGGCATGTGCAGCTATTGCAGATTTTTCGGTTTCTCCATTTTTAACATTTCTGAGGTGTTCTTTAATCTTGTATTTAGATTCCTTTTTGTTTTTCCTATGTATATCTTTTCACAATCTTTACAATTAATTTGATAAATTCCCGATTTTTTGCAGTCTTCAATTTTTTCATTTTTGTTGGTTTTTATTAAATTACCTAAGCTGTAATCATTTTTCGGTGCTAATTTAATGTTGAATTTGTTGAAAATTTTTTGAAACTTGTCAAATACGAAAGGATGGTATGTGAACTTCTTGAATTTTTTGCCTATATTTTTATCTGTCTGAAGAGTACTTTCATTGATGACTTTTTGTTCTTTGAATTTATTTATTTTCTTGTGTATCATTTTCTTGTGAAAACCATTATCCTTAGCAATTTGTATGATGTGTTCTTTCTCTTTATTGTAATTTTCTTTGCTCATGGGGACATTCACAGTCTGTGTGTTAAACTATTAAATACTGCCTGTTTGTGTGAAAAATGGTTAAATCCAGTAGCTTTTATATAATTGTCGATGTGAGTTTCTTTTCTGTAGATTCCAAATTCTATTTTCTTTTTCTCTTCTTTCCTAATCAATTTAAGGTCTAAAAATGGTATTTCATGATTATTTTCTATTTCCATTGTAAATTTGATTGTTTTATTTTGAATATTTAACAGTTTAATGGCATCTTCTAATTGTTTCTCTTTTACTATTGCTATGATATCATCTACGTATCTTCTCCAAAATTTAAACATCAAAGGATGTGCTTTAGTTACATGACATTCAAAATTCCCCATAAACATGTCTGCTAAGAATGGTGATAATGGATTTCCCATTGCGAGTCCTGATTTTTGTCTAAAGTATTTTCCTCTAAAGGTGAAGAACATTTGATTTAAGCATAATTTTGTTAGTTTTATGTATTCTTTAACGCTATCATCATCTAAATAGTTTAACACACAGACTTGTGAATGTCCCCATGAGCAAAGAAAATTACAATAAAGAGAAAGAACACATCATACAAATTGCTAAGGATAATGGTTTTCACAAGAAAATGATACACAAGAAAATAAATAAATTCAAAGAACAAAAAGTCATCAATGAAAGTACTCTTCAGACAGATAAAAATATAGGCAAAAAATTCAAGAAGTTCACATACCATCCTTTCGTATTTGACAAGTTTCAAAAAATTTTCAACAAATTCAACATTAAATTAGCACCGAAAAATGATTACAGCTTAGGTAATTTAATAAAAACCAACAAAAATGAAAAAATTGAAGACTGCAAAAAATCGGAATTTATCAAATTAATTGTAAAGATTGTGAAAAGATATACATAGGAAAAACAAAAAGGAATCTAAATACAAGATTAAAAGAACACCTCAGAAATGTTAAAAATGGAGAAACCGAAAAATCTGCAATAGCTGCACATGCCTGGTCAGAAAAACATAGAATAGAAACCAAAACAAAATTACTTAAACAATTGGAAAAACCGAAGGAACTCACAATTTGGGAAAAAAATTTACATATGCAAGAATGAAAATACAACTATGAATTTTGAAATACCCGGTTATAAAGAAAGAGGCCTGATTTGGAAATTCTTCGGTCGGCCACCAGATGGCGCGGAGGTCAGTCTGCAGGATAGAAGGCCGTTGGACGTCAGTTGTGAACATGACGCAGCATTGACAATGTCACGAATTATGTGAAGAAACCCTGGGTCTGCTATAAATTATGAAGTATGAGGTGAGTGAAATGATAAAAAATAAACAATATTAAAGAACCTCATAGTGTTATTTCCTATCTACATAACTTAATACTTGAAAATAGTTCACATTATCAACATTTAGCCTATATTTTTAGCAAAATTATTCAAGAATATAACATTATTTAGTCTAAATAAGTTAAATAAATAATTTTCTTTTGCAAATATTTTTAAAATACACATCTTCAATAATGTAATGACTTCGGGCACAATGAGGTTCTCTGAACAAAATATCTACAACCCGCCGTGGTAATGAATGAGAGCAAATTGAGTGGGGTGGTTGTTTAGAGCAAGTAAAAAGCAGCAGCTACTCGGATGCCTAGTCTTCAACATCGTCTGATGGCAGTGGAAGGGGACAAAATTGACAACCTGTGCCTCTCAGATCAGATGTGCCCAACAGAAGGTTAAACAGCTTAAAATTAGAGCTTAGTACTGACCTGGAAGTCTGTTCATGTTGACTCCCTGAGCACTGAGTCCGATGCCCATGTAGCCATCACGACCTTTGCTAACAATCTTCACTTCAAAGTAATACAGACCACAGGCTGCTGGTATTGGATGTGTGGCTCGCACGCTAGCTGCGTCTTTGTGAGTTTTACCATGACCTGCAACATAATTCTCACATTACACAGAGTCTCGTTAATAGAGTACACACTTCGCACCTCTCTGGAAAGTAACAATATTGAATAGCAAGCACATGCTCAAAGAATGGACAGAGAAGAGTTTTGTATTGGGAGGTGAAATGCATTTGATGGAGAAATAAAAATAGTAGAACTGACCTCTTATTTTACTTTAACATGTTCACTGAAGCAGTAATCTTAACTAACTAATTAGCACTATCGAATCTGCAGGTTTATGGCTAAGTGGACATAAATCCTCCATACATCCCTATAAAAAAACTCCTGGCGCGACAGGCCTACAAGGCCCTTAGCCTACCAGCCGGCTGCTGGCCTCACATCCACATGTGTCAATCACAGAGGTAGATGATAATCAGCCAGTGTAGGGGTGACATGTGGTCAGCATGTCGAGTCCCCCAGCCGTTATAGCTGGTTTTCTCAACCTGGAGCCGCTACTTATTGTAGCTACCCAATTGCCTCACAATGCTGGGTGGGCACCGGTCCCATACTGGCCGAAATACCATGAGAAAATTTCTTTCCCCATGGAGACTCGAACCAGCGCAAGTCCCGTAGCTCTGCGCCAAGGCTTCCTGCCTTAACCACTCGGCTACGGTGCGGGACATACATCCCTATTGTGAGTTAATATATTCGAATCATCTTCTGCATAATTTATTTCAATCGAATAATGGTTAATGTTATTCTGCCACCTCTTTCTTGACCTACGTCCTGGCCGCTTTTCTCAGTTTTCTATTAGGCATTTCCAAGCCCCTCTTTCATTCCCCATTCATACCATAATCCTACCCATTGCAGTCTATGAGTTGATTTCTCAACCAAAGTCTAAACCACGACCCCGGTTTTCCAATGTTTTATTGTTTCCATAACACCTATAGAAATGACTAAAAATTCACAGATATTGTTATGAAACCATAGACATGCTTCAGACATTTGTTTTTTTGTAATTAACAGCCGTAGATTTTCAGTTTTTATGCTTGTTATGGAAACAATAAAAAATCGGTAAACCACAGTCGTTTAGACTTCAGTAGAGAAATCCACCCTATAAGTCTTAACTAATGTTATTATATCTAGTTTCCCATAAAGATAATGTATTTCACTGTTATGTAGTCTTTTGCATATTCATGTATGATCATTTCTCTTTGGTACAAACATTTTTCTAAGAACTTATTCTCAAATATTCACACTCTCTTCTCCTCCCTTAAAGTATGAGTCCATTTCCGCATCCATATAACTGGGAGAATAACAGTTTTATAAATTTTCAGTTTAACATTTTTTTTGAGAGAAGTTGGGATGACAAGAATTCCTTTAATTTATGCATTTCCAGAATTCAGCCAATATTTAATTTCTTACTAACCCCATTCCTACTTGTAATTATTGTTCCGGTATTTGAATTCAATCACTTCTTCAAAATGTCCCTCATTTGCCATTATTTAATAAATTTCTATACATGACCATATATTTAGGTTTTATTGATGTTTACTTTCTGGCTCAATCCTAGTACACTGAAAAGCAGCAATCCAAGCAATTGCCTTCAACCAAACAACAGAAAATAAAACCATATTGGAATGTCAAAAACTGTTGAACAAATTGGATAAAAAAACCCTCAGGGGTCCCCATATAGGGGATATGTGGATGGTGACCACAAGGTGCCCAAGCTGAGCAAACATCATTGCTTTCACTTACTTGTGTTTTGCTCCTTTATCTTTCTTATATCTGAATTGGTATTTCTTCCTTTCCATGTACCAATTCCCTCTTTCAATTTTCCTATCCAGTCTCCCTTGACTGAATTCTTGTTTTCTTTGAACCCAATGGCCTAGGGGATCTCTTCATTTTTTTCTTCTAAATATTTCTAATAAACGAATGTAATGTAGTTGACCTCCGCTGGTAATACTAGCAGGTGCACTCTGGGTCATGAAAAATGAACTACAAAAGATGTTCAATATGCTTCCCAAAGTAAAAGATTCCAGAGTAAAAGTCCCCCATTCGGATCTCCGGGAGGGGACTGTTTTGGGAGAGAAGACAAATAACATCGAAGTCTTACAATGGAATGTGGGTGGAATGTCCCAATCAAAGAAAACAGAACTTCAGGTTATACAATAAAGAAGATGTAGATGTATTCTGTATACAAGAAGCAAATTTGACACAAGAAAATGTTAAATACTACCAATTTAAAAATTACAACATACATATTTTGCCAAAGTCCTGTCAAGTTGCCAGTGGTCTCTTAGTCGGAATAAACACATTAGTAACACATAATTTTAAAATTATAAAACAAATGCAATTTGAAGATAAAGCAGAGATTATAGAAATAAACATTTGGAAAAAAATCTAATCATCTAAAGATATATAACATTTACAATCCCCCAGACAATGACCCAAATCTCGATGTCCTCAACACTACATCTAAAACATTAATTGTAAAGTAAAGTAAAGTGATCCCACAACAGGCCCGGAGGCCCTTGGGGTAGTAGGAGGTTAAGGCTCCCACTTTTTCTAGACAATCGGCACTTTATGTCAGCCCTGCGTGACGGCCGCCTTTACCCCCAGAACAAGCGTCTGGTACTCATTTCCATTAGAGGCTGAGTCGACCCCAGGGCCATAGTGCTGCCAGAGGGTTTGTGTCAGTTTAAAAATCCAGACCCCAACGGGACTTGAACCCTCGACCCTCCGGCTTGTAGCTCAGTGCCTTAACCACTATGCTATGGCATGCCCCAAAACATTAATTGTAGGAGACTTAAATGCACATAATCCAGACTGGGGGTATACTGATATAAATAATGCTGGCCACACAATCAAAGACTACATACTTTCAAATGGAGTTGAGTTATTATATAATACTGATGATACACCAACATATTTACATTACAGCCAGTTTTACACTATGGATCTGAAGTGCTAGTTACTTACTTACTCTTACTCACTGGCACTATCAAACCCGTAGGTTCATGGCTGCACGGACATAAACTCTCCATACATCCCTATCCTGAGCTAATGCTTTCCAATCATTCCCTGTATAATCTACTTCCCTCAAATCATAGTTAATGTTATTCTCCCACCTCATTCTTGGTCTACCAACTGGGCGTTTTCCCTCTGGCTTTCCTACAAGAAGCTTCCATGCAAGTCTTTCATTCCCCATACATGCAACATGACCTGCCCATTGCAGTCTACGAGACTTAACTGTTTTTATTATATCTGGCTTCCTATAAAGACCATGTAGTTCATTGTTACGTAGTCTTCTCCATTCACCTGTTTCTTCATCTCTCTTTGGTCCAAAAATTTTCCTAAGTACTTTATTCTCAAATACTTGTAATCTCCTTTCCTCCCTTAAAGTAAGAGTCCATGTTTTGCATCCATATAATATAACTGGTAGAATAATAATTTTATATATTTTCAGTTTAACGTTTTTTGAAAGGAGTTGGGACATCAAGAGTCTCTGCAATGCATAATAGCACGCATTCCCAGAATTGAGCCTATGTTTAATTTCTTTGTGCATCTCATTCCTATTGTGATTATTGTTCCTAGGTATTTGAATTCAGCCACTTCCTCAAAATCTCCTCATTTGTCATTAGCTGTCCATTTCTATTATATAATGTATTTCTACGTGTGACCATATATTTAGTTTTATTGATATTTACTTCCAGTCCTAATTTCTTAGTGTTACTTAATAGTGTGTGCGTGTTGTCCTTTAGTATCTCCTCGCTATCGGCCAATGCTAGTTACATCTCCCAATCATGTGAACAAATTGGAAAAAGTCCAAAATCAAGCTTTGACAATAATTACTGGCAGTATTAAAACAACACCAATACTAGCAATGCAAATCTTAACCAACAATAGACCAATACAGTATGATATTGAAGAAAAAGGAATAATGTTATATGAAAAACTAAGAAGACTTCCATATCAGACTGGAATAGCTATATAAATCAAAATAGACATCTAAAAACTCAAGCAGGATTCATCCAAAAAAGATTACAGATTAAAGAGAAATATGAAATACACAGATGGTACAAAAACTTGTAACTTCAATATCCCCTCTCGAATTTGGCAGCTTCAATTATTCATTAAACCTGACAGAAGAGATCGATAAAAAAGAAGAAAAAAACTACAAGCTCAATAGTAATGAAACAATAAGCACTAGAAACAATCAACATTAGATATCCAACACAAATGTGGCTTCATGTCTATAGGGATGGGTTGCTAATGAATAGAGAAGCAGCAGCAGAAGCAGGAATAATGTGTAAACTCTTCTCATTTTACATCTCTCTCTTGGGAAATATAAACACATTATGATGGCGAACTACAAGCAATACTTACAGCCCTACGACAATTGTTTCTTCATATCAATTCCTTCCAAAATATTGTAATACTTTCTGACTCTAGCTCAGCCATAATAGCACTAACACACAACCAGACCATCCAAGACCAAAGAATAATAGAAGCTAAAAATTGCATCAGGATGTTAAAAAATCTAAACAAAAATGTTGTTCTACAGTGGATTCCAGCAAATTGTGGCTTGGAAGGTAATGAGAAGGCTGATATGCTTGTAAAAAAAGGTACATTCATCCAACAAAGTAAGATCAATTACCTATCTTACAAATAAGTACAAAACAAAATCCAAAGTGAAACCAAGATATGGAAGACATTACTAGAACCAAATACAATACCAAACAGCCCCCGATCAATTGCAGTTGCATCATTTCATCTTGAAACTGGTCATGATTGCTTGGCAGCACATCTACATAAAATTAAGCTACTAGACTCTCCACACTGCATAGTATGCAAGAACACAAATATGATAATGAACAAGGATCACTTGATGTTCTGCGCTGATCTTCAGAAAATAGTTGGAACACCATCCCGCAAGCGAATGATGACAAATCAAGAGTTTCAGAACATTTGAATACTACTACTACTAATTGGATAAAAAAAAATTAATAGCATACCAGTGGGTAACATCTCATGTAGGTATATATAAAACAAAGAAACAGCGGATGAACTTGCAAAAACAGGCACTAGAACACAAAACAGCACTGCAGTCTGAAACATACCTACAAAATAAAATTAATTATATAAAGAAAGTAGGCTATTCCAAGCAAAACATGCACAAGAAAATTCTGAAGCAGCCAGAGGCAAAACATGGGGGAAAAATAGAATTAGCAACAGAAGTCAAACAAAACCTGAAAGATATCATGATAATCAACATCTCCTTCATTGTCCAGTCTGAACCACACAGCATAATATGCTAACGAGCTGTTGTATTGGAAAGCCAGTAAGATGATGATATACCATCAATCTTCACCATTGGACAAATAAAATAAATAAATAAATGCATGGCTCAGATTAAGATACAGATCAAGATGGGTTGACCAACCAAAAAATAATTAGAAATACTGGTACATAACAAGGGAGGAAATGTTAGGAAGCCAAATATGGAATGATGACATATTGAAACATTTTTATCATCAACCACCTATAAAGTAGAGGACACTATGAGACAAGGATGAAGCGGGTAGATAATACCACAACTCTGTCTAGTAAAATAAGCTATTATTACTATGTTTTTATTAATTTCATACATCTCAATGATGGATAAATCATATTTGAAGAGAAAAATTATACACTCAGACCGCGACTTGAACCCGGGACCCTTGGTTCTCTAGACCAAGTGCTCTACCAACTGAGCTACTGGAACAAGTACCAATCTAAACGCAAATCTTTCTCTATATACGTTGTATTATAAGATTTGCGTTTAGATTGGTACTTGCTCCGGTAGCTCAGTTGGTAGAGCACTTAATCTAGAGAACCAAGGGTCCCGGGTTCAAGTCCTGGTCTGAGCGTATAATTTTTCTCTTCAAATATGATTCATTATTACTATTATCATTTACCACTTCAGTACGAGTTAGCTCCTTGGAACTGTTGTGCCATGAATTTATTTTCTTTAAATACAATTCAATAAACTCTAAGCAATTGCTAATCAATCATCATCATCACCACAATAATTCAATTTTAACCTGTTTTCCAAAAAACCACTACTAGGCTTCTCCACCCTTGACAACTAATCACGATCTATTAGTGAATTCCAAAGGGATGAAGCTATTGAGATTGTTCTCATGAAAAGTCTTTTTGATTTTTTTACAGATCTTTACTGATCCTACCTAACAGACACTGAAAATAACCATGATGAAAATGTATATATACAGGGTATTGCAAAAAAACACCAACAACAGAGGTGATCATTTTTTAATAAAGTATCTATGTCCAGAAATGATGCATTTTCATTGACAAAACCTCACAGGTATGGGACCTGTGATAGTTGCTTTCACAATAGAATATGGTGCTATATTCTAACTTCCATGCCCAATGTGAGGGAAACAGTGGGGATACCCAGTATCAGGGTCATGGATTGACAGAAGTGGCCAGTCACATGGCCATCGAGATCACCTGATCCTTTAACCTTTTCAACTACTTTTTTGTGGAGCGACGTGATACAGTCTTGACATAGGCTTTCACGGCCAGAGTTGCTATGATGATCTTGAAGAAGAATTCCGGGCTGTAGGTCATGGTCTCTAGGCTTAAAGTTCTCCGACGTTTCGCCAGAGACTGCGTCTGGCATCCTGAAGACAACCCTTGAGGATGCCAGACGCAGTCTCTGGCGAAACATCGGGGAACTTCAAGCCTCGAGACCACAGCCTACAGCCTGGAAATCATCTTCAAGATCATCATGAAACAGTCTGTTTATTAGACTCCAGTAGAGTCACGTATGGATCTTATAGCCTAAATCCATGCTGCTGTATAAAAAATTCATATGAATCCAGGCGTATTTGAACTTGTGCGCCAATCACTACACTGCCAATGTACGCTCTGCAATGAGATGGGAGGTGGATATTTTGAAAACTTGATGTGATTGTGACAGTATTATCAAGTACTGAATCTTGAAATCCAATGAACAGAACTCTTGAGAAGTTAGTCACTCATAGTGTGAAAATGCATCATTTCCGGACATAGGTACCTTATTAAAAAATTATCAACATATCTCAATATACTGCCTCACCTCCGTTGTCGGTGTTTTTTTCAACATCCTATATATATATGTGTGTGTGTGTGTCCATTAATGCTTTAGTGGCAACAATTTTTATTTTATCAAAAACAAACTTGGCATACAGCAATCAATTAAAAAATGTAAGGCCAAGTTTGTTTACAGCAAAATCAGACCATTAGGTGTAGTAGTTCAACCGAAAAGAAATTTTAAAAATCGCTCTGGAAATTGCAATTTTCTATGTTTTGCAATAAAACTCAGTATATGCTACTAAAATAAACTGAGAAATGTCTTCTTCTTCTTCTTCAATCAGGGTTTAGGCTCTTAAGACTGTTCCGGCTTCACATATTCTCCAACTCAGAAAGGTATTCTCCAAAATCAGCAAAATCTGACCATTATAAGTGGGGGTTCACCTGAAACCCGAAATAAAAAATTTGCTCTAGCAGCCATGTTTACTTCCACACAATGTATATCACAGTTAAATTAACCCATAATTTGGCAGTTATCCTATAAGACACAAGTTTAAATTAATATTTTTAATAAAGTAGTGGAAAAATGAATCGGTAAACATTATTTAAATTTTTGCCTTCCAGGCGTCCCAGCCACAGAAGTGTGTTACAACAATAATGCCATGTCAGGAGAGA
Source organism: Diploptera punctata (assembly GCA_030220185.1). Classification (NCBI taxonomy): domain Eukaryota; kingdom Metazoa; phylum Arthropoda; class Insecta; order Blattodea; family Blaberidae; genus Diploptera; species Diploptera punctata. The sequence goes on from JASPKZ010008384.1 coordinate 651,162, forward strand.
ATACCACAATGTCAAAATGACGTGGTGGCATTGAGAAAAAAAAAATTATGTCAAAATATACAACAGTATGCAAATAGGTAATAACTTACAGTTATGCATGATTTGTTTTCACTGTAGTTTTCTGGCATCTGAAATTGAGTTTCTCCAATTTAACAAATGAAATATATATTCTGTAAACCAGCAAAATTGGACCATAAATTCGACTAGCTGAGAAATTCACTTAGTTTATGCAGTTTCTGCATAATGGACTTTTTTTAATACTCCAGGTTTCTATAAGGACAAATATTCCAAATACAAATCCATATTTTCTAGCTATACCTTAGAAGTATTTCCTTTGGTTCATGATCTGGAATGTTTCCACACAGGCTTGTGAGTAAAACTGATTGTTAGGTAATTTATATGAGATGCAGAGAAATCTGGTTACAAAAACTGAAATTAAGAATAATAGATTATATCGTGATTGTGTGTTGTCTTCTGCTAGCAAGCGACAACCACTTTAGCTGGCATTTTCAGAGCTATTTTAGTAGTAATAGTAATGGTGGTGGTGGTGGTAGTAGTAGTAGTCACACCACTGGCAAGCATAGGGCCTTGATAAAATCTTGCCAATGCAGTCTGTTGTTTGCCAATGCCTTAATTTCATTCCAACTCATCCTGCCTGTCCATTTCATTCCTGACAGTATTACTCCATGTTGCCCTAGGTCTTCCTCTTCGCCTTCTCAATCCTTGGGGGTTCCAATCAAATGTCATTTTTGTGTTACCATTCTCTCTCTTTAGCACATAACCAACCCATTTCCATTTTCTAAATTTTAATTCTTTACAAATTTCATTTTGATTCGTTCTTCTCCAAAGTTTTTTATTTGTTATAATCTCTGGCCACCATATATCCAAGATATTTCTCAGGTACCGATTTACAAAGATTTGCTATTTCTTTCCTATTTGTTTTGTAGCCTTCCAAGTTTCACAAATGTATAATAAAATCAATTTCACATTTGAATTAAATAATTTTAGTTTAAGTCTTAAGGAAATTTGTTTCGACCTCCAAATTGATTTCAATTGAATGTAAGCATATCTTGCTTTCTTTATTCTCTAACTAATATGTATCACGGAGAGATAATGAATAATATATATTGTCGCTTAAGAAACAATACCACGTAACTAACAAAATACAAATTTTACACGAGAAACAAAAAACTGTTTACTTTTCTCCTTAGTACCTATAGATTTAAACCATTGTATCTATAAGTTTAGCGAGGTCATTGTACAAAATTTGATCCTAATTTATGTTTGAACTGAGCGCACTTCTTCAGTGATGCTAACAGTATAAAAATGTCAATTTCACCAAAAGTGTCAGTTATGCGGTATTGTTTCTTAAGCTACAATATGTAATTTATTGGGTTAGGTTAGAGAGGGGCAAGTTAGTATACACAGATTAGTTTATAGTTTATTCACAAATATGCATGTATTTTATTTTGTTATATTAGAGAGGACATGTCAGTGTACACCAAATCACTTTACAGTTTATTCAATAATATCATTACAATTTTCATTATAATGTAGAATTTATTCAATTTCAGCTCTTTTCTAAAGTTAACAAATAACCATATTTCCACCATATTAAGGAAAATAACTTTATTGTTAACTTCAGAGCATTAGCTACATACATACATATATACATACATATTCTCATCATAGAATAAAAAGTAATATTAATCTATGGTTGCCACCATGGACTGACATTTGAATATTGCTAGTGATGTCACAATCACAAGAGGCAATATAGAAAATAGTGCATTACAGTTTATTTTCCAAGTTTGTGCATCATCCACAATTTTTTTTATGTTTTAATATTTGACATTCCTAAGTTTCAATTTCATTTATTCACTTTGAGAATTTTCCTCATCATTGAGGGTTTTCTCCAACCAATCTTAGAAAAATGACATAAATTAATATATCCATCCGCCCATAGTAATTCTGCAGAAGGTCCTTCACTGCAATCATAGCATTTTCATGCTATGCTTGCAGCTTTACTAGGGAATTGTAGGTGTGGTAGCTTCCTGTTGCTTTCCACACCGGTAAAGGATGATGATGATGATGATCATCATGATAAGGGTGATGATGATGGCCATATGATTTCGGGGACCGTTTGGGCCTTAAAGTTTTCCTCACATTTGTCTTACAGGTGAGGAAAAACCCTGATAAAACCTCACCTAGAAAAACTGCCCCGATCAGGGATCGAACCCGGGCCCGCTGAGTGACAAGGCAGCATGCTACCTCGAGACTACAGCAGTGGACAATTAATATATATAATATATGAATATATGAATTTATATATATATATATATATAATTTAGTAAAATCTGTCTATGGATATATAGACAATCAGTTTGCAACAAACATTCACAAATTTCTCTTAATTAAAAGTTCTCCATCATTTTCTGTCCTCTGTGTCTTCATCTGTTACACCAAATTTTTTCATTGAATTCTGAATGTTGTTCTTCCAGGTTGTTCTTGGTCTTCCTTTTCTGTCCTTCTTCTTTCAATTTTCCATGCATAGACGGCCTTTGGTAGTCTTCCATCCTGCATTTTTCTTACATGTCCATACCATTTTAGCCTCCTGTGTTCAATCTCATTCATTATATTTCTTTCTGCATTCATCTATTTTCTAATTTCTGTATTTCTAATGTTTCCCAGTCGAGATTTTCTGGCAGCTCTTCTCCAAAAATAGCTTTATTTTAAAACAAAAATTATCTCAAAATTCATATGTTTACTTTTTGCACCATACCCTAAATCACATTAGGTCTCTCTGAATATGTTGGTTGGGACACATGACAAGAATGGACAACCAGAGACCAGTAAAAAAGTTATACTAATAAAAACCAATAGAAAGTAGGGTAGTTGAAAGACCTAAACTGAGATAGGAAGATTTGATGGACAATGTAAGGAAAAACTTAGGATGATACTATTACTACTGCTAGTTAATCACTGGCACTATCAAACATAAGAGATTCATGGCCACAATGACACAAGCTCTCCATACACCCCTATTCTGAGCTAATTTTTCCAATAATCCCCTCTATAATTTACCTCTCTCAAATCATTGTTAATGTTATTCTCTTGCTTCATTCTTGACCTACCTACTGGGTGCTTTCCCTCTGGTTTTCCTACAAGGAGTTTCCATGCCCCTCTTTCATTCTCCATTCATGCAACATGCCTTGCTCAATGCAGTATGGGAGACTTAACAGGTTCTTATTACAGCTGGTTTCTCATAAAGATCATGTAGCTCACTGTCAAGTAGTACTTTCTATTCACCTGTCAGTATACATCTAAATATTTCCTAAGAACATTATTCTCAAATACTCATAATCTTTTTTCTTTCTTAAGTAAGAGTTCATGCTCCACACCCATATGATGTAACTGGAAGAATGTGCTGGCTGTTATACAATTGAGATTTTATTTAAGTTTTTGACATTAAAAAATTACACTAAAATTCATTTTTTTTTATATCACACCGTTGAGGTTATATCTTTTATTATAGAATGTATGTACTTTTTTTTATATTTTTATACTCCGTCTTCCTCAACTTTAATATTTCATGTATTATATCTTCGTGAAGCTTTTTGAAGTTTTACTTCATCTTCATGATCTTGTTATTATTTAATTTAATATAAATATAAAATTTACAAATAAATAAATAAATTCAATAATAACAAGAGTCATGAAATAAGTAAAAGTAAACTTCAAAAAGCTTCATGAAGATATAACACATGAAATATTAAAGTTGAGGAAGATGGAGTATAAAAATATAAAAAAAGGTATATAAATTTTATAATAAAATTAATATTTTAATTATATTGGGAGACACTTTCTTCAGCATTATATTTTAATTTGTGGATATCAGATTAAGTGAAAATAAGGTTGTACTATATTTTCATTCTCAGTCCAATGGTATCTTTACCTTGTCGTAGTGGAGTGGCTTGTATGCTTAAACAAGTCTGAGAACCATGTCGGCGGTAGCATTCCTGTTATGCCAGACAGGTCGAAGGTGGTAAGGTAGCCACAAAAAAAAAATACCTTGATCAAAAGTGATGATCTTATAATGTAAAAATACAACCACTTGGGTTCCACTGGAGTAAAATTTTCCAGAGGTAAAATAGTTCCCCATTTGGATCTTCAGGCAGGGACTACTTCAGGGAATCCATGAGAAAGACTTAAACATAGGGACATGTTCTTAAAAAAAACTCCTGGTGCAACAGGCCTACAAGGCCCTTAGCCTACCAGCCGGCTGCTGGTCTCACATCCACATGTGTCAATCACAGAGGTAGATGATAATCAGCCAGTGTAGGGGTGACATGTGGTCAGTATGTCGAGTCCCCCAGCCGTTATAGCTGGTTTTCTCAACCTGGAGCCGCTACTTATTGTAGTTACCCAAATACATCACGATGCTGGGTGGGCACCGATCCCATACTGGCTGAAATACCATGAGAAAATTTCTTCCACCATGGAGATCCGAACCAGCGCAAGTCCGTAGCTCTGCACCAAGGCTTCTTGCCTTAACCACTCGGCTACGGCGCGGGACAGGGACATGTTCTTAGTAAGATGGAATGTTAGAATGAGGAATGATAGAAGGACATGCAAAAAACTTGTTGGAAAACCAGAGGCAAAGTGCCTAGTAGGTTGGTCAAGAATGAGGTGGGAGAATAACATTAAATCATGATTTGAGGGAGGTGAATAATGTAAGGGATGATTAGAAAATTCTATGATTCAAAGTATGGAAATATGGAGAACTTAAAATGCCCATGCGACCATGAACTTCCAGGTTCGATAGTGCCAGTCAGTTAGTTTATATTTTCATTCTTCTTGAACAGCTTGCTTAAAATCTTTTTTAACCAGCAATCAGCAATAAATGTAATAAATAAAATAAATTTAAACTATACTTATGACTCCATTTTATCAACATTGTTATATGCAGCTAAAATGTGGATCCCCATAAAAAAGTCAGAAAGATCTCTTATTACTTAGGAAAATACAATTTTACAAAAAAAAAGTTTAGCGCTCTTAACCCATTCGCTTCAGGTTTAAATGCTCAATGCATATTCCCAGAAACCAGATTTCATTACAGTAAATTATATTGTCTATTTTCAGACATTCAAAACAAACAAAAGATAACGGTACTTGAGATCACAATAAGGGTGAAGGCAAAAACATATTCCTCTACTAATCATAAATGTTAACAAAAGATTACCCTGCCAAGGGATGTACAAAATATTGTAAAATATGTAACAGCAGACTTTAGCAAGTGTACCTTGTTTTCTGAGTTGAAGGACATTTAACTGCCAGCGAGCCCACCTTGTCTTTTGAGGCGAATGGGTTAAGAAAAATAAGGGATAAGAAAGAACAGGGAATTAAGAATGTTGTATCAAGAGCTGGACATGGTAGCAGTAATGAAAAGTAGAAGATTATGATGGCTTGTCACATATTATGTCAAGAGAATACAAGATTAACAAAACATATCTATGAACAATTATCCACAAGATAACAACTGGGCAAATCAAAACTACACTGAAAAGACCAAGTAAGTATATGAAGATCTCACACAGGTAGAAGGCCGGATAACAGGGAGTTGTGGAGGACTTTTGAAAAAATAGCAAAAACCAACCTCGGTTTGAAGTAGCCTAAAATTGATCATTGAACCTTATGACTGAACTCCCTTTCCATGTTCTTATAAAATACCTTCCATTAGTTCTAAATGTCAAAGTTTCTTTATCATCATCATCCTCTTATCGTATCATCCTTTTGGAAGGTCAAAGTTTCTTTATACACAAGGATAACCTAAGTTCAAAGCACCAGCAATTTGTCAAAATCATTGCAATATTGTTAGTAAACCAGCATAACAATCAATACTTTTAAAATTCATGGTGAGGCTTCTTTGCCTGTTATTGTTACACATTCTGCAGCAGTTGATTGCTCCCAGGGTACAACATGTGGAGGCTTCCAATGGATTACTCATATCACATCAGAATAATTAGCAATGAAATAGCAGACACTCTCGCCAAGAAAGGAACTGAAATAAAAATTTCATTGATTCCTGAACCACACCTGAAACGGAAGACAGATAACATCAAAAAGGTATGGGATGCTGAGAACAACAAAATATCCCAAGGCACAGCAAAAGGAAAATGATGGGAAAAAAGAGAACTAGCAAATACCTGAGGAAAATGAGGCTGAGGAAGACCTAAAAACTTCCTAGAGTCAGGGAAGGAGAAACATCTACAACCAGGAGATTGGATGGATTGATAAAATTGGCTATTAGGAATCGGATGATGTCAAAGACATTAATCAACCTATGATCTAACTAGCAAGTAAAGTTAAACTGAAGGGACTTAAGGAAGCTGTCATCAAGTTCAGGCTGACAGGACATGACTGTCTCCCCCCCCCACCATCTCCACTGATAGGGAATGTATCCATCCACTAGCTGCCCACTTGTGCTGATCATCACCAGGAAATGAACCAACATCTGCTCCACTCCCCACAGCTAAGCCGAGAAGTCCAAAGAAGACAGGATTTTGTAAGCTTGTACTGGGAGACCAGAGGAAAATGGCATCACTGCCAGTTCCTGTCATTTAATTTTTTAAAAAAAATTCATGGTGTATCTCAGTTGAGGTTATGAAGTAAAGTGTTAAAATAAGTACCTGACACATCAGTTGTCCTTAACTAAAAAACTAAAATGAACTTCAGTTTAAAAACTTTGTCAAACAATTAAAACATCTAGGCCTTTCAGGAATAATAATCACAAATAGGAATGAGATGCACAAAGAAATTAAACATAGGCTCAATTCTGATATGCATGCTAATATGCATTACATATATATAAAACTATTAATCTACCAGTTATATTATATGGATGCGAAACATGGACTCTTACTTTACAAACAGAATCAGTCATGGAATATGTACAAAAATAACTGGAAATCTCACGTAAGAAGAATGAGCAGAACAAGAATACGTCAAATCTTAAATTACCAGCCACCAGGCAAGAGATAATTGGGCAGACCCTTCAAACATTGGATTGAGACCGTAACAGACCACTTGGTCCATCACATGAAAGGAAGAAGAAGATTTTATTAGTATTTGAGAATAAAGAAGAAGAAGGATTTATGAGTATTTGAGAATAAAGTTCTTAGGAAAATTTTTGGACCAAAGAGAGATCAACAGACAGGTGAATAGAGAAGACTACATAACAGTGAACTACGTGGTCTTTATAGGAAGCCAGATATAAGAACAGTTAAGTCTCATAGACTGCAATGGGCAGGATATGTGGCACGAATGGCAAATGAAAGACATGCATGAAGCTTCTTGTAGGAAAACCAGAAGGAAAATGCCCAGTTGGTAGACCAAGAATAAGGTGGGAGAACAACATTAACTATGATTTGAGGGAAATAGATTATACAGGGAATGATTGAAAATCATTAGCTCAGGATAGGGATGTATGGAGAGCTTCTGTCCACGTGGTCATGAACGTATGGGTTCAATAGTGCCAGTGAGTAAGTAAGTAAGTAAGTAAGTAAGTAAGGCTTTTCAGAATCTGTTCCATCTTGGGCATGTAATGTGGTACTGAGGTTTTAGTACAGTTGTACAATAGATTCAGGTCATTAGGTGTGTTTTTGTTCAATATGTCTATATTCTTAGCTACTTTTTAAATTTCAATGTCTCTTAGGATATCAATCATACAGAGAGAGAATAACCACTAAAAAAAAATTAACATCCTAGAAAACAAAAATATATGCTCAGACTCGGGTTTGAACTCAGGACCTTTTGCTTTCTATGTAAATGCTCTACCAAATGAGCTATCTGAGAAACTCCAATCTAAATGCAAATATTTCTCTTATATACGCTATTAATTCCCGAGCACCAAATGATATGAAACCAATGCTTTGATCTTGCAAATGATCACATAGAAAGCAAAAGGTCCTGGGTTCAAACCCCAGTCTGAGCATATATTTTTCTCTTCAAATATAATTTATCCGTCATTGAGATATATGAAATGAATAATTAAAATATCCTAGAAGAGATTGAAATTTTAAAAGACGCAAAGAATATAGACATTTTAAACGAAAACACACCCATGACCTGAACCCACTGTACAACCTATACAAAAATCTCAATGCCACATTACATACCGAAGATAGAACATGATTCTGACAGGCCTACATGTTTCAATTATTTGACTAAGTTTAAACAGAAGTTGATTTTAGTTGAGGATGACTGATGTATCAGGTACTTATTTTAAGATTTTAACATTTAACAGTATAACAAGTTGATTAAAACCCAGTAAAGAGCCTCCAAAATGTATATAGGCCTACATTTTATGTTTTACCATATCTGTCCTATAGCTATGTGGTCTAAGACATTGAGCCTTGATACAGAGCTACAGGACCGGTGTCATTCAGCATCAAGAGGAATTTGGGTAGCTGCAATAAATAAAATGACTCCAGGATGTAAGAAAACTAGTTATAACTGCTGAGGGACCTGACATGCTGACCACATGTAATCTATATTGACTGTATGAACATCCATCTCTGTAAATGTCACATGTGGATGTGAAGTCAGCTGATAGGCCAAGGGCCTTCTAGCCTGTCACAGCATGGAGTGGAGAATTTAACCAGTTGGATAAAAATTATTTATGTAACTGTAAAATATAAACTAACTCACTGGCACTAGTGATACAGTAGGTAAGCCCTCCATACATCCCTATCCTAAGCCAACATTTTCTAATCATCCCCTCTATACTTTACCTTCCTCAAATCATGGTTAATATTATTCTCTCACTTCATTCTTAGCCTACCTATTTGGTGCTTTCCATCTGATTTTCCTACAAGGAGTTTCCTTGCCACTTTTTCATTCCACATTTGTGTCACATGTCCTGCCCGTCGCAGCCTATGAGACATTCTTGTTCTTGTTACATCTGGTATAGCTCACTGTTATGAAGTCTTCTCCATTCACCACGTGTTCATCTCTCTTTGGTCCAAAAATTCTCCTAATAACTTTATTCTCCAACACTCATAATCTTTTCTCCTCCCTTAAAGTAAGTATCCTTCTTTCGCATCAATATGATATACCTGGGAGAATAATATACATATTTTCAGTTTAATGTATTTTTATAAAAGTTTGGATGGCAAGAGTCCCTGTAATGCATAATAGAATGCATTTCCAGAATTGATTGTATGTTAAATTTCTTTGTGTATCTCATTCCCATTTGTAATTATTGTTCCTCCATCCATAGTAATTCTGCCCGAGGGCAGGTCTTTCACTGTAATCATAGCATTTTCATGCTATGCTTGCAGCTTTACTAGGGAATTGTAGGTGTGGTAGCTTCCTGTTTCTTTCCACACCAGTGAAGGATGACGATGATGATGATGGCCATATAATTTCGGGGACCGTTTGGGCCTTAAAGTTTTCCTGACATTTGTCTTACAGGTGAGGAAAAACCCTGATAAAAATCTCACTCAGAAAAACTGCCCTGACAGGGGATCGAACCCGGGCCCACTGCGTGGCAAGGCAGCACGCTACCTCGAGACCACAGCAGTTGACTTATTGTTCCTAGGTATTTGAATTTAGCCATTTCTTCAGATTTCCATTATATAATGTATTTCTACGTGTGACCATATATTTAGTTTTATTGATGTTTACTTCCAGTCCCAATTTCTTAGTGTTACTCGATAGAGTCGTGTAGCCTGTAGGCCCTTAGTATCTCTTCACCATCGCATAATAATACATCATAAGCATATATCAATAGCTTATTACATTGATTTGTAGGCCTTCTTCATTCTCTAAACAATTAATGGCATAATCTAGTACAAAATTGAATAGTAGAGGACTCACTGTGAATTAAACCATGCTTTAACCCAAATGTGAATTTCAAAAATATTTGAAAACTATTTGCCAACACATACCCTACTCGTCAAGCCATTTAGAGACATTCGAATAACTCTTAACTTCTTAGAAATTCTGAACTCCAGCAGGATACTATGTAACTTCTCTTAAAAAAATAATTTCATTAACACCCTTTTGGACCTTGTTGTTTGCATTTTCAGAACATCTATTCCTCTTTTTTTCAGCCATAATTTACATCTTAAAATGCATTCATTAATGATTATATATCAATCCAAAAACTGAGCAACACAACAATGGAGTCAATTGATTTAATATATAATGCTACGGTATTTTAGCAATAATATTTGTTTTAACATTTTATAAAGGCAATACCAGAAGTGTACTGTTCTGTCCTTGTCCTAAGTGCTAAAATATTGGTATCTCGTTTTTCTTCTTTTTCCTCGGATTTCCCCCCTTATAGGTTTGCTGTCTTTAGTTTCCATTTATTTCTATCATTCCAATCTCCTTCTTCCAAATTCCTATCATTCATTGTAGTTCTGACATGTTTTCCATTTCTATATTGGTCTGCCACGTTTATTTCTTCCAGGGGGTGACCATTGGTATATATTTTTTGGCCATCTTTAATTTTCCATTCTTTGTACATGGCCATACCATTTAAGCGTTTGATTTTCAGTCCTCTTAACAACAGATGTGGTGACATTCATTTCTCTCCAAAGGAATTCATTTCTTATTTTATCCAGTCTTATTTTTTTAAGGCTTCTTCTCTAAGATAATCAAATCAACTGTTCTAATTTTATTCTTTTGTAATTCTATCAAAGACCAAGTTTCACCTCCATATTCTGTATTATGCTCTTATAAATTTTCATTTTAGTTTCCTTTATAATATTTTTATTCCAAATTATTCCATGTAATGTCTTAGTTGCATTTTTTTGCCATGTAATTTTAGTTTGTACATCTCTTTCACATGTACCTTTCGTAAAACGTCACCCTAACCTAGTTCACATTTTTGAGATTCTATACCATATACGAGTATTTGAGAATAAAATTCTTGGACCAAAGAGAGAAGAACAGACAGGCAAACGGAGAAGACTGCATAACAGTGATCTAGTACACAATATTAGTGGGAAACCAAATATTTTATGAACAGTTAAGTCTCATAGACTACATTTTGTATTCATTGTTATGTTCATAAAAATGAATAAAAACTTAATTTTAAATAAAATAATAAAGAAGATACATCACATCCAAGGAAAATAACACAAAAAAGCATTCTAGAACATGTGCACAAATAGGGAATGAAAGAGGGGCTTGGAAACTGATCATAGCAAAACCAGAGGAGAAGCAACCAGTGGATAGACCAAAATATGAGGTGGCAGAATAACATTAACCAAAATTAGAAGGAAGTAGATTGTACAAGAGATGATTGGAAAACATTACGTCAGGATAAGGATGTGTGGACAGCATAAGTCTGCACAGCCACAAACCTATGGGCTCAATAGTCCCAGTGAGTTAGTTAGTTACGCCACACATCAGTCTACATAAATTCAAATAAAAAAACAAAAATTGTTGTAGCAGTATATGAATAATTACCTCACCAATGTACGTGTTTTTTAAAAACAATACAGAAAAGTCTAAAAATTGAATGAGAATTTGATGTAAAAAAACCTAAAATAAACAATATCATTGGAACATCTCTACTATTTTTGCTAAAACACAATACCCAACTTATGAAAAACATAATCATCATCCGGTATCATGGCAGCTGCCGCAGTCTTCCGGAAACCAAATGTCATTCCTCTCTGTCCATCCATTGATCTTCCTCCAATCCTCTGATATTCACAGCTGCTTGTACACCTTTCTATCCAAGTTTTCTTCAGTCTTCCTCTCTTCCTCCTTTCCATTGGGATACATTCCTTAACAATTTTAGGCAATCATTGCTTTGGCATTCTTTGACATGGCCATACCACTGTAATCTTTTTTTTACAAACTAAAAATAAATATTGCTGAGTAGCATCTATGTAATCTTAATTCAACCTAATTTAATATAACCTGAATAAACATGTTGGCAATTTGATATAGAAAAACATGAATGTATATAATCAAAATTAAAGTAGGAAATAACACTAGGAGGAATTTTCAATTTATAAATGTGTTGGAGAAAATGTTTTTATATCTCGCCTCACGCTACTGGCTTAAAGGTCATTCATCTTCAAACTCCAAACAAATAAACATATCAGCAACCATGTTGCTAGTATGAAAATAATTATCCGGTAAGTATTTTGTAAATAGATAAACTTATTAACTAGTGGTCTGTTTTGTGATTCATAGACTGATACCAGGCATAGAATAGAGAATAGACTTTTTTGTAAAATTGTCATTTTGACATTTTGTGCATAACAATGAATACAAAATGTTGATAAATAACAATTTTACATTTATAACAAGTGATATTCAGCTATTTCTATATACTTTTTATGTAGCAAAACCAAAAATTTAAAGCAGTAATTGTAGCCTATATAAAAAGTTATATAAAACAGGCCATTTGTAACTTTCTCTTGGCAGCCCAGCCTACATTACATTAGTAAGCTTTATTCCTTTTGCTTTTTTTAAATAAACAATTAAATGTATTGTAAATATTAACTTTACCAATTAATCTTTGCCTTTTTCTTAACATTGATCAAAAAATTGTTGTATTTAAAATAGACTCAATCACAATTACATTTATTTCTTCTAGACAATGAATGCTTCAAAAACATTCATGGATAACAATGTAATTTGCAATGTCATTTGTTATTATTACGAAAATTTAGCAACTTCCGATTTTCAAGGGTGGGACAATGATCTTTTTGCAATATTAAAGTAAAGTTCTAGGGAAAAATTAGCATAAAATGTCAAAATTGGGATGAAAATATTTTATGATATTGCAGGAATTTCAGGGAATTTTAACTCATAATAAAAATGAAAAATAACATTTTAAGGGATCATAAATTACAATAAACACCAAAATTTCACTGCGCATTTCCTTTTCGAGGCCAATGCAGAGGTCTTCCACTTACGTCATGACACAAGCCGATCAGCTGATGTCTTTGTTTAGAGGTCTTGTTAGCTGTTACTGTTTTAGTTCATGACATTGTAATAATTAAATTATACTCATGTTTCTATACATTAAATGCATTGGTCATTAAACCCTAGTGGTGACGAAGCATTTCTCGCTACCATACAAATATCCTACATAAATGCCAACTACGACACCTAAATCCATAACCAAGACTTCATTTTACTTACCTTTATAATGAACCCGTAGATTGTTCTGTGATAAGCCTATATAATTATATTTATCCTTTGGGCTCCATGATCTTGGTAAGGGTGTTTCCTCTTCATTAACCATCGGATGTAATAATTTCAACCTATCCACCACTGCATTCTGCGTACCTCCTTGCGAATCCATTACACTCCGTCCATTGCTGACAGCGGCCATTTTTAATAATCTAGACCCGGATGTGTTAAGCAATACTACCTGTAGGTGGTGCTGATATCTTTTATAAGTTCTAACTTGCCCAATAGATGGCACTATAGCGAATGACGAAAATCGATACTCAGAGTGGCAATTTTGAAATCCATAAATTGATTTACTCCATAGATTTATAAGCATTTACGAAATGGAAGCTCACGACTCCTAAACCAGGAATTTGGTTATTACAGCTTTGGAAGTTCTGTAATGGTTTCAGACTCTATAATAACTTTTAAATCAATGACCCACATTCAAAACTATCACAATTGAAATGTTTTAATAAAATCTATGGATTTCAGGGACATCGACAAATTTCCAATAACGAACAAGCAAAATTCTTTACAAAAACAGGAGCCATGCCCTTCAGTTGTCAACTATCACATCAATACCTCAAATTTGATTTTTTTTTCATAACATGAATAAAATAAGCTTAATATATGTATTTTTTTTTTTTTGCATGCGAGCATGAAAATTACCGATATAATGAAAAGTTCGTAACACGTAAAGTTCTTGTGTTAGAGATATTTGCTTGATACAATAAAACTCAAGATTTTGAACATATTAAAAATTATTTTGTTCTCATTTTTTATATGAAAATTTCCAAGGGGAGTTTAACTATAATAAAACTGATACATTAATAACTTACCCTATTAAAACTTATAAACACCACTCTTCCTCTAACAAAATAGAGATAATTAAAAAATGTTTTTTTTCTCTTTTGAAAATTGGAATTCTCCCTTGGTTGATAAAGCAGTTTTCTTTGTTCCACTATACCAATATTTTGGTGAAATCACTCTCCCTGGTCATCATTTACAGTCCAAAATTCTCAGGAAGGAAGTTAAAATATGAATGTATGAAGTGGATTTCCATTGACATAAAGCAGTCCAATTTTTTTTTGTAGATTCTGAGTAACTTCTCTATTAATTAGCAATAATTTTCTGCCTTGTGATTCTCTAAATCCTTTGATGACATATGCTGGTAATTCCTTAGGGTAAGTATATAAAGATTCAATATGTAATATCATTTAGATTAAAGTAAAATTCTAATGAGTGCGTGTGTTCTAATAACACCCACTGCACTTTACATGCTTTGGGTTCCATACTGGGTTGATAGATGACGTTAATGTGGTTTATTTTCAATCTATGCACCACTTTGGCAGACCACTTTACATAGATGATGTATTCTTGTATTGTGTACAGAGAAGTATATGTTTATGTAGTGTAAAGTATGTTGTATGAGGTCTGATAATAAAGAGAAGGGAGAAGGTGAAACCCAGTGCCAGCAAGTAGCCTACTCCAATAAAAAATCACCAAGTTGGCAGCCAGGCTTAACATTCTCATCCAATTAATGAATTACTATAAACTATACCATATGCCTTCTCAAAATATGTGCTGCGGAAAGGTTTGCAATTTAATGCAGGGATCTGGTGCACGATCTAGTGATTAAAAATTCCATACTACCAATTCTCCTGGCCCCAAGATTGAAAATTTTGCAATTAAATTAATTAAACCAAATTAATCTAACAATCAACCCATTAGTGCCCGAATTAATTTTTTGTTGATTTTTTGGGTTTTTCTTGATTTATGTACTAGTTTATGCACAAAGTAGCCAAAAAAGTAATATTAAATAATGTTGTGTTTATTGGTCGTCTAAAAATTACCATGTAATGCCAGGCACATATGGGAGCAAAAATTAATTACATTAAACACATTCACATAATTAACATTAGAAAATAAATTATTTCAGTCATTTATCGGGTGCGGTACACAGAAAAGCAATCAATACACAATCACACATCACATTTAGAACATTGCTTTGCCAAAAGTGTTCTCTATATCGATGATCTAGGCAACTGATTTATCTTGATGTATGGTAAAGTCAACAAGATATCCTTTAGAGGTGTTCAAAGACCAGACTTTATATCTGAATTGGATGGGTTTTCCGCTTATAAACTTATTCAACCCATATCTTCCAAAATACTCCATATTTATCATACTCTGATCGTACAATAATTTTTTTTTCAAGTACAAAGAAAGCGCCAAACTTACACTCGATTGATTTATAAGCAGTCTAATTTTCCACAAGTTGTCTTTGAGTTCATGGTTGAAGTTATCATTATTAGAAAAATGTATGAATCTCCTTCTCAGTGCATTGCTCACTAATATATTGTGTCACCATTATTCTCCCAATACATTCTCTTAGAATGTAATTGGTTGCACCCAATAAGAATGAGAATAGCTATATAACATATAATTCCATCTGCTGATATAATAGTTATGGGGACAATTATTGTGCAATGCATATATATTACATTCTTATATTATGAAGTCAGTAAGTTCATCAATGAGGAAAAGTTCTAAAGCTTCAGTTCAATTTTTTTCTTCTTGTGAAGGTAAATTACTAGCGCCAAAATTTCTATTGATATTTTGAAAATCACCATCCACCCAATGTACTTTTTTTGTGTACTTTGTGTATGATACCAGAAGAACTAGTGTTTCTGGTGCACCTGGCAGGGAGGTTGCTTCCTTTTGAGCTGTTTCAGGTTGTATTTCTCATCCATCGGCAGTTTGTAATTCAACCTTAGCAAGGAGTTGTTTTCCACTGAGATTATTAGGAGTCCCACCTGCATCTTCATCTTCTGAATCTTCATCAGTCATGACATTAGAATGAGGAGGGATAATAAAAATATCTTATGTTATATGTCATCATTTTTCCCCGCCAAATAAGTGTTTAGAGCTTCCTTGACTGTAAATTCTGGTGCTAGGATCTTAGCAAGTTCCATAAAAATAAACAAAGATCCTAAATTCTATTGCCACAAAATTATTTTGAAAGAAAAAAATAACATTTTATAAATTACACTGGGGAACATGAACTGGTAGTTGATATATAAATCTGCTTACTTTACTGCCTAGCGTAACATTTATGTTACAGCAAACTTTAACAACACCCTGTGGCAATTCTAAGAATTCATAACAACTAAATGTACCAGAAATATGAATATTATTTTATTTTCAATACTTTTGTATATAATAAATTTCATTATTTAATTTATACTTATTCTTCTTCTATGGTGTAGTATAAATTATGCAATCCGAAAATTAGTCATAAATATGCATCCACTGTTTCACACTATCAACTGATACAATGAAACACAAACACCAGACTGAAAGGTCACACTTCCTGGATCGCAACAATGTGCAATTTGTTTAAATATTATACTGTCAACAATGAGTTTGATGTATTATTGTTTAAAGATGCAGGTGTTATATTTATGTAACGCTGGGCAGTAATGGATTAAAAATTTTCAACCACACTGGGTATCGAACCCGGGCCTGCTAGTCAGGAGACAGGTGTTACCACCTGAGCCAGCACTTAAATTATAAATATTATAGAACTGTATTTGAAGAGAAAAGTTTTCGCCCAGACACCGAGACTTGAACCTGATACCTTTGGCTTTCTGGGCCAATGCTCTACTAACTGAGCTATCGAGGTGAGTTGCGATCTAGATGCAAATTTTTCTCTTATATACATTGTAATTCCCTCGCATCAAATGCTATGAAACCTTTGCTTCTATCTTTGCAAATGGCGCCTTCTTTATAAGAAGACATTTATTGGGAATTTAAACACTACTTTATAAAGCCAGTAGGGCTTCTATTGATGTTTTTATTATAATATTAGTATTGATTCTAATGCCAGTCAGGCAAAAACAAAGTCTAATTTTGTTTAAACTAAATTAATGCATACATTTTTCTCTTCAAACTTAATTTATCCTTCAATGAGATGTGTTAAATTAATAATAAAAACATTAAATTAATGCTACATACAAGAAATGTAGCGATGATACCTGCTGATGATGGAATAGATATTCTTGAAAGACCTTCATGAAAAGATAAGCATACATATCTTTTTACAAGTTGAGGACGATGACATTGATCAAAGAAGTTATATATTTTAATTTTATCATAATATATAATTAAGATATATGAGAGGATGAAATTTTTCTCATCCTGTAAAACAAATCAAGATATTGTGATTAGGGACTGTTGGTTCATTTAAAGGAAATTTATATTTGCTTTCAATATAATGACCAGGGCTCGGAAGTTGAGGACCTATAAAAGACCTTTAAGGGCGCCCAAGCACTAATTTCCTTGCAATTTGGTTTAAAAATATGCAACATACAAAAATATTTTTTTCAGCTTATTCTTAAGTTATGTGCATGAAAATTATGCCACTAATTAAACAAAAATAAAAAATCCAACTTCTTAAAAGTTTTATCTTGGTACAATTTTCTCAAAAACTACTTATTCAATTGTTTCTAAAATTTAGTATGTTGTCTATAGTTCATTTGACAAATATAAAGTTTGCTTGTGTTCAGATGGATTGTGATTTATTTAAAAAAATCAAAGACCAAAAATGTTTTTCGTTAAAAATTTTGCATACTTTTTTTTTTAAATTTAAAACATTATCAATAGTACAAAGATAAATTTACCTTAATTTTAATAAATGAGTTGGAGAAAATGTTTTAACATCTCACCTCACAAAGTTGCAGTGTTTCCTCCCACTGTAATTTAATTAAATTTACCTTATTATTATAGAGCTCTCTAAACTGCATATCCATGCCAAAAATTATTCTCCAATCTTTCATAGTTTCAGAGAAGAGTGTACCAAAATATGAAAATAATAAAAGTTACGGGAAAATGCAAAAAAACAAAAGAAATGTGCACATTAGTAGAACACAGAGATGCCATTTTTAAAATAAATTTTTATGTGTTTAAATTTCCAAAATTGATAAAATAATATTACACATTGATAAAATGGACCTTTCTGGATTTTTTTGAAGCAAAAGAAAAAAAAAACAAATTTTTTAAACCCACAAGTACTAGGTGCCCTTAAAGGAAATTTACCCTCAGGGGTCCTCATCTAGGGGATATGTGGATGGCGACCACAAGGTGCCCAAGCTGTGCAAAACATTTCTTCCACTTACTTGTGTTTTGCACTCTTTTAACTTTACTATCTAACCTCTCTTGGTTAACTCTTGATTTTTCGACCCCGACGCTATTAGGGCATCCGAGGGCTAGGGAGTCCTTCCTTTTTTCCATTTCTTCTTTCCTTTATTTCTTTTCTTCTCCAGAAAAGCCTGACCAGAGGCTATAAGATGGCAGCCCATCACTGGTCTTGCCTTCCTTTGGCCAGCAACCAATCGAAGGGACTATTATTATGCTTTCAAGTCTTATATACGAGAATTTCCCATAAGGGAAAATTTTCTATAGGACTGTAACAGGCCTCGGCCTAATACTTGGAAGGAAGAAGAAGAAGAATTATTAATTTAACACTTCTCACTGAAGGATAAATTATATTTGAAGAGAAAAATTTTTGCCTAGACCAAGACTCAAACCCGGGACCTTTGGCTTTCCGGGCCAATGCTCTACCAACTGAGCTACCGAGGCAAGTTGCAATCTAGATGCAAATTTTACTCTTATATACATCGTAATTCCCTCGCGACCAAATGCTATGAAACTTTTGCTTCTATCTTTGTAAATGGCGGCTTCTTTATAAGAAGACATTTATTTATTATATAACTGTATTTAATATTTGAAGGAAGTAAACACTATGAGGTTCTTGTACCTAATTATTATGAGTTAGGATTTTAGACTCACCTCATATTTTGTATAATTACTCATTTCCTGCCGACTAGTTTCTTCACACTTGTGTGATATTGTCAATGCATCCCAATTTATATAGCTGATTTAATATATGTAGGAACTAACACTATGAGGTTTCTTTTATCATAATAAGTTGGTTATTTTCATTCACCTCATATTTCTTGATTTTTATGCAGACCTGGTTTCGTCACTTTTGTGCGACAGAGTTGGAATTCATCGACAATGTAGTGCAAAAGCGATGATGATGAAACCAGGTCTGCATAAAAATCAAGAAATGTGAGATGAGTCAAAATAACCAACTCATAAATAATTATATAACTGAATTGCATATTTTTACACCTCATCTCTTAATAAGTGTAGTTCTCAACTGACTAATTTCATAGGATATTGTCAACATTAGCTACACTCCAATTGTTTGAAATTGAGCTGTTAATAAGCAGCATTCCTCCTGCTACCCGATCTGGTTAAATGAACATCATGATCAAATCTAGTGAATTACAAATTTTTATGAGGTGTGGTGTAAAAATGTGTCCCATGCAGTACTGAGCAAATTATGGCATTATGCCTTGGTACAGAGCTATGGAACTTGCACTGGTTTGTCTTTGTATGGGACAAGGAATTTCAGGGAGTAAGGGACTGCTGTCCACCCAGCAATGTGAGGCATTTGGGTAGCCACAGTAAGTAGCAGCTTCAGGTTGAAAAAAACCAGCTATAACAGCTGAGGGATCTGACAATCTAACCATATGTCACCCATATACTGGCTGGATGATTGTCCACCTCTGTGATTAACACATGTGGATGAGAGGCCAGCAACTGGTTAGTAAGCCAAGGACCTTAAGATGTTTAATAATTAAGGTGATTAATGTCAAAATTAAAATCTGGGCTGTCAAATTTAGGTCAAAGGTTTTTTTATTTCAGGTTTTAAGTTCTTTACGTGCTGTAAGTCTACAATATGAGATCCAGTTCTGTATGTCCCTTCCAAAGAAACACATCACATACTTACTGGCTTTATGCTCCTTTGAATCTAGCCATGCCTCTCCTTTTGTTGGGAGTTTCTAGACCGAGCTAATTAGTTATGCTTATTTCTCTACAGATGTCATGAATGGTATGTGGCCAGCATACAGACACAATGAGACATCTAATAGGCAATCAAAGTATTTCTTGGATGACGAAGGTTGGTAAATTTTGCTTAGAGTCCTCTTTTTCAGGTTTAAGGTTCTTTTACAAGCCTAAAAATCTTCAGACTCAGGACTCAAAGATGAGGATCTAGATCAAAGTTCAACAATCATAAAAACAGCTGAAGATGAGAGGGATGCCTCTTGAAACTTCATTATATATGAGGTTCAACAGTTATAAAAAGGCTGAAGATGAGAGGATTGCCTCTTTAAACTGCAGTACCATCCTTGAAGATCACGGTTTATGAGGTGAGATACAACTAATTTTCTATTAATTACTAGCTAATACCCGGCGTGCGCTGCTACACCTAAATATGATAATGTGTTTTTGCACTTAGTTGAATAAGTAAAGGGAAAAATAAGTATAAATTTATATCGTTATTATATTTCGATCCCCCTGCTGATTACCTGGCGTTGTCCGGGAATCTACACATCTCGATGTACTTGGCATAAGTGAGCTGAAAGACAAAATTCATTATTTTTTAGATATCCATGAAAGAATACCCGCCGTGCGCTGCTATGCTTGCCCGGGAATCTACTTATCTTGATCTTCTTGGCATCAATGAAAGACAAAAATGGTTATTGTGAGTTATCCTTAAAAGATAAACATTTGCTGTCACGGACTTCTCTGTTGAGGTTTTTGAGATATTCAATTCAGTGTACAATAATTTTGTGTGTTTGTTATGGTTTAGGCAGCGTAAGCCATTTTAGCTTACAAAAAGTGATGTTTTTTCACTACAGAAGATGATTTTTAAGGGTTAAGGACTTGAGCATTTAAACTCTCTTATAACCTATAACCTTCCCGGGAAAAACCCCATGACAATCGGATGAATGATAATGGCAACACATGCTTAACCGGGAATCTACTTATCCCAGTCTCCTTAGCATCAATGAAAGACAAAAATGGCTATTGTGTGTTATCTGTAAAAGATAAGCAAATGCTGTCGCAGACTTCTTTGTAGAGTTTTTTGAGATATTCAATTCTGCATACATTAATTTTGTGTATTTTTATGGTTTAGACAGCGTTAGCTATTGAAGAGTAAAAAAAAAGAGACTTTTTCGCGTTTTTCACTATAAAGGGTATTTTTTAAGGGTGTAGGAGTTGAGTATCTCAACTCTCTTAATAGCCTATGTTCATCCCAGGAATCTCCTGAACATTTTGCAAAAATGTCCATCACAATCGGATCAACGGTATGGCTGTGCATAAAGTACGAACAAACAAACAAACAAACCAAACAAACATTCATTTTTATATATTAGATATTTAGGCCTGGAAAATAATGATTGTGAATGTATTTTTAAATGTCTTTTGCAGTTTATGTGGAAATTTCATTAAATTCTAACTTATTTTATATTCTACTAATCATTATAAAATTATTTTATTGAAATATTCTAAGAATAATGGAACTTAAATTTGTTTAACTGCGTAAATAACTACCTCTCCAATATAGTTATGCTATGAAAATTCAAAATGGCTGATAGTTACAGAGTAAATAAAGAGATCCACTACTGAAAATTTCAAAATACATTCACAATCATTATTTCCGTAGTTAAACATTACTTACTTACTTACTCACTGGCACTATCGAACCCATAGGTTCATGGCCATGCGGACATAAGCTCTCCATACATCCTATCCTGAGCTAATGCTTTCCAATCAGTCCCTGTATAATCTACTTCCCTCAAATCATAGTTAATGTTGTTCTCCCATCTCATTCTTAGTCTACCAACTGGGCGTTTTCCTTCTGGCTTTCCTACAAGAAGTTTCCATGCACGTCTTTAATTCCCCATACGCACAACATGTCCTGCCCATCGCAGTCTACGAGACTTAACTGTTCTTATTATATCTGGCTTCCTATAAAGACCATGTAGTTCATTGTTATGTAGTCTTCTCCATTCACCTGTCTGTTCATCTCTCTTTGGTCCAAAAATTTTCCTAAGAACTTTATTCTCAAATACTCGTAATCTCCTTTCCTCCCTTAAAGTAAGAGTCAATATAATATAACTGGTAGAATAATAGTTTTATATATTTTCAGCTTAACGTTTTTTGAAAGGAGTTGGGACATCAAAAGTCTCTGCAATGCATAATAGCATGCATTTCCAGAATTGAGCCTATGTTTAATTTCTTTGTGCATCTCATTCCTATTTGTGATTATTGTTCCTAGGTATTTGAATTCAGCCACTTCCTCAAAATTTCCCTCATTTGTCATTAGCTGTCCATTTCCATTATATACTGAATTTCTACGTGTGACCATATATTTAGTTTTACTGATATTTACTTCCAGTCCTAATTTCTTAGTGTTACTCAATAGTGTGTACGTGTTGGCCTTTATTATGTCCTCGCTATCGGCCAATAGTACTACATCATCAACATAAACTAACAGCTTATTAACACCATTGAGTTGTAAGTCTTCTTCATCCTCTGAAGATTTGATGATATGATCTAGTATAAAATTAAATAGTAGAGGAGATAGTGCATCTCCTTGCTTTAACCCATTCTGGATTTCAAAAGTATCCGAAAACTGTTTGCCTACACGCACCCTACTCTTTGTGCCATTTAAACACATTCGTATAAGTCTAACTAACTTTTTAGGAATTCCAAACTCCAGCAGGATACTATATAACTTCTCCCTCTTAATTGAATCATATGCTTTTTGGAAGTCTACGTATAGTTGATGTACAGTACCATTATATTCCCATTTCTTTTCTAAAATCTGTCTTATACTAAAAATCTGATCTGTTGTAGACCTGTTTCTTCGAAATGCACATTGATGATCTCCTAGAATGTCATCAATATAGGGAGTAAGTCTGCTTACTAATATATTGTTAGAATTTTGTACGAAGTTGAGAGTAATGAGATGCCCATGTAGTTGTTGCAATCAGTTCTATCGCCTTTCTTATAAATTGGTACGATAATTGATTGGAATTAATCCTTGATAATTCATCTGGAAGAGCTTCTTTTTCCCAAATCATACTAAGCAACCAGCGTATCTTGTCCATCAATTTTTCTCCCCCTGATTTTATCAGTTCTGCTGGGATCTCATCTGAACCTGATGCTTTATATATCTTCAATTTTTCAATTGCCATTTCAACCTCTAATGCACTTGGCTCTGCGACTAGCATTTCTGCTGTCTGTAACTTATCCTCCTCAATGTCCTGTTCTGTATGTACATTTAATAGCTGATTAAAATAACTTTTCCATCTATTTAATATACTCTTGGAATCTGCAATCATATCCCCATTTTCATTCCGAATTATGTTTGTTCTAGCCTGAAACCCTTTCTTCTCTATACTAATTCCCTGATATAATTCTCTAATGTTCCTATTTTTTGCATTCATTTCAAGATCATTAATCTTCTCTCTCAAATATTCCCTCTTTTTACTCTTTAGTAACTTGGTGGTTTCCCGTCTAACACTACCCAATTGCTCTAAATTTACCTCATTTGGCTCGTGTAACCATTTCATTTTTGCTAGCTTTCTTTTCTTTACAATGTCGGCACATTCCCCATCAAACCATTTCTTGTTTTGCCTCTTTTTTAAACAACCAATGCTTTCTGATGCTGACAATTTAATAGTATCTCTTATAGCCTCCTTCATTCTTTATTTATATCAGTTTCTTCTTCGTTTGCCACATTGTCATCTGAAGATTCCAGTACTTCAAATCTATTAGCAATTTTGATTTGGTATTCTTGCCGCCATTTCATCATTTTGCAAGTTTTTTAATTCATATTTTACAGAATCATCTTCCGCGTTTGTTCCTCTCATAAGCGATAGCCGTTGATTTTCACTCTGACCAGATGATGATCCGAATTGCAGTCTGTCCCTCTAACTGATCTAACATCAATGATGCTACTGTGCCAGCGTTTATCCACTAATACATGATCTATCTGGTTCCGAGTTTCTCCATCTGGGGACGTCCAGGTGTATTTATGAATATCCTTATGCTCAAATGTTGTGCTCTTAACCATGAGATTCTTTGATGTGGCAAATGTGACTAATCTAACCCCGTTGTCGTTACTATCTTCATGAAGACTGAATTTGCCTATTGTTGGTTTGAATATATCTTCCCGCCCCACTTTTGCATTAAAATCTCCTAAGACAATTTTCATATGATATCGTGAAAGGCTATCAAATAAGCATTCTAATTCTTCATAGAACTCATCCTTGATCTTGTCATCTTTATCTTCTGTGGGGGCATGTACATTTACAATTATAAAATCATGTCGTTTACCCTTTAGAATTATGTATGATATCCTATCACTAACAAACTTAATGTCTCGGATAGCGGATAGGATCCTCCTTCTGACTAAAAAACCTGTTCCAATGCAGGTCTTTCTGCACCCCCATAGTATAATGCAAAGCTTCCTGATTCCTGACTACCTTCTCCTGGCCACCTAACTTCCTGTAAAGGGACTATATCCAAGGGCGATTTATCTAATTCCTGCGTTAATATCTCTAGTGCCCCGCTATTGTATAAAGTTCTAACATTCCATGTTCCTAGGAACATGTCCCTGTGTTTGAGCCTTTGGCATGGGTTCCCTGAAGTAGTCCCCGCCCGGAGAACCGAATGGGGGACTATTTGACCTCCGGAAAATTTTACCCCAGATGAACCCTGTCCGCATTTCTTGACGGTTGTATTTTTACGGTAAAAGATCGTCACTCTTTCGCCCAAGGTACTTTTTTGTCTGGCTTATCACCTTTGACCAGTCCGGCATGGGTAACCCTATCGGCAGCAATGCTACCGCCGGCATAGCTCTCAGGATCATTTAAGCATGCAAGCCACTCCACCACGACAAGGTAAAGATACCATGGAGGGAGTTAAACATTATTAATATAAAATTCTACAAACATCCCATTCAATAAAATTGCTTGAGAAAATTTCGGCTATTATACATTCCTATAGATAAACATTACAGATAATTAAAACATTTAACAAAAAAGAATAAACAAATTTATTTTATACTATTCATTTATTACAGGAGCTAAAGTAACATTAAAATTAATCTACTTTTTCTACATTAATTATGATAAAGTAACACAATTAACTCTAACTATATACTGCGTTAACATATATTTACATTAGGTCAAATTACTATTTACAATTATTAACATTAAGTGTAGACAGTACTAACAGTTCACCTAAAAAAGATAACTTTTACATATTCCAAGACGTTGCTTAAAATTATTCACAGATCTAATGATAGTGATAATATTGATAATTCTGATACAGGAATGAACTGACGTCAACATAACATAATAACTGTTGCAGAAAATGTGTATAACATTGACACATGTAAAATATTAGGAATATAACACAGATATTGTGAATACCTACACTGGTGATGCGGAAGTATCCAGATTACTCTGAAGGCATTAGGCGTCTTTAGTAAAAATTTTAACCTCTCGTCCGCAGGAGTCCAGAATTGTTCAGTCAGAATGCTCGTCTGTGGGAAAATATACTGTGATACGGTGAGACTTCTCTCCCGATGGAGGATCCCGATATTTATCACGTTTTCCCCTCGGGAGTCGGGGAAAATGTGTGGGAGGTTTTCACCTCTTCTCCCACTGGAGGATCTCGATATTTTTCAGGTTTTTCCATCGGGAGTCGGGGAAAATATTGTGGGACGTTTTCTCCTCTTCTCCCACTGGAGGATCCCGCTATTCTTCAGGTTTTTTCCTCAGGAATAGGAGAAAATGTTGTGGGACGTTTTCTCCTCTTCTCCCGATGGAGGATCCCAATATTCTTCAGGTTTTTCCTCCGGAATCGGGGAAAATGGGACGCTTTCTCCTCTCCTCCCATTGGTGTATCCCGATATTATTCAGATATTCCCTCGGGAAGCGGGGAAAATATTGTGGAACGTTTTCTCCTCTTCTCCCACTGGAGGATCCCGATATTCTTCAGGCTTTTCCCTCGGGAGTCGGGTCAAATGTTATGGGACGTTTTCTCTCCTGCTCCCACTGGAGGATCCCAATATTATTCAGGTTTTTCCCTCGGGAGTCGGGGAAAATGTTGTGGGACTTTTCTCCTCTTCTCCCACTGGTGGATCCCGATATTCTTCAGATTTTCCCTCGGGAGTCGGGGAAAATGTTGTGGAAATTTTTCTCCACTTCTCCCACTGGAGGATCCCGATAATCTTCAGGTTTTTCTCTCGGGAGTCGGGGAAAATGTTGTGGGACGTTTTCTCCTCTTCTCCCACTGGAGGATCCCGAAATCCTTCAGGATTATCCCTCGGGAGTCGGGGAAAATATTGTGGGATGTTTTCCCCTCTTCTCCCACTGGAGGATCCCGATATTCTTCTGGTGTTTCCCTCGGTGAAAATGTTGTGGGAGGTTGTTTCCTCTTCTCCCACTGGAGGATCCCGATATATTCAGTCTCTTCTTCTCCTCGGGAGTCGGGGAAAATGTTTTGGGTCGTATTCTCCTCTTCTCCCGCTGGAGTATCCCGATATTCTTCCGGTTTGTCCCTCGGGAATCGAGGAAAATGTTATGGGACGTTTTCTCCACTTCTCCCACTGGAGGATCCCGATATTCTTCAGGTTTATTCCTCGGGAGTCGGGTAAAACGTGGTGGGACGTTTTCTCTTCTTCTCCTACTGGAGGATCCCGATATTCTTCAAGTTTTTCCCTCGGGAGTCGGGGAAAATGTTGTGGGAGGTTTTCTTGTATTCTCCCACTGGATGATCCCGATATTCTTCTGGTTTTTCCCTCGTAAGTCGGGGAAAATGTGGGACGATTTCCACTCTTTTCCCACTGGAGGATCCCGATATTCTTCAGGTTTTTCTTTCGGGAATCGAGGAAAATGTTGTGGGACTTTTCTCTTCTTCTCCAACTGGAGGATCCCGATATTCTTCAATTATTTCCCTCGGGAGTCAGGGAAAATGTGGATGTTTTCTCCTCTTCTCCCACTGGAGGATCCCGATATTCTTCAGGTTTTTGCTTCGGGAGTCGGGGAAAATGTTTTGGGAGGTTTTCTTCTCTTGTCCCACTGAAGAATCCCGATATTCTCTAGGTTTTCCCCTCGGGAATCGAGTAAAATATTGCGGGACGTTTTCGCCTCTTGTCCCAATGGAGGATCCCGATATTCTTCAGATATTCCCCTCGGGAATCGAGGAAAATGTTGTGGGACGTTTTCTCCACTTCTCCCACTGGAGGATCCCGATATTCTTCAGGTTTATTCCTCGGGAGTCGGGGAAAACGTGTAGGGACGTTTTCTCTTCTTCTCCTACTGGAGGATCCCGATATTCTTCACGTTTTTCCCTCGGGAGTCGGGGAAAATGTTGTGGGAGGTTTTCTTCTCTTGTCCTACTGAAGAATCCCGATATTCTCTAGGTTTCCCCTCGGGAATCGAGTAAAATATTGTGGGACGTTTTCGCCTCTTGTCCCAATGGAGGATCCCGATATTCTTCAGATATTCCCCTCGGGAATCGAGGAAAATGGTGTGGGACGTTTTCTCCACTTCTCCCACTGGAGGATCCCGATATTCTTCAGGTTTTTCCCTCGGGAGTCGGGAAAAATGTTGTGGGAGGTTTTCTCCTATTCTCCCACTAGAGGATCCCGATATTCTTCAGGTTTTTTCCTCGGGAGTCGGGGAAAATGTTTTGGGAGGTTTTCTCCTCTTCTCCCACAGGAGGATCCCGATATTATTCTGGTTTTCCCTCGGGAGTCGGGGAAAATGTTGTGGGACGTTCTCTCCTCTTCTCCCACTGGAGGGTCCCGATATTCTTCTGGTTTTTCCCTCGGGAGTCGGGGAAAATCTTGTGGGATGTTTTCTCCTCTTCTCCCACTGGAGGATCCCGATATTCTTCAGGTTTTTCTTTCGGGAATCGAGGAAAATGTTGTGGGACTTTTCTCCTCTTCTCCCACTGGAGGACCCGATATTCGTCAGTTTTTTCCCTCAGGAGTCGGGGAAAATATGGGATGTTTTCTCCTCTTCTCCCACTGGAGGATCCCGATATTTTTCAGGTTTTTCCCTCAGGAGTCGGGGAAAATGTCGGACATTTTTACCTCTTGTCTCACTGGATGATCCCGATATGCTTCAAGTTTTTTCCTCGAGAGTCATGGAAAATCTAGTGGGACGTTTTCTCTTCTTCTCCCACTGGAGGATACCAATATTCTTCATTTTTTTCCCTCGTGAGTCAGGCAAAATATAGTAGGACGTTTTCTCCTCTTCTCCCACTGGAGGATCCCGATATGTTTTCAAACTGTTTCCTTAGGAGTCGAGGAAAATATTACGGGATGTTTTCTCCTCTTCTCCCAATGGAGGACCCCGATATTCTTCAGGATTTTCCATCGGGAGTCGGGGAAAATGTTGTGGGACGTATTCCCCTCTTCTCCCACTGGAGAATCTCAATATTCTTCGCGATATTCTTCAGGTTTTTCCCCCTGGGTGGTCGGGAAAAATGTTGTGGGACGTTTTCTCCTCTTCTCCCACTGCACCGATATTCTTCAGGTTTTTCCCTCGGGAGTCGGGGAAAATGTAGTGGGACGTTTTCTCCTCTTCTCCCACTGGAAGATTCCGATATTCTTCAGGGTTTTCCCTCGGGAGTCGGGGAAAATGTTGTGGGACATTTTCTGCTCTTCTCCCACTGGAGGATCCTGATATTCTTCAGGTTTTTCCCTCGGGAGTCGGGAAAAATGTTGTGGGACGTTTTCTCCTCTTCTCCCAATGGAGGACCCCGATATTCTTCAGGATTTTCCATCGGGAGTCGGGGAAAATGTTGTGGGAAGTAATCCCCTCTACTCCCACTGGAGAATCTCAATATTCTTCAGGTTTTTTCCTCCAGAGTCGGGGAAAATGTTGTGGGACGTTTTCTCCTCTTCTCCCACTGGAGGACCCCAATATTCTTCAGATTTTTCCCTCGGGAGTTGGGGAAAATGTTATGGGACTTTTCTCCTCTTCTCACACTGGAGGATCCCGATATTTCTTAGGGTTTTCCCTCGGGAGTCGGGGAAATGTTGTGGGACGTTTTCTCCTTTTCTCCCACTGGAGGACCCAGATATTCTTCAGGTTTTTCCCTCTTGAGTCGGGGAAAATGTTGTGGGAGGTTTTCTCCTCTTCTCCCACTGGAGGATCAAGATATTCTTCAGGCTTTTCCATCGGGAGTCGGGGAAAATGTTGTGGGGTGTTTTCTCCTCTTCTCCCATTGGAGGATCTCGATATTCTTCCGGTTTTTCCCTCCAGAATCGGGGAAAATGTTGTGGGACGTTTTCTCCTATTTCCCCAGTGGAGGACTCCGATATTCTTCAGGTTTTACTCTCGGGAGTCGGGAAAAATGTTGTGGGACGTTCCCTCCTCTTCTCCCACTGGAGGATCCCGATATAGAGTTTTCCCTCGGGAGTTGCGAAAAATATTGTGGGACGTTTTCTCCTCTTCTCCCACTGGAGGATCCCGATATTCTTCAGGTTTTTCCCTCGGGAGTCGGGGAAAATGTGACTTTTCTCCTCTTCTCCCACTGGAGGATCCCGATATTCTTCAAGTTTTTCCATCGGGAGTCGGGTAAAATGTTGTGGGACGTTTTCTCCTCTTCTCCCACTAGAGGATCCCGATATTCTTCAGGTTTCCTTCGGGAGTCGTGGAAAATGTTGTGGGACTTTCTTCCTCTTCTCCCACTGGATGATCCTGGTATTCTTCAGGTTTTTCCTTCGGGAGTCGGGGAGAATGTTGTGGGACGTTTTCTCCTCTTCTCCCACTGGAGGACCCCGATGTTCCTCAGATTTTTCCCTCGGGAGTCGGGGAAAATGTTGTGGAACGTATTCTCCTCTTCACGCACAGGAGAATCTCGATATTCTTCAGATTTTTCCTCCAGAGTCGGGGAAAATGTGGGACGTTTTCTCTTCTTCTCCCACTGGAGGACCCCGATATTCTTCAGATTTTTCCCTCGAGAGTTGGAGAAAATGTTGTGGGACGTTTTCTCCTCTTCTCTCACTGGAGGGCCCGATATTCTTCAGATTTTTCCCTCGGCAGTTGGGGAAAATGTGGGACGTTTCCTCCTCTTCTCCCACTGGAGGAACCCGATATTCTTCAGGTTTTTCCATCGGGAGTCGGGGAAAATGTTGTGGGACGTTTTCTCCGCTTCTCCCACAGGAGGATCCCGATATTCTTCAGGCCTTTCCCTCCAGAGTCGGGAAAAATATTGTGGTACGTTTTCTCCTCTTCTCCCACTGGAGGACCACAATATTCTTCAGATTTTTCCCTCGGGAGTCGGGAAAATTTTGTGAGACGTATTCTCTTCTTCTCCCACTGTAGAATCCCGATATCTTTCTGAGTTTTCCCTCGGGAGTCGGGGAAATGTGTGACGTTTTCTCCTCTTCTCCCACGGAGGATCCCGATATTCTTCAGGTTTTTCCCTCGGTAGTCGGGGCAAATGTTGTGGGACTTTCTTCCTCTTCTCCCACTGGATGATCCTGATATTCTTCAGGTTTTTCCTTCGGCAGTCGGGGAAAATGTTGTGGGACGTTTTCTCCTCTTCTCCCACTGGAGGACCCCGATGTTTACAGATTTTTCCCTCGGGATTAGGGGAAAAATATTGTGTGTCGTTTTCTCCTCTTCTCCCACTAGAGGATCCCGATATTCTTCAAGTTTTTCCCTCGGGAGTTGGGGAAAATGTTGTGGGTCGTTTTCTCCTCTTCTCCAACTGGAGGATCCCGATTTCTTCGGATTTTACACTCCGGAGTCGGGGAAAATGTTGTGGGACGTTTTCTCCTCTTCTGCCACTGGAGGACCCCGATATTCTTCAGAGTTTTCCCTCGGGAGTCGGGGAAAATGTTGTGGGACGTTTTCTCCTCTTCTCCCAATGGAGGACCCGATATTCTTCAGATTTTTCCCTCGGGAGTCGGGAAAAATGTTGTGGGACGTTTCTCCTCTTCTCCCACTGGAGGGTCCCGATATTCCTCATGTTCTTCCCTCGAGAGTCGGGGAAAATGTTGTGGGACGTTTTCTCCTCTTCTTCCACTGGAGGATCCCGATATTCTACATGTTTTTCTCTAGGGAGACGGTGAAAATGTTGTGGGACGTATTCTTCTCTTCTCTCACTGGAGGATCCCGATATCATTCTGGTTTTCCCATCGGGAGTCGGGGAAAAATTTGTGGGTTTTCTCTTCTTTTCTCGCTGGGGATTCCTATATTCTTCAAACTGTTCCCTCTGGACTCGCGGCAGTCCATTTTCTCTTATATTTTGGACTCTTTTTCCACTGGATGGTCCCAATATTAAGATGTTCTGAGATATGTTCGATTCTCTTTTCACTCGAGGATGTCGATGTGGTTACAGTTGCTCTCTAGGAAGTCGGATATCATTTTGTCGGAATTTTACGCTTCTTATTTCAATTATAATTGTACCCTCGGGAATCAGGAGGATATTAACACAATCCAAATGTTTCATTTTACTCCGTTCATGAAGTAATAGGCATTCCTTACTCTTTTTCTCAGTTATTGTATTAAAGTATTTTCAAGTTATAGCTGCCGATTTCATCCATTTAATTCATCTAGACTTTTTCTTCATTCTTTTTTCTCTTGTTGATAATTTTCACTTTTTACGTGACTAACTGTAATGTTGTAAATTTTATTGTCCACATTATTTTTATTGTAAGTTGTTAACCCTCTCGCTGCATGTTTCTCTATGGCTCAGTTATTATAATATTATTAGTAACCTGTAGAATAAGTACTTTTAATTCCGTTTGATTTAATTTACTTACACAGAATTTAGAGAGTATTTATAACTGATAGAATTTATATTCAATTTAAGATTAAGTTTCATAGCAACTGTCTGACAATACGTTTGTATAAAATTAACAGTTTTATTGGGACCAGAATACAATTAATTTCCTGTCCTGTGGTTTGTAATATTGTAACTTAGGAACAAAAAAGTATATCAATAAAATATTTCACGTGTCAAATAAAAGTTCTATTCTCAACAATCCAGGAAGAATGCAAGAGGGGTATAAGTCCTCATACGCCCTCTTGTCACGAAATTTATAATGCAAAAGCTTTATTTTGAAGACATGTTTAATTTTATTTTAAACAAATCAGTAGTATATATCGTGAGCATTTGCCTCTAGTCCCGAGGGTCTCGGGTTCAAATCTGGCCGGGGCCATTGGACAGGCTACTTAGGGTGGGAAAATCCAAAGGGAGAAGTTCTCCGGGAGGGACGTTAAGCTGTGGGTACTGAGTCTGATGATTTTCAGGCTCGTAAAAGTATCGTAACCCCTGTATTAAAATATATCTGTGCAAAATTTAAATTATAGGTTAATATTACAGGTTACTGGTTAATACCCGGCGTGCGTTTGCTACACCTAAACATAATGAAACGTGTTTTTATGTTTAGTTGAAAAAGTGAAAAGGAAAATAATTATAAATTTATATCGTAATTATTTTTAGATACCCCGTGCTGATTACCCGGCGTTGCCCTGGAATCTAATTTTCCCGATTTCTTGGCGTAAGTGAGCTGAAAGATAAAAATGGTTATTGAGAGTTATCCGTAAAAGAATACCCGCTGTGCGCTGCTACGCTTGCCCGGGAGTCTAGTCATCCCGATCTTCTTGGTATCAATGAGCTGAAAGATAAAAATGGTTATTGTGAGTTATCCGTAAAAGATAAGTTATATGCTGTTGCGGACTTTTTTGTATACTTTTCTGAGATGTTCAAATTCTGTGTACATTAATTTGGTGTATGTTATGGTTTAGACAGCGTAAGCTATTTAACAGTCCAAAAAGTCCCGAAAACCCCTTTTTCTCTACAAAGGATGAAGGGGTTTATAACTCACTTATAGACTATAATCTTCCAGGGAAACTCCTGAACATTTTGCAAAAAGCACCGCCACAATCGGATGAACGATATGGCAGCACATAAACGACTGACAGACATTCACATATATATATATATATATATATATATATATACATTAGCTAATACCCGGCGTGCGCTGCTACTCCTAAATAAATGTTTGTGTTTTTGACACCAGCCGTGCGCTGTTATATTCTACTTTTTTGTAGAGTTTTTTTATAAGTTCAATTCTGTGTACATCGATTTGTGTATCTGTTATGGTTTAGGCAGCGTAAGCCACTTATGCGTCAAACAGGGACTTTTATTTTACGTTTTTCACTACAAAGGGTGATTTCTTTGGGTGGAGTGGTGATTATTACAACTCTCTTACAGCCTATGTTCATTCCCGGAATCTCCTGAACATTGTTCAAAAAGCTCCATCGCAATCGGATGAACGGTATGGCAGAGGTCGCTTGCCCGGGAATCTACTTATCCCGATCTTCTTGGCATAAAAAAAACTCAAAGCGCGACAAGCGTAGAAGGATTTTGGCTGACCAGCCGGCTGTTGGCCTCACATCCACATGTGTTAATCACAGAGGTAGACGATCATCTAGTCAGTGTATGGTGACATGTGGTCGGCATGTCGGATCCTCCAGCCGTTATAGCTGGTATTCTCAACCTGGAGTAGCTACTTATTGTAGCTACCTAAATGGCTCACGATGTTCTGTGGGCACCACACAGTGGGCCAGATACGAAATCTGGCTGGAAAAAATGTATTTTACTAACTCTCGCGAATTCATCTTTGATCGCTCTAAAATTATTGCCAGATGACTGTTCTTCACTTATCTGCAAAGGAGGGTAGAAATTTAAAATTTATGTGGACAATATAAACATCGGAAGTTGCCGTTAGTTAAGAACTCATCTGGTCCGCATCCCAGTTGTGTACCGAGCTGTAAAAATAAATACGTTTTGCATTATAGGTCAGTGAGTTATTCTTCTTATTAAACATGGATACTTTACCTCAAGGTTTGTATTTTTCATTGATATATTTAACATGTTCTATACAACCAGATATTGTGTTAAATACACGTGGAATCATACCTTCGAAACACTAAAAAAATTACACAATCGTTTTACTTTAAATTGAGCTACGAAAAAAAAAAACAGTTCTGAACAGTAGTACAAATTTTAGTTAGAAAATAAAGTGATTTATGGACTTCAATTCCCGCACAATAACATGTGTGCAAATTATTGCGTTTTTTGTAATTAGCTTTTCATTAGAGGAGACGGCCGGCAGCTGAGGCCTATCTTCGCGCGCAGATAATTGTTTGATTTAATATATGAAGACAAGTTATCAATAGAGGCAATAAGTGATCCTCTATTAATAAATTACAGTTAGGGGATGTTTGGAGAATGTTTTAAAGAAATTTAAAAACATTTATTTAGAAGAGATTTTCTAAAACATAGGAAGTTGTGGGAGAGAAAAAAATGTTAAGATTTCTACTGAAATATTCTGATTGGCTAAAAGTAAATGTAAACTTTCCCGTTATTAAGAATTTAGAACACTGGTAGTCGTTGGAAAATCCTGTTCTATCTGCTTATGGAATTGTAAGACCCAAACTATCTTTCAAAGAGACTGGAATAAAAACAAAATAAAAGTCTTATTTCTGCTGAAATGTCTGTCTTGGGAAAGGTAGCATAACAAATTTGCTTCCCTAGAAGCATTATAGGGTGGATAAAATATCACCTCTCTTTTTTTGACACCTAGTCTCATGTTAGTATATCGACATATTGATATTTTATTATCCGACATAGAAGATAGGGGAGTTGAGCAGGGTGATTTGTAATGTTTATTATTATTTTGAAGCTATTTTTTGTGGTTTTTTGAGTAATGTCTTTAAAACATCAGCAGTATCCTGTTTACCATATGACCAAAGTGATATTTCTGTTGCAAGAGCAAGTTCATCGCGAGAGAATTCCTGCTTAAGTGAACATTTATTTTATTCCAGCCTCTTCGAAAGTTATTTTGCATCTTCCAATTCCATAAGCAGATGCAACAGAATTTTCCGACTGTCATTGTTCAAAATTAATTCTTAATAACGGGAAAGTTAACATCCGCTCCTAGCCAATCAGAATATTTCAATATTTTTTTTTTCTCACGCACAACTTCGTATGTTTGAGAAAATCGCTTTTCAAAAAAAATATTGATTTTTAATATAATTTAAAACATTCAGCTAACATCCCTCTACCTCTAATTTGTTTACTAAATGATAACTTATTGCCTCTAACATTTTTTCTCATATTAAATCAAACAATTATTCTCTGCCCGCAACGGTAATCGTCAGTTGCTGGCTACCTCCTGTAATGAGAAAGCTAAAAAAGCGCAATAATTTGCATATTTGTTATTGTGCGAAAATTAAAGTCCATAAATCACTCTATATTATAATTAAAATTTGTACTACTGTTCAGAACTGTTTTCTTTGTAGCTCAATTTAAAATAAGGTGATTAGTACATTTTTTAGTGCATCGAAGGTATGATTTCACATGCATTTAACATAATATCTGGTGGTTATATAGAAAAACGTTAAATATATCAATAAAATTACAAACCTTGAGGTGAAGTATGCATATAGAATAAGAAGAATAGCTCACTGAACTTGAACACACAATGCTAATAACACAACTGGGATATAGGCCAGATGAGTTCTTAACCAT
Source organism: Diploptera punctata (assembly GCA_030220185.1). Classification (NCBI taxonomy): domain Eukaryota; kingdom Metazoa; phylum Arthropoda; class Insecta; order Blattodea; family Blaberidae; genus Diploptera; species Diploptera punctata. Next base: position 686,874 of record JASPKZ010008384.1, read on the forward strand.
CGGCAACTTCCGATGTTTATATTGTCTTCATAAACATTAGAATTGTACCCTCCTTTGCAGATACGTTAAGAACCGTCATATAACAATTATATTAGAGTGAAAAAAAAAGATAAATAGATGAGGGTGAGTGAAAATAGTTTTTTCCAGCTAGATTTCATTTATGGCCCAGTGTGCACTGGTCCCGTGCTGGCCGAAATTCCATGAGAAAAATTTCTTCCCCCATGGAGACTTGAACCAACTTAAGACCTGTAGTTCTGCGCCAAGACTTCATGCCTTAACCACTCTACTACAGCGCAGGACTCTTGGTATCAATGAAAGATAAAATGGTTATTGTGAGTTATCCGTAAGAGATTAACATGTGCTGTCACGGACTTTTTTTTAGAGCTTTTTGAGATATTCAATTCTGTGTACATTAATTCTGTGTATTTCTTATGGTTTAGGCAGGGTTATTGTGAGTTATCCGTAAGAGATTAACATGTGCTGTCACGGACTTTTTTTTAGAGCTTTTTGAGATATTCAATTCTGTGTACATTAATTCTGTGTATTTCTTATGGTTTAGGCAGGGTAAGCCATTTAAGCGTCCAAAGAGCTACTTTTTTCACATTAGAATTGTACCCTCCTTTGCAGATAAGTTAAGAATCGTCATATAACAATTATATTAGAGTGAAAAAAAAAAGATAAATTGATGAGGGTGAGTGAAAATAGTACTTTTCCAGCTAGATTTCATTTCTGACCCTCTGTGCACCGGTCCCATGCTGGCCGAAACTCCACGAGAAAAAATGTTCCCCCATGGAGCCCAAGTCCCGTAGTTCTACACCAAGATTTCTTGCCTTAACCATTCTGCTACAACGCGGGACTCTTGGTATCAATAATAAAGATGAAAGGTTCACACGAATGGGCATTATTCTCTTGGTATCAAAGAAAGACAAAAATGGTTCTTGTGAGTTATCCGTAAGAGATAAACATATGCTGTCGCAACTTTTTTGTAGAGCTTTTTGAGATATTCAATTCTGTGTACATTAATTTTATGTATTTCTTATGAGGCAGCGTAAGCCATTTAAGAGTCCAAAGAGCTACTTTTTTCATGTTTTCCACTACAAAACACAATTTTTAAGGGTGTAGGAGTTGAGTGTCACAACTCTCTTATAGCCTATGTTCATCCCGGGAATCTCCTGAACATTTTGCAAAAAACCCCATCACAATCTGATCAACGGTATGGCAGCGCATAAAGTACAAACAAACAAACATTAATTTTTATATATAAGAAGATTAACAAATTAATATTTTAAGAGAAAAAATTTTCTCCTAAACCAGGATCTCTGGGGCTGTATAAATAAGCATATGGAATTGTATAACAGAAAGATTTATGTATACATTAGGAGCCAAGATAGCTTAAGAGATCCAGAGACTCTGGGTTCAAATCCTGGTTTATGTAAAAATTGTTTTCTTAAAATATTAATTTGTTCTTTAATATAGGTGAGAAAAATTAAACAAAAAAACATTGAAAACATGTGATTTACTAGCCAAAAAGTAGTGTTAAAAAAGAATAATAAAAACATTGATAATTTCAAGAACTTAACCACTGCTACATGTGCTCCAATATCATTCAACTGTTCGTATGTGAACCAAGACAAAAGACAGAAGTCTTATCATAACTTTTACCTTGACCTATTGATTATCACTAACTTTTAAAAATAAATATATTATATAATATTTTATTACTCTTTGAGTGTTTATTTATAAATAAATTATGTTATTTGAGAATATAATGAACTAAAAACTAACTCTCTACAAAACAATGATCAAAATGGCAGTGAGGTTTGGATATTTATAGTGCATTTGGTCTTTACTGTTCAAGGTCATGTACTTCTCATTCCCCAACGATTTGGAGGGGCTTGTTTCTTTCAGTAGCCATTCCTTATGGCAACTGACACTATGTACTTTCTGTTGCTTTTGCCAGTATTAAAAAACCAAGCTTTCCTCAAAGAGTGACTCAGCCCGTCTCTCCGTGGTTAATTATGTGGATCATGTAGAACCTACTCTAACTATCTCACTCTATTCAACTTCATGTGTTAACAAAATATTTATTTTAAAAAAAAGTTTCCAGGAACAATTGAAAGATGAGAACCTCAACTTTACGGAATATGGAGATGGCATGGCCTAGAGAGCTTGGTTCTTGAATATTGATATGAAAGCCGGTATTGTTATAATGTATCTCTTTGTCTCTCATTCACTGCATAATCTTGAATGGTAGAGTAAAACCAAATGCCCTTTAATGAGGTTATGAAGAGGAAACTAAATTATTATTGAGTTGTTATTTTGATTCACCTCATAATTCTTGATTTTTATGCAGACCTGGATTCATCGCTTTTGCATGACATTGTCGATGCATTCTAACTGTTGTTTTGCATCGACAATGTTGCACAAAAGCGATGAAATCTGGTCTGCATAAAAATCAAGAAATATGACGTGAGTCAAAATAACCAACTCATTAATAATTAAAAGAAACCTCATAGTGTCATTTCCTACATATATTAAAAAAGGAAACTAAATGTCTACAAATGGAAAAAGGAGAGACATGGAGAATTAGAACCAATGAGGAAATAGGAAACAAGAAAAAATATTCTATAACCATAGTTCAGTCTGAGTAAAAGGTATAGTGATTCCACTAAAGCCCTTAGGAGGGCTTGAGGTAGTAGGAGGTTAAGGCTCTAGATTGTCAGTATGAGATCTCAACTCTGCATAATGACAGCCTGTACCTCCAGATAATGCAGTTGATACTCATTTCCTTCAGAAGCTGAACCACCCAAGGACTATGGTGGCACCAGAAGGTTAAAATCAGTTAAAAAATTCTGGGCTCAAAACCTCCAACTTCTAGCTTGTAATGTATTAATCAATACTAGTAAAATTCACATCAAATTCCATTAAGGTGAAGTCATATGATGAAGTTAAAAATTAAATTGTAGCTGTTGGTAGGTGCCGTCGTCCTCAACTTTGTTAAAATATTATATATAAAATTAACTGGAGCGCTTTTGGAAGTTATCTTCCATCTTCTGCAGGTTGAGCAGCAACTGCTGCTACAAACAGTTGGAGTAAACATCACCGTACACAACAACAAATAGCGGAAACTCAACCTGCAGAAGATGGAAGATAACTTCCGAAAGCGCCCCAGTTAATTTTATATACAATATTTTAACAAAGTTGAGGACGATGGCACCTATCAACAGGACAATTTAATTTTTAACTTCATCATTGTAATGTATTGCCTTAACCAACAATATCATCCAACTAACGGTCTTATTAACTAACAATGCCATGTCCTCTACTTCAAGCACTTAGCAACAAACAAATGAGGAAATATTGTATATAAAAGTAATAACAACAAGAATTAATCATTATCTCAGTCAAAAAAATTAATTTCATATGTCAGCATTTCTTGAAAATGATCTCACACAAGGAGATTGAAACGTTGACTTTAATAAATTAATCTTTTGACTGAGATAACGATTAATTCTTGTTGTTATTATAACTCTAACTAACTCACTGGCACTATCACACCCATAGGTTCATAGCCACACGGACATAAGCTCTCCTTACATCCTTATCCTGAGTTAATGTTTTCCAATTATATAATTGTATAATCTACTTCCCTCAAATCATAGTTAACGTTATTCTCCCACCTCATTCTTTGTCTACCAACTGGGCGTTTTCCCTCTGGTTTTCCTACAAGCAGCTTCCATGCACTTCTTTCATTCCCCATTCATGCCACATGTCCTGCCCAGTACAGTCTACGCGACTTAACTGTTCTCATTATATCTGGCTTCCTACAAAGACCATGTAGTTCACTGTTATTGTTGTTATTATTATTATTATTATTTAATTTTAGGAAGTGATATTTTGAGGTTATTTTAATTATATTATTTTCAGTCTGATCATCTTACCTCGATATTAATGTTGATTTATTCTTGGACATATTTCAAAACAATTCTGTTTTATCGTCAGCTTGTCCAGACTGGTTTGATTTATGTTGCATTATGTTGCACACCATGGATGTCGATGTCAGCTCCATCCTGTGGTTGGCCAAAGAACCTCCAAAAAAAGGTCATGCTCCATCAGTATTTAAAAAAACGAAGATTTCAAACAGGAAAAAAAAAGTAGCAAGAGAAAACGGGTTTGATGAAAAAATGGTACACAAAAGGATAGAAAAGTATAAAAAACAAAAAATGATAAACAGAAGTACTCTTGAAAAAGAAGAACCACCTATGAAAAAATATAGGAAATTCACATATCACCCTTGGGTACACAATAAATTCCAAAAGATATTTGAGAAGTTTAATATTAAATTAGCACCGAAAAATAACTACAGTTTAAATAAACTAATAAAAACCAACAAAAATTTAAAAATTGATAAAAAATCAAGAATATATCAAATTGAATGCATGGGTTGTGAAAATATATATATAGGAAAAACAAAAAGAAACCTAAAAATTAGAACCAAAGAACATATAAGAAAGATTAAAAATGGGGAAATAGAAAAATCTGCAGTTGCTGCTCAAGTTTGGTCTGAAAAACATAATATAAATTCAGACACTAAATTATTAAAACAGTTAGAAAATACAAAAGAGCTGACTATTTGGGAAAAAAGGTCTATATTCAGAAGAAGAGAAACAGAGTTATTAATTTTGAAATACCGACGGAGCGTGACCTTGTTTGGAGGTTCTTTGGCCATCCACAGGATGGAGCTGACATCGACATCCAGGGTGTGCAACATAATGCAACATAAATCAAACCAGTCTGGACAAGCTGACAATAAAACAGAATTGTTTTGAAACATGTCCAAGAGCAAATCAACATTAATATTGAGGTAAGATGATCTGACTGAAAATAATGTAATTATTATTATTACTAACCACTCTCAGGGAATAATATTTAACAAACATATTAAATATTGTATATAAACCTTATCTGCTCTTAGAGTGATACTAACACAAACAAATGCAATTGTATCCTTCTGCCACAATTACTGTCACATTGACAGGGAGCACGTGTGAAGTATATAAGACATGTGATAGTTGAATGGGGTAGATTACAAGAAAGCTGGTGAGATTTTTTACTGAACTTGTGAAATACATTTAAAATAACTGTTTTTTGACCTTTTGCCAGACTTGTGTTTTAAAAATTAAATGGCGACACAGCAACAGAAGACTCGATAGCTTAAGCCATTTTCAGAATTAACTGAGGCATGACTTAAATGCATCATCCATATGTAATATAATAAATTATTTTAATTAAATTTAAAGAGAAACATTTTCGCCCAGAGCGGGACCCGAACCTGGGACCTTTGGTTTACTGTACCAATGCTCTTATCAACTGAGCTACTGTGGCGAGTTCCAATCTAGATGCAAAATTTTATCTTATATACATTGTAATTCCCGTGCACCAAATTCTTGAAGCTGTGGCTTCATGTTTGCAAATGGTGGCTTCTTGATTAAGAAGACTTATTTGAAGTTGTAATTATTGATTAGGTATATTTTAGAACGTTTCCTATGTTTTGAATATTATTATTTTCATTCACAAAGAATAACAAGTATATTCAGAGGACATATTTTTAATTTAATGAAGGGAACTAGTTTTTGGCATACTTAATGCTTCTACATCATACGTTGATGTCTATAACCAATGAAAAGCGAGCAAGTCACGTGGTTTTCTTTTGATGAGGATCACTTTAAGAGTGGGTAGCCTTCAGATATGTTACTATTATGCAGCACTGTTGTTTGTAATTTTATTAAGAAATACTAAACATAAGTGTATTGAACTTATTACAGCGTGGCTCTATCAGTCAGGTAAATTATTTTTATACATTGAATTTTTTAGTGATACATACTAATAAAATTCATGGTATGGTTCCATTGAGGTATTAGTCACGATAATACCTACAGTGTTAAAAACATTTTAAGTTGAGGAGACGGACCTATAAGGTGACTTTTTATAGTTTTATTCATAAATTTTATTAGTGATGCATGTTAACACTGCAGTAATAGTAACAAATGTCTATGTTAAAGGTTTCCTCAACTGTTTTCTGCCAAAGTGTTTGATGTAGAAGATATGTCACCCCTAACTAAATGAAATTAAACACATAAGGTATTGGTTTGAACCATGATAATATTTATTTTTTATTTTATAATACATAACAATGATAATAGAAACAATTTTTTCTTGATGTTTTTATTATTAATTTAAGGATTCTCACTCAAATATAATTTTTTTCTTGTTTTGTTAAATATTATTTTCTCTACAAATATTGAAAACTTTTTTAGAACAACCTGTATATAGAAGATGAAATTCTTGAGAAGGATTTATGGTTCAGCAAATGACAGATGGGTATAAGTGTACATGTGTGTGCCAATGCCACCCATTGCACTTTACAGCTTCTGGTTCCATGCTGGGCAGACAAATGGCATTTTCATTTACCCACCACTTCAGCAGATCACTTTACATAGATGATATATTCTTGTGATGAGTGCACAATTATGTGTTTGTGTAGTATAAAGTGTGTTTGTGTAAGAGATGAAAATGAAGAGAACAGAGGAAGTGAAACCAGGTTCTGGCATGTAACCTCCTCCTGTCAAAAAGAACCAAGGGGCTGCTAAGCTTGATGTCCTCATCTGAGAGATGAATTGCTATCAACAATATCACATGCTTTCTCAACATGTATACTGTGGAACGATTTGCAATTTAATGCAGTTATCTGGTGCACAATCTAGCGATTAAAAATTGTGCACTACCATTCCTCCTAGCTCCAAAATTTAAAATTTTACAATTATTTTAATTAAATTTATAGTGCGTGAGATATCAGTATGTGATTAACAGCTTATACATATTTGCCTGCTGAACAATAATGTTTTTTGTTATCTGATTCAAGGGACTTATGACTGAATATGTTGTTGTTGTTTTCAAATGCTGGGCCTTGGCACCGAAGCCATTAGCGTTCTTGCTCTCCAATATTTCTCTATGGTGGATCCAACAGGTAATACTTCACAGGTTTGTAGGTGTTCTTCATTCATTTCTTCGTCTTTATTGCATAGAGGACAATTTGGATTCGTGTAGATTCCTATTTTATATAAATGTTTGGCCAAATAGTCATGTTCTATAAGCAGTCCAAATTTTGCTACTGTAGTTTTATGTGGAATTTCTGGAATAATATCTGGCTTCTTTACTAAAATATTCCATTTTTTGTCTTTGGCTTTATTACATAGGTCTTGGTTTTGTTTGATTTTATATTTGTTTTTAATTAATCTTTTTATGGATGTGAAAGGTAAGCTTTTAGTAGTATTCTGAATTAAATTGGAGCCTTTTTTGGCAAGAAAATCAGCAGTGTCATTTCTGACAATTCCACAATGTGCAGGTATCCATTGCAATTGAATTCTTTTCTGTAGTTTTTGGAGTTGTTGAATCATTTTGTAGCACTCTTTAATTTGTATTGACTTCATTTTGTATGAATTTATTGCATATATTGCTGCCTTAGAATCAGAGAGTATGACAGCATTTTGAAATTTATTTATTCTGTATAGTAATTGTTGGAGTGAAATATGAATAGCCATTACTTCCACATCAAAATTTGTTGTGTGGATCCTGCTGGTTGATAAAATGAAAATAATGCACATGTAATTCCTGATCCTGAGTTGTTATCAATAGTAGATCCATCTGTGTAGACATGTAACCATTCTTCTGGTGGATATCTCTTATTCACAGCTTCTAATGCTAGAGCTTTTAGTACAGGCGTGGGAGTTTCAGATTTTGTAACTGGTTTTTCTAGATTTAGCTGAATGTTAATTGGTTCAAAAGTAAGAGGGTTATCTCTGATCAAAATATTTTCTTTAGATTTAGGAAGATTCAAATCTGTTTTTATTTCTGTTACTTTGGACAAGAAACTTGTTTGTGTTTTCAACTTGGTTGGCTGTAACTGCCTTTTTTCCCATTTTATTGTTGTTAATCGTAACATTTTCTCATATTGTGTTATTGCCTGTTCCTCTAAAGTTAGACATATTGGAGGGTTCTGAGTTAGTGCTTGCATTGCTGCGATTGGAGTTGATTTTGCTGCGCCAGTTATAAGCTGTAAAGCCTGATTTTGGCATACTTCTAGGCGATTCAGGTTCGAGTTATTTGCTGTGATTATTACCTCCCCATTGTATAGTAGTATTGGCTTGATGAATGTTTTGTATGTGGTGTTCAGAGTCTGGCGATTACTACCCCACTTTGCTCCGGCTAATCTTTTTAAGATTGAGAATCTTTTCGTTGCTTTGTTTACTACTGCTTCAATATGTTTTCTCCATGATAATTTTGAATCAAAAATTGTTCCTACATATTTTGTTTCATTTGTTTGTCTCAGATTTGTTTTCTTGAACTGTAGATTTAGTTTTGGGATTTTTTTCTTACATTGATATCATCAAATCTTGTAGTGAGAAATAGTTTTGGACTTTTATAGGAATTAATCACTATGAGGTTTAATTTATGGTGAAATTAAATGTTTCTTACCTCTCCTCATATAAATCTTCTAAGTTGATCGTGATTTCGAGACTATAACTGTCTCATCCTCAGAACTTTCTTGGCGACTGGTGTTATGTCGATCATAAGAAAACTCTTTCTCTTCCTTTCTTCGGTCCACCAACAGAGGGAAGAAGAAGAGTTTCTTCCGATCGACATAACACCAGTCGCTGAGGATGAGACAGTTATAGTCTCAAAATCGCGATCAACTTAGAAGATTTATATGAGGAGAGGTAAGAAGCATTTAATTTCACCATAGTTTGGGACATTGAAAACAAGAGACAGTCAATGAGATTTATAAATGTCAATCACTTACTTAAATCTCACGTACTATAATTAATTTAACAATTAAAATTTTCAACCCTGTTGGGGAGTGAACCAAGCAATTGAATTAACAGCGTATATAAGAGAAAATTTTGAGTTTAGATTGGAGTTTCTCAGATAGCTCAGCTGAAAGAGCATTCGCCTAGAGTGTAAAAAGGTCCTGGGTTCAAACCCCAGTCTGAGCGTATAATTTTTCTCTTCAAATATAATTGAACCCAGGTCTGCTAGTCAGAAGCAGACATTCTACCACCTGAACCAGTATGGCGGACTATGACAGACTGATATGGAGACTTAAAATTAAGGAATTTTACGATTAATGCAATGAAATGGATTTAATAACATTAATTACAAGTTGAAGATTAAGGTATCTTCAGCACATATTACAAATGAATGAACAGCGCATACCAAGAAGAATGTATAATTATAAACCAAAAGGGAGAAGATTGTAGGGAAGACCATTGAAGAGATGGAAGGACCAATTCGACCTATCTATAATGAGATCAGAACAGGCCATTGGGCTTAATCCTTGTTGTTGTTGTTGATGAAGATTAAGGTACACTTAGCAAAAAAATAATGAGCAGCTTCAAAACGCAGAGTCCCTGTTATGACCCACTGTGCATGCTTGAAGAACTAAAGCTGTGGTTCACAAGGTAGTACATTGTTAAATATTTAACTTTCACAGGGAAAGAACACTATGAGGTTTAATTTAAGAATTAAATTAATGTTTTTATTACCTCACCTCATATCCTTTTTCTTCTATACTGCAGAAACTGCCAAGAAACGACATAACACCGGTCGACCAGAGGCCATTGACGATGGAGATAAGCTCCGAAACTGCAGTATAGAATAAAAAGGATATGAGGTGAGGTAATAAAAACATTAATTTAATTCTTACATTGTTAAATGTTTGAAATAGCCTGCATTTGGTTTTAATGGTCTTAAACAGTTAAATAGTAGTGCAGGAGACATGTTTCTAGATATTTACAAGTGTTTGACATATACAATATTACTCAAATTGCAACATTTCAAATAAAGTTCAACTCTGGTTCATAGTGTAAAAACTAAATAAGACAATCAGGATTTTGACAACTAGAATCCGAAGTTCAAGTAACATAGATCGTTAAACCAATTACAAAAAAATGAGAGCCAGGGTTCAAATTCCTAACAACAATTTTTTTATTTGTATTTCTGCAAAATACATCCCATAACATTTAATTCAAGCCATGGAATCTACATCCACCTTACACTATTTTAAGTAATATTCCTGCCTTCATAAACCCTGCAACACTATTTAGCTAACGGTATAAATTTAATTGCGTGTGCAGTACCACATTTTAATAATAATGCTATAAATGTATGTAATAAAAGATAAAATAGCTTCATATATTTATGTAATTATTTATTTATTACGTTTTAGTGAGGAAAAAGTTTTACCCTTCAATTAAAATATTTATTTTATATAGGTCAAATCCAGCCTAATAATAGTCCATAGACGATGGACGATAATAATAATAATTAGCAATATTCCAAATAATTAGTTTTTTTCTTTAAGAGTGGACAGACAGAATAAAATAGAAAGCATTGTAACAATTTTAAAAATTAACCTCAGCAGGAATCGAACCTGCGACCTCTTACATACGAAGCAAGTCATAAAGCACTGAGCTAAGCATTTGCTGGCTTGAGTGTATAAAAGAATGCTCTTCACTGGAGGAAGGGGAACATATTATAGCTCTACTGTGCCATTAGTTTACTCATGTGAATCGCACGTTAAAACTTGAAATGTTTGAGATCAAGACTCCGCACATTCTTTTTTTTTTAGCTAAGTGTACATTCTTGCATGACCTGTCCTTTGTTATGGGAATGAAGCGTGGACAGTAAGACAATGCGACAGGAGTAGATCACAGCAAGTGAGATGAAGTTCTTGCACCAAACAGCAGGCCACACCAAGTGTCATCACATCAAAAACAAAGACATACTTCAGGAACTTAACATGGACCCCATTATGGATTACATAAATAAATACCAGATAATATTTGAAAAGAAAAATATATGCCTAGACTGGGGTTTGAACCCAGGACCTTTGACTCTCTATGTTAATGCTCTATCCAAGTGAGCTACCTAGGCCTCCAATCTAAACGTGTATTTTTCTCTTCTACATAGTTAATTCCCTAACCCCAAATGCTACGAGCCGTTGCTACTACGATTTTTGCAAATGGCAGCTCCTTTGTTTAGCAGACTTTTTATTGGGAATTTAAACATTATTTATAAAGCCAGTAGTGCTTCTTTTAATGACCATATTATTCATTTTTAAACATCTTAATGATGGACAAATTATATTTGAAAAGAAAAATATACGCCTAGACTGGGGTTTGAACCCAGGACCTTTGACTCTCTATGTCAATGCTCTATCCAAGTGAGCTACCTAGCCTCCAATCTAAACACGTATTTTTCTCTTCTACATAGTTAATTCCCTAACCCCAAATGCTACGAGCCGCATTGAGATTGGAGGCCTAGGTAGCTCACTTGGATAGAGCATTGACATAGAGAGTCTAGGCGTATATTTTTCTTTTCAAATATAATTTGTCCATCATTAAGATGTTTAAAAACGAATAATATAAACATTAAAATACCAGATAACTGGATACAGCATGTGAGATGGATGCCCAGAGATAGAATCTCCAGGGCAATTTTGAACTATCAACCACTGGGAAAGAGATCAATTGGAAGTCTGCAAAAAAGATGGAAGGAGAATTTTTGTAGACGTAAAAGGACTAAAACATGCCAGGATGATGATGATGAAGATTAAGGTGGGTGGAATAGAAGGGAAAGAATCAAGAAAAAAGAAATGTGGCAGGATACAAATTTATGGACAAGGTTACATTCTGTGATGACCCATAAATAAGAGCAAACATCTGAAGAAGATAATGATGATGAAAATCAATGAGCAGTGTGATCAGCACTTATTTCACAAGTCATCCAGAGCGGCACGTTTACGTTTCTTGTGGTTGATAACCATATCAGCTGCAGTTATCTTTCTGGAGCCATCATTAAGCCAAGCATCCAGTTGAACACGTGTCGCATGTCCTTCCTGGAATAGAATTCTCTCTAAGTTGTCTAACCCCTGAGCTACTGTTGGATCTGTTCCTGAATTATGTGCCCAGTCCATCACCTGACGAAACCTCTCCTTAAATGTCTGAAATTCAAAACATATCACAGTAAAACAAAAATTTCTCCCAATTAAGTTATGTAGATAGGAAATAACACTATGAGGTTTATTAATATTGTTTATTTTTTATTATTTCACTCACCTCATACTTCATAATTCATAGCAGACCCAGGGTTTCTTCACATCTTTTGTGACATTCTTAATGCTGTGTCACGTTCACAACTGACGTCCAACGGCCTTCTATCCTGCAGATTGACCTCCGCGCCATCTGGTGGCCGACCGAAGAATTTCCAAATCAGTCCTCTCTCCTTATAACCGGGTATTTCAAAATTCATAGTTGTATTTTCATTCTTGCATATATAAATTTTTTCCCAAATTGTGAGTTCCTTCGGTTTTTCCAATTGTTTAAGTAATTTTGTTTTGGTTTCTATTCTATGTTTTTCTGACCAGGCATGTGCAGCTATTGCAGATTTTTCAGTTTCTCCATTTTTAACATTTCTGAGGTGTTCTCTTAATCTTGTATTTAGATTCCTTTTTGTTTTTCCTATGTATATCTTTTCACAATCTTTACAATTAATTTGATAAATTCCCGATTTTTTGCAGTCTTCAATCTTTTCATTTTTGTTGGTTTTTATTAAATTACCTAAGTTGTAATCATTTTTTGGTGCTAATTTAATGTTGAATTTGTTGAAAATTTTTTGAAACTTTTCAAATACTAAAGGATGGTATGTGAACTTCTTGAATTTTTTGCCTATATTTTTCCCACAACACTCGATGATTATAGACCAATTAGTATTCTTCCCTGTTTATCTAAAGCACTGGAACACATAATACACTCACAGTTAACAGACTACCTCACCACACACGACTTACTTGATAAACATCAGTCTGGTTTTAGAACAGGACATCACACAAGTACTGCACTACTTGACATTGTAGAGGACATAAGAGACTCAATGGACAAAAGCAAACTCACCGCAATAGTCCTACTCGACTACAGCAAAGCCTTTGACACAGTAGATATAGACTTAATGCTAGCGAGACTAAAGACACTACATCTGTCGGAAAACTGCCTTGATTGGTTTGCATCTTACCTCACTAATCGTCAGCAATCAGTTTCTGTTAATAATCGCATTTCTTCCTGGCGCTTGGTGAGGAAAGGGGTACCTCAAGGCAGCGTCCTCGCTCCTCTTCTCTTCTCGATTTATATTAATGACATGACCAAGAAACTACAAAACTGCAAGCATCATCTTTACGCCGATGACCTACAGATTTACACACACTTTAGGCCTGACGAAATTAATGAATGTATTGACAAAGTAAACACTGACCTCAGGCATATATCTTTATGGTCCAGACAATATGGGCTGAAACTAAATGTAAACAAAACGCAAGCAATAATTATCGGACATCCAAGGCTATTACACCTCATAAACAATGGCAATACGCCGGCTGTCATATTAGATAATGAACAAATTCCTTATACCGACGTCGTTAAAAACTTGGGATTTTACTTAGATTCTAATTTAAAATGGCATGAGCAAGTAAAACAAACATCTAAAAGGATCTTCTCCATAATGCATTCCCTAAAGCGACTTAAACATTTTCTTCCTACAACTCTTAAAAGAATTTTAATCCAAACTTTAGTGATGCCGCATTTTGACTACTGTGACATTCTACTAACTGACATAAGTGACGGATTGTCGGACAAACTGCAGCGTGTCCATAATATGTGTATCAGATTCATATTTAATGTTCGAAAATACGATCACATTTCTCCATTATTCCACGAATTGTCATGGCTACATCTAAAAGAGAGAAGAAAATCGCACTGTCTAATTCTCCTATTTAAGATCCTACATACCTCGATTCCCAATTATTTATCATCCCGTTTCCAGTATCTATCCTCAAACCATAACTTAAACACAAGATCACAACATAGTCTCTTACTTAATATACCGCAACATAAGGACATCACATCACTCCATGCATATACCATCTCCACTTCTCGCAACTGGAATTCCCTACCACAAGAAATAAGGGGCTGCCGGACATTGGCATCTTTTAAAAGAAATCTAAATTTATATTTGCTCTAAAACTCGACTTCATTATTATCCAGTGTAAGATATATATATTAATTGGTGTTTCCCGTATAATGTATCATATTTATATTATTATTATTATTATTATTATCGTATCATTATTGTTATTACCCTATAAAATGTTGTTTGTACATGACATTTACATTGTTACATTTATTGTATCTTTAAGTGTTTATAATTAGTATAGTGTATATCTATATTTGTCGAATATTTATTTGTATTTGTACTGGTTGAGTGGAAGAGAGGGCCTTATGGCCTTAACTCTGCCAGAATAAATAAAGTATTATTATTATTATATATTATTATTATCTGTCTGAAGAGTACTTTCATTAATGATTTTTTTGTTCTTTGAATTTATTTATTTTCTTGTGTATCATCTCTTGAAAACCATTATCCTTCGCAATTTTTATGATGGTTTTCAAGAGAAGATGATACACAAGAAAATAAATAAATTCAAAGAACAAAAAATCATTAAAGAAAGTACTCTTCAGACAGATAAAAATATAGGCAAAAAAATTCAAGAAGTTCACATACCATCCTTTAGTATTTGACAAGTTTCAAAAAATTTTCAACAAATTCAACATTAAATTAGCACCGAAAAATGATTACAACTTAGGTAATTTAATAAAAACCAATAAAAATGAAAAGATTGAAGACTGCAAAAAATCGGGAATTTATCAAATTAATTGTAAAGATTGTGAAAAGATATACATAGGAAAAACAAAAAGGAATCTAAATACAAGATTAAAAGAACACCTCAGAAATGTTAAAAATGGAGAAACTGAAAAATCTGCAATAGCTGCACATGCCTGGTCAGAAAAACATAGAATAGAAACCAAAACAAAATTACTTAAACAATTGGAAAAACCGAAGGAACTCACAATTTGGGAAAAAATTTACATATGCAAGAATGAAAATACAACTATGAATTTTGAAATACCCGGTTATAAGGAGAGAGGACTGATTTGGAAATTCTTCGGTCGGCCACCAGATGGCGCGGAGGTCAGTCTGCAGGATAGAAGGCCGTTGGACGTCAGTTGTGAACGTGACACAGCATTGAGAATGTCACAAAAGATGTGAAGAAACCCTGGGTCTGCTATGAATTATGAAGTATGAGGTGAGTGAAATAATAAAAAATAAACAAATTTCTCCCAATGTTACACAGGAAGATAATAAATTAGGTGAATTTAATAAACTGGTATTTGCTATTACAGTAAAACCACTATTAACCTTCTGTCGAGCACATCTGATCTGAGAGGCACAGGTTGTCAATTTTGTCCCATTCCACTGCCATCAGACAGCATTGACAACTGGGCAATCAAGTAGCTGTTTCTTTTTACCTGCTCTAAACCACCATCCCACTCAGTTTGCTCTCGACCATTACCACGGCAGGTTGTAAATATTTTGTTCAGAGAAGCTCATTGTGCCCAAAGTCGTTACATTATTGAAGGTGTGTATTTTGAAAATTTTTGCAAAAAGAAAATTATTTAAATTTGAAGAGAAAATTTTTTTTTTCGCCTAGACCAGGACTCGAACCCGGGACCCTTGGCTTTCCGGGCCAAGTGCTCTACCAACTGAGCTACCGAGGCGAGTTACGATCTAGACGCAAATTTTTCTCTTATATACGTTGTAATTCCCTATCGCCAAATGCTTTTTGAAACCATTGTTTCTATCTTTGCAAATGGCGGCTTCTTAGTTAAGAAGACATTTATTGGAAATTTAACATTACTTTAAAAGCCAGTAAGGCCTCTAATGATGTTTTTTATTATTAATTTAACATTTCTCAATGAAAGATAAATTAAATTTGAAGAGAAAAATTTTCGCCTAGACCGGGACTCGAACCCGGGACCCTTGGCTTTCCGGGCCAAGTGCTCTAACCAACTGAGCTACCGAGGCGAGTTACGATCTAGACGCAAATTTTTCTCTTATATACGTTGTAATTCCCTATCGCCAAATGCTTTTTGAAACCATTGTTTCTATCTTTGCAAATGGCGGCTTCTTAGTTAAGAAGACATTTATTGGAAATTTAACATTACTTTAAAAGCCAGTAAGGCCTCTAATGATGTTTTTTATTATTAATTTAACATTTCTCAATGAAAGATAAATTAAATTTGAAGAGAAAAATTTTCGCCTAGACCGGGACTCGAACCCGGGACCCTTGGCTTTCCGGGCCAAGTGCTCTACCAACTGAGCTACCGAGGCGAGTTACGATCTAGACGCAAATTTTTCTCTTATATACGTTGTATTATATACGAAAATTATTTATTTAACTTATTTAGACTAAATAATGTTCCATCCATACTAATTCTGCCCGAATGCAGGTCCTTCACTGCAATCATAGCATTTTCATGCTATGCTTGAAGCTTTACTAGGGAATTGTAGATGTGGTAGCTTCCCGTTGCTTTCCACACCAGTGAAGGATGATGATGATAATGATAAGGATGATGATGATGATGGCCATATGATTTCGGGGACCGTTTGGGCCTTAAAGTTTTCCTGACATTTGTCTTACAGGTGAGGAAAAACCCCGATAAAAACCTCACCCAGAAAAACTGCCCCGACCGGGGATCGAACCCAGGCCCACTGCGTGACATGGGAGCACGCTACCTTGAGACCACAGCGGTGGACTAAATAATGTTATATTCTTGAATAATTTTGCTAAAAACATAGGCTAAATGTTGGAAAATGTGAACTATTTTCAAGTATATTTGAACTGAACCTAACTTGTTCTTACTTTTATATTATGTTGGAGGCTTGTCACAAATTTTCTTAAAATTTGTTTAATCAATATTATGTTCAATAAAAAGTTTTCTAGCAATAAATTTTGAATATTTTATCCTTTGGACATCCCTGACAATAACATTTCTTCGACTTCCCATTGTTCAGATTGGCAAACAGACTGTTAATTTTTTTTTTTAAGCGTGTGCTGATCAGACACATTGCATCCGAACTCGAAGGTCAGAATATTGCACCCAATAGAAGGTTAAGAGATCGTTGATGGTTCCAAGAAAAATTTATCTTAAGATGGGTAGTCTCTTAAAAGGGGTAACAAAAATGATGAAGTATGGGAATCTAAATACATTCTAAGTTGTCATTTAATATACTGTATAGTATTAGGACTTATAGCATTTAACAATTACAGTAATTCAGTTGTTTTACATATGTAAATGTATTACCTCTCTTCTCAGGGGAGCTGATTCTTGCAACAAGTGATGAGTATTTTTTGTTAAATAAAGTGTTCACTTCTTTAATAAATTATTTTATTGTTCATAAATAAGTTTTGATACTGAAGATGAAACTCTTATAAAATTTTTAGATAAAACTTCATAAATTAAATTAAATATTATATTTATGTTATCTACATAGATAAAAATTATTCTTTCACTGTTTATATACAGCAAAACTTGTTCAAAGCAGAATCACATGGGACCAATTTTTTTTTTTTTTTTTCCACATTAGACAACATTCCGCATTGTAAAAAAACAAAAATTATTAACCAATCATAGAGCACTGTATGTCTTTTTATGTACCTTGGATTAATTGTAGTTCCACTGCTGTTGAAAAGTGAAGTATAGTATGTACAAGCAACTTTGACGGTAACGCGTCCCATATTGTCAGCGTTAAAAATGTCTCTGAAATTAAAGTATGCAGTTTCACTTTCCACTCACTTACTATACTTTCGTCCACATCCTTTGATTCCCCGCAAATTTCATTCAACACTACATTGTGTCGTTTTTTAAAACCGTCCACAACCAACCTGAAGATGCCTTGAAATCGTTATTCCCTAGGAATAAAACACTCCCACACCTAGTTGATTTCTTCATTTCCTTTTTTTCCTCTTTTCATTTGACCATTTCCTTGCTATCTTTTCTTTGTGTTTTAAAATCTCATAAACTTGGGTTTTCCCACATTTAAATTTAGTCATTATTTCAAGCACTGAGAGTCTGTTATTCTTTATCTTCAATCACTTTCACTTTTTCGTTTAATGACAATGATCATACGATTTAACCACCTTCATTCCATTAATTCAGAATGCTACCTGTGAAAGATAGTTACACAATTGGTCTCAGATCTTAAACTAATTTAAGATTTTACAGTGCACTGGTTATTTGTAAGACAGATGTCACACGCCAAATATTTGTTAAACGATCCTATATTTTGCAAAACGGGTGTGCAGTGAGCCTGAAAGAAAATTCCAGATACAGGTAGAAACTCTACTTCACCCGGCGGCAGGAATCATCACTTATTGTTAATTCGCCTAACAGAAATTCAATGAAGTGGAAACTAATTTATTTCTCTCTCTATCTTTCTGCCTTATGAACATTTTCTTTCATGGATTGTGTAGAAATATCCTTCTGTTTCTGCGTTGGACAGACTCCATTTTATACAAAATAAATACACGTAAAATTACTATTATTTTGCTGGGACCAATAAATTTGTTCACATTGGACAGATTTCTGCATTATTCACGTTCCAGATTAAACAAGTTTTACTGTAAGATAAATTAAAATACAGTATTACACTATTATAAGTAATATATCCATTAAATTATTTTTTATGTAGACAGGAATTAATGGTGTCAATAATTCAGCATCTTTTAGCCATCTCTTTTCTTTTGTTGCAAATTATCACGTTGTCAAGTTTTGATTGGCTTATCTAATTAAGAAAGAGAACATGATTCACTCGCCTCCTTCCTCAATTCTCCAATCATATATGGTCTGGCTGATTCAAGCCCATATTATTTAAATATTCTCTTATCATAATCATTTGTCAGTAAATTTCAATATCTATTGTTTATCACAATAATAGGTAAGACATAATGATTGTTATCCTTCTCATCAACGCGATAAAAATATTTATCATGTTTTATCATTATTCAATAAATAATTATTATATTTAATCCAATTATGTCCAATCCATCGAATCCTAGAATGTACGGTCTACCAAAGATTCATAAAATTGGTAATAAGATGAGACCTATAGTCAACAACATTGGTTCACCATGCTATTATTTATATAAATGGCTGGTACAAAAATTTAGTGAGTTTCCCAAATTTGACACTAAAAGTATTCAGAACTCTTTGGAATTGGTTGACAAATTGAAAAATATGAGTCTAGGACATGATGACAGATTGGTTTCATTTGATGTAATTTCATTGTTTCCTAGTATACCAGTTGAAAAAATGCTAAATTTTTTGAGGAAATGGTTAAGTTCTCTAAATATTAAAAATGAAATATTAGAGGAATATATAACTCTTACTAAGCTATGTGTCAGTAATTCTTATTTTACCTATAATGAAAAATTTTACCAACAGGTTTCGGGTTTGTCAATGGGTAATCCGCTCTCATCATTTTTAGCTAATTTGTTCATGAGTTACTTGGAGTGTCAAATCACTAAAGCATACCCATGGATGTTTAAGACTTGGTACAGATATGTGGATGATATTTTTGCAATAATAAATTCTAAAGATATTGAAGATGCTCTTAAATTATTAAACCTTCAGGATGAATCAGTAAAGTTTACCGTTGAATTAGAAAAAAAAAACAAAATTCCTTTTTTGGATTTATGTATAATTAGGAATGATCAAACACTGAAAACTGAATTTGATATATTTAGAAAAGGAACTCATACAGATAATTACATTAAATCATCAGGCTTCAATCACATTGCTCATAAGCATGCAATATTCAATAGCTTAATTTACAGATTGACAAATGTACCATTAAACGAAGAAATTTCAATAAAGAGTTTAAACATATTTAAACACTGCTAGATTAAATGGTTTGATAAAGAATTAATTATAAATAAGTTGAAGAAATTCAAACACAATAAAAGACTTAATGAATATACTACTCTACAAATTGCAAAGAAAAGAAAAAATACAAGAAAATTACTTACCATCCTGAAATGCATAGGAAATTTCAAAAAATTTTTGACAAATACAACATTTCTTTGGCACCAATAAATAAATTTAGTCTGGGTAATCTTCTAAGTACCAATAAAAAAGTCAATGTTCCAGACAGTAAGAAATCTGGAATTTATCAAATAAATTGTGAAGATTGCAATAAAGTTTATATAGGAAAAACAAAAAGGAATTTGGAAATTCGGACAAAAGAACATTTCAGAAATATTAAAAATTGTGAAATTGAAAAATCTGCAATTGCTGCACATAGTTTATTAGAACATCATAAAATTGGAAGAGAAGCTAAACTTTTAAAACAAGTAGAGAAACCTTTGGAATTGACAGTTTGGGAAAAAAATATACATTCAGAAAAACAAAAATAGATCAATGAATTTTGATATCCCTAACGAAATTACATTGATTTCGAAGTTCATAAATTCAACCATAGATGGCAGCACTGAAGATGGCGACAATAGAATAGTTGACGGCCGAAGAATTTCATCAGTCGGAGTTATGGCTGACGATGAACATGATTATGTTTGAAATCGCGATATCATGGAAGCATGAATCCTATGAGGTGAGTTGTTTAAACAATATGTTCTCCGATGAATTTTAAATAATTATTAACTTGGATTTATTTATATCACTTTTTAAATTAAAATTTAAATAAACAAAGTCCCAAATTATTATTAAAATCAGGGTAATTTTTCTGGTTATACATATCTTAATTTCTAGCAAAATAGTCCTCAATAATCATTTACTTTTTGATTGCACATTTTTCTTTCTTTCACAATTTCATACCCCAAGCTGTAATAATTTAATCTTTTGATTTCAGAATAGTTTTAATTTGAGTTTTATCGCATTTAAATTTTCTGTTTTTTTTTCTGAAATTCCACTTCCGCGTTCATGAATAAGTCGAACATGGTACAGGTTTTAAAAAAATTCTCTTTCTGTTACATCTTTTCATTCTTAATATGTTGTACCGAAATCAAGATTTCGATACAGGGATTACGTCATACTGCGCAACCTATATACGTCATCGCGTCTCCATTTCGTGTGTGATCTTTGTGAACAGTGCCAAATGCTCTCCTACCTACCCCTTCCCTTCCTAGTACGCTCCGTGTCCTATCGTGCATTCTCCCCTCTCCTTGTGAACTCTCATAAAGAGCTGTGTTTTTCTAACATCGGATCATCATCTGTTGAGTTATCGTCGGAGTCTAGTCAATATAGCTCAGAAGAGCTAGTTTGGTTTATTAGTCCTTTAGGCCAGGGTGGGGCCGCAAGGACCGTATACCCCAACCCTAGGCTGGACTAGTGTGAGTGTAAATGTATGTATGTTTATTAATATTATTTTTGTATAGATGATCAATGATAGCATTATTTTCTTTGTCAAACTAATTATTTATTCATTTATTTTCAATGTTATATCTGACTATATCTTTTTGACTCGCATTAAAACTTTAGTTGTCTATTTTACTTACATTATGCCTATTCATTTAGTAGCTAGCCTATGTCAGATATGAAGGTAAAATTCCAAAGCTTACTCAAGCGTGTGTGAGTTCCTCTTTCCTTAAAGCTTCCACGATTATAGCTTGTAGCTCACTGCACATTACATGTTTGATAATTTATTAAGGAAAGTTGAATTAATCTTTGCTTTTATGGGCCCGGGCAAAGATATCTTAATTTGAGCAGTCTATGTTTTCTATCCAAAATATTTATCAACAATAATGGTTTGATCCAGCACCAACACGCGGTGCAATCTTTGGTAGTAGATCGCGTGGTTAAAGGGTTCAAGTCCCGGTGCAATTATTGGTAGCATTGAGCGTGGTTACGCCGGTGCAATTAATGGTAGCAGACTGCGTGGTTGTGCTTATCCCGGTGCAATCTCTTTTAGTAAATTAAACACAGTGCAGTACCTGAGAAAACAGAGCACGTTCTTCTTTTACTCTAAATTGAAATTTGTAAGCTACTGATAATCCTTTAATTTAAAATGTTGCTACCTGCTCTTCATGTAGTGAAAAATACTGTTTGTTCTTCATACCCCAAGAATATGTAATTTCTCATTTTTTCACGGTTGCCAAACTTATTTTTCTAGAAATTTTAAGTAATTGTAAGAATACAATACTTTACATACTTATAATTAGGGAGCGGATTTTTATGTAATAAAAGATAAGATTGCAATGCAGATAGTATATATTATTTACCTATTTGTGTGTGAAACAAGATAAAAGACAGTCAAAAGTCTTAATTCTCATTATACTATTCACCTGTTTGTGTGTGGAACCAAAATAAAAGACAGTCATAAGACTAACTTCTCACTATACTATGTTGCAATCTTAACTTTTAGTACATAAAAATCCGCTCCCTACTTATCATCATGACAATTGTCACTAAATATGAGTTGAAAATAATAAAATACGTCATTTAAGGCTGGTTAGAGGTCGGGATAAAGGCTGGTCTTTTAATAGAGGCATTTATTACACTGATCTTCCATCCATAGTAATTCTGTCCGAGGGCAGGTCTTTCACTGCAATCATAGCATTTTCATGCTATGCTTTGCAGCTTTACTAGGGAATTATAGGTGTGGTAGCTTCCCGTTACTTTCTAGACCGGTGAAGGGCGATGATGATAATGAAAAGGATGATGATGATGGCCGGATGATTTTTGGGAATCATCATTTTTCTTACAGATGAGGAAAAACCCTGAAAAAACCTCACCCTGGAGCCTGTCCCGACCGGGAATTGAATCCGGGCCTGCTGCATGACAAGGCATCAGTTACCTTGAGACCACAGCGGTGGACAATACACTGACCTTATGGATTTTAATATCCATTACTAAAATTTGGTCATTATGGGAGGATGGTCATTGAACAGGAGTGGTCTTTATGAGAGATTTTACTTCATTTTATTTAACAATTCTTATTAACAGCTGAGATCATTAGAATTGCAATTTAAATCTGGTCATGAAAGGGCCAACACATACAACACAGAGACGTGGCAGATCGTGCCTAACTGAATGGGGGATTACTATACTACTCTTAAAATTACCTTTAGAATTAAGACAACATAGGACATAAGCAAAAATTGAATGACACAAATACCATGACAGAGAGAGCAGAGAAAGTTTTTTTAAGAGATTATTCTTGCTATGTATTCTTATAAGAGGTATTCTACTCTATAGTGTTCTGCCAGAGGGCAGGTATTTCACTGCAATTATAAGCATTTTCATGCTATGCTAGGAAATTATAGGCGTGGTAGCTTCCCATTGCTTTCCACACCGGTGAAAGGATAAGGATGATGATGGTCGGATGATTTTCGGGGACAGTGGGGCCCCAGGCTTCCTGACATTTGTCTTACAGGTGTGGAAAAAACCAGAAAGAAATCTCACCCAGGAGCCTGTCCTGACCGGGAATCGAACCAGAGCCTGCTGCACACTACCTGGAGACCACAGCAGTGGACATAAGAGGTATAATGAATGATATCTTAGGTTGCATAGAGAAGTGTAGTCATGCCAACTGCTCGTTCGTATACAAGCAAACATGCATTTTCTTTGCCCACAGGCATTCTATAAAAAATTTTCTCTTCAAATATAATTTATCCTTCAGTGAGAAGTGTTAAATTAATAACAAAAATATCAATAGAAGCCCTACTGGCTTTATAAAGTAGTGTTAAATTCCCAATAAATGTCTTCTTAACTAAGAAGCCGCCATTTGCAAAGATAGAAACAAAGGTTCCAAAGCATTTTGGCACGAGGGAATTACAACGTATATAAGAGAAAAATTTGCATCTAGATTGCAACTCGCCTCGGTAGCTCAGTTGGTAGAGCATTTGGCCCGGAAAGCCAAAGGTCCCGGGTCCGAGTCTCGGTCAAGGCGAAAATTTTTCTCTTCAAATATAATTTATCCTTCAGTGAGAAGTGTTAAATTAATAATAAAAATATCAATAGAAGCCCTACTGGCTTTATAAAGTAGTGTTAAATTCCCAATAAATGTCTTCTTAACTAAGAAGCCGCCATTTGCAAAGATAGAAACAAAGGTTCCAAAGCATTTTGGCACGAGGGAATTACAACGTATATAAGAGAAAAATTTGCATCTAGATTGCAACTTGCCTCGGTGGCTCAGTTGGTAGTGCATTTGGCCTGGAAAGCCAAAGGTCCTGGGTTCGAGTCTCGGTCTAGGTAAAAAATTTTCTCTCCAAATATATTCTATAAACAACTTTACAACCGAGCTTTTTCCTTGTGTGTGATGTTCAGACACATGCAACCAGACACTTACATAGCAAACAAGGTAACTCATCATATTGATAGATTCAAAACAGGGCTGTCAAAACTATAGTCTATATAACTCAAAAATGTGTATAGTGAAATTCCAATCATAATTTCTTCGCAACTGTACATGTCAATCGTAATGTATTACACATATTCCTTTTCTTCGTGTTTTTGTGCACAATTTAGTCCAAATTTCATAAAAATTCTGTAATAATGATGTGAGATTTGAAAATAATCTGGTAAAAGCAGCTTTAAATGTTTAAATCTCCTCCTTCCGTACAGTCTACCCTCGCTGAAGGTTAACACTCATATATATAAATTTCGGTGTCTACTAGATAGGATCGGTGAAGATCTAAAACATTTTTTTCAAAAATCTTTTCATTAGAAAAACCTTCATTCCTTCAGAATTAGTTAAAAATCACTATTTTAGGTTTTTCAGCTGATATTTTCATTGAACATTTTTTCCCATTTTGTCTTTGCAAAATTGTCTTCTTGAAGAACTTATTTTTAAGAACTTGTCTGTCCCTTGAGAGCTGACTATTATCTATTCCTGGCTTGCTAGGCCCTTGTTAGACATCTTTTCAGTAGAATCAAGATTATTAAAATACATTATGAAACTCCGTTGAGGTCACTGTAAAAACTAAAAAAAAAAAAAAACAAAATCAGCACCTCAAATCTCAGTTGTCCTCAACTTTCAGCAGTATAAATTTTATAGGAGGCCTTTCAAAAACATAGTTTCATCTCCGGCATGTACTGACTGAGGTCTCAGGTACCGGTTTTATGTTTTTTTAAAGTTTTTATTTTTTCAATAGAATATTTTTCTGCTTCCTTCCTTAATGTTGTTTCCAATTGCTTGGGTCGAACTATTACAAAGAAATCTCCAGCTGTCTCTGTCCTCCGATTTTTAGTATCTCTGTCCATATGTAGCTTCAGTACCTTCCCTAATCTGGTCCAGCCATCTGCTTCTGGGTCTTCCCCTTGGTCTCTTCCCTCTTGGTTTCATCAGGAGCATCTTTATACATAATAATTAAATTTGGTCTGTGTATTCTTACTTCATATGGTTGTTTCTGTTGGACATGATTCAAACAAGTCTGCCCCATCCCTATATGAGTCTGTACTAGCTAAAGATGGGGCTAACAGTCCTTGAAACATATGTCCAACAGAAACAACCATATAAGGTAAGATTACACAGACTGAACTTAATTATTACGTAAAATCTCATAATGTTACTCCCTACCGTATTTTCAAATAAATCTTTTTTTCATATTCATTCTGCTGACATGTGCATAATTTGTTCATACCATTTTAATCTACTTCTTTCAATATTGTTTTAATTCCCTCTAATTTTAATTAATCTCTTATGTCTCATGGGTGAGTATGTTGACTGCATACCATTCATGACAACCTTTTGATAATAAAGTAAAGTAAAGTAAAGTAAAGTAAAGTAGTCCCACTACAGGCCTCAGGAGGCCCTTGGAGTAGTAGGAGGTTAAGGCTCCCACTTTTTCTAGACAATCAGCACTTGATGTCAGCCCTGCGTGACGGCCGCCTTTACCCCAGAACAAGTGTCTGGTACTCATTTTCGTTAGAGGCTGAGTCGACCCCAGGGCCATAGTGCCGCCAGAAGGTTTTGGTCAGTTTAAAAATCCTGACCCCACCGGGACTTGAACCCTCGACCTTCCGGCTTGTATCGCAGTGCCTTAACCACTACGCTACGGCATGCCCCACCTTTTGATAATAAGCTTAACTAAATTAACTTGGTTCAGTAATTATATTATTTTTAGTCTGAACATCTTACCTCAATATTAATGTTGATTTGGAAAAGCTGACGATAAAACAGAATTGTTTTGAAACATGTTCAAGAACAAATCAACATTAATATTGAGGTAAGATGTTCAGACTAAAAATAATATAATTAAAATAACCTCAAAATATAACTTCCTAAAAATTATTGAGTAACACTAAGATATTAGGACTGGAAGTAAATATTAATAAAACTAAATATATGGTCACATGTAGAAATACATTATTTAATGGAAATGGACAGCTAATGACAAATGAGGGAAATTTTGAGGAAGTGGCTGAATTCAAAGACCTAGGAACAATAATCACAAATAGGAATGAGATGCACAAAGAAATTAAACATAGGCTCAATTCTGGAAATGCGTGCTTCTATGCATTGCAGAGACTCTTGATGTCCCAACTCCTTTCAAAAAACGTTAAACTGAAAATATATAAAACTATTATTCTACCAGTTATATTATATGGATGCGAAACATGGACTCTTACTTTAAGGGAGGAAAGGAGATTACGAGTATTCGAGAATAAAGTACTTAGGAAAAATTTTTGGACCAAAGAAAGATGAACAGACAGGTGAATGGAGAAGACTTATAACAATGAACTACATGGTCTTTATAGAAAGCCAGATATAATAAGAACAGTTAAGTCTCGTAGACTGCAATGGGCAGGACATGTTGCACGTATGGGGAATGAAAGACTTGCATGGAAGCTTCTTGTAGGAAAGCCAGAGGGAAAACGCCCAGTTGGTCTGGTATGAGGTGGGAGAATAACATTAACTATGATTTGAGGGAAGTAGATTATACAGGGAATGATTGGAAAGCATTAGCTCAGGATAGGGTTGTATGGAGAGCTTATGTCCGCGCGGCCATGAACCTACGGGTTCGATAGTGCCAGTGAGTAAGTTAAGTAAGTAGAAATTAAATATTGGTGCAGTAACTCTAACAAAAGAGAGGCTAAGGCTCAACAATGGGCCTTTATGCCATTGCAGATTGTAGATTTCAAGAAACAAAAGATAAGCCAGTCAGACAATTTTTCTGTTATTAATTTCAATTTAATAAAAATCTGAATTTAATAAAGTTGTTAAAAGTGCTTAATTATGGCGTTCTTTTGTAAATAAACAAGTGTATAGATTGACTCTCAAGTGCTTATTCCTTCAGAAAATCCAATTTTTTTCAAAAATATTCAGAATATTTACACTCTTAAAATCCATCATCTCTGGTGGGTTTGAATCCATAAACTTCAGAACTAGAGACTGACTTAAGGATAAAATTGGTAGAAAAATGCATACCTGTGGGAGTGTGACAGCAATAGCCGCAGACTCTCGATGTCCCATTTTAGATAAATATATTCCAAAATCATAAAAGTATATACTGAGTTTGTGTAGGTCCACAACACTAGCATCTGCCTTCAGGATCTCCCTGAAAAATAGCACAAATTTTATTAACTTAAGCGTTTAATTAAATATTTTATTTATTTAATGCAGAGGCATTGATATAAACCTCGTAACTCCATAATTGAAAAAAAAGTTCAGGAGAAAGAAAAAATGATTTGAAATTTCCTATGCATTTCAGGATGGTAAGTAATTTTCTTGCATTTTTTCTTTTCTTTACAATTTTGTAGAGTAGTATATTCATTAAGTCTTTTTTCCTATTTGAATTTCTTTGACTTATTTATAATTAACTCTTTATCAAAATCATTTAATCTAGTTGTGTTTAACCCGTCAGCGCCGACATCCATACGTGGTATAGACCCTCTCTTCTTCACTTATTGCCGACATCTATACGTGGTATAGACCTATGCAGGCGTGTTTTCTTTTTGTTCTGGATCGTACATTTTTGAAGCTACAAATATGTAATTTATTTGTGTTTAACGTAGAAATTATGAGCTTTCAGAACATATGAATAAACATAATATTTGTTTAAAAATTTAATTTCATATTATTTTTTTAAAAATCAGATGAGATTGAAGTAATCGTAATTTTCTCTAAATGCGCACGACCTTTTCATTTGTTTTTTTTACTGCTGTATATTCTTATATTTGCGTATGAACAATATAATTTTGAAGCCTAAGATCTTAGCTTTCTTTTTAAGTGTATGAATCAGCTGTGATCACATTTTGTGCATGTGGTATTGAGGTTGAAGTAGTTTCTTACTTCTACACTCGATGGCACATAGACCTAGCTTTGTGCTGCTTTCTGCAGGGCTTCTAATAAACTTATACACAATCTAATTTTTCAGGTCAATAAAATGATATACAAGCTATCGATTGATATATAAATCGACCTGTTTAGGGGAATACCTGATTTATTTTGCCTCTTTCAAATAGATGTTACTTACAAGGAATCAGTCTGAGGCGCGGGTGTCGTGCGTTATATACGTAATTATGGCCAGTCGTAACCTAAAAGACACTTCATCAGAAAAATTACCCTAAAAGTGATAAATTGAAACCTCAAAGGAGGTGTGTTGTTTGTACTAAACATGGGAGAAGAAAGACATCTGTTTATTGCTGCCAGGAATGTGATGTAGGTCTGTGTATTGAAGAGTGTTTCGAGCTGTATCACACCAAGCTCAACTACTAAGGTTATGTGATTTTTTATTTCTAAAATTAATAGTACTAAAATAAGAGAAAATTATTTTTATGGTCTGTGTAGTTGTAAATAACTGCTGTAGAATTTTTATACGAATCCAAGCAATAATTCAGATTCTAAGTATAAACATTGCTAGTGCTTTGACACAAGATTGAGCTTGAGTTATCTCTTCTAAATATTCATTCTGATTTTGGTTATGTCAGCTGCTTTTGTATATACAAGTTACACATGAATCAGCACTATGCCACACAATATATTTAGTGTCTCACAGAAAGAAACAGGGATGTCCAATGTGAGCAAATCAAGTTATTTAGTAAAAATGTGTATCATGAGAGAGAAATTCAGATTTCAAAAATGTTTTTTAATAGTTTATAAAGGCTACTGAACTCCATACGGTGTGTATTAAATTTCTCATTTATTTCTGAGTTAACAAGTAAAAATTTCGTTCAAATCCATCGATATTTAAAAAAGTTATGATCGTTTATACAAATCAGTGTTCTAGGAATACTAAAATGTTAAAATGGCCTCCGTCCATGCAGTAGGAAAGCAAGTAAAAGGGTGCGTCACTGACGGGTTAAAGTGTGATTCTTGGATTTATATTTAATTAGGAATGATCAGTCACAAAAAATTGAATTTGATATATATAGAAAGGAAAGTTCTGCGATGGGCAGGACATGTGGTACAAATGGGGAATGAAAGAAGTGCATGGAAACTTCTTGTAAGAAAACCAGAGGGAAAATGTCCAGTTGGTAGACCGAGAATGAGGTAGGAGAATAACATTTTCCATAATTTGAGGGAAGTAGTTTATGCAGGGGATGATTGGAAAACATTGTCTCAGGATAGGGATATATGGAGAGCTTATGTATGCGTGGCCATGAACCCATGGGTTCAATAGAGCCAGTGAATTAGTTATAGAAAGGAAAGTCATACAGTTAATGATATTAAATCATCAGGATTCAATCACATTGCAAATAATCATGCAATATTTAATAGATGAATACATAGATTGACAAATATCCCATTAAATGAAGAACATAATCACACTTTAAAACAGCTAGATTAAAAGGTTTTGACAAAGAGTTAATTATAAATAAGTTAAAGAAATTCAAACAGAAAAGTTAAAGAAATTCAAACAGAAAAAAAATACTTAATGAATATACTACTCTACAAAATTGCAAAGAAAAGAAAAAATACAAGAAAATGACTTACCATCCGGAAATTTCAAAACATTTTTGACAAATACAATATTACTTTGGCACCAATAAATAAATTTAGTCTGGTTAATAAATAGTCAATGTCCCAGACAGTAAGCAATCTGGAATTTATCAAATAAGTTATAAAGATAAGGAATTTGGAAACTCGTACCAAAGATCATTTTAGAAATATTAAAAATTGTGAAAGTGAAAAATCTGTAATTGCTGCACACAGTTTATTAGAATATCATAAAATTGGAAGAGAAGCAAAACTTAAAAAAAAAAAAAAAAAAGTGGATAAACATTTAGAATTAACAGTTTTGGAGAAGATATACATTTAGAAAAATAAATATAGATCAATGAATTTTGATATTCCTAACAAACAAAATTTTATTTCGAAGTTTATAAATTCAACCATAGGTGGCAGCGCTGAAGATTGTGACAACAGAAGAGTTGACAGCCAAAGAATTTCATCAGTTGGAGTCGTGGCTGAAGATGGACATGATTATGTTTGAAACTGTGGTTTCGTGAAAAACACGAAATTCATGAGGTGAGTTTTCAAAAAATGTCCTCTGACGAATTTCAAAGAAAGAAGAAACCTTATAACTGGTTGATTTTTAAGTCAAAATCTATTTTTTTAAATTAGTTTCTAAAAAGTGTTGTGCTGGAAATGCAAATTCTTTGATTTGAGTTTGGAGCAGACAAAACCTCGTTATTTCTCCCCACAGAAGATGTGAGATTTTGGGCCAAAGGTTAGTAGCTGAAAAAATGCATGGTTTTTATAATCAGTTAATCACCAACAGATAGCAGCAAAATCATTTTGGAATTACAAGACTTTAACAAAACCCAGGGATGCCACTGCTTATCGAATAGTGCAAAAATCCAGATTTTACTCTAGAATGGAGTTATAAGGTTTCAATCGCTGACCGATGATAAATACATAATCGCATACTGTTACATGTCGTGTAAGTGGCATTTGAATTGCGCGGGTGAGTCGCCCCCTGCGAGTTAGTGACCCGCAGAGCCAGTTGAATTGTCTGGAATGTGTTGCCAGACCTTTCCACCAGCGTCTCCTTTTCCTTGGAGAAACATCGGAAGCCAGAGGTTTCTGGGCTTCGAAATTGCTGAAAGTTATTACTAGAGCTTTCCTCCCCGCTTATATAAAAGAGCGGAGAAGGCCGGCCAGTCAGTTGTTGCAATAATCAGTTTGTGCGATAGTCTGACAGTGAATGCCGAGAAGTTAAATTGGAAGCTAGACTGTGAGGAAGTATTGTGTCTGTAACTGTGTTAGAAGTGATTATCTGATTAATGTTATAAAAATAATAGTTGTGAAACAAAATTGTATTTGAAGATTTAGTGATAATTGTGGAGAAGAAAATAAAGTGAAAAGGAAAATTTTAAATAACAACTGTGTACTTTTTTAAGTCTAAATAAGTAAGAGGAGAACCCCGTGCTATCCGCGACAATACATTTCCTGAAATGAGCCTACGTTTAATTTCTTTCTGTACATCATTCCTGTTCGTAATTATCATTCATAGGTATTTGAATTCATCTACTTCTTCAAAATTTCCCTCATTTGTTATTTTAACTGTTCATTTCCATTATATATTGCATTTCTATAGAGAGGATCTCCCAACCTAAGGCCGAGCTAGCGGGAAAAAGCGCATGCAGCCACTGAGTCCTTACTCCGCGGTAGAGCAACTGCATGGCTCTTTACCTACTTCTTTCACTTGGTTCATGCATGACCATGAACATAGCAAAAATAAGTTACGTACCTTATGACAGGAGATGTTGAAAATTTTCTCCTCCTACTTCCACCCATTTTCGGCACCTTGCTAGGAAACCCTAATTCACATGCATTAGTTGTTGTTCTGTTGAGTTTATTTCTGTCCTGATATAATCTTTCAGATCGTATAATGTGTGGGGGTTTCTTGCATACACTTTATTTTTTAAGTATCCCCATAAATGAAAATCACAAACAGTTAAATCTGGAGACTGTGATGGCCACAAGTCCGCATTAAAAACCCGATCATGTGGCTGAAGTTCATGCATTACAGTTATTCTATATGGTTTCAAATGTAAAAGTTTTGTGGCTCACAATGCTGACGCCTTCGAAACCTCAGTTTCTTGTGAAAGTCATCTTAGGGATTTTGTTGGTGTATATTCTAATCTTTCTCTAATTTCATCTAATTTTTCCTCAGTAAGCACATGTTTTGTTATCAAGCAAAGAACCAGTTTCTCCAAATTTGTTTAAAGTTGTCGAATGGTATCTCTATTTGGAGGATTTACATCTGGAAATTGGTTCGAAATCGTCTAACGACTTCTCTGCAAGACTCTGTTTTCATATAATTATCATATATAAATACCCTACGCTGTACTGTAAACACAGATCAAGGCATAATAACTATGAACTAAGACCACCAATACGAGAATACATAACGTGTTTCACCTTTTACAAGCATGTAACTCAACTGCCTCGCCAGGCAGTTTCAATATCTCAGTGGCAGCACGAGTTTATAACTCATAGTGAGCCATGTTGTTATGCTGCGTGACGCGGAGTGAGGACTTAGTGGCCGCATGTGCTTCTCCCGCTAGTCGGGAGATCCTCTCTATACATGTGACCACATATTTAGTTTGGGGATCCTTTGCCACCATGGCACCAACATATATTCAAATTTAAAAAATGGAAAAGAATTTATTGTTGCAGTATCTGAAAGATTACCTGAGAGAAAAAATACATGTTGATTTTCCCAAAAAAAAAAGTGAAAAATGCCTTAAAATAAAGTGAGAGGTTGAGTTTAAAGTAACCTAAAATCAGCATATTTGCAATGTAAAATTTGTATTAGTAATTGCTCAGACAGTGTAGCCAACTTATCACAAAAACCCGCTAATAAACAACTGAACACAAAACTAATCTGGTATACTAACTCACTCATTTCCTCATCCTAATCTGCCCAAACTATCACTAGCTTTCCCACCCAACACTAACTTGCCCATTTTCTCATCCTAACTTGCCCACTAATGTAGGCAGCTTTTGGGATAGAAACCCCTTAAAATATGTGAGCAAACATGTTGGCAATTAGTCCTAGCAGGAACATGTGTTATCACATTGGCCAACATAAGGCTAAAAGTTACTTGTTCTCCGATCGAATATTCACTGGTGGCTTAGAATAGCCTTTAGTTTATTTCCAGTCCCAATTTCATAGTGGTATTCAATGGAGTGTGAATATTGGCTCTTAGTACCCCCTCACCATCGCCTAGTAATACATCAACAGAATACTAGAAGCTTCCATTTACCTAAAAATAGCCTTATATTCTACTAATGAATCAGAAAGTTTACACCTTACCTCATAAAAAAAGTTTTCACACCTAGAGAAGTATAATTTCCGATTCATGTTTTGATTTTATTGATTTTTTCATAATCCACATTAATTTTATAAAAAATGCATGTGAACTTACCTATAAGCTTCTTTGAACACTTTAGGAATATCAATTGTCACCAGATGTCTCCGCTGTGCTGTAAGTGAACGCGGTGTAACCACAGTGGGAGCTCTAGAGATGTTCCTTCAGCCAAGTCCTCATTTTCTGAAGATGGATCTAGGAATCCTGCGATGTAATGTTTGTAATTATATAGATAGTTGTCACCATTACAAGGAGTAGAGATTCAGGAAAAAATATTAAGATGTGGTTACATTCGGAAAAAGTTTCCAATGAGTTACTAAAAAATGTTTTCTAAGTTCTACAAATAGTAGTGTGCTTCTGCAAGGCTTATGAAGTTGCTGATAGATGGAAGCACATTACCTGTGAAACTGATGTAACCAATCTTCGCAATAAATTTCAAAAGATGTTTATAAGAAATGAACATATACCAACTTCCGTCTTCCTAATCTAACAAAATAAATTACATGCATGTTATTATTTAGAGTATAGGCTAAACTAATCTTGTGTACACTAACTTATCCCATCGGAACCTAATAAAATGAAGTTAATTTCTTGAAATATGGTTTGGAATTATATGCGAATGTTGGTCACACCAATTTCACAGATATGTCCTGCCATCTAGTGGAAGTTACATTAATCATTCGTCCATGCACACTGTGCAATTCTGTAGAACTTCATTTAGCGATAAATAGCATAATTTGCATACATAAATAAATTTCAAGTCCCGGATCAAGATTAATTTTGGGTGTTGTATCTAAATGTCGCAAAAAAATTTTAATTTAATTTCTTATGCCACTGATGCACTAAACACTTTTAAAACATTTTGTAACACTTTTAAACATCTTCCAATGATGCAACGATCTTTTTTTTTATATTTATATATATTTACGTAAAACATGATCGACCTACATTGCTTAGTTGCTACTTTCTGCTATTTTCCCTCCTGTTCCTATGTTGCCACCATCGACAACCCAAAATACTCCAGATGTTACCAACATCACTTCCACGTTCCCTGGATTTCACCTACGTTAGAGTAATTGATTTGTGTTACAGTAATTGATTTAAGTTTGGTTAGCTTTTAGATTCCTTGCTTTTTAAATGTGATTCCATGTTCCCTGGATTTCAACTTAGAAAAATTTATTTGCGACGGTAAGTATACTTTATCCTTAATTTTTTTTAAATTAGATTCCATCCAGGTTTGGAAAATGTCAATTTAAATAAAAACATCGAAAATATTTAATAATTTTAAGAACAGTTGCAAAATGTTTAAAATAGTATGAAATGTTATTACAAATGGTAAAAGTATGTAGTGCAACAATGGCATAAAAATAATCATAGAACGAACCAATCTGAAGTTCAGCCCAATTATATATATGATGGCAGACGCTTTGGAGACCACAAACTGAATATTCACAAAAGCATTACAGTAATAGTAAATAAATGTTTTTTTAGAACTTACCTAATCGATGAACTGGAACTAGAAATTTGCATGGAAGACGTTCTTGTGTTGCAAATATGTCATCAATAGAAAAATAATTCGGTGTTAAAGGACGGAGGTACTTCATCGTTACCGATTTTCAACAGTTAACCTTTTATTTTTTAAATACGCTGTTTTTACGTAATATAGTCCACTTCCAAAATTACAGAAAATTAACATTTAACAGCCTATAATTAATCTGAATTCCATTTGCTTGCATATTTACAGTAAACATTCTACACAGCACATTTTTTTAAAATTATTTACAAATATACAGAATAAGCGCCAACAGATAATGTTTACTAGTGACATCTGAGAATATGTATCGTACTAATAAAGAAAAATGCAGCCAACAAACATTATATAAAACTTATCAACGAGTGCCACCAATAAAGAAAATCACTATATTAAAAGATTCGTAATAAAATATGTATTCAAGTGATTAAAATCAGCAGCCTAATAATTTCAATTAATACATTATAAAATTAAAAATACGTCTAACAACATACGCTTGAAAATAACATTTAGGGTAAGATAAAGTTAATATTTTGATGTTGTTTAACTTGGGAATGGCCGCCATCTCCAGCAGCTGTTGCCATCTATTCAAGAAACGAGTTACTAGAAACCTCTATCAGGGATTATGACCTATGATCATCATAGAGAACGGTATGATCATAGAGTAACTGTGCCTATGATTATGACTCTATGCTAGAAACTAGAACCGATGATTACCGGTGGCTCTACTAAAATAGCAGTAACGAGTAATACAATTTAGAAAGTTTGGCCATGCACTTCTAACCCATATTTTATTTAGAGGAATTTACAATGCTCTGTCATAAAGTAGTCTTATATTTATACCTTGTTATTTCCATTCACATGGTCTTTATAAGAAGCCAGATATAATAAGAACAATTATAAATCTCGTAGACTGCTATGGACAGGACATGTGGCACGAATGGGAAATGAAAGACTTGCATGGAAGCTTCTTGTAGGAAAACACGAGGGAAAATGCCCGGTTGGTATATTAAAAATTAGGTGGAAGAATAGCATTAACTATGATTTGAGGGAAATAGATTATACAGGGAATGATTAGAAAACATTAGTTCAGGATAGGGATGTAT
This sequence comes from Diploptera punctata, assembly GCA_030220185.1. Taxonomy (NCBI): domain Eukaryota; kingdom Metazoa; phylum Arthropoda; class Insecta; order Blattodea; family Blaberidae; genus Diploptera; species Diploptera punctata. The sequence continues at coordinate 722,798 of JASPKZ010008384.1, forward strand.
GGAGACCTTATGTCCGCGCGACCATTAACCTACGGGTTGGATAGTGCCAGTTATTTCCATTCACATTAATATAAAAAATCTATTATATTGCTTTGAAGAAAATGGTTTATATTTTTGGTTACTTTTTTCAACAAAACAGTTTATTTACCTCCTTACGTATAAACAGTCCACCACTGTGGTCTCGAGGTAGCGTGCTGCCTTGTCACGCAGCGGGCCCGGGTTCGATCCCCGGTCGGGACAGTTTTTCTGGGTGAGGTTTTTATCGGGGTTTTTCCTCACCTGTAAGACAAATGTCAGGAAAACTTTCAGGCCCAAACGAAATCATATGGCCATCATCATCACCATCATCGTTCACCCGTGTGGAAAGCAACGGGAAGCTACCACACCTACAATTCCCTAGTAAAGCTGCAAAGCATAGTATGAAAATGCTATGATTGCAGTGAAAGAATTACTATGGATGGATGTATAAACAAATACACATGTTTCAATTAGTTATATAAAAGCAAAAATACACATTACTAAAGCAAAGTAATATATAAAAATAAAATTATTTCTTGCTTACTAGCTAACTTTAATATTAAGGTGTGTATGTACCATATACGTTGGCATGGGGAATTGGGTGCTCTCTAGCAGGAGCTTCTTAACTAACTCACTGGCTCCCAAACTCGTAGGTTCATGACCGCACAGGCATAAGCTCTCCATACATCCCTATCCTGAGCTAATGTTTTCCAATCATTCCCTGTATAATCTATTTCCCTCAAATCAAGGATAATGTTATTCTCTCACCTCATTCTTGGTCTACCAACTGGGCGTTTTCCATCTGGTTTTCCTGCAAGAATTTTCCATGCTCCTCTTTCATACCCCATTTGTGCCACATGTCCTGCCCATCACAGTCTACAAGACTTAACTATTCTTATTATATTTGGCTTCCTATACATATCATGCAGCTCATTATGTAGTTTTCTTAACTAAGCTAATTTAGTTATGCTTATTTACCTATAGATGCCAACAAGTGACATGTGGTTAGCACATTGCCTCATTGAGACATCTAGTAAGTAACTAAGGTATTACTTGGATGGCTGAAGGTTAGTTAAATTTTGCACAGAGGCCTTTTTATTTAGGCTTGTGGTTCTTTTATGACCCTGAAAATCTTCAGACTCGGGACCCACTGCTTAAAGTCCCTCCCGGAGGACTTGTACCTTAGATTTTTCCATCCTAAAAAAATCTATCGACCTCGGCCTGGTTTGAACCAGTGACCCTCGGGACTAGAGGCAAGGAACATAACCACTAGACCACCGCGGCTGACTAATATTAAGTTTGTTTTTAAATAAAGTAAAACTGTTAAAGTTTTATACAATTTTCATATTTAATTTAATACAAATTTGTTACAGCTGTTTCAGTATTTTGTACCTTCTTCAGACGAATATTATGAATACAAATAGAAATATTTGTAACAAATTTGTATTAAAATAAATATGAAAATCATATAAAACTTAAACATTTTTATTTTATTTAATCACTAAACATAATGCATTTTCATCAAGTAAACACCAAATCAATTGATGACTAATATTAAGGTAGAAGTCTAAGTTTTTAGTATTGTAAATCAAACTATTCTCAACTACCTATATAGTTAATTTTTGTTATATTATATAAGTTTTCAGTGGACATTCTCATGCATATTCAAAATCATTTTAGATTAGATATTTAAGAGGTGTCAGAATATTCCTTACACCAATTAAAATGAATCAAGAGAACTAAGTTTTTAGTAATGTAAATCAAACTATTCTCAACTACCTATATAGTTAATTTTTGTTATATTATATAAGTTTTCAGTGGACATTCTCATGCATATTCAAAATCATTTTAGATTAGATATTTAAGAGGTGTCAGAATATTCCTTACACCAATTAAAATGAATCAAGTCTTGTGTCTCTAGACCAATTGCTATCATGAGTACAAGCATGTCTTCACAATATGTGTGTGTAGTAGAGGAGTTTTGAATTTAATGCAGGCATATGGTACATGATCTAGTGATTAGAAATTGTACATCACACATTTCTAGCACCAAGATTCAAAATTTTCATTTAAAATCTCTAACCTACTGGGTATTGAACCCAGACCTGCTATGCTCCATTTGACTAAAGAATGGTGTAGACATTAAATAAATCCTACGTGCCCTAGAAGATTCTTATTGGCTCTCAACTCATTATCATAAGGGAACAACCCAATTTGGGCTTTGCCTTATATCTATGTCTCTGTCCAGATTTTCTTCCTTTGAGTTTCTCAACATTTAAGATTTTTTACAAGAGTGGAGTTATCAGACCATGTCATGATCCCAAAATGAAAGATCAGGGAACTTTCTTTCAGAGTTACAATACCTTAGCCAAGAAATTACCCACATTTGGGAATTTGGTGGTAATATAGATTGAAACTACCAATACAACATTTTTCAGAATTTAGTGAAGTACTTACTTGATGTCTCACACCACAGTCAAGCAATTTAAGGCATGATGCCTTGGTGAGGTCCCGTGCTGTAGCCAATGGTTAAGGCAAGAAGCCTTGGCACAGAGCTACAGAAATTGCGTGGTTTGAGTCCCATGGGGGAAGAAATTTTCTCATGGAATCTCAGCAAGTATGGGACCAGTACCCACCCAGCATCAAGAGACATTTGGGTAGCTACAATAAGTAGCAACTCCAGTTTGAGAATACCAGCTATAACGGCTGGGGGGACCTGACCTGCTGATCATAAGTCACCCCTACACTGGCTCAATGATCGTCTACCTCTGTGATTAACATATGTGGATGTGAGGCCAGCAGCCGGCTGATAGGCTAAGGGCCTTCTAGGCCTGTCGCGCTTGGAGTTTTCTTTTTTCTTGGGACTTCCATTGGTTCAAATACCGATAGGGGTAGACATTTTTTCATTGAATTTTGGCTAGTATAGGACTGGTGCTTACCCACAATATGAAGAATTTGGGCACTTACATAAGTAGCAGTTTGAGGTTGAGAAAATCAGCTATACTGGTTGATGAACCTAAAATGCTGACTACATGTCTATGCTACACTGGCTGGATAACTGTCCACCTCTATGATTGGAAGGTCAGCTGTCAGTTGATAGGCCAAGGAATTTTTTTTTTACTACTCAACATCAGAACTCTTCTGAGACTCAAAATAACAGCATTTACCCTTCTTTCTCAAATGGAAGTTGAATAACACTTTTAAATGTTACAATTTAAAATTTTGAGGAGTTCTGGAACGACAAAAGTACCTATAATGCATAATTAGCGTACATTTCCAGAATTGAGCCTATGTTTAATTTTGTTCTGCACCTCATTACTGTTTGTAATGATTGTACCCAGGTATTTGAATTCAACCATTTCTTCAAAATTTCTCTCATTTGTCATTTTAGCTAATACAAGTAAACAGAAAAATGTATTTTTGATTGGGATTTGAACCCAGGATCTCCAGCTTTTCACTCTATCTTTGAGCTACCCAAGTATCCATGGACAATGTCTATTGTTCAAACAATAATTTTTCTCATTTTAAAACCTGATGTATCCTATGTAGTGACATTATAGTAAGGACTGTTTTCACTAAGAAGATATTATGATGGGATTTTTTACCATGCCTATCAGCTAATTACAAATGTAATCATATTTGAAGACAAAAATTATACGCTCAGACTGGGGCTTGAACCCAGGACCTTTCACAATCTAGGCGAATGCTCTAACGAAGTGAGGTACCTGAGTTTTGCACTCTAGGCAAATGCTCTAACCAAGTGAGATACCTGAGTTTTGCACTCTGGGCAAATGCTCTAACCAAGTGAGGTACCTGAGTTTTGCACTCTAGGTGAATGCTCTAACGAAGTGAGGTACCTGAGTTTTGCACTCTAGGCAAATGCTCTAACCAAGTGAGATACCTGAGCTCAGGTAGCTCACTTAGTTAGAGCATTCACCTAGAGTGGAAAAGGTCCTGGGTTCTCAGGTAGCTGACTCGGTTAGAGCATTTGCCTTGAATGCAAAAGGTCCTGGGTTCATGTCCCAGTCTGAGCGTATAATTTTTCTCTTCAAATATGATTTATCCATCATTGAGATGTATGAAATGAATAATAAAAATACAAATGTAATGGCACGCCGTAGCGTAGTGGTTAAGGCACTGAGCTACAAGCTGGAGGGTCGAGGGTTCAAGTCCCGTTGGGGTCAGGATTTTTAAACTGACCCAAACCCTCTGGCGGCACTATGGCCCTGGGGTCGACTCAGCCTCAAACGGAAATGAGTACCAGACGCTTGTTCTGGGGGTAAAGGCGGCCGTCACGCAGGGCTGACATAAAGTGCCGATTGTCTAGATAAAATGGGAGCCTTAACATCCTACTACCCCAAGGGCATCCGGGCCTGTTGTGGGACCACTTTACTTTTACTTTACTAATATTGAAATTAATATACTCAAGCTTGCCATCCGCATGCAATAGTTAATATAACTAAAGAAAAAAAATGCCTGACTGGGATTTGAATCCAGGGTCCTCAGCTTTGCATGCTGCCACTCTACCTTTAATTTCTTCAAAAAATGTTTCAGGTATTCTTGTACAGATAATCACCTGGATTATTTTCAAGAAAGGGGGGGAAAAAAACATTAAATTACAAGAATGTAAATAATTACCTGAGTAATTGTAAATACATTGCCATGTGGGGTGGTATTTCTTTATCTATACTTCATTGTACAGTGGAGGAAATTGGTATAAAGCCACTTGTTAAAAGGGTTAACACAAGTTTATTTACTCTTTCTTTGGCATTTTTCTATATTAACCCCTCAGCGTGGTTTGCCGTATATATACGAGACCGGTTTCGTCCCTTCTGTGCGGTCATTTAAAAGTCCATGCAGTACATCTGTGCTGTAGTATTTTTAAACTCTACTCTCCAAGTAACTTATTTTAGATACATATCAAATTGTGATTAATAGAATGTAAACAATGAATGGCCATTCTATTCTATTCTATAGTGTTCTGCCCAAGGGCAGGTTTTTCACTGCAATCATAGCATTTTCATTCTATGCTTTGTAGCTGTACTAGGGAATTATAGGTGTGGCAGCTTCCCGTTGCTTCCACACCGGTGAATGATAATGATGATGATGATGGCCGGATGATTTTCGGGTACCGTTGGGGCCCTAAAGCTTCCTGACATTTGTCATACAGGTCAGGAAAACCCCCAAAATAAAACTCACTCAAGAAGCCTATCCCGACTAGAATCAAATCTCGGTCAGCTGTGTGACAAGGCAGCACGCTACCTCGAGACCACATACCCAGTTCTAGAGTCACACAATTCGTAAGTTTTAAAATCAAATTTGGCAGTTTTAAGTGGAGGGAATTGTTTGCTCCTCCATAACCATAATGATTAATCAATTACAATATCTTGATTTGGAAGGTAGAGAGAATGGAATTTATTATCAAAATATTCAATGAAAGGGACAATTTAAAAAATGAAGGACATTGGAAACCAACTTGTTTTGTGTTGTTCTTAAAATGTATGGCACCATCGAACATAGAGGTCATGATTATGCATACATAACATCTCCATACTTTGCTATCCCAAATAATATTTTCCAATTATTCCTGTATAATTTATAATAATATCCTCAACTCGTGTCCAAGTCAGGGTCAGGTCGAGGGATGAGATGAGAAGAAGCCGCTATATATAGAGGTCTGTGTATGACAAAGGTGTGGCCGACCACGTTTGACGCACCACCACAGAGGCAGATGAACAAAATGAATGTGATAAGATGAGTATGGAGAAATGATGGAATGAAAATGCGGCAGGGGAAGACGGGAGAAAACCCCGAGAAAAACCTGTCCAAGCTTCGTTTTTTCCGCCACGAAACCAACATGGAGTGACCGAGACTCGATCTCGGAAACCCAGCAGTGAGGGTCTTGTATAATTTATCTCCCTCAAATCCTGATTAATATTTTTCTTGCACTTTATGGTTATCCCCCTACTGGGTACTTTGCTTCTAGTTTTCGTACACGAAGTTCCTATATAATTTCCTATTCATGCCACATGCCCTACCCATAGCAGCCTACGAGACTTGCAATGTTTTATTACATCTAGATTACATAGATATCACGTTATGTTCGTCTTTCTTCCAAGTTACACCTCAATTTCCTAATAGATCTCTCATTGAGGCGATGTGCTAACCACATGTATCTTGTTGACATGTTGGCAAATTAGCGTAAGTGTCAATAAATAAAACAAATAACAAAATGAAAGGGTTAATAAAATATTAATTATTATATCTGTGGTCTCGAGGTGGAATACTGTTTTATCATGCAGTGGGCTTTGAGGCCCAAACGGTCCATGGACATCATCTAGCTTTTATCATCATTGTTACCATCAATATCATCCCCTGGGTGGGAAGCTGCCACACCATAATTCACTAATGAAGCTGCAATCATAGCATGAAAATTCTAAGATTACAGTGAAAGACCTGTACTAGAACAGAGCACTACAGAATATAGTAACGAAACAAAGAATGATATAGAATGGCGTCTTTCATCGGTTAATTACAAGTTATATTTAATTGTAGATGGTGATTTCCTAATACTTTCATCAAGATATAAGTTAAAATGCATTCATTTTTTTAAATTGTTGCTAAAGGTTTACTTATAATTTATAATTCTAAACTTTATCTATTTATCCTTCATTCATATTTTTAAATTAAAGATTTTCATAATTCCACACATCTTACTTACTTACTCACTGGCACTATCAAACCCGCAGGGTCATGGCCGCGCGGACATAAGCTCTCCATACATCCCCATCCTGAGCTAATGCTTTCCAATCATTTCCTGTATAATCTACTCAGATTCACTATGTACAATATTTATAAAAGTTGGAGAATCTAAATTTTATTTGATATAAATTAATTTATATAATTACGGAAACTTGTTGAATGGATTATCTTGGTTAATAAACTCCTGCTGGGGAGCACCTGTGTTGGAAGTGTGCAGTACATACATTACTATTATTGCTATTATTATTATTATTATCATTATTATTATTACTAATTTTATTTTTAGTATCATTACCATTATTATTATTATTATTACTATTATCCCTCTATTATATATTTTTTTTTTATAATTCTACACATCAAATTCGCCACGTAAATTTGTTTTAGAAGTTGGAAAGTCTGAGACATGTGATTTTTGTCTATAAACACAAGATCCACGTCGGTTTTGAAAGAAAGGTTAGTTATGAGACCACACAGTGGGACACTTCGCAGATATTTCTTTTCGGCAAAATAGGACATTCACTAGTTCGAAGGAAGGGCGTAGCTGAAGAGAAAAAATACAAAGAGTTTCTCTTTTCACTAATAAGTAGCTAACTCATTCCACATGCCTGTCGTAAATTATGTCATAACATGAGGGGGAGATTTTTCTGCCACAGCAAGAAAAAATAAGTTCTCCAGAATGTTTTACAAACTCTGTATAAGCCTTGAAAATCATAGATGTATCAACGCGTAATGTGTGGCAATCTGCATTTGGATATTTAAAAGTCCAAGCGTATCAACACGTCCTTCTGCATCTGGAAAAGGAACCCATGTTTAAATGTCCTCGCTGATGGGTTAACTTAGGAGGTGATTGAGTACAAAACACACACAAATAATGTCAAAATTAATTATCCATTTCCGTCCAAAAAAGTACATGAAAACTGAAACCATTCTCACATATGGGTGTATAGTATAAAGGCACTTTGTGTATTTCACAGATTAAACCAAAAAGACCGAGCGCAAAGTTTACAACAAAGTTCTAAAATTTAGTTGAACCTCCATTGTTGTTAATTACTTGGAAGATTCTCTTTGGCATTGACTTAATGAGGGTGTTTATTTCTTCCACTGAGATTGAAGCCCACTCTTCCTGAATAACATTTTTCTGCTCAGTCACTGTCCCAAACTGCTGTCCATTGCGATACACACGCCTTGCCAGGATCCCCCATAAGTTCTCAATCGGATTTAAATCATGACTTCTGACTGGCCACGTCAAAAGTGGTATTTCTTTCTTCCTGAACCACTCCTTTGATTTGGCAGACACGTGAATGGAAGCATTATCTGGCTGAAAAATTAGATCTTCGCCAAATTCCTCATACATTCGTATCAATTAGGACTCCAGAAGCTCCTCAGTGTAGGACTCAGAATTCATCTTGGTGCGTATCCATGCTATTTTTGATCTTCCTTTAAAGCAGAATGCTGCTCAAATCATAACGCCTCCACCACCGAAGTTTCTACTCATTCTAACTTGCTCTTCAGTAAGGAGGTCATGCCAGTATTACTGAAGGCCATCAGGCCCGTCCAGATTAAACTTCTTCTCATCACTGAACATTACTTTATTCCATTCTGAGGTCCAGGACTTGTGTTCTTCAGCAAAAGTCATTCTAGCTTTCTTATGTGCATTGTTCAGAGGTAGTTTACTAAGACTTTTTTTGAATTTTAGGTTCTTGTCTTCTGACAGAATTTGTCTTACTCGTCTGGCTGTTACTGGCAACTTCAAATCAGCCTGGATTTGAGAAGAAAACATGCCCTTACCTTTTGCTTTACGTAAAATGAGACGTTTAGTGCACTCAGACAATTTTCTTGTCCGTCCATATTTCCCGTTTTTTTTCATATTGTGAGCCCAGTTTGACAAAATTATCAATGACACATCTTGAAGCCCCAATTTCATAGGTATTTGTCTATTGGAAAGGCCCATCTCCTTGAAGGCACTAACTCTTGATTTCTCTTCATTTGATAGAGGCTTTCCACCTGGCATTATACGTACTGCTGGCTTGTAACTGATGAACGATGCTCACAGACATGTCGTCTCCATGTAATTGCAGTGTTTTGTTTACATTTATGTCTCTGTAAGAGCCAGAAGTTGACCTGGCTTTATACCGATTTCCACCCCTAGGACAGCGTTTTCTTAGATTTTACGCATTACTTACATATATAATAATTACAAAATGAGGAGACCTATATGAAATTATGTCCAAGAAAATTATATGTAATCTATGACACACATACGGTATTTGCATAAATATTTCACGATGTTTTACTACTAAAAGTTAGTGGCTTTATACCAATTTTCTCCACTGTATACACCCATGTAATTTTCTGCTATAGGATTCTCTTCTTCACAGTTTGTTTTATAATTCAGTTCTTCACATTCATAGAGATTTTCAATTACAAACCTTCTTGTTTGTCACTCTTCCACACTTCTGGTCTGCTACTAAGACACAACTGGCTTTTGCAACCAACTCTCATGATTGATTGACTGGTCATCAGGCATTCACCTCTTAATACATGCAAGGGAACAATCTGGAATTCCAGTCTGGTTCCCTCTTGAATAGAAATCCCTAGGTGGATTTTTCTATAACGTAGAAAGATCTCAGTGGGCCCCTCAGACTTATGAGTCATCAGCTCACAAATAGCCTTCTACTATAAAAGAAGAGGCTTCATTCTTGCTATTGCCTGTGAATTTCAAAAGCTGGCCTAACAATGCATCACAATACGAACTCATTATTTTGTCCATATAATTTCTACTTTCTATTGTTTATTTATAAAATTACTATTATAATGTTGACAAGCCTCATGGGCTTGTGGTCAGAGCTTCTGACAACAGTTCATGAGGTCCCAGGTTTGATTTCTGATCACATCACAGGAATTTTTTCTTGAAGGGAATTATTTCTGTGGTCGCCCATGGTCTGAATTTATGTTAAGTTAAGGTTTAAGGGTGGATAGTAGTTATGTTATTTGCCTCTGGTGAGGGCGTTGGGATTCTTTTAAGATGATAAAATCAAGGAATAAGTCCTCCAGGAGGAACTTTAAGCTGTGGGTCCCAAGTCTTTAAGATTTTTAGGCTCATAAAAGAGCCTTAAGCCTGAATAAAGATGCTTCAAAGCAAAATTGATTGATCTTCTTCATCCTAGTAATACCTTAGTCACCTACTAGATGCCTCAGTATGTTGACTGCTTACCATTCATGATGTCTGTAGGGAAATAAGCATAACTAAATTAACTTGGTCTATTAACTCCTAACAAAGGAGAGGCTAAGGCCCAACATTGGGCTGTTAACCCATTGCAGATTGATAAGGTTTAAGGACTCTCCTGCTGCTTCATTATACAGGGCAAGTCAAAATGTTGTGCAGGTTTTCAGAAATTTATTATGTGAAATGTAATGAACATATAATATTGTGAGACATATTGTATAAAAGGTAAACTCTCAAAGTTTTTTTTTAAATATTCACAGATGTTCTATGTGAGCGCCTTTTGTTACACGACAGATGTCAAGCCGATATTCAATCTCCTGCCAAACTTTCTGTAGCAGTCCGCGGTCGATATCAGCAATGGCTGCTGTGATGCGGGCACGCAGTTCATGCAGTGTTGTTGGAAGTGGTGGTACGTAAACATGATCCTTTACAAGACCCCACATGAAGAAATCACACGGGGTTAGATCTGGTGAACGAGGTGGCCAATGAATGAGTTGTTGATCACCCTGAGATGCACGGCCTATCCAGCGTTGTGGTAAAGCCGTATTCAAATGGTCTCGAACACTGCCATGGTAATGTGGAGGGGCACCATCCAACTGCAGAATGAAATCTGGACTATCCGCTTCAAGCTGCGGAAGGAGCCATTGTTGTAGCATATCAAGGAAAACATGTCCGTTCACAGTACGTTCATGAAAGAAAAAGGGCCCATAAACCTTTGCATGGGAAATGGCACAAAAGACATTCACTTTCGGAGAATCGCGTTGATGTTCCAGAGTTGCATGGGGGTTACCAGTTCCCCAAATCCTTACATTGTGTCTATTCACTTTTCCTGAAGTGGAAAGTCGCTTCATCACTGTAAACTACCCTCTCATGGAACTCATTCTCTTCCATTAATGCGAGAAAATCAACACAAAAGGACGCTCGCAAAGCATAATCGGCGGGTTTTAAGGCTTGAACCAGTTGCAAGTGGTAGGGTTTCATCTGTAAACGTTTCCGGAGAATCCGCCATACAGTTTTTTGTGGTAGTTGAAGTTCTGTCGCTCCCCGGTAGGTGGATTTCTGTGGACTCCGCACGAAGCATGTGCGAACGCGTTCGACTGTATCTTCACTCGTCGACGGACAGCCAGTCGATTTTCGTTTACATACAGCCTGAATCCCTAAATTGTGTGTACCACTTACGAATGGATCTCCCATCCGGCGGGTCTTTATCGTATCTGGTACGGAAATGTCGTTGAACACTAGTCACAGAGTGTTTACATGGTAATCAAGCACACAGAAAGACTTCTGATCCCCAGTCAACGCCATTTTCCTTTACTGCTCTGCTGTTGACATATTGCGGGTGAACGCGGAACTTTAGAAGTGGACAACTAAACTTTGAGAGTTTACCTTTCATACAATATGTCTCACGATATTATATGTTCATTACATTTCACATAATAAATTTCTGAAAACCTGCACACATTTTGACTTGCCCTGTAATTCATCACCCATCATATAATCGGGTAAGGTAATTCTGTCTTCCAGGCACCCCAATTTAGGAAGTGGGTTACAATTCCACAATGACAGGAGAGAAATGTCATAAAAACAATTGGGGGACATTGGTAATAAAAAAAATAATTGTAAGTTTACAGTGTCTTGGCACTGGATGTAACTGATATCAAGTAACTGATAATGCTTTCATTGTTTAAGGGCACCAAACACATCCATCCTCATTCATATAAAAATACTGCTTTTATTAGATGCTTATTAACAGTATAAAATGTAATAGTTACTAATCAGATAAATCCAATTTCTTAAATATATATATTTTTTTTCTAGCCAAGAAGGGTAGAAAATTGTATCCAACCAAACTTCTACTTCAGTTTGCTTTCATTCTATAAAAAGAATATTGAATAAATGTATCAATACATTTAGAGAAGAATACTCCACCAAAACATCTGGAAAGGAATGGAAAAATTTACAAACTTACAACATTACAAAGAAATTAAATTATTTTGAGTCTGTGAAATCTTACCTCAATATTAATGTTGATTTGTTCTTGAACATGTTTCGATTAGTCTTCAAATTATCCTCGCATGGCCAGACTGTTGGATTTATGTTGTAAACCCTGGATGTCAATGTCAGCTCCCTCCTGCGGTTGCCCAAAGAACCTCCAAACGAGGTCACGCTCTGTCGGTATTTCAAAATTCATAACTCTGTTTTTGTTCTTCTGAATATAGATCTTTTCCCAAATAGTCAGCTCTTTTGTATTTTCTAACTGTTTTAATAATTTAGTATCCGAATTTATATTGTTTTTTCTAAAATAAAACATTAATTACAAAGAAATCCGCAGTGGCACATTCAGACCACTAACAGGACATGACCATTTAAATAAACACCTATACAGGTTTTGCATAGTAAATTCATCTAAATTTTCTTATTCAATTTAAATGAAGATATGGAATGAAACCATTTACTCCATTGTTCAGCTTTTATAGAAGAGACTAGCCTTCCTGCTAAATATTGGAATGCAAGACAGCGAATGATTTCATTGACATTAGATACCAACCAACATTGCTAAATTTGCTGCACTACTTTAACTGTTAGTAGTATTAACTTATGCAAAAAGTACATAAGATATACAAAAAGTCTGTCATGCAGGAACTGTGTAAATTAAGCAAATTCTTCAGCATGTCAAATTTATGATCCCATTTTTTGCTGATTTACAGAATAAATGTTTCTTTGTTAAATTAAAACTCAATTTCTGGTGGCAACTTATTTAAAAGTGTCATACTGCACAAAAAACAATCATGCATAACCATAAATTGATACCTATTTACATATACATACATAATGTTCTGCCCAAGAGCAGGTCCTTCACTGTAAACTCAGCATTCTCCACTCTTTCCTTAACTTAGTTTTCCTTTTTGTATCTGCATACAAACCATTTATTTTCATATAGTCTATCATCTGATGTCTTTTTCTGCATCTAACTTTCTTTCTGTTGACCATTCCTTCTAGGGCATCTGTCAGCAGGCAGCTTCTTCTTAGCCAGTGGCCAATCCAATTTCTTTTCCTCTTCTTTATGAGTTCCAGTATTGTTCTTCCTTCACCCACTCTGACTAGCACATCTTTATTTTTTATTTTGTCTGTCCATTTTATATGTTCCATTCTTCTCCATATCCACATCTCAAAAGCTTTCAGTCACTTTTCCTCATTCCGTTGTAATGTCAAAGTTTCTGCACCATACAATACTACACTCCACACAAAGCACTTCCCTTCTTGTTAAAAGCTTCTTTTGCCATTGCTATCCTCTGCTATTCTTGACCACAGTTCATGTTATTGCTGATAGTATAACACCTTATAACATAGTATAACATATTGTCACATAATTTGACGCCAGTTTAACACTATTTTCCCATTATTTATTAAAAGTATTAAATAAATTAATCTAATATTTTTATAGGATACATTGTGAATTTAACAGTTAATTATATTATACAGTATACATTGCAATGAACCAAACATAGCAGTTCCTTCAGTCAATTTTTAATTTCGGGTTTCACGTAAACTCCCACTTCTAATAGTCAGTTTTCCCAGATTTCTGGAGAATACCTTCCTCAGTATATTTTAATAAGCATATACTGACTTTTGTTGCGAAAGATTGAAAATTGGAATCTTTAGAACAATTTTTAAATTTTTGTTTCAGATGAACTCCTACACCTAATGATTCGATTTTACTGGTTAACAAACTTTATTTAATTGATAGCTATATACCAAGTCTAAGTTCTGATGAAACAAAAATTGCAGCTGCTAGAGTATTAACACACGCATACATACCTTGGGTGGGTGGGTAAAGATAGATATCTCCATCTCGGATGGATAAAGAGAGATATCTCCAAAATTGTGAAAAACTAGTTATCTAGCTTGAAAGATAAAGCAGAATTTAACTTAAATAAATAAAAACATCTAAATAATTCATTGTTGGTTATTGTTGAATAAAAATGTCTCAGTAACAATTAAAGAAATTGCACTACATAACAGTTTTTGTAAATAATGCTTTTAAAAATTGTTTTAAGTCATTGTTGTCAAAATTGTAAAGCCTTCTATTATAACTGTAATAAGAACACTTCCCTAACTTCATATTTTTAAATGAAAGTAAACTAAACTCTGATATTTTGAATGTTAAAACAATTAACTTTCTTATTTAACAAATCAAATTAAACCTTATATTTAAAGAACTATTAACCAATAGAATTTAAATATAACATCAAGTGATGTAATAATGTTCTTTAAAATTATAAAAGAATCACACTAGTCATTCTGCATACAACTTTCAACAAAGATAGAAGCAAGAAGAGATCTGATAAAATGTAATATTTAATACAAGATAAGAAAAGAATTTAATTTTAATTGACGGTGAAGAATAATACCACCTACATTTACTTAATCTGCTGGGAACTTTAAGAAGTGAATAAATGTGAAATTATTTCTATAAGAAACATTTTTTAGTAATTTTGAAGTGTTTTCCTATCCAGTGTACCGACTTCCGACCCTAAGAAGAGAATCCAGCTCTACCGAAAATCAAACCCAACCTGAACCAGCAATTCTTTTTGGGACACAAATCCTTCTTCAAAATGTTACAATATCGGGCATGAAGAGAATTACTTCTTCAAAACTTCACCACAACATGGGACAAAGCAATTTACTTCTTCAAAGGGTAACAATGTTTTGTGTCATAAAAAAGGAAATATTAATACTGTAGGACAGAAAAATTCCTTATGGTGACAATGATGATTAATATATTTCATAGTATATTTCAAAGTAACTCATAATTTTGAATTCTTGATGTGTAAAAAGATAAAATTGAGATATATTTTTTTACATACCCACCCATATATATATATATATATACATTATGGTCATGGTCATTTTCGGTGTCTACTGGAAAAAATCGGTGAAGACCTTCAAAAATCTTTTCATGAGAACTACCTCAATAGCTCATCCTTCGGAAGTTACTAATAGAAAAAATTCTCGGGTGGGTGTATAAAGAGAGATACGAGGGTGGATCAAATATAAACCGGAATTTGTATCTGGAGGCTCTGGTAGCAAACTGCAAAGGTTGCAGTTTGAAGGGGAAGTTGGTGGGGGTGTCTGGAGTAGGGATCTTGATGTGTCCGCACTCCGAAGAGCGGCCGCTTGCTTCAGTACGCCATGAGCGAGCAAGAGGTACACATGTCTGTTGCACAACGCATTATTATTAAGTTTTTGGCGAAAGAAGGCACTAAACCTTCTGAAATTTTGAGAAGGCTCCATGCGCAGTTTGGGGAAGCAACCCTTTCAAAGACACAGGTGTACGATTGGCGCAAAAAAAAAATTTTAGCCGGCCGGGATTCAGTGGAAAATGAGCCCCACCAAAGACGGCAACGAACAAGCATCACTGCATTTAATACACAAGTGATCTTCTTGGTGATATAATATTAAAATATATATGTAGTCAATATGCCCATTTTAAAACATTAATTGGTGAAATGGGCATATTGACTACATATATATTTTAAGCATCACTGCAGACAACATTTGTGCTGTATGGGACCTTATTGAGGAGGATCAGCGCGTAACAATTTCTGAAATTGCTTCACACGTTGGAATATCCTTCGGAAGTGTTCAAGCCATCATCAGTGATGAACTCAAATTCCGAAAATTGTCTGCCAGGTGGGTTCCTTGGCTCCTCAGCCAGGAACAAAAAAAAGTTGCGCCAGGAAGTGTCTCAGAGGCATCTGAGTCGCTACGAGGAGGAAGGAGATGATTCTGAATCGCATTGTGACCTCTGATGAAACTTGGGTTCAACATTACACCCCAGAGTCAAAACGTTCCAGCATGGAGTGGCGAGAACGAGGTGTGGCTGGACCAGTTAAGGCCAAAACACGCCTTTCTGCTAGAAAGGTCCTTGCGACTGTTTTTTTTGGGACTCTGAAGGAGTTTTGCTAGTGGATTTCCTTCATGAACGACGAACCGTGAATGCACAGTACTATTGCCGGCTTTTGGATGAGACAAAAGCAGCATATCGCAACAAGTGCTGCCAGAAACCGATCCAAAATGTGATTGTGCTGCATGACAATGCAAGGCCACACACTGCTCGGTTGACACAAGAAAAACTGAAGAAAATGCATTGGACACGTCTGGAACATCCTCCTTACAGTCCAGATTTGTCACCCTGTGACTACCATTTGTTTGGGCCACTGAAAGAAGACCTGAGAGGAAGACAGTTTGGTGACAATGCAGCGGTAGAGGAGTTTGTGCGCAACTGGCTGACTACACGTCATCCCTCATTCTTCAAGGACGGCATCAAAAAGTTGCCAACTCGATAGCAAAAGTGTGTTGGAAATGCAGGAGACTATGTAGAAAAATGAGGTGGTGGTTTTGTATTTTTTTGTTAATTCAATAAAATTGTAAACAATAATTCCAGTTTATATTTGATTCACCCTCGTATTTCCATCTCAATTGTGGGGGGGGGGGGTAACGATAGATATCTCCAAAATTGTGAAAAATGAATTATCCAGAAAGAGTGACAGGATATGAGGTGAAGTGAAAAGAATAATTTTAAATTTTAAGCAAACAAACATTGGAAGTTTGGAAATGAGGAACTGGAAAATGAAAGCTAAGGATAGCGAAATTTATATTTCAGTGAGAAGTGATACATTTAAAATAAAAACATAAAAATAGGGAAATTTGTTATTATCTGACCCCTAGTTGGGTTTAGATATAATCTTACAACTTAAAATAAATATTTTCAAGTAGTAAGATTGTATCCAAACCAAACCAGGGCGCGGATTATAACAACAAATTTGGTGGTAGTTTTGGGATCGAACCCATACCTCCAAAGAAAATGATGGAGAATGGAAGGCTGTTATGATGAACACTTTGGGCAATAGAGCTAAGAAGGAGGTTCATAACATTGGATCTCATAACACCATTTCATTACTTTCTAGGGATTTTCCCTAGGTGAATTTTAGTGTAAGTAATGTAAATTATTATAAAACTAGCTAATACCCGGCATATGCTGCTATACCTAAATAAATTAAATGTATTTTTATGTTTAGTTGAATAAGTAAAAAGAAAAATAATTATAAATTTATATCGTAATTATTCTTAGATATCCTATGCTCATTACCTGTCGTTGCCCAGGAATCTACTTATCCTGGTCTTCTTGACATCAGTGAGTTGAAAGATAAAAATGATTATTATGAGTTATCTGTAAAAGAAAGACATATGCTGTTGTGGAATTTTTTGTAGATTTTTTTGAGATATTCAATTCTTTGTACATTAATTTGATGTATATGCTATGGTTAGCAGCAAAAGCCATTTAAGCGTCCAAAAAGTTCCGTAAAACATATTTTTCACTTCAAAGGGTGATTTTTAAGGGTGAAGGGGTTGAATATTTCCCTTATAGCCTAAAACTTTCCCGAGAAACTCCCGAACATTTTTGCAAAAAGCCCCGTCACAATCAGATGAATGGTGTAGTAATGCATAAAGGACAAGCAGACAGACACACAGACAGATAGACATATATACAGTATTTAACATTCTTATTTGTACAGTTGAAATTTTTATAAACAATAATTCATATTCCTTTAAATTATGAAGAAGCCAATACCGTTAAATCTGATCTGTGTACTTATGTATTATCTAATAAGTAGAGAAATACATATATATTGGTGTAACATTATACTTCATATTCTAATTAAATTGAAAACAATGTTTATATTACTGCAACAGTTTTACTTGTACACTATAGCAAACGTCCTTGATGAACACAGTACTTATGGTGTTACTGGACGTAAGAGATGGTTAAATCCAGTCATTTTTTTACTCCTTTATTCACTAGAGTTCAATATGAATAAAGGAAAGGTGCTAGAGAGCAAATTTAAAGAAACAATAATTAATATTGCATTGAAGTGCTACTCATTAAGAAAAATAGGCTCAATGGTTAATAAACCCCATTCTACAGTAATTATATTGTTAACAAGTTTAGAAACAATGGTTCAACTGCAAATATTCCAAGGAAGCCAAACACAAAGTTGCTGAATCAGAGAGAAGAAAATTCATTATCATGCAAGTAAAATTAACCATAGAATAAGTGTACCTAGGGGGCACGCCTTAGCGTAGTGGTTAAGGCACTGAGCTACAAGCCGGAGGGTCGAGGGTTCAAGTCCCGTTGGGGTCAGGATTTTTAAACTGACCCAAACCCTCTGGCGGCACTATGGCCCTGGGGTCAACTCAGTTTCTAACTGAAATGAGTACCAGATGCTTGTTCTGGGGGCAAAGGCAGCAGTCACGCAGGGCTGACATAAATTGCCGATTTTCTAGAAAAAAGTGGGAGCCTTAACCTCCTACTACCCCAAGGGCCTCCGGGCCTGTTGTGGGATCACTTTACTTTACTTTTATAAGTGTACCTAGAATCAAGCAATAATTGGAACAAGTATCACAAAATAAAGTATCCAGCAAATAGTCTGTCGAGTTTTGTGGCAGCATGGCTATCGAGGCAGAATCCCTAAGAAGCCATATGTAAACAAGAGGAACCATACAGCAAGACTGAAATTTGCCAAGAAGCATCTGGACAAGAGTCTATACTTCTGGAACAATGTGATCCGGTCAGACGAAACAAAAATAATATTTTTTGGATCTGATGGGATAAACTGGGTATGGAGAAATAACAACACAGCCTACAAGAATGGAAATACTATTCCTACAGTTAAATATGGAGGAGGGTTCATTCTTCTTTGGGGTTGTATGTCCTCAAAGGATATCGATGGCACTATGGACCAGTGGGTCCACAATGACATTCTGAAAAAGAAGTGCTGTAAAAATGGATATATCCACACCTTAAGCATTTCAGCAAGACAATGACCTGAAACATACAGATGACATTAATGTACACTTGTTGATCTGTAGAGTCCCCAAGCAGCTAAGAACACCTACATAATATCCAAACCTAAACACCAGTCAGCACTTGTGGGGAATTCTAAAAAGAAAGGTTCGTCAATGGTACATTTCATCTAAAAATGAAATGAAGAGCGTTATTTTGGAAGAGTAGGGAAAAATTACCACAGAAACTTTTTCCAATTAGTACAATCCATGGGAAAAAGGTGTAAAGCTATTAATAAATGCAATGGACACTTCACAAAGTATTTCAGTTGTGTAAATAAATTCATAATTTTTTTATTAATTTACTTCAAGTATACAAATAACAATGTTGCGCAAAATAGTACAAGTTTTGTTTTATAATTGATTAATTTTATTGTAGTTTGAAAATTTGTGAATTTAGCATTTAGTTTATGTTTCCGTTACATTAAATGAATACTTACTAAGAAAGAAAAAAAAATATATATATATTTAAGTGTAAACCTGTTATATTTTATAAAAAATGCAACTGTACAAATATAAATGTTACTTACTGTATATATATATATATATATAGATTACAATAGGAAGTAAAATTATGAGTTTCTTCTTAATAAATAAGGCGAGTCTGTTGTATCTTACCTCATAAAAGTATGAGTTCTTTTAGGACATGTTTCAATACCCATGCATATCATCTTCAGCCTGTTAATTTTACACTGTTAGTCCTGAATGCTGTCTCCCACTCCATCTTTTGATATGCAAGTTCTTTGGTCCACTAAAATATGGAGTGGAAGCTAACATCTTGGGGCAACAACTTACAATTTAATAGACTGGACAAGATGAAGATGGTACACATGTGTATTGAAAACATGTTCAACTTTTATGAGGACTCACCTTATTTATTAATATAAATGATGGCTAATATATGTATGTGAAACAAATTTATTACAAGATTAGGTAGTTTTGTTACACGTGTACAACAGTGGGAGGAGGTGTAGTTACGTCAGGCTCCTCCTGGGCAAGATTACGAGCTGTTATTAATGGCAGGTCACGAATACCATTCTTGTCAATTAACTGAACTTTGAAATTTGGTAAATTCACAATCAATCTCTTCTGTATTTCCAGAACACATTTCTTCATTAGTCCATATGCTTCTTGTTCATTCATATCTGCAATAAAATTAAGTCCTCATTACAGTTAAATACAATTCATAGTTAGTATTTTATTTAATGATGCTTTTAACAGTTTAAGATAAATTATTACAGAAATTCAAATATGAATAAAATGTGTTGTCTGTATAATTCTTACCTCATATCATTATGACATGAGGTAAGAATTATACAGACAACACTTTTTATTAAGTAAAACCTCATAATATTACTTCCTATTATATTTTCAAATAAATTCAAATATGAAAGTGAAAGGACTGACACATTTTGCTGAGATTTCTTTTTTTCAGGATGAAGATTTCTTTAGGTGTAGTAAATCTAAAGTTAGGGGTTGTAAGGAGTACTGACGTGTATATAACCAATTCTCATTATTGCCTTCTTGTGGTACAACCCGTTTTCACAAACGAGGCTCTGAGGATTGAGTCATGGCAGTATAACCGTTCCATCAGGTACTGAGTAAATGTGATATCCTAATGTCTGTCCAGAGACTAGAAGGTAGCATCCCTACCACTGGTCAGTAACCCATCCTAAGGAATCTCAACTTTACTTATTTTAGGAATTCTCACTATGAGGTATATTCATTAAGGTAGAATTTTTATCACTCACCTCATATTGTTCTTCTTATTTGACTATAAACTAGATAAAAAATTCTACCTTAATCTCAACTTTACTTGCAAGTCTCAACACAAAGAAATCCAGAAGGCATTGAACCTTCGGAGGACTGAAGGATATACACTACTAGATCATAAAAAAAATGAAGACACCTTAGAAGAATTACACATAGAACCTTTAGAAAACAAAATTTCTGATTATAAGTCATTATGGATGCAACATGTTCATCGAATGGAGGATCACAGGATACCCAAACAAATGTTAAGCTATCAACCTGCAGGAAGAAGAAGAACAGGACGTCCACTCAAAAAACTTTTGGATGGTGTTTTTCTTGAGGCCAAAACAGGTCAACAAATGACCTAAATTTGTGAATGTATTATGATGATGAAATCTAAATTAGGCGATAACAGGGATATACAAAAGGCCAACATACACTTTTAATAATCAACTCTAAGAAACTGTGGCTGGAAGTAAATATAAAAAAATTGACTTTTTAGGAATTAACACTAAGAGGTATTGAACTTTTATAGGAGAAAATCACTATGAGGTTTAATTTAAGATTAAATTAAAATGTTTCATATCTCACCTCAAATACAGTCTTCTAATTATACCGCAGTTTCAAAGCCTTGGCAGCTTCATCTTCAGTAATCTCTCATTGACCAATGCTGATTGACATAACATCGGTCAACGATATATTACTGAAGACAAAGCTACCAAGGCTTTGAAACTGCGGTATAATTTGAAGACGGGATATGAGGTGAGGTATGAAGCATTTTAATTTAATCTCAATACTAAGAGATATTATTATACTGGTTTCGGGACCTAATTAGGTTCCATCCTCAGTAATTTCTCTTCAAGATGACATAAAAAGAGTCATGAAAGTACTGAGGATGAAACCTAATAAGTAGAGATCCGTGAAAGTGGTTTTATTTTTAGGGAAAATTTGTTTTAAAATTTCAAGATTTCGATGTTATTGGGAATTTGGCGGTGTTATTCTAAAAAAAAAAAAAAGTAAATTTGAGTCTTTTTAATCCTAGTTTAGCATAATAAACCCAATAAGAATTATATACAGTAGTTTAAGGGATATCAAATTGAAAATTATGTCTGCATAAATTTAGGGGGACTATTTAACTCATGTCTCAAATGGGAGTCAATGACCAATCACGTTTCAATGATTTCTGTTTTACAACCAATCAGAGTCGTGTTTCACGAAATATTTATCAGTGTTAAATTTACCATATTAAAGAAAGCTCTTCCTTTTTAATAGTCTGAACAGGTCTGACCATTATTTGGCAGTGACTGAGCCAGTAGGAAATACGGCTACCAGATTGTATATATAGTGCATAGATGTCAACACACAGTGCTTGCAGGAGTTAATATAAAAATATTTGTAGCAATTTATTATACCACCAAAAAAAGAAACCACTGTTTGCACTTTCTTAAATGTATTTTTTCCCAGGTAATAATCCAGAAAAATATAACTGTCATATTTACATCATACGACATCAGAAATGAATTAATATACAGTTTGATGTGTTTCATTTTTTCTCCACTACAGAGCATTATTACAATATTGCGTTCCTTTGGCAATAAATAGTATGATCTGGTTGCAGTGCTAAACAAAAGAAGCAGATGAAGCGTACCTATCGTTTCTCATTTGTTTTCAAACATCGCCGTTTACATTAAATATAAAAATATTTTAAAATAACTATAGTTAAATAATGATTTGTGAGTAAACAGCTTAATTTTATTCATTAAATAGTCCTAACAAATGCCACTCTTGATTTCCAAATTATCTAGATAAATTCACTCCTCACTTCGTGAGTCGTAAATTTATCGATCATTTGGAAATCACTCGTGGCATTACTTATGAAAAACTTATCTTACACGTTAATATAATTCGTATTTCTTGGAATTCATATTGGCCATGGAACTTGAAGTCTATGGAGAGACCATATTTGAGTATGAGTACAGAAAATATTACCTCTATGTTCTGAACTGTGTTGCAACCATTTCCCTTAGCAACAGTGCATGGAGGAAGCAGATATGGCAGTTAAAAAGAAGACGGAATCCGAAAACAGTGTTTAAAAATACATTATGAAAATTTCGTAAATAGAACAAAAAAATCTCCAGAATTCATTAAAAAATTTTAATTTCTGTGTTATTTCGCGTTATCCTAGGATTTTGCATTATTTCGCAGGATTCATAAATGCTTTTTTTGAGGTCATGGGAAATGGAGTTAAGAAATGGTACAAGAAAATGACAAAATTAGAGCATTTTGCGTTATTGCGACTCGCGAATTTCATGGATCTCTACAAATAAGGTCCCGAAACCAATCTAATAAGGAGAAGAAATTGAGGTGAGGTGATACAATTTTTCTTAAATAAAGAAAAAAAAAATATATACATATGGTTACATGTATGTATGTGTATATATATATATATATATATATATATATATATATATATATATATATATATAATATATATGTATACGTGGTTACATGAAGAAATATGTTATATAATGAAAATGGACAGTTAATGAAAATTAACAGTTAAAGGAAATTTTGAAGAAGTAGCTGAATTTAAATATGTATGAACAATAATTACAAATAGGAAAGAGATGTAGAAAGAAATTAAACAATGACTCAACTCTGGAAACACATGATGATATTCATTACAGGGATTCTCTTCATTCCAACTTCTCACAAAAAAGTTAAATTAAAAATATATAAAACAGTTATTAATCCAGTTATGTTATATGGATGCGAAACACGGACTCTTACTTTAAGGGAGGAGAAAAGTTTAATAGTATTTGAGAATAAAGTTCTTAAGAACATTTTTAGATCAAAGAGAGATGAACAGACAGGTGAATGAAGACTACATAAGTGAGCTATGGGAAACCATATATAATAAAAGTCAATTCTTGTAGACTGAGATAGACAGGACATCTGGTACAAATGGGAAATGAAAGAGGGGCACCAGAAATTTTTTGTGGGAAATCGAGAGCGAAAGCACTCAGTAGGTACGCCAAGAATGTGGGAAATTAATATTAACCATGATTTGAGGGAGGCAAATTAAACAGGGGATGATTGTAAAATATTAACTGAGGAGAGGGTAGTATAGAGGGTCTAATGCTCTAGTAGTTATGTTCTGTGCCTTTAGGTCTGAGGGTTCAAACCCAGCCAGAGTCTATGGATTTTTAGGATGGAAAAATCCAAAATGATTAAAAATTCAATTTATAATTATATTTACAGGAGTAAACCTAGGAAGGTCCAGAGTATGAAGATTTTCAGGCTCATGAAAGAACCTCAAGCTTAAATTAGTGCCTCTGAGCAAAATGTAACTGGCCTTCACAATCCAAGTAATACTCTAGTTACCTAATAGATGTCTCATTGAGGTGATGTGCAGTTCACGTGACATTCACTGACATATGTAGGAAAATAAGCAAAACTAAATTAGCCTTGATCTACATGAACCGACAGAACACATTCATCATTAAAATAGAATTAACAGATCTTTGAACTTCTGACAGTTCAATTATTTGAAAACTGTTGCTCTGTGTTGAAGCCTGACTAGAGTGTGAGTACATAAAGCTGAAGGTTTGGGGTTTGATTCCCGGTTCAGGCATAAATGTTTCTCTCTGCCTTTGTTTACAATAATTTAGCTGTGTACATTACCATATTTACACGTGTATAGGCTGCATCTAAGTTTTGCAATAATAAATTGGGGAAAAAATATGTTTATATATTAAATTTGGGAATTTTTAACATTATGAGGTTCAATTCATAAGAAATAATCACGATTAATTTAATTCTTATGAAAAAATATGTGTCTTATATTTTCACTAAGAAGTAGTGCAAAAGACAGAAGTAGGCCTATACCACTATTAAATCTGGCAATGTTATAAATTCCAAAGCTTCTGTTGCCAGCTATGTAACAGTACATTCGGGCTCAGTTACAGTCATTAACACAAGGGTAAAAATGACGGTCAGTTGGCAGGTACGGTATTCATTATTGGTGAAATTAAATGTTTCTTACCTCTCCTCATATAAATAATTTATAGAAAGAATACACATATCGACAACCATTTTGCTCACAAAGAGGCAGTATTCAATAGTTTGACACACAGATTGGTAAATACACCTATGAGCAAAGAAAACTATGAAAAAGAAAAAGAACACATAATTAATGTTGCAATAGATAACGGTTATGAAGAAAATATGGTACACAAGAAAATAAATAAATTTAAAAGACAAAAATTAATTAATGAAAGCACACTTATGAAAGAAACAGAAAAAATAAAATTCAAGAAATTCACTTACCATCCATTGAAATACCATAAATTTCAAAAAATTTTCAAAAAGTTTAATATAAGATTAGCACCAAAGAATGAATACAGCCTTAATAGGATAATTAAAACCAATAAAAATGAGAGAATTGAAAATGAAAACAAATCAGGAATTTATCAGATCAAATGCAGGGATTGTGACAAAATTTATATTGGAAAAACGAAAAGAAATTTGAAAACAAGGGTGAAAGAACATGTTAGAAACACCAAAAATGGAGAAGTGGAAAAGTCAGCAGTAGCTGCTCATGCTTGATCCGAAAAACATTTAATTTAATCAAAAGCCAGTCTAATTAAACAAATAGACAAACAAAAGGAACTCACGGTTTAGGAAAAGATCCATTCAGAAAAACAAAGGAAAACTTATGAACTTCGAAATTCCCGCAAATTTTGACATGATCCAGAGGTTCATCGATCCACCAACAGAGGGAAGAAGAAGAGTTTCTTCTTCTTCTTTCCAAGTATTAGGCCAAGGTCTGTTACGATCCTATAGAAAATTTTCCCTCCAGCGTTTCATAGGACGGGCCGTCCTCTTGGTATATAATTATAAACAGCTTTGGGGATCCGATTTGAACTCATTCTTTCAAGATGGTGTTTCCAATTTAGTTGGTACTGTTTAATATATTCCAAAATTGGCGTAGTCTTCAATTCTTTTAAGATATCGGTGTTCCTTTTCCGATCCCATCTGGTGTAACCCGCTGTTCTGCGCATGAATCTCATTTGACAAGCCGTTATTCTGCTTTCATGTTGTCTTTTTAGTGTCCATGCTTCACTACCATAGGTCATAGTTTCTTCCGATCGACATAACATCAGTCGCCATGATTGTACTGAAGATGAGACCGTTATGGTCTCGAAATCGCGATCTACTTAGAAGATTTATATGAGGAAAGGTAAGAAACATTTAATTTCACCATAAATTAAACCTCTTAGTGATTAATTCCTATAGAAGTTAAATACGGTATTCATTGTCATTCCTGTTCACTGTGTGTAAACATAGAGCAACTATATTTCCAAATTCAAGCTACAAGTGGTGCGCTGTGCAGAAAAACACGGAAATAGGAGAGTAGGAAAAAAGTTTGATGTGGATGAAAAAATGTGTGACGGTGGTTCCAAACAAAACAAGCACTTGAAAACACATCACAACATCGACAATCTTTCCGTGGAAAGAATAGGAAGAAAGTTTGATGTGGATGAAAAAATGTGTAACGGTGGTTCCAAACAAAACAAGCACTTGAAAACACATCACAACATCGACAATCTTTCCGTGGAGAGAATAGGAAGAAAGTTTGATGTGGATGAAAAAATGTGTGACGGTGGTTCCAAACAAAACAAGCACTTGAAAACACATCACAACATCGACAATCTTTCTGCGGAAAGAAAGTGAAATATCCACAGTTAGAAAGAGTTCTCCTGGATTACATAAGGAAAACAAGGGTAGACGGATTTTATGTATCCGTCGAAATGATACAGTTCAAAGGCCTTAAGATAGCCAGGAATATGGAAATCCCGTGCAATGAATTTTAAGGCAAGTTACAGCTGGGCAAGGCGATTTATGACACACCACGACCTTGTAATTCAGCGGCGTACATCAATAGTGCAGAAACTTCTTGATATGTACCAGTTATCTAGTTATTTCATGTTTAAACCCCTCCCTAATTTTCAAACTTATATTTTAGGTGAAAAAGTGCGGCCTATACATACGTAAATATAGTAATTTACTTATTTCAATCTTTGTAATAACTTTAGCTCCTTAATATAAATTTAATTGTCAGGCTTTGGTTGAGAATGGAGATGATGATCTCTTAAACATGTCCAGGTGAGAATATTACATAGTAGTAATAACAGTAGTATACGCCCATATGTCCCTACATGGGGACATGGGTGCTCCCTAGCGGGAGTTTCTTAACCAAGCTAATATAGTTACATAATTTCCTTATGTCAGTGGGTAACATGTGGTCAACCAATACTTGGATGGGGAAGGCCAATTAAATTTTGCTCAGAGATACTAATTTAGGTTTGAGGTTCACTTACAAGCCCAAAAATCTTCAAAATCAGCACTTGTGGATTAAAGTCCCTCCTGGAGGAATCTTCTCTTGTATTTTTCCATGCTAAAAATCCATTGATCCAAGCCAGATTTGAACCCACAACCCTTGTACCTAGAAACAAGGAACTTAACCCCTAGACCACCGAAGCCAATTTCATATATTATGAGGTGAGATATTAATATTAAATTAATATTATGAAGCTAAAGCTGTTACTATGATTGAATAAATTTTTGTCTTTACCATTTGATGTGATATTAATATTCAGATTATTTTTATTCTACAGATTAACATTACCTGCTCTGCGGTAACGATCCAGAATACTCAGAGAAAAATATCCACCATAGCCATGAGTTGCATATGGAACCTTCACCATGGACGCTAGATAATCCAAAAAATACAGCTCAGGTCCAGTGTCATCATTGTACCCAGCCAATAGCAGATTTACGTAATAAGGTGTCTGAAACATTCAAAATGAATCAAAATTACTAACACAAACTCTACAGCATACGAAATGCAAGAAAGTGATTGATAGTGCTTGGGCAATTGTTACACATGAAGGTATTGATGACTAGAGTCCAGATTTCTATGTAATTACTAGGGCTCAGAAGTTGAGGACCTATAAAAGACCTTTAAAAAGACCTAAAGATATCCCCACGAAAAACCTTAAAAACTGGAAAAAAGGACATAAAAAGTGTTGCAGTTGCTAACGAGTGGATAAAGACAATCCCACTGCCTTCACTCTCTGCTCGAGGTAATTTTCATAAAGTTACAAGAAAATTTAAAGTCGAAATACAATAGTTCAGGTGGTCAGTAGGTTGGTGGTTAAAAATAATGGGATATTCTGTGTGAGTTCAATAGTTACTTGCAGGACAAAAGAGTTAGGAATGTGAAGTCTTTAAAAAGTAAAACTAGATAGTATTTCTAAAAGAAGTTGGAATTGAGACTAGACATAGTTAAATATGGGAAATAACATTATGAGGTTCTTAATTCAATGAATGAATGAGCCACTTCTCATCTTACCTCATAGTTTTTTTGAACACGGGAACTGCAGTTTTCAAGAGGAGTCCTTATCTTCAGCTGACATTATGACAACCGGATTTTCGTTGGAATCTTCATCTATAATGTTGCCATCTGGTGCTGATTTTATGAACTTTGAGATCAAATCCTGTTCATCGGGAATTTCAAAATTCATGGATCTAAATTTGTTTTTGTGAATATATATATTTTCCCAAACTGTCAATTCCAATGGTTTTCCAAATGTTTTAAAAGTTTAGCCTCTTTTTTCAATTTTATGATTCTCCAACAAACCATGTGCTACAATAGCTGATTTTTCAATTTCACAATTTTTAATATTTCTAAAGTGTTCCTTTGTGTGAGTGTCCAAATTCCTTTTTGTTTTTCCTATGTATACTTTATTACAGTCTTTACAACTAATTTGATAAATTCCAGATCTTATCTGGGGTGTTCACTTTCTTATTGATTATTAATAGAGTACCAAGGCTAAATTTATTTATTGGTGTCAGTGTAATATCGAATTTCTTGAATTTGTTTTCCATTTGCACCGATAAATAAATTTAGCCTTGATAATCTATTAATAACCCAATAAGAAAGTGAACACCCCAGATAGTCAAAAATCTGGAATTTATCAAATTAGTTGTAAAGACTTCAATAAAGTATACATAGGAAAAACAAAAAGGAATTTGGACACTCGCACAAAGGAACACTTTAAAAATGGTGAAATTGAAAAATCAGCTATTGCAGCACATTGTTTGCTGAGAGTCATAAAATTGAAAAAGAGGCTAAACTTTTAAAACATTTGGAAAAACCCTTGGAATTGAGGAATTGACAGTTTGGGAATATATATATATATATTCAGAAGAACAAATTTATATCCACGAGTTCTGAAATTCCCGATGAACAGGACTTGATCTCAAAAGTTCATAAAATCAGCACCAGATGGCAACGTTATAGATGAAGATTGCAACGAAAATCCGGTAGTCATAATGTCGGCTAAAGATAAGAGGGACTCCTCTTGAAAACTGCAGTTCCCATGTTTAAAAAACATAAACTACGAGGTAAGATAAAAAGTGATTCATTCATTCACTGCAACTTTATTGCAAAAAAATCGTTAAGATAAAAAAAAGCTAAAAAGGGACCAATAAGCCAAAAAAAGTCGAAAATGACAAATAAAACTCACCATTTTCTGTCCTACAATGACCCAAAATGTGTATATATTATTTTGAGCCTCGTCTTCAGGCATAAAATAAAAAAAAAAGGATTTTTCCTCAAGTTCCGAGCCCTAGTCATTACATATTGTTTCCTTGGAATATACATCAGTCTGAGAACTTCGAATTGGATTTCTAGAGCCATTATATTTCATGTTCATATTACATACTTCTACATATTCTGTACACTACTACATACTTTAAAGGTAATCACACACACACATATATATATATATTTTTTTTAATGTACTTTGCTTGTATGTCAAATACTTATTGGACACATTTGGTTATAAAGATTGCAATTTAAAATATTGTTTTAAGTTTATAAAATATTTTGCCCTTCACAGCCTAGCTGACTGATAGGTTTCATAGACAGCATACCTTCTAATATTTGAAGAGAAAAATTTTCGCCTAGACCAGGACTCGAACCCGGGACCCTTGGCTTTCCGGGCCAAGTGCTCTACCAACTGAGCTACCGAGGTGAGTTACGATCTAGACGCAAATTTTTCTCTTATGTACGTTGTAATTCCCTCACGCCAAATGCTTGAAACCATAGCTTCTATCTTTGCAAATGGTGGCTTCTTAGTTAAGAAGACATTTATTGGGAATTTAACACTACTTTATAGCCAGTAGGGCTTCTATTGACGATTTTTATTATTAATTTAACACTTCTCATAGAAGGATAAATTATATTTGAAGAGAAAAATTTTCGCCTAGACCGGGACTCGAACCCGGGACCCTTGGCTTTCCGGGCCAAGTGCTCTACCAACTGAGCTACCGAGGCGAGTTACGATCTAGACGCAAATTTTTCTCTTATGTACGTTGTAATTCCCTCGCGCCAAATGCTTGAAACCATAGCTTCTATCTTTGCAAATGGCGGCTTCTTAGTTAAGAAGACATTTATTGGGAATTTAACACTACTTTATAGCCAGTAGGGCTTCTATTGACGATTTTTATTATTAATTTAACACTTCTCATAGAAGGATAAATTATATTTGAAGAGAAAAATTTTCGCCTAGACCGGGACTCGAACCCAGGATATATATAAATATATATATATAAATATAATTTATCCTTCTATGAGAAGTGTTAAATTAATAATAAAAATCGTCAATAGAAGCCCTACTGGCTATAATGTAGTGTTAAATTCCCAATAAATGTCTTCTTAACTAAGAAGATAGAAGCTATGGTTTCAAGCATTTGGCGCGAGGGAATTACAACGTACATAAGAGAAAAATTTGCGTCTAGATCGTAACTCGCCTCGGTAGTTCAGTTGGTAGAGCACTTGGCCCGGAAAGCCAAGGGTCCCGGGTTTGAGTCCCGGTCTAGGCGAAAATTTTTCTCTTCAAATATAATTTATCCTTCTATGAGAAGTGTTAAATTAATAATAAAAATCGTCAATACTTTCTAATAATTAAATGAATCGTGATTTTTTCTTACCTCATACATCTATGTTTTTTTAAACACAGCACTGCAGTATCGGCGACACCTTTGTCGTCATCGTCAGCTGTTTTCACGACTGTCAATTTTTCCTCCTTTTTGCCGGTAATTATCCAGACTGCCATCTGGTGTTCTTTTGAAGGAATTCCTCTTCAAACTGCCATCTAGTGTTATTTTGAATGAATCATTTCCTAAACTGCTATCTGTTCTTCAAAAATACAACAGATAGCAGTTAAGGAAATGATTCATTCAAAATAACACCAGATGGCAGTTTGAAGAGGAATTCCTTCAAAAGAACACCAGATGGCAGTCTGGATAATTACCGGCAAAAAGGAGAAAAAATTGACAGTCGTGAAAACAGCTGACGATGACGACAAAGGTGTCGCCGATACTGCAGTGCTGTGTTTAAAAAAACATAGATGTATGAGGTAAGAAAAAATCACGATTCATTTAATTATTATTAATTGAACCTCATAATGTTAAAAATTCCCAAATTTAATATATAAGCATACTTTCTGATTGCTTACAAAACATAATACTATAAAGTATGACAAAATATCTTGTGACTTATTATGTTTCCTACCATATTAAACTTTAGGATTAAACCCTAATCTGATGTGACATACTATATTTATGTATGCGATTTGTGTAAAATTATATATGTCTTTTTTTTTACTTTTAAGTTAAATACAGCATTTTTAAACATTTTTGATGTTGATTTTACATATTTTCAGGTTTTGTTACATAAGATTAAATTAAAATGCTTCATACCTCACCTCATATTCAGTCTTCCTCAGAGGGAAGAAGAAGTTCTTCTGATCAACATAACATCAGTCGACAAGAAAGTACCGAAGATGAAGCCACGAAGGTTTTGAAACCGCGATCTTCTTAGAAGACTGGATATGAGGTGAGTTATAAAGCATTTTAATTTAATCTTAAATTAAACCTCATAGTGATTTTTTCCTATAAAAGTTTAATTTTTGTTATATATTTATGTATATATATTTCATAGGATAATACTACATAAAAATCCGGCCTCTACTGATGACCAATCACAATCCATGTTTATCATATGATTTCAGTGTCCACCATCCTATGTTAACTTAGTTCCTATGTCGTGCCTGCAGTGCACTGTGTGAAACAGAGACTTGTATGCTAATCACAACAGTTTTAATTTATATCAAGGTACTTGTATCAAAAGTCTTTTGCTTGGGTTGTGTGTGATTAACATATCACCGATAGCAAGAAGGGTTTGGGTGTAGTGCTATTGGAAACTGACGGTGAGTAAAAGGACATTTGAAGACACTGTGATCTTCACACCAGGTGGCAGCAGAAACGTCAATCACTTTCTTGCATCTCATGCATTATACTTGAACTGTAGTTCCCTTGTTCAAAAGAATTTGGGAAGACAAAAAAATTGGTGGTAGAGACCATAACAGGCCAATCTAATATGTGAAAGATGATTTTTTTATAGTAAGACTTGCCATCTGTGAGCATTGTTTTGATTGTGGGATAACATAAACATGCGACTCTGACAGCCATCTTAAACATACAATCTGCAAGTTCATAGGAAATAAACACACTATAGGTTTAAGTGAATGAAGAAAAGTTTTGAAAATTTTAATAGAGAAAAAAAAACATTAAAAATAGCAAAAGAGAATGGTTTCGAGGAAAAGATGATTCATAAGAAAATAAATACATTCAAAAAACAAAAAGTGAATATGAAAGTACTCTTCAGAAAGATAAAGAAATTGGTAAAAAATTCAGGAAATTTACATATCATACTCCAGTATTAATAAGTTTTAAAAAAAATTTCAGCAAATTTAACATTAAATTAGCACCGAAAAATGATTACAGCCTGAATGGATTAATTAAAACCAACAAAAATGAAAAGATTGAGGAAAGCAACAAATCAGGAACTTTTCAAATTGATTGTAAAAATTGTGAAAAAATAAACATAGGAAAAACTAATGGCAACTTGAATACAAGATTGAAAGAACACCTTAGAAATGTTAAAAAATGGGGAAATAGAAAAGTCTGCAATAGCTGCACATGTGTGGTCAGAAAAACACATAATAGAAACTACGGCCAAATACTGAAACAGTTAGATAAATCTAAGAAACTCACAATTTGGAAGAAAATATACATCCACAAGAATAATGAGAAAACTGTAAAATTTGAAATTCCCAGGTGGAAAAAAAAATTGATTTGGAAGTTCATTGGTCAGCCAACAGAGGGAGCAGAAATCAACTTACGGGATCGACAACCGCAAAATTAACAGTTAAGATGCACTGACAATGTCACACAAGTATGAAAAAACTAATCTGCAAGAAAAACAAAAAAATATCCTTAACTCATAATAATTAAAAGTTTTGTAAATTACCCGGCTCCTGAGGTAATCTGCCAAGTTTCGTCGAGTGAAATTAGCAGCTGCGTTGGGTGATAGTTCGTACCCGTTCCTCATCTTGTACAGCTGAATGTTCTTAGCGATGTATTCTGCAAACTGCGTTGTGTCTCCAGATTCTCCAGATATTCCCATTACCAACTTGTTGGAGATCTTGTGCAGCTTATCTTCATCTGCAACATATAAACATAACTTATAGAAAATCAACTTAATACTGTTAAAAATTCAAAATATTTTAGCTATTCTTTGAATTGACATTCTCCTGATTTAAATAACGGACTCAAACACAATACACTGATGGAAAAAGGTTAATAAAAGATTATTGAAATAAATTAACCATTCTCTCCTGACTTGCTCTTTATTCCTCCATCCTTTAACTCCCAGAGCTCTCAAATCTGCCCCGACATCATCCAACCTTCTCAATTTCTATGACTCCACATTACATGACATTCCGGTTTTGAAATCAAGATTATTTTTGGTATATGGTCCTCTTCCATTTGAGTTTTAATTTTAGCTACAATATCAGGTGACTTATATTGTATCTTCAATTCCATATTATAACTTAGTCGGTATTATGAAAAATCATGAATGATGGAATAATAATGGAGCAATAATTCTTTTTTTTTTATTTATTTATTTAGCCTGGTCGAGTTAAGGTCACGTGGCCTTCTCTTCCACTCATCAGGACAAACATGTATTACATCAGAATATAACAATCATAGTCCACCGCTGTGGTCTCGAGGTAGCATGCTGCCTTGTCACGCAGCGGGCCTGGGTTCAATTCCCGGCCGGGGCAGTTTTTCTGGGTGAGGTTTTTATTGGGGTTTTTCCTCACCTGTAAGACAAATGTCAGGAAAACTTTAAGGCCCAAACGATCCCCGAAATCATATGGCCATCATCATCATCCTTATCATCCTTCACCAGTGTGGAAAGCAACGGGGAAGCTACCACACCTACAATTCCCTAGTAAAGCTGATAGCATAGCATGAAATGCTATGATTGCAGTGAAGGACCTGCCTTCGGGCAGAATTACTATGGATGGATAACAATCATAATTAACTCTAACATTAAATGAAGATTTGACCAATAAGATAATATCTATTACATTATATTCTATAATACAACCAGTTAATGATAGATAAGATTCAGACTAAAACTAATAATAAAATGTAGGCCTATTCAAGCAAGATAAATTAAATTGTTGGTAGACCGACCCTGTCTAATGTAGGGGCAACTAATACAAGGAAAAACAGTACTTTACCTTTCCCAATATATTTTGTAAGTCTTACAGAATAACAGTGTGCATACGCATGACTTTATAGAGCTGTCGCTAGATGGAACCACAAATCTTTGAAGTCCTACAGAAAGTTTATAGAGCTGTCACTAGATTGGAGCATGTGCGGTATGACCAACCTTCGAAATAAATTTCCAAATGTTTATTAGAAATGGATGTACACTAACTTTTCCCTTCCTAACCTAACAAAATAAATTACATGTATATTATTTACTGAAATGTACACTAATCTGGTGTCCACTAACACAAACCTAACAAAAATGGTGTAATTGAATTGATGTTGGCAACATTGGAAGAGGGGGAAAATTACTAATGAGTTTCACAATGTTGTCTAAAAATGTCATAATGTTAACGTGTTTCTCATAAATAAATAAATATGTAAAAATTGTAAAAGCATGTTATAAGTATTGATTGAAAAAGTTTAAAATATTAAAAAATGTTAGTAAAGACAGAATAAGTACATAGAGTAACACTATTACAAGAATATACTATGGAAAATGAAGGGAAAGGTAATGTACTGTTGAGCCCAGATACCTTTGAAATCCAAATGGGTTAAAGCAAGGAGATGCAGCATCTCCACTACTATTCAATTTTGTACTAGAACATCTTATCAAATCTTTAGAGGATGAAGAAGGCTTATAACTCAATAGTATTAATAAGCTATTAGTATATGCCAATGATGGAGGTATTACAGTATTAGGTGATACCAATGGGATACTGAGTACCAACACATTCTATTGAGTAACACTAAGAAATTGGGACTGGAAGTAAATATCAATAAAACTAAATGTATGGTTACACACAGAAATTCATTGTATAATGGACATTAAGAGTAATGACAATTAAGGGAAATAATCAAATGAATCGTGAATTCTTGTTACCTCATATATCTATGTTTTTTTAACACAGAACTGCACTATCGCAAAGTAAATCATTCGTATCTTCAGCTGTTTTCACAACTGTCAATTTTTTCTCTTGCTGGTAATTTTCCAAACTGCCATCTGGTGTACTTTTGAAGAACTTTGTAATCAAGCTTGATTCGTCTGGAACCTGTAGTATGGTTTTTTTGAATGTATATCTTTTCCCAAACTGTTAATTCCAAAGGTTTAGATAGATGTTTCAAAAGTTTTGTTTCTTTTTTAATTCCACGTTTCTCTAATAAACTATGTGCTGCTATAGCTGATTTTTCAATTTCACCATTTTTTTATGTTTCTAAAGTATTCTTTTTTGCAAGTTTTTAAGTTCCTTTTTGTTTTTCCTATATATACTTTATTGCAATCTTTGCAATTAATTTGATAAATTCCAGATTTTTATTGTCTGGGGCGTTAATTTTTTTATTAGTTAACAGAAGATTATCCAGGCTGAATTTGTTAATCGGAGCCAATGTTATATTAATTTTTTTGAAAATCTTTTGATATTTGTTATGGACTTACGGATGGTAAGTAAATTTCTTGAATGTTTCATCTTTCCTGGAATTATGTTGCAGAGCGGTGTATTCATGTAACCTGTTTTGTTGTTTAAATTTCTTTAATTTCTTCTTTATTATGTCTTTATCAAAACCATTTATTTGAGCAATTTGTACAATATGATTATATTCACTATCAAAATCCTCTACATTAAGTGGAATATTTATTAATCTCTGTAATAGACTATTGAAAATTGCATGTTTATGTGAAACACGATTAAAATCTGTTTTATGTAGTTATCAGTATGAGTGTCTTTTCTATAAATATTAAATTCAATTCTTTGCAGTTGCTCATTTCTTATTAGGTACAAGTCTAAAAATGGGATCTTATTATCTTGTTCTATTTCATAGCGAATTTCACCGATTCATCTTGAAAATTAAGCAATTTTAATGCATCTTGAATGTATTTTGAATCGATAATCAGAGATAATATCATCCACATATCTATACCAACATTTAAAAATCCAATGGTAAGCATTGGTGATATGAGATTCAAGACAACCCATAAATAAATTGGCCAAAAATGAAGAAAGTGTATTTCCCATTGCTAATTCAGAAATTTGTTTATAAAATTTCCCATTAAACATGAAAAAGTTGTTATCAATACAAATTTTGGTTAGCCTTAAATATTATAAATGTTATAAGTATTGATTGAAAAAATTATTAAATATTCTTCAGTGATTTTTGCCTTTAGTTTCAGTGAATTTAACCATTTTCTTAAAAACATGAGCAACTTGTCAATAGGAATAAAGAGACAACATCAAATGAAAACCAGACTATCATTCGGAACCAATGTAATGTTATTTAATTCTTCTACTAATTTTATTGAATTTTCAATGCTCCTATTTTCAAATTGAGGTAGTTCACTAAATTTTTTGGCTAGCATGAATACACCACTCTGCAACATAATTCCAAGAAAGATGAAAAATCCAAGAAATTTACTTACCATCCAGAAGTAAATAACAAATTTCAAAAGATTAAAATATATATATATAACATTGGTTCTGATTAACAAATTCAGCCTGGGTAATCTTCTGTTACTAATAAAAAAGTTAACATCCCAGACAATAAAAAATCTGGAATTTATCAAATTAATTGCAAAGATTGCAATAAAGTATATTTAAGAAAAACAAAAATGAACTTAGAAACTTGCAAAAAAAGAACACTTTAGAAACATAAAAAATGGTGAAATTGAAAAAGAAGCAAAACTTTTGAAACATCTATCTAAACCTTTGGAATTAACAATTTGGGAAAAGATATACATTCAAGAAAACGATACTAGAACCATGCACTTCGAGGTTCCGGATGAACCAAACTAGATTACAAAGTTCTTCAAAAGACACCAGATGGCAGTTTGGAAAATTACCAGCAAGAGAAAAAATTGACAGTTGTGAAAACAGCTGAAGATGTGAATGATTTATTTCGTGATACTGCAGTTCTGTGTTAAAAAAACATAGATATGAGGTAAGAAGAATTCACGATTCATTTGATTCTTATTAAGAAAACCTCATAATGTTAAAATCCCCAAATTTATTATATTTAAATTAAGGGAAATTTTGAAGGAGTGGCTGAATTCAAATATCTAAGAAAAACAATTACAATCAGGTGTAGAAAGAAATTAAACATAGGCTCAATTCTGGAAATTCATGCCATTATGAATTTTCAGGGGCTTTTTCTCTCAAAAAATGTTAAATTGAAAATATATAAAATTGTTATTCTCCCAGTTATATTATATGGACGTGAACAATGGTCTCTTACTTTAAGGAGAAAAAATTATGTATATTTGAGAACAGAGACCTTAAGAAAATTTTTGGACCAAAGAGAGATGAACATACAGTGAATGGAGAAGACTACATAACAGTGATCTACATGATCTTTATGGGAAACCAGATATAACAGCTAAATTCTCTTAGACATGTGGCACGAAAGGGGAAAGTCATGGCCTTGTAAGAAAACCAGAGGAAATCACCCAGTAGGTGGCTAAGAATGAAGTAGGAGAATAACATTAACCATGATTTGAGGGAGGAACTATACAGGGGATGATTGGAAAATGTTGGCTCAGGACAGAAATGTATGGAGAGCTTATGTCTGCATGGCCATAAAATTAAGTCTGATATAGTGTTTAGTTAACTCTCACCTTCTCTTTTCTTTTTTTATTCTATTCCATTTAGGCCTATATCTTAATTCCACTTATACTGTATAATTCTACACAATTCAAACTACATCTACATATTCATTCTTCATTATGTGTATCCAGCCATAGTTGATGGCACAAATCCATTGTATACTTATGCTATAAGTTACAATGGGACTGCATTTGAACATGCAACTTATGTGGGCATTCAAGGTGAATCTAAAAGAAAGAGATAGGCTTATAGGAAAGACAGAAATTAACCCTTCAGCCTCAAATAGGAAAGAAAAAAAAAAAAAAAAAGGGTCTGGTACTAGAAAAGGAAGAAATACCAAAATGGTCTATAACCCACCAAACTGACCAGTGCTAAATGGTGGGTAGTCCATCACTTCGGTTCATATTCCATAAACAACAATATGTTAACAGCTGCACCAGGAGAAGGTAGGGATTGGACGCTGGGTTATTGTCCAGGTTGGTTCCTATAAGCTTTCAATTTAAAAATAATTAGAGGGTCTCCTACCTGTTATCCCTTTGCAAACTACATATAAAAGAAAAAGAGCAACTCTCACTTAACATAGGTTTTTGTGAGATTCGAAACTTGGACCTTCTGATTTACAGTATTATGCCTTAATGATCTTGGTTGATTAGCCATGTTGGAAAATTAAGATTTTCATTAGCCTTATAAGTTTGGTTTTTAGAAAAATAAATTTTTTTTACAATGTATAAAGTATTTCTCGTATAAAAAAATGAAATTATTTGTTTCTAGCTAATAAAATCTAGAAATATAAACAAAAGAAAAATGCTAATGACATAACCATAATATCATTCCAATAGTTTGTCCTCGACATTCATATGTTATATTAGTAAAGATGGCACAGCAATTTTATTTTCAATTAAAGCAATATAAATGATAAACCACAGTTTCACCGAAAAAGTGATCAAAATGTGTGTGTTCTAATGCCACCCACTGCAATGTTTGTGCATCAGGTTCCACACTGGACGGATAGATGGTGTTAATGTGGTCTATTTTCATTTTACACACTACTTCTGCAGACCACATTACAGATTATGTATTCTTATATTGTGTACGGAGAGGAATGAAGATTGAGTGTATTTTTATGTAATATAAAGTGTGCTGTATGAGGGATGAAGATGAAGAGAAGGGAAAAGGTGAAACCTGTTGCCAGCATATAGCCTACACCTTTTGAAAAGCACCAAGGGTCCCCCCCCAGGCTTAACATTACCATCCGACGGATGAATCACTATCAACAGCACCATATGCCTTCTCAACATATGTACTGTGGAGAGGTTTGCAATTTAATGCAGGAATCTGGTGCACAATTTAGTGATTAAAAATTATACACCACCACCTCTCCTGGCCCCAAAACTGAAAATTTTGCAATTAAATTAGTACAACTATTAACATTTTCGGAAAACTTTAAAATACCTTGTTCCAAGTTCTATAGCAGTGTGCATGCACAAACATTTATGGAATAATTTCCAGATGAAACCACATACATGTAAAATCGGTAAGACCAATCTTTGCAATAAATTCCGGGTGAGGTCCAGAAATGAGTGCACACAATTTTACACTTACATTCTTATGCCACTGATGCACTAAACACTTTTCAACCATTTATAATAACGTTTTGTACTATTTTTAAAATTTTGGAACCATTTTATAAACATTTCTCATGATTTTTAAATATTTATAAATTATGCGAATATTGTGCATCGGGTTCTAGAGAAGCAAAAGTGCTTCATGTAACATCCGCTAGGTGGCTCTCAAATTGGAGTTACCAATATTTGAAAATAATTTCAAATCATATTTAGTGTTGGTATATGTAAAATTAGTTTATAGTTTATTAAATAATGAGCATGTAAAATGTTTTGTTATGTTAGGAAATGGGAAGTTGGTTTACGTCCATCTTTTTTAGCATTTGGGAATAAAACAATATGCATGTAAATTGTTTTCTTAGGTTAGAAAATGGCAAGTTAGTTTACGTCCATTTTTTTAGCATTTGGGAATTTATTCCCAAAGTTGGTAACGCCAACTGCAGAGCCATCTACTGGAAACTACATTAACCATTACAGCAACTCGGGCATGCACACTGCGTTTCTGTGGAACTTAGAAGAATTCATGTGCACCCATTTCTGGACCTTTTCCTAAATTCCCAAACATGTTTATATAACTTGTCCTTTCATAACCTAATGAAATAAATTACATAGGCCTATCATTATTGTTGTTACCCTATAAAATGTTGTTTGTACATGAAATTTACATTACTACATTTATTGTATCTTTAACTGTTATAATTAGTATAGTGTATATCTATATTTGTCAAATATTTATTTGGGATATGCTACACTTCGGGTCGCACGAAAATTTTTCTAAGTTCTATAGAATCGCAGTGTGCATGCGCTAGTGCTCCAATTATCCCAGGTAGATAAATGCAACCTCCAGCAGTTGGCGGTATATGTATGAGAAATCAGTATGACCATCATTGACACAAAATTCCCAGAACTTGTCTAAAAATGTATAATAAACACGAAATGAACTAGTGGAAATATGATTTTACGTGGTAACCGACCGATATTTTGAATTTTTCATAGAATAACAGATATGAAGAGGTAATTTATTTTACGTATCAAATCACATTTAAAAAGCAAGGAACCTAAAAGCTAACCAAACCTAAATCAATTACTGTAACACAAATCAATTACTCTAACGTAGGTGAAATCCAGGGAACGTGGAATCACATTTAAAAAGCAAGGAACCTAAAAGCTAACCAAACCTAAATCAATTACTGTAACACAAATCAATTACTCTAACGTAGGTGAAATCCAGGGAACGTGGAATCACATTTAAAAAGGAAGGAACCTAAAAGCTAACCAAACCTAAATCAATTACTGTAACACAAATCAATTACTCTAACGTAGGTGAAATCCAGAGAACGTGGAAATGGTTGGGAACATCTGGAGTATTTTGTGTTGTTGGTGGTGGCAACGTTGGAACAACATAGGAAGTGGAGGGAAAATAACAAAGAGGAGGAAGTAAGCAATGTAGCACTACCGTGCAAATATATAAATATGAAAAAAAAACTCGTTGCAACATTGGAAGATGTTTAAAATGTGTTTAAAAGTGTTGCAAAATGTTTTAAACGTGTTTAGTGCATCAGTGGAATAAGATATTAAATTGAAAAATTTTTGCGACCTGAAGTGTACAACAGCCGATTGTTTCAACATTGGAAGATGTTTAAAATGTGTTTAAAAGTGTTGCAAAATGTTTTAAA
Source organism: Diploptera punctata (assembly GCA_030220185.1). Taxonomy (NCBI): domain Eukaryota; kingdom Metazoa; phylum Arthropoda; class Insecta; order Blattodea; family Blaberidae; genus Diploptera; species Diploptera punctata. Next base: position 764,115 of record JASPKZ010008384.1, read on the forward strand.
CGTGTTTAGTGCATCAGTGGAATAAGATATTAATTGAAAAATTTTTGCGACCTAAAGTGTACAACAGCCATTTATTTGTATTTGTGCTGGTTGAGTGGAAGAGAGGGCCTTATGGCCTTAATTCTGCCAGAATAAATAAAGTATTATTATTATATAATTTAATAAACTAATATGGTGTACACTAACTTGTCCCATCGGAACCTAACAAAATGAAATGAGTGAACGTCCATTTCTTATATGTTTTGAAATTATCATGAACGTTGAACCAAATATCAAATCCGCCAGGTACTGAACCCGGGTCCGCTAGTCAGGAAGCAGATATGCTACCATCTTAGCCAACATAGTATTGCATTTTGTGAAAAATTAACGACTATATAAACTCTTTATTAATTAGGTTTCCCGTAATTAAATTAGTTTATTTTTTGTGGATTTATCTGACCACTAAGCTTTGAAGCTTAGATGATACACTTTCTTTAATAACTGGAGACTAGATTTAAGTCATTATACTTACCATTTTTCATAACCACAATGCTATGAGCATTAGTCATATCCGAAGCAATAAGTACAAAATCATTAAATGTTATTCCTATAAGACACTCCATATTTGCTACTTTCTGTAATACAAATTACAATATCCCAACAATATCTACTCAATTCTATTCAATGACAACAATAGTCCTATTACACAAATCTCACACATACACATACACCGCTGTATCATCACAATCAGTGTTGCCAATGAATATCCAAAAAAATAACGAAAGTTATTTAATAATAATAACTGGAAAGCATGACTATAGGTTTATTGGCTTTTAATGGGAGATTTAATAGTTGTTATATTACGAATACATTAATTTTTTCTGGTAAAAATATAAAATACTATACAATTTGATAAATTCCACAATTTTGAAATATCATATTGATCACTCTGAACAAAACTAGCAATTTGGCCAACATAAAAATGACAGGCATATAATATAATTGAAATAGCATTTACAAATATTACCTTCATTTCTTAAAAATCAAAGGAGATAAAAACATTATTGCAATAATGCATAAAGTACAAACAATTTTAAAGATACTTGGTAATATTCATGACAAGAAAACGAATTATCAGACTTAAGGGAGATATTCCCTTCGTCAAAAGTCATCCAAAACTGGATAAGTGACAAAAACGACACGATTAATGGCGGATAATTCAAAACCATTTCAAGGATCATAAATTATACATTGTTCTCTAAACTGTATAACACGTTCAGGTTGCAGATCCCTGCTCAGAAGCTAATCGTAAATCTTGGGGGAGGGTGTGAAATAGTTCCTACACATGGTATATTATATTTTTCTTATCACGGCGCTTCAATTATAACATAAAATTAATAGCATTTAACTTCTCCAAATTTTCAAGTAAAATATTCCATCAATCTCGGTCAGGACTGCAAATTTCAGATCCGGAGACAATGCCACTAGAACATCAATGCTAACTAACTCTAACTCACTGGCACTATTGAACCTGTAGGTTCGTGGCCACACAGACATAAGGTCTCCATACATCCCTATCCTGAGCTAATGTTTTCCAATCATTCCCTGTATAATCTACTTCCTTCAAATCATAGTTAATGTTATTCTCCCACCTTATTCTTGGTCTACCAACTGGGCATTTTCCCTCTGGTTTTCCTACAAGCAGCTTCCATGCACGTCTTTCATTCCCCATTTGTGCCACATGTCCTGCCCATCACAGTCTATGAGACTTAACTGTTCTTATTATATCTGGCTTCTTATAAAGACCATGTAGTTCACTGTTATTTAGTCTTCTCCATTCACCTGTCTGTTCATCTCTCTTTGGTCCAAAAATTTTCCTCATTCATTCATATTGAAAATTTTCCTCATCATCAAAAATTAAATAAATAAATGTAGGCCTAAATGACTACGGACTTATAGACTATCAGTTTGCAACAAACATTCACAAATTTCCCTTAATTAAAGTTCTCCATCATTCTCTGTCCTCTTTGTCTTCATCTGTTACACCAAATTTCCTCTTTGAATTTTGAATGTTGTTCTTGGTCTTCCTTTTTTTTGCTTCTTTCAATTTTCCATGCATAGACAGCTTTTTTCCTAAGAACTTTATTCTCAAATACTCATAATCTTCTTTCCTCCCTTAAAGTTAGAGTCCATGTTTTGCATCCATATAATATAACTGGTAGAATAAGAATTTTATATATTTTCAGTTTAATGTTTTTTTGAAAGTTGGGGCATAATAGCATGCATTTTCAGAATTGAGCCTATGTTTCATTTCTTTGTACATCTCAATCCTATTTGTGATTATTGTTCCTAGGTATTTGAATTCAGCCACCTCCTCAAAACTTTCATCTGCCATTAGCCACCCATTTCCATTATATAATGTATTTCTACGTGTGACCATATATTTAGTTTTATTGATATTTACTTCCAGTCCCAATTTCTTAGTGTTACTCAATAGTGTGTGAATGTTGGTCTTTAGTATCTCCTCGCTATTGCCCAATAGTACTACATCTTCAGCATAAACTAACAGCTTATTAATACCATTGAGTTGTAAATCTTCTTCATCCTCTAAAGATTTGATGGCAAACTCTAGTACAAAATTAAATAGTAAGGAGATAGTGCATCTCCTTGCTTCAACCCATTGTGGATTTCAAATGTATCCAAAAACTGTTTGCCTACATGCACCTTATTCTTTGTGCCATTTAGATACATTCATATAAGTCTAACTTTAGGATACTACATAATTTTTCTCTCTTAATTGAATTGTATGCCTTTTTGTTTGAAGTCTACGTATAGTTGATGTACAGTACCATTATATTCCCATTTCTTTTCTAAAATCTGTCTTATACTAAAAAATCTGATCTGTTGTAGACCTGTTTCTTCTAAATCCACATTGATGATTCCTAGAATGTCATCAATATAAGGAATAAGTCTGCTTACTAATACATTTGTTAGAATTTTGTACAAAGTTGAAAGTAATGAGATGCCCCTGTAGTTGTTGCAATCAGTTTTATCTCCTTTCTTATAGATTGGTACAATAATCAATTCTTTCCATTCATCTGGAAGAGCTTCTTTTTCCCATATTAAGCAACCGTCATATCTTGTCCATCAATTTTTCTCCCCCTGATTTTATCAGTTCTGCTGGGCTCTCATCTGAACCTGATGCTTTATACATCAATACTAAATAATATAATTCACTACTGCATGTTCGTAACACTGATGACTAAATTATAACATGAAATAAAGTGTGTTGTTTTCTAACTAAACAATAAATGGCACAATAAGCCAAGAAAGCCCTGGCTGCTGGCCTCACAATCAGATATGTTAAAAATAGAAGTAGATGATCATTCAGCCAATAGGTGACATATGGTTAGTATATTGGGTTCTAAAGGAATTGTAGCTGGTTTCTCAACCTGGCTATTTTCCTATAGTACTTTCCATTTATTTATGTTACCTAGAATATCATAATAGCAACTTAATTTGAAATCAATTTTCTTCAATCTAAATACAAAAAGAAGATTCAAATAATTATATAATATTATGTAAAATCTGAGAGTCAATCACAAAGCCTAATCTTATTTGTGCACAGGTACACTTAATTTTACTATGTTTCCTATAAATTTATTGCTGGGAATGTTGGCCATTATATTTAGCACTACATCTCTTGGTGAGCTTTGGCTTCCTTTACAATCTTCCATCAATAATTTTGATCCTGTGTTTTTTCTTGCCATATATATATATATATATATATATATATTTTTGCATTTTTATATTTCATTGCCAGGTCTTCTTTTTCATTTCATCTGTCTGGTACATTCCTTAATTGTGAAGATTTTTTTTACAGGATAAGGGAGTCAGTCTTATGCATAACCCATTTACTATCTGGATTGGGAGTTTGAATACTCTATTCCAAGAAGCCTTTTCTATGGCTAAAAGTGCCTCTTCTACCCTTCACAATTTAACAGCCATACCAATGCCCTATCTCTTCCTACTGATTAACAATCATAAACCCATCCAACATCTGTCTTCAGCTCTACATTGTACTGTCTTCCCTCAGAGATGTTTATCAACTTCTCAGTCTAGATCTTATATCTCTTCTGCCTTTGTAGCCATTGGGACGTTCTCCGCTGGGTTCCTTCTTTGTCTGGATCTTCAATTTTGAGCTGCCTGGCAAGGGAAGCCCTGTCAGCAGCTATGCTACTACTGGTTTAGCCTTGTGGACCTAAAAAATCCATAAAGATAAAGTAGATAAACCCTATAGCTGAGGTGGAAGCAATCTCTCTAGGGGAAGGAGACCCCAAAATCAGTCCTTCAGATTGGATGTTGTGTAGTGGACCATGTCTCCACAAACATAAAAATATTCACTGGTAAAGCAGCCAGTAATAAGCCTCGTACTTCAAACTGCTTTAAAACAAGAAACTTACATATTGAAGAATGCCAGAACAGAGAAAGATGGCAACTAGGGATGAAGAGACAGTGACGGCTGTAACAATCCAAGATGAAGAAGAAAATTTAACAATTAACCCATCAGCGTAGAGTGACATGCACCACCCGCATAAATAAATAACTTCTTCTCTGCAGACTGATGGGCATCGCCCGAATGATTTCTTTACCGAAACTAGTTCTTATTTTTCAGGAATAATTCACTAAATAAATGGTTAAATAATATAATTTTGTAGAGGAAAGAATACGCTTTTATTTGATATATGAAATTAATAATATAACTTATTTTCAAATTGCGTAATTTATTGTTAAATGTGGGTAAGTTTGAAGTGCTGATTGAGCATGTTCTATATCGGGCGCATTTGATTTATCATTCTTTGTAAAAATATACAATGACAACACAATTTGTGAACTGCAATCTTATAGAGGAGATATCAAGCTTTCAATTAACATACAATTTATATATATATTTTTTTTTGTTCATGTAGTTCCTCATTGTTTTTATGGACTGCATTAGAGACTGTTGGTCCACGTTTCTCTGCTCTCTTTTTGAAAACCATGAAACTATTTAAAACTTTGTTTATATGGCTAGGTTGGTGAAGGTTTCTTCTTTCAAATGAAATTTGTGACACTTATATGGCACCTAATTTGTGAAAGAAATTCTATTTTGAATGAGTGGCTCTGTTCAATCCTGTTAGACTAGCATGAGGGCCCCTATAAATAAACATTGTGAAAATATTACAAAATGCTTAGACGAGGAACTGGAAAACAAACATAAACTCTATTGCAGATTATAATATAAATATAGGATCCTTGGACCTAACAGACTAATTTTGTTACATGTATATTTGTTGGAATGGAAGAAAATAAAAACTAGTATATGAAAATATTTTCCGTCTTCTAAAGATTGCTAATTGAACAGCATGATTATCTGTAGGGAGAATTCACCACAAAATATTTTTTGCATTGACCTTGATGAAGCGTAACTTGTGCAACATAGGGGTGTGGTTCCCGGATGTCATTCAACAGTACCGAGATTAGTTACAAGGCATTTTCTGGGAAGAATATCACCGAGAAGAAATAAAGCCCTCCCTAACAAAATATGTGTTGTGTGTTATAAAAAAAAATAAACAGAAGATGCTTCGACTGTGAAGTGGTATTATGTATGCAGGGGTGCTTCAAATCAATTTCAACTAACTTAATTTCTAAGGTACGATATTATAAATTTTATTTGTATTGCTGTGGTTTACAATTATTATAATTAGCCTCACGTTTAGCTAAATACATTTTAAAATTTCTATTTGGATATTTTAAATATCAAACAAGATATAAATGTTTTACAAAACTTTGTTTTCTAACTTACAAATTTAAATGCCATTCCAAGAAATCCTCCCTCAGCTGAGAACCGTCAGGGGATTTAAATCCCCCCATGCTGATGGGTTAATAGAGATGTAAAATTGTAGGCTTCCACGGCATGTGTCTTGATTCCTGTTGGGTTTGTCTTTCGGGCTAAATGACTGTGGTCTGGTTTTCTTAAAATTGCAGCCGACATTTGAAGAGTTAGGAGTTCATACAGCACGCATAATCTCCTGAGGATGTTTACCGATGAAATGAGTTTTAAGAAAACCAGACCTCGGCCATTTAGCCCGAATGACAAATCCAACAGGATTCAATTAATAGAGTTAGAATTTTTAACAACTCACCTCATATTTGAAGATATTTTGAAGGCCAGTTTTGACATGTTACATATCATTATCAATTCCTCCTAACTGTTGAATCGATAATGATACATAATGTATCAAAACTAGTCTTAAAAAATCTACAAATATGAGGTGAGACGTTAAAAATTCTAACTCTCTATTGATTAAAATAAACCTCATAGTGTCACTTTCTTTAAATATTAAGAAAATTTAACAATTTTATTTGCCCTATTATAAGGTTCAGTTGTGAGACCAATGAAGACTAATAGTCCAGAATTCAAATTGTGGCAAGAAAGGACACAAGGAATGATGACGAAGAGAAAGAAAAAAAAATCATTGTCTGATATAAGATATAATTATCAGTGTTTCTATAGTTATCTTATAAATAGTAATCTCTTTTAAACAAAATATTCAAATCTCTTAGTTCTTAACAATATTACAATAGGAATTACATAGAATATTAGTACTGATTTTATTTCAAAGAAAGTCAGGAAGGTATAAGAATGCAGGTTCCTATCCCTGGTGTCTCTCAATATAATATGTAGATGGAGCTATAAACATGTTAAATGTGAATTTGTACATTTAGGCTGTTCATCTAAATTATTTTTTGAAGAGAAATGTTTAACTTCTTTTTTAAATTTACAAAGGAATTGTTAACTATTGCATGCCAAAACCTACCTTGAAAATTTTCCTAGAGTGTTGTGTCCAAAGGTCATGCCAGATATGGCGGATACTGGGGAAATAAAATACAGCAAACTCCTGATTATCCATGTGTATATTATCTGGTTTGCAGATTATCTGGATATCCTCTTCCTATTGTATTTATAGAAATGAAGATAAATACTGTATTTTGTACCGTTATGAAAAAAGTCTTTATTTTTAAATGTGCTAACTGTGAATAGCGCTTAGAAACATGCACAATAGAGTAACCTTCACTCACAACCTCCCCTCCCCTGACACGTTTTTCAGATCCATCAACACTCTGAGAATATAGTACAATAAATGATGTGGCTATTGTCAAAAAAAGTGCATCTGGGAGGGGAAGGAAAAAGTGAAGACAAAAATGTATAGACGCTTGAAAACAAAATTAGCCAATCAGAAGCATCAAAATGTATATAGTCTTAATTCAGTACTGTAAACCAGTTAAAGGCATTTAAAGAGACTATCGTGTATGCAGCCGTCAGTCAGTTAACTCATTTTAGAGCGGGCACAAACAAACCACGTTTATATTCGGCGCCTAAATTTTGTATTGGCTTAGTATGTCTTGGAGATCATAGATGGCATGTAAATGTACATTTTCTATTTCCGTTTGACACGTTTATAACCTTGCTGAATCCCCTTTTATTTTTAAAACAAACAGCACATGGAATTCATTTACCCAAACTTGCCTCCAGGCTCCAATGCAGTCGTATATTTTTCTCGTTATAACGCTGTTGTTTGTGCGTGAATGAAACCATGGCGAAAGAAAAATATCTCACTGAAGAAGAATTAGTGAATATTTTGTAAACTGATGATTCAGGTGATGAACTGATTCCTGAATTAGAAGATTCATAAAGTGAAAGTGAAAATGAACTTCCACTTCCTGAAATTGATGTGCCGATACCATGTGTCGTGAGTGATGTCAATCACCCAAGTTACTGTCCGCCTGTTTTACCATTCACAGGGAATCCAGGGGTGAACATTGAAATCGAAAATGAAATGGATATTATGTCATATGTCAATATATTTTTCAATGAAGAGTTTTTCGAATACGTATGTGACCAAACAAATCTTTTCGCAAATCAAGTGCTGCACCGCGTCCATTCACAAAAAACTCAATAATGCAGACATGGAGACCTGTCGACATCCCGGAAATGAAAAAGTTTTTAGAACTGATGTTCATCACAGGCATAGTGCAAAAACCAGATATAAAAATGTATTGTTCTGAAGATCCTTGCTTTCAAACGCCCACCCATATTTTCAAAAACAATATCCCGAACGTGATTTTTAAATATTCTTTCTTTCTTGCATTTCAGTGACAGTAGCGTCTATGAAAATAGTACCGACAGACTGTACAAAATTAGGCCTATATTAGAGAGACTCAGTGATAAATTTTCAAGGGTGTACACTCCATTAAATAAAATTGCACTGGATGAAGGTATGTTAGCTTGGCGAGGACGTCTGAGATTTTGAGTATACAATCCAGGTAAAATTACAAAATATGGTATTTTAGTGAAAATGGTATGCGAGTCAAATTCAGGCTATATTTGTACTGTAAAAATTTATGATGCTAGAGGTATCAAAAAGTGAGTGCAACAGTGTGGTATTGCGTGAAATGTGGCGTTCCTCTGCACCCTGGAACCTGTTTTACGAGATATCACACCTACTAGAATATCTGCTTTAGGTATGTACAAAATTTGAATTTTCTGGGACTAATAGTTTGAGAATAATGGTCCATTTTCTGAAGTGCCACGAAAAGGGTAGCTGGGGTATTTAAATGGCTGGCCTGTGGGTTTAAATGCCCTGCTCAGTGCCTGGTACTGAATGTGACACATGTGAAACATATGAGACAAAATGAATTTGATTACATTGATGTCCTAAGTGTTAGGAAAATATCGGACTTCTTGGTGTAAAACATGTAGTTTCAACAGATATTTATGGTTCCTAGGAACAAATTTTGCTTAAATGAATTGTAAGTACAACAGTTTTCAAATTACAGTACTCTGATAAATACTATATTGCATTCAATGAATGAATTAGTTACTTCTTATCTTATCTCATAGTTTGTTTTTTTAAACATGGGAACTGCAGTTTTCAAGAGAACATCTCTCTCATTTTCAACCGATATTATGACTACAGGATTTTCGTTGGAAACTTCACCTATAACGTTGCCATCTGGTGTTGATTTGATAAACTTTGAGATCAGACTTTTTTATCGGGAATTTCAAAATTCATGGATCTAAATTTGTTCTTCTGAATATATATCTTCTCCCAAATTGTCAATTCTAAAGGTTTTTCTAAATATCTTAGAAGTTTGGCCTATTTTTTCAATTTTATTACTCTCCAACAAACTATGTGCTGCAATAGCTGATTTTTCACCATTTTTAATATTTCTAAAATGTTCCTTTGGTGAAATTGAAAAAACAGCTATTGCAGCACATAGCTTGTTGGAGAGTCATAAAATTGAAGAAGATGCCAAACTTCTAAAACATTTGGAAAAACTTTTAGAATTGACAGTTTGAGAGAAGATATATATTCAGATGAACAAATTTAGATCTATGAATTTCGAAATTCCTAATGAACAGGACCTGATCTCAAAGTTCATCAAATCAACACCAAATGGCAACATTAGATGAAGTTTCCAATGAAAATACAGTAGTCATAATAGTGGTTGAAAATGTTCTCTTGAAAACTGCACAGTTCCCATGTTTAAAAAAACAAACTATGAGGTAAGATAAGAAGTGACTCAATCATTCATTGAATTAAGAACCTCTTAATGTTATTTCCCATATTTAACTATGAACTGTATTGCATGTTTATTGCTATAACTTAGTTGCATTATCCTTGTTTTTCAATTTTCTGTGCATATCTTGATCCCAATTAACATGGATAATCAGGAGTTTACTGTACCCAGTATGGACCAAAACTAGCACTTCTATCTTGTAGTGAGTAGTTGGTACTACAAAGGATAGGAGAGAAAACTCATACAGAAAATCGTGGTCCCTCAAGCTCTGAGGGCTGGATCAATGGATCAACTCCTCATTATCTGTAAAACAATTAATTGCCTACTAAAAATTTTGATGGAAATGTCTTGGAATTAGAATGGACCTAAACAAAGATAAGCTAAAAAAAAAAAGACAATAAAACTGGCTATCTGTAATATTCAAGATAATCCAGGGAACAGTAGGAGAAGAGGAAGATCTATAACACAATGAAGAAAATTACAATAGGTTTGTTCGATAGGGCAATTGGAGAAGATGAATGGAATGACAGAGAGACATGGCAATTGAAATGTAGGATGTGGCAAAGGCTGTATGACTCCCACTTGATTTAATATATGTATGTAAAAGCCAAGGTAGCATAAATAAGCCATGATTTTATTTTTGACCAGTTTCATGGGATAGTGGTCAGCGTTTCTGACTACAGTTCATGATTCCTGGTCAGACAATAGGAATTTTTCCTTAAAGGGAATTATTCCTGTGGTTGCCCATGCTCTGGAATTTAGGTTAAGTTTAGTTTAAGGACTCTCCTGGTGTTTTTATTATCATTTATCACCCATCATATCATCGAGGCAATGTTACTCTGTCAATGGCTGAGATCAGGTGAAAGATTGTAAATCTTTTAAGGAGGTAAACTCTTCTACTATTCAAAAAATCGCCCCATTAATATTAATTTCATATACAATCAATTTTAATGGGGTTATTATTTTAATCATTCCTCCACCGTGCCCCAACCTAAAAACTGGATTACAATTCCACCAATGCCAGGAAAGAAAGCCAGAAATGGTCATAAAGGCAACCTGATGGTATTGGACAAAAAAACCTTTGAAATTTGGACTAAAAATGGAGATTATTTACGGGACTACAGTCTGAGGTTTTTTCATGATGTAAATCTACAACATGAGTATCAATGCCCTTACTTCCCTTCTGAAGGAAGCCATGCTTTGGATTTTTATATACAGTGAAAGCTCCTTATTCATGGGGGATACGTTCCACAAATATGTCGCGAATACAGAATAGTAATTTGTATGGGAATATAGGGGATATGATCCAAGGTTCCAAAATAAAATTAAAATTTTCAAAATAAAATCAATTAATGAGAGATTTTGAACAATTTCTATTAATTATTACTGTAGGCTTAGGCAAGTGCTTAAAGAACTTTGTAATTTTTTCCTGTTTTGCCGCTTTTAAAAGGTCTTTCAATTCAGCTGTGAATTCAGCGATATAATTCCTTATTTTGTCTTCGGATTTCTTGATGAATCATACAGTTGATTCATTAACATTGAAACAGCATGATATAGATGCAAATGACTCGCCAATGTGTAAACGGTCAAGCATTTTTGTTTAAGCAGCAACACTACTTTTTTCAGCTTTGAAACTAATTTTCTTTCCTTTTACTTGACATTATAAACTGGCAACAAAGCAAAAGACACATGTTATTCAATCAAAATTATTGCAACGAATGACAAGTTGAAACCATAAAACACCGATCATGGTGAAGGCAGCATTTATAACGGACATAGTGGCTTTCAAAATACGACAGCTTTTAACAACATGCTTTAGGCTTAGTGACAATAAGGTTTGTTTTACTTTGATATTAATTTGTCCATTTGGTTTGAATCGCTCTTTGTAAAAGTCGCCTTGGGACGTGCCTCCAGTAAAAAAAGTTGCTGATGCGTTAATAAAGGACACTAATGCTTTTAATATACCGACTGGATCTGCAAATAAAGACTTTTTAGCCGCAAATACAGAAACAGTGTTGCAATTTTTTAACCTGCGAATAAGGAACTTTTACTGCACTTAAAAATTCCATTAACCCTTGGTCTAGTTTGAACCAGCAAATCTCAGAACCAGAGGCGAACATGGTAATTATTAATACACCAAAACCAATATGACAGATATCGTCTCATAAGTAATGTCTTTTTTAAAGAAACATTTATTTGGAATGTTTTCTGACAAGGAATTAAACTACTCTTCAAAGTACAGATCATCACATTCTATGTTTTTGAGCCAACTTTTAGCAAGGTTTACTATTCTGCAATGGGTATCAGTCTCCGATTTGTGATACGAATAATCAGTTGAGACCCACATCCATAGTTTCAATGTTTTTGAAATTTCACGCAAGAAATAGGCAATGGATCGAAACAGATGGTAATCTGAAGGTGCAAGATCAGGGCTATATGGTAGGTGTAGTAGCTTAATTCATTATGAAAATACAATAAGAAGTAACATTATGAGTTTCTACTTAATAAATAAGTTGAGTCTACATTCTTTTTTTCATCTTACCTCATGTTTCTTAGAAACATGTCCTACAAGAAACAACCAATACGAGATAAGATGAAAAAAGATTTATGTGGTAGCAGCTTGATTCCTCCCAATTCCTGAATTTTTGTTATATTGTTTATGCTGTATGGGGTCTGTTCTGGCTTAAACCTGCGGCTCTTAAAATTTCACTAACTCATCCCTAGTTCAGAATAAAGATCTGTATTGAATGCACACCATTTGGAACAAACTCCCAGTGAATCACGCCTTCAAAATTCCACCAGACACACAACATTACATTAAAAATGGCATTACTTATGAGACAACCATTATTATTGTTTCTATTACAGTTATTATTACTAAATTATTTGAGATATATACTTGAATACAGTTATTTATATATTATATATACATACATACATTCATTATAAAAATAACAATGTAACAGTGGAAGTATTAATAATAAAAACCTATAATCCAAAATTTTATAGATATAATATTGGTTGATACATCTAGTTTTCTTTCAATGTTGTGAGGTTGGTACCACTGATTTTTATTACATCACTACTTTTTAGGAACCAGTTTTAGATTCATGGGATTATATTAACATCACACAACAAATGCATACTTATATCAAATGACTAATAACATCACTAATTTGCTTTGAATGTGCCTGGAAATATCACTTCTATTCTTACAGTTTCTCGACTTTTAAGGGTGATTCACAATGGGAACTTTTTATATAAAACTTGTGTTCTGAAAGTATTCTACACAAATGAGTAATGTACTCTAGGTTTTTCTTAATAGTGTTATGCGTCGTATAGCTATATTTAAACTACAACACTGAAGATGGGGCAACAGCCTTGAAACATATGTCCAACTAAACAATCATATGAGGTAAGAATGTTAAAAAATACAAACTCAATTATTTTTATTGATTGTTACATGCAGCTGTTAAAGCATTAAAACAAACAATTTTTTTTCATTGTAATTTAATAGTAACCTATTAAGTAGTGTTGATGAAGAATTGGAAGAAAAAAAAAAAATCTGATAAAGTTTCCAAACTCGCACACAAACATTTTTAATTGATTGTTACATACCCAAGTTTGATTGTGAAAAAAAAAAAAAGACAATTGCAGCTGTCATTTTTGGTACCTGTTAAGTAGTGTTGATGAAATATTAAAAAAAAAAAAGAATTAAAAATCTGATAAAGTTTCAAGATGGGACATGAAAATTTTTTCTACATCTGAAGTAGGCACCATGTGCATGTGCCAACAGAAATGGAAACAATTTACAATCCCACAATGCAGCCAACATATATAACTCTCAAAGCCAACCACAGGAGAAGAACCTCAATATTGGAGTCTTAAATTTAAAAAGCTAACCAAAAATAAATTACTCCCTCTAACTAGATTTGTCCTAGGTGGGAGTTTGATCACATTTAGCAAAAATGTATCAGGAGCAAACCATTTTCAAGAACCAATAGAAGATATTCGAGAAATTTATCCTGTAGTTCAATTGCTTAGTGTGGTTTTAATTAATTATTGCTGTTCCAAGTGAATTTAGTGTAAGTTAATTAGCATAGAGTAGTTATGAACTGTATGATGGCTGCACTGTAATACTGTATTTACACTATATAGGCCACATGCATGTATAGGCCACATACAAGTTTTGCGATAATAAATTGGGGAAAAAAATATTTGTCTTATATTTTTGCTAAGAAGCAATGCAAAAGACATAAGTAGGCCTACCATTTTTAAATCTGGCAATGTTGTAAATTCCAAAGCTTCTGTTGCCAGCTATGTATCGGTATATTTGGACTGTGGTCAGTTATTAACACAAGGGTAAACGGGACGGTCAAGTGGTAGGTACAGTATTCATTATATTTAAATTAATATTGGGAAGTAAACATTATGAGGTTATATCATTAATAGTGACTGGAGAACATATTTTAATCGACTCACCTCATACATTTTCAAACTTCTTTGATACCGACGGTTTCAGACAAAATCATGTCCTTCTTCAGTCATGGCTTCCACTCACTATTAACAGTATTCATTGTCATTCCAGTTCACTGTGTTTTAATATGGGTCGATGCAGAGCAAGTTATACCACCAAATTCAAGCTACAAGTGGTGCACTACGCAGCAGAACACGAAAATAGGACAGCGGGAAGAAAGTTTGATGTGGATGAAAAAATGTGCGACGGTGGATCCAAACAAAATATGCATTTGAAAACACACCATAACATTGACAATATTTCCATGGAAAGAAAGCAAAATATTTACAGTTAGAAAGAGTTCTCCTGGATTACGTACGGAAAGCAAGGGCAGACAGATTTTCTGTATCAATCGAAATCATACAATTCGAAGGCCTTAAGATAGCCAAGAATATGGAAATTCCGTGTAATGAATTTAAGGCAAGTTATGGCTGGGCAAGGCAATTTACGACACATCACGACCTTGTAATTCGGTGGCATACATCAATAGCGCAGAAACTTCCTGATATGTACCAGTTATCTAGTTATTTCATGTATAAGCCACACCCTAATTTTGAATCTTATATTTTAGGTAAAAAAGTGTGGTCTATACACACGTAAATATGGTAAGCTGAACTTTGTAAGTATATTTGAAAAAAACTGTATGAGGTAAGAATAATACAGACCAAACTTATTTATTTGTAAGTATATGTTGGCTGCATTGGAACAAAGAATATGACTGACACATAATTGATATATGATTGAACCCCATTCATCTCGCTGCAGGACAAGGGTGCTTCCCTGTGGAAAGTTTCTTAACCAGACTAATTTAGTTACAATCATTTCCCTACAGATGTCATAAAAGAGACATGTGTTTAGTACAGCACCTCAAGACGACATTTAATAGGAAACTAAGGTATTACTTATTTTAGGAATTCTCACTATGAGGTATATTCATTAAGGTAGAATATGTTTATCACTCACCTCATATTGTTCTTCTTATTTGATTATAGACTAGTTTCGGAACATAGTTTCTGTTCCATCCTCAGTAACATCACGACCGTTGTTCTGTCGTGATGTTACTGAGGATGGACAGAAACTATGTTCCGAAACTAGTCTATAATCAAATAAGAAGAACAATATGAGGTGAGTGATAAACATATTCTACCTTAACTAAGGTATTACTTGGATGGATGAAGGTTGATTAAATTTTGCTCAGAGGTTATTTTTATTCAGACTTGAGGTTCTTTCATGAGCTGAAAATCTTTAGACTCAGGACCTAAAGCTTAAAGTCTCTCCTGGAAGAACTATCCCTTGAATTTTTCCATCCTTAAAATCCATCAACAATAGCTGAGTTTGAACGTGTGACCTTTGGAATTAGAGGCAAGGAACATAATCTCCAGACATTGAGGTACATTATAAAAATTAATTAAACGAGTTATATCTCACTTCATACTTTGTCTTCTTAAAGCATGGAAACTGCAGTTTTCAAGAGGAATTCCTCCCATCTTCAGCCATCATTATGTCATAAGGGAGAAGGTGAAACCCGATGCCAGCACATGGCTTATTCCTATCGAAAAGCACTCATGAGGCCACAAGGCTTTACGTTCCCATCCAGATGAACTATATCAACAGTACACAAGCCTTCTCAACATATGTACTGCAGAGAGGTTTACAATTTAATGCAGAAATCTGGTGCATAATCTAGTGGCTAAAAATTGTACACCACCACCTCTCCAGGCAATGACATCGAACATTTTGGAATTAAATTAAGTAAACTAAATTGATTTAGTATAGGGTGTCCCAATAAGAATGCCGGATTTAATAATGCACAAAATAAATTATATTTGAAAGAAATGACATGAACACAAAGGGTATACGTTCCGATTTAAGTATGGAAAATTACTTTAATAGTGAGTGGAGAACATATTTTAATCGACTCACCTCATACATTTTCAAACTTCTTTGATACCGACGGTTTCAGACAAAATCATGTCCTTCTTCAGTCATGGCTTCCACTGATGAAATTACGTGATTGTTGATTTCTTTAGTGAAGTCACTTCTTGTGCTGCCATCTTTCGTTAGGATTATAAACTTTGTAATTAAATTTTTATCAACCGGAATATCGAAATTCATAGATCGATATTTATTCTTCTGAATGAATATGTTGTTGTTTTCTAATGGCGAGATTTGACGCTTAAGTCATTTTCTCTCTGGCTTCCCAGTACAAGCGAACAAGGTCCTTAGAGTGTTGTGCAGTTGGATTTAAAGCTGGACAGACTAGAAGGTGGTGTTTGTCCATGATCAGGTCCGGGTCTTTGCATATGACACATCTGTCGGATTGGAAAACATTTATTCTTTGGAGGTGGTGAGCCAGGCAGTCGTGTTCTGACATCAGTCTGAATTTTGCTACTGCTTTCTCTTTGCGGCCTTTATATTATTTTATTTCTGTGTATAGCTCATCAATTTTTCCCCATGATTTCCCTCTGGCTGTTTGCAATGTTTTCTTTCATGTTTGCCATTTTGGAAGCTTTTCTTAATTTCTTATTTCTTTCTTCGATCTTTCTGTGTAGGTGCGAATTTGGGTGGGTTTTTATCTGTATTTTGGTACCCTTTTTGGCAAGTCCATCATCTATTTCATTGCCAACTATTCCGATGTGCGAGGGTATCCACTGTAATGCTTATTAATTTATTTTGGTTTTTGAGGTATTTCAGAAGTTTACGGCATTCCCAATGATGGTTTCATTTTCTGGGTGTTTGGTTGGAGGTTATTGCTTGTTATCGGGGCCTTAGAGTCTGCCAGAATAACAAGCCTTTTTAAACATTTTTTTTCGGAATAGTATGTTGGTTGGAGTGCTACTTCTACTTGCCTTTACTTAACCAGCCGAAGGCGGTATTGTTTGTGCCTACTGCAACATATTGGACTAAACAGATTGGAGTAGAATTCCTGCACCATCATTTTCACTCTTGGTTTTTGGAGCCATCAGTGAAGACTCTTAGCCCCACTCTGGTTCTGGGAACTTTGGTACTAATAGTTTCTAAGGTCATTTGTTTGGCTATTGATGGGTTTGTATCATTTTTCTTTATTATTTCGTCTATTGAGAGGGTTGCATTGTACAGTTGGTAATCTAATGAGCTTGGTATTTGAGGTGTTGGTTCAGTTTTGGCATCTAATTTATGTTTTTGTAATAGATTACTAGTCTGAATGAATATCATTTCCCAAATTGTCAATTCCAACGGTATATCCAATTGTTTCAAAAGTTTTGCTTCTTTTTCAATTTTATGATGTTCTAGTAAACTATGTGCAGCAATTGCTGATTTTTCAATTTCACAATTTTTAATATTTCTAAAATGTTCTTTAGTGCGTGTTTCCAAATTCCTTTTTGTTTTTCCTATGTATACTTTGCTACAATCATTACAATTAATTTGATAAATTCCAGATTTCTTACTGTCTGGTATGTTGATTTTTTTTATTGGTATTTAGAAGTTTTTCCAGACTAAATTCATTTATTGGTGCCAAAGTAATGTTGTATTTGTCAAATATTTTTTAAAATTTCCCATGTACTATTGGATGGTAAGTAATTTTCTTGAAATTCTTCTTTTCTTTACTAACAATTTGTAGGGTAGAGCATTCTTTAAGTTGTTTTATCTTTCTGAATTTCTTTAATTTGTTATATATTATACTCTTATTAAAACCATTTAATCTGGCTATATTTAGGATATTCTCGTATTCTTTCTTAAAATTTCTCCTTTTAATGGGACCTTTATCAATCTATATAAGAGGCTATTAAATATTGCATGTTTATGTGCCAGAGGATTGAAACCCGTTGATTTTATATAATTATCAGTATGTGTAACCCTTCCTATATACATCAAATTCAATTTTTTGAGTTTTTTCATTCCTAATGATATATAAATCGAGAAACGGAATTTTGTTTTCAATTTCTGATTCTATGGTAAATTTAATTGATACGTCTTGTAGATTAAGTAATTTCAATGCATCATCAACATGTTTAAAATTTATTATCGAAAAAATATCATCAACATATCTGTACCTAGTCTTGAAATCCATGGGTAAGCCTTGGCTAATTTATACATGAGTTACTTCGAGTGCCATATCACCAAGGCTTACCCATGGATTTTCAAGACTTGGTACAGATATGTTGATGATATTTTTTCGATAATAAATTTTAAATATGTTGATGATGCGTTGAAATTACTTAATCTACAAGACGTATCAATTAAATTTACCATAGAATCAGAAATTGAAAACAAAATTCCGTTTCTGGATTTATACATAATTAGGAATGAAAAACTCAAAAAATTGAATTTGATGTATATAGGAAGGGTACACATACTGATAATTATATAAAATCAACAGGTTTCAATCCTCTGGCACATAAACATGCAATATTTAATAGCCTCTTATATAGATTGATAAAGGTCCCATTAAAAGGAGAAAATTTTAAGAAAGAATACGAGAATATCCTAAATATAGCCAGATTAAATGGTTTTAATAAGAGTATAATATCTAACAAATTAAAGAAATTCAGAAAGATAAAACAACTTAAAGAATGCTCTACCTTACAAATTGTTAGTAAAGAAAAGAAGAATTTCAAGAAAATTACTTACCATCCAATAGTACATGGGAAATTTCAAAAAAATATTTGACAAATACAACATTACTTTGGCACCAATAAATGCCTAACTGCTGTGAATCGACTAATGGATTTGTTCGGACTCACTTGAACACTATCTCTCACAATGACGATGTTCTAAACAGACCGCGTACGACGAGTGCATTCGGGTGTTGGAATGTTTGCAGTGTTCCCTGTTGCCTCGAATTTCGTCATCAGCTTCCGAACAGATGACTCATTAGGTGCATTGTTCCGGCCTAAGAGCGCACAAAGCCTTCGAACAGTTTGAGTATAACACCATTCTGGTAATGAGTTTTCACAATTAAAACTCTTTGTTCAGCAGTGTAACGCTCCATATCCAGTAATTGCAACAAAGTGTAGATAGAGTGCTGCCAACCTCATAGTAAAAAAATGGCAGCCAATTCAAATCTGGTGTTCTTATTGGAACACCCTATATAATAATTACAAGTTTCAATCCTCCTGGGTATTGAACTCAAACCTACTGGTCAGGAAACAGGCATGCTAACTACTTGAGCCAGCATGGCGGACAGTTTGACAGAAGTTGTGTAAGGTATTTTGTAAGTCATGTCCCATGTTGGAAATTTGAATCCAAAATCTTTTGATAACCTCAATATATACATTATTCATTAGCAATTTGTTAAATGTCATATAAAGTTTTATATAAAAAGTTGCTAATGTGAACAGGTCTTAAGAAAGATAGAGTTTTGTAAAATAAATATTAAAGAACACATTTGAATCCAGTCTTCATGTCTGACTTATCATTCACAATCTCCTGGCTCTTGACTCTGATAGTTGGAGCGTTGTTGCTGATTGCAGTACTGATGAAATTGGATTATGTTCATTGGATCATCAGCACTATTCACAGCACTATCAGGAGGAGATTTCTCCCATTTTCCTTCTGACGGTGGTGATTTCTTGAACTCTCTAAGAGCTGACATTTGATTTACTCCGGCAGTTGTTTGTGGTAGGCTTGTAGGTACTGTAGCCAATAATCCTGCAACAATATCAAATAAAATATATTTCATTAAAATTATATTAATCTTTTTATTCTTTGGTAAATGCAGAAAGTACATAACTGTCAGCTATACAATCTTTATGGGAAACCAGATGTAATAAGAATAGTTAATTCTTATGGCCTGTGATGGGCAGGACATGTCGCACAAATTAATTGAAAAGGGGCATGGAAACTTCTTGTAGGAGAATTAGAGGTAAAGGAGCATGGAAACTTGTAGTAGGAAAGCCAGAAGGGAAGCATCCAATATGTATGCCAAGAATTATGATAATTCATGATTGATCCGTGTTCATCCCGCTCAGGATATGGGTGCTCCCCTAGTAGGAAATTCCTTAACCAGACTTATTTAGTTATGAATTAATGAGTCACTTTTTACATCTTACTTACCTCATAGTTTATGAAAAAACGTAAACTATGAGGTAAGATGTAAAAAATGATTCAATATTCATTAACTACGAAACTAATGTTATTTCCCATGTTTAACTATGAATTATTTAGTTATGCTTATTTACTTATAGATGTCAGCAAGGGACATATGGTAAGTACATGCCTCAAGGAGACATCTAATGAGAAATTAAGGTATTAATATCGAGTGGGGAACATATTTTTAATAACTCACCTCATACAATTTTAAATTTCTTTAACACCATTGGTTTCAAACAAATTTTTCGTTCATCTTCAGTCATGACTCCCAACTGTTGAAATTCTCTGTTTGTTGATTTCTCTATGGTTACCTCTTCTCCCAAAAGAATAAATATCAATCGATGAACTTCGATATTCCTGTAGAGAAAAATTTGATTTCGAAATTTATAAATCCAACCAAAGATGGCAGCACTAGAGGTAACCATAGAGAAATCAACAAACAGAGAATTTCAACAGTTGGAGTCATGACTGAAGGTGGACGAAAAATTCGTTTGAAACCAATGGTATCAAAGAAATTTGAAATTGTATGAGGTGAGTTATTAAAAATATGTTCTCCACTCAATATTAATGATATAACCTGATAATGTTTACTTCCCAACATTAATTTAAATATAATTAAGGTATTATTAGGATGGCTGGAGGTTGGTTAAATTTTGCTCAGAGATCTTTTCATTCAGACTTGAGGTTCTTTAATGAGCCCAAAAATCTTCAGAGTTGGGACCCGTGGTTTAAAGTTTCTCCCTGAATAATTGTCCCTTGAATTTTTTCATCCTAAAAAATCTATCGATACCCAATAACCTTGGGACTAGAAGCAAGAAACATAACCATTAGACCACTGCTGCAGACAAGAATGACATGGGAGAATAACAGTAACCATAATTTGAGGGAGGTGAATTATACAGACAATGACTGGAAAAAAATTAGTTGAGGATACGGTAATTTATACCTTATCCGCCCTTTGAGTAATCCTAACATAAAACAAATGCCAATTGTATCCTTCCGCCATTCGCGCCACTATAACTGTCATATTGACAGGGAGCATGTGTGAAGTATATAAGACATCCTTCTTCTTCTTCTTCTTCTTCCTTCCAAGTATCAGGCCAAAGCCTGTTACGATCCTATAGAAAATTTTCTCTCCAGCGTTTCATAGGACGGCCCAGTGATCTTCGTCCTCTTGGTATATAATTATAAACAGCTTTGGGGATCCGATTTGAACTCATTCTTTCAAGATGGTGTTTCCAATTTAGTTGGTACTGTTTAATATATTCCAAAATTGGCGTAGTCTTCAATTCTTTTAAGATATCGGTGTTCCTTTTCCGATCCCATATGGTGTAACCTGCTGTTCTGCACATGAATCTCATTTCACAAGCCGTTATACTGCTTTCATGTTGTCTTTTTAGTGTCTGTATATAAGACATGTGATATATAATTCATTTTTGAAAAAGAAATTATGCATTATTAACCGAATTGCGTTTGCCACAAATTCATCACACTTATCAAAAGCACGTAGCACACGTTTCCTTTTTTTTTACGGGGAGTTACAACCTTACCATATGTTGTTTTTTCTTTCTTTCTGAGCTCTATTAATACTTGTACATGACACACTGGTAAACTCAGATATTAAATTCACTATATCTTTTACTGGAAGTTCTGGATACTTTTCACTAAACTGTGAAATACATTTAAAATATCTGTTTTTTTGACCACTAGTCAAAGGTTTTCCAGACTTGTGTTTTACAAATTTAGATGGCGACATGGCAACAGAAGACTTGACACTTTCAGCCATGTTGTCGACTGAAGCATGACTCAAATGCTTCATCCATATGTACTAAACTATTTTAAGTTGTAATTATTGATTAGATATATTTTAGAATATTTTCTATGTTTTAAATAATATTATTTTCATTCAAGAAGAATAACAAGTGTATTCAGAGGACGTATTTTTAATTTAATGAAGGGAATTACTTTTTCGCGTACTTATTGCTTCTACATTGTACATCGTTGTCAATAACCAATCAAAAGTGAGCAGGTCACATGGTTTTGTTTTGATGAAGATCCAATTTAAGAGCAGATAGCATATAGTCTATATACCCATACACTCTCAAGTGGGATAAGGTTTCTCTCTAAGTTACTTAGGGCCACATGCAAATACATTAGTCTCTGGTGAGCTGAGTTTTCTGTGAGCATGTGCAAAGTTCGAATTAGCGAGTTGCTGACTGGTCATGCATAAAAGTAGTTTTTTTTTGTAATATTGGCAAGAATATTCCCAGTATTCTCAGCGATAAACCCACCTCCGTTATTTTCGCCTGCTAGAGGAGTGCATTTACGCTTGCGTCTCGCAAATAAAACCGTATACAACAACGTCTGCATCGCGCGATATTATGCCGATTCTCCTGTTCTTGAATTCCTTGGTAGACTCTATCAAATTCCTCTTCTCCGCAAATACCGAAAACATGATCGAAGTCTTCAAGGTCCGACATCTTGGATAAAGCAGCAAGGTTTCAAAGTACATCGGTTACCATTGGGTTGCTCACGATTCGTTCTCTGCAAAGTCACCTCGCCAGGTAGCTTAGGAATTTCGACAATGATTATCGCATAAACAGACCTTTGAGTACACAAAAAGTCTTTGGATGCAACTTTCTCAGCAGAGAACGACTTGTACGGTCTAATGCATTCATAGATATGACCCTTAATCATGCTTATTTTCCTATAGATCTCAGCAAATGACATGTGGTTAGCACATCACCTCAGAGAGACACACAGTAGGCAATTAAGTATTATTTTTGATGGCAAAGGCTGATTAAATTTTACTAAGAGGCTCTAATTTAAGCTTAAGATTCTTTTACAAACCTGAAAATCTTCAGTCCCAGAACCCATGGCTTAAAGTTCCTCCTGGAGAACTTGTCCCTTGGATTTACAAAAAAACTGTGAGATTTTAAATGAACTGGAAACTAAGCCATCTGGAATACAGTGTTAGACCAATTAGAAATGTCATCTTGAAAGAATGAACATTATTAGAATTCCAAAGTCAGTTGACAAATATGTACCAGACGATCGAAGATCTGTGGGTCGTTCTACAAAGGGGTGGTGTGAAAATTTTGTGAGAGACAGTAACAGGCCTTGAGGTTTAATATTTGTTAGCAAGAATAAAAAGAAGAAAAATAAAATAAGAAAAAGAAAAGGAAGAAGTAGAAGAATTAGAAGTAGAAGAAGCTAATTTTAAGAGTAGTGTAGAAAATCCCCATTTCATGAAAAAATATTTAAATTATTCACATATATAGTCCAATATCAATTTTTAAGAGAAATAATTCTGTCTAAACTGGGACTTGAACACAAAACCTGTCATTTTGTTTAAGCATGAGCTCCCATTGATGTTTATCTAACAGTGGCAGTTCCAGCCTAAACTGGCTGAAGATTCATTATAATTTACTAACTCATGCCACTAACAATCCCATAGGTTCATGGCCATTACAGACTAAGCTCTCCATATATTCTTATCCTGAGCTAATTTTTATCAATCATCCCCTGTATAATTTATTTCTCTCAAATCACGATTAATGTTATTCTCCTGCCACATTCTTGGCCTACCTACTGGGTTTTCTATTCTCCTGCCATATTCTTGGCCTACCTACTGGGTTTTCTACAAGGAGTTTCGATGCCCCTCTTTCATTCCCCATTTATTTCATATGTTCTGCCCATTGCAGTGTACAAGACTTAATTGTTCTTATTACATATGGTTCCCTATAAAGATCATGTAGCTCAATGTTATTTACTCTTCTCCATTCACCTGTCTGTTCATCTCTCTTTGGTTAAATATTTTCCTAAGAACTTTGTTCTCAAATACTCATAATATTTTCTCCTCCCTTTAAAGTAAGATTCCATGTTTCACATCCATATAATATATTGGGGAAAATAATATATTTTCAGTTTAATGTTTGGCGCTGTGGAAGCTAGCAGCACTTAAATGCAATTATAAAATGATATATTAAAAATATTTAGAATTTAATTATCTTTAATACATTATACTCATAAATATGGAAAAAACAGACTATTTCCTGTCATGACCACTCTGGTTACAACAGTTATTCTCAACATTTTTAAAATTCACAGTTATTCACAGTTTAAAATAACTCAATTATTCTATGAACCAGCAATAACCATATTTTAACCAGCGATAAACCCATGGCTCTGTCGATAACACAGCTTCTCTGTTGATAATAACTGATTTATGTCTGAATTTAACCGCGTAAAACACAAACAAATGTACATATTTAACCGCATAAAAAAAAGAGGGTGTTTTATGGGATTCACCTTAGGTTAGAGTAATTGAATTAGGGGTGCACCGAATTAGGTTAGTTAGCGTTTAGGTCGTTATAATTTAAATGTAAATACGTAAAAAAATTATCTCTTCTATGGAAATTCAAAATGGCTGACGGTTACAACGCAAAAACATATTTACAATAGTAAATTACACATTACATTAAAATACTTTCACAATGGTAATTTTCTGGACATAAATGTTACAAATATCACCTAGTAATGGGATAAATTACATTAAAAATGTCTTAAGTTGTGTAAGTAAATACGTGGTTATGTTCAACTCCACCTAATGTTTTTTTTAAAGAGAAGTTGGGATGAGAAAAATCCATGTAATGCATAATAACATGCATTTCTGGAATTGAACCTATGTTTAATTCCTTTGTGCACCTCATTCCTGTTTGTAATTATTGTTCCTAGGTATTTGAATTCAGCCACTTCTTCAAAATTTCTCTCTTTTGCCATTAAGTGTCCATTTCCATTATATAATGTATTTCTATGTGTGACCAAATATTTAGTTTTATTGATGTTTACTTCTAGCCCCAATTTTTTTGTGTTACTCAATAGAGTGTGCATGTTAGTCCTTAGTATCTTCTCACAATTGCCTAATAATACGTAATCTGCTTCAAAGTCAACTTAATATTGATAAGTGAAGTTATATCATATATAAGAAATATATATATAGAATAATTTTACATATCTAGGATGCAATATCTCATATGAAGAAGAAAAGGATGTAAATGCAAAAATATCTAAATTTTTAAGAATTTTAGGGTTCATAAATTCTATCTTCAAGCCACAGTTAGTCCAAAAGCATTCAAGACTGAAAGTGTATAAAACACTGGCTCTTCCAACTCTTTTGTATGGTAGCGAAGTATGGACGTTGAAACAGAAGGATATACAGAGACTTAGATGTGCTGAAATGAGATATCTTCGGAGGACTGCAGGATACACACTACTAGATAACAAAAAAAATGAAGACATCTTAGAAGAATTACACATGGAATCTTTAGAAAACAAAATTTCTGATTATAAGTCAAGATGGATGCAACATGTTCATCGAATGGAAGATCACAGAATACCCAAACAAATGTTAAGATATCAACCTGCAGGAAGAAGAAGACCAGGACGTCCACTCAAAAGACTTCTGGATGGTGTTTCTCTTGAGGCCGAAACAGGTCAACAAATGGCCTAAATTCGTGAATGTACTATGATGATGATGAAGTTATATCAATACCAAATTAAATTACAAGAGTTTTATAAATATATATATGTATATAGTTTTCATAAGTAATGCCACGAATGATTTCCAAATTTATTTAGAGGATTTGGAAATAAAGAGTGACATTTGTTGGGACTATTTAAGAAATAAAATTAAGCTGTTTACTCACAAATCATTATTTAAATATAGTTATTTTAAAATAGTTATATATTTAATGTAAACAACTAAGTTTAAAAACAAATGAGAAATGTTTGGTTATGTTTCATTTGTTCATCACGGCAACTTAATCATACTATTTAATGTCAAATAGGATCGCAATATTGTAAGAATGTACCCTAGTGGAAAAAAATAAAACACATCAAATTGTATATTATAACCAACATTATAGGTTATTAATTTATTTTTTTTCGGAAACAACTCAGTAAAATCAGTATTTAAAACACAATTATTGAACACACAATTGTCAAGTGTTTATGTCAAAGGAATCTGTTCATTCTATATTCAACATGTTTGTTAGAGAGTCAGTCACTGCAAAATAATGCTCTGACCTGTTCACAATATTAAAATGGAGCGTTTTTCTTATTTTGGTAATCAAAATTTGATAATTTGAAACACGACTGTGATTGGTTGTAAAACAAAATTCATTGAAATGTGATTGGTCATTGACTCCCATTTGGGGCATGAGTTAAATAATCAGCGAAATTGTTTATTTAAATATATTTAGATCAAAATTATTCAGCATATTTATACATCTGTGAAGCTACCTATGAAAGAAGATTTAGTAGGGAAATCAAATACAGTCCACAAGCAAAAAATTACAGTCCATTTCTACCAGGACTTGTTCTATGTGCTCACAGTCATACCAGAGACAAAATATATAAAGGCAAGCAATATATCCCCTCGCCTCTCATGTCACTTGATTTCCAGGAGGCTCAAAAAGAGAAAAAGCACATCCACACTTGTAAAGCTTGTCTATGCGAGATCTCCACAGTATAAATACATTCCTGATTCAAAATATCTGGATATTTAAGGAACTCTTTAAAAAATATAAGGACATTATTTATCATTACAATTATTCGTTATGTTCATAAATTAAATTTTTCTTAGGGATTGAATTAATCTCTGAACATATAAGATGCACTGCCCCTGATATCTGTACATATCATTTATTTCTTAACTGTAAGTTATTATTAAAACATATTTTTTAAAACTAAATTATGCTGTAGTTTTGTGACACATGAACTGCTCACCTACAGTGCTACAGTGGGACACCTCTTTGCAGAAGAATCTTCCCCAGTTCCTGTAAAATTGTTAAAAAATCATTTATCACATTTTTTGTGTTTTTAAATGATATTCTCTTCTATATTTTAAATAAAAATATTATATAATAAAATAACATGAAATGAAATAGAATAAATTATTTCGTAAAAAAGGATAGTAACAAAGGATTTAAGAAGAATTCAAGAAACAGAGATGAAGTTTTTAAGAAGCATGCTTGTAAAAACCAGGTGAGTTAGAATAGAGAATACTAAAGTAAGAGAAATTTTGAAGTTGGAGAAAATACAAGATGAAATGAAAGATAGTACAATAAGATGGTATGAAAGATTATATTAAAATGCTTCATACCTCTCCTCATATCCAGTCTTCTAAGTAGACTGCAATTTTGAATCCTTGGTGGATTCATCTTCAGTACCCTCTTGATGACTGATGTTATGTCGATCAGAACTACTTTTTCTTCCCTCTGTTGGTGAACTGATAAACCTCCAGATCCAATCAGAATCTGCAGGAATTTCGAAGTTCATAAGTTTTTCTTTGTTGTTTTTTTTTAATGTGGGGATTTTTTTTTTCTCAAACCATGAGTTCATTTTGTTTTTCTATTTGTTTAATTAGACTGGGTTTTGATTTAATTAGATGTTTTTCAGACCAATCATGAACAGCTACTGCTGACTTTTCCACTTCACCATTTTTTACATTTCTAAGATGTTCTTTTTGAAAATTTTTTGAAACTTGTGGTGTTTCAATGGATGGTAAGTGAATTTCTTGAATTTTATTTTTTCTTCTGTTTGTTTTATAAGTGTGCTTTCATTAATTAATTTTTGTCCTTTAAATTTATTTATTTTCTTGCATACCATATTTTCACGGTTTGGGAAAGATAACTCATGGTTTGGGAAAAAATACACATTCAAAAAAACAAGAAAGAAAAACTTATGAACTTCGAAATTCCCGTGGATTCTGATTGGATCCCGAGGTTTAACGGTCCACCAACAGAGGAAAGAAGAAGTAGTTCTTCTGATTGACATGACATCAGTCATCGAGAGGGTAACTGAAGATGAATCTGCCAAGGGTTCGAAACCAGAGTCTAATTAGAAGACTGGATATGAGGAGAGGTATGAAGCATTTAATTGAATCTTAAATTAAACTTCGTAGCGATTTCTTCCTATAAAAGTTCAAGATGGTATGACCACATTAAAGAACGAATGCTGGAATGAATCAAGACTATACCTCTTCCGAGCTAAGTTCCAATAGTAATGTAAACAAAGCAGATGTAAGACTGAATTTTGAAGGTCGAATAATTATTATTACTTTTAAGCATATAAGAAAATGTCGTTCCCTCTAACACTCAAAATAGAGAGAAAATGTATTATCTAGCACATGTCTATATAAGTTATATAGGATAATTTTAAAATTTATAATTACAATTTTAATAGATTAAATGAGCATTGATATATTCTTACCCATGCGCAATGTAGAACAGACTGGAATTTTCAGTTGATTTAAATGGTCACTTCTGTATAATATTGTAATACATTGGAAAGTAAAGCATTTAAAAAGTGGAGAGAACAAATTATTTTGAATGTTTTCAAATAGTTTATTGAAAAATATCCCACATTAGCCATTCAGGATGTGGTGAAAATAGCAGCAGAATTTACAAGTGAGTCAGTATTGAGCATAAATTCTACTCATAATAAAATTGTTCAGGGATATCTATTAATATAATGTAAAAAGTGTAAATATCTGATGAGTTAGACCCATATATAATTTTTTGTCATAAATAAATAAGAAATGGAAGTTCATAATAATCTATCGTCTTACCTTGTATTCAATCTTATTTCCTGTAAAATATGATGTTGCCTAAGAACAATATTTCTATCGATGACAATTCCGTACACAATTCAGTCATATGGTGGGTAAAAGTAGCAACACGGTTTCCCCAATAGACGGTGTCGGCAAAGTAACACCTTATGCAAATTTGTTTATAGTACAATTGGAACTTATGATGATCTTGTAGAAGATTTCTGGGCTGTTGGCCATGGTCTTGAGGCTTGTAGTTCCCTGACGTTTTGCCAGAGACTGCATCCGGCATCCTCAAGGGTTGTCTTGAGACTGGCAATTTTGTCGACTACCTGCCCTATTTATACATTTATCCGCGATGTGTTCTCTGCGCGGTCCATTACTTTGTACGCACAGAGAACACGTCGCGGATAAATGTATAAATAGGGCAGGTAGTTGACAAAATTGCCAGTCTCAAGACAGCCCTTGAGGATGCCAAACACAGTCTCTGGTGAAACATCGGGGAACTACAAGCCTCAAGACCACGGCCAACAGCTCTGAAATCTTCTACAAGATCATCATAGTAACTCCGGCCGTGAAAGCCTAAGTCAATATATAAATTGGAACTTAGTTTGGAATTGGTATAGTACTAGATTAGGATAGAAAAGACCAACTGGTTATGATATAGAAGGGAAGAACAAGTTAAGAAGAATGTCGAGAAAACTCCATGACACAATAGATCTACACAGTCCTTGGTCTGCCAGCCTCACACTGATATGTATTAAAACATGGAGATACATGATATTCAGCAAGTATGGGGTGATATATGGTCAGCATGTCACATTACCCAGAAAGTTAACAGCCGGTTTTCTCAACCTGGAGCCACTTATTGTAGCTACAAAAATTCTTCACCATACTGGGTGGGCATCGTTCAATCATCATCATCCATGCCATTATAAACCTGGTCAAGAAATGACCTGCTTAAGAATGTATTGCCATTGATTCCTATCAATTTCCTTACTCCTCCAATTCCTAACACCCATAACTTCCAAGTCCCTCTCTACATAATCCAAACATCTGGCCCTTTGTCGTCCAACTTTCAGAATTTGTTGTGAAGATGTGTTTTACTGGATTATTTGAGTCCATTCGGGCTACATGTCCTGCCCACCTTAATATGCTGATTTTGATTATTTTGCATCAAACCAATGTCTTTATATAGATCATATTAGCCAAAATTCTAGGAGAACATTTCTTCCTCTGTGGGAACTTGAACCAATGGAAATCCTGTAGCTCTGCACCAAAGCACGAAGACAAACTGTTCAGCTACTGTGTATCATTATCATCATAGATGGCACCAAAGCCTATTTTGAGCCCTGGCCACTGACAAGATGTTCTGTCATTCATCCCTGTCGAACACCTTCCTTCTCCACCCTCTTATATCTGCTTCTTAAGATCTTCTTTTATTCCAATTAACTGTCAACTTTGGTCTGTCTATTCTTCTACTTGCTTCAGGTTTCAGTAGTGCATTTCTAATAGGATTGTCCCCTCAGTCATCCTGATAATATGGGCAACCCAATGTAATCTAACTATATTTATAAACTTAACAATGTCAGGATCTGTGAATAAGGAATACAATTCATAATTGTATCTTATTTGCAAACTTCCATTTTTATTCACTGGTTCAAACATCCTCCTAAGGGCTTTCCTCTCAAAAACCCTGAGTTGTTCTTCATTGCTTTTCTAGAGTGTCCAACACTTACTGCCTTATTAATGACAGACCTTAATATCTCAAAGGAGATAGAGAAAATAAATTCCAACTTGAACTTGAAGTCTGAACAGACCAGATGGTCTACAGCAAGGCTGTCCAAATGGTGGCCTGTGGGCTCCATGCGACCCTCCACGCCATTTCAAATGGCTTTCTAAGTTCTCACTTATTGTAATGTGATGTAATTTTTTTCCCCCCCATTAAAACATTTTTTTTTTCAAAAATATTTTAAGAACTATAATTTTTGTGGTACATCTTTTCTTTTATTTAATAGCATAATGTATAAACTGTTAAGCATTATATTAGTCATTGTACATTTTAAATTAATTGTGCATTTATTGATTCTGCACTATGATAAACACGTTCATCCACCCAACTTCTAGTAGGGAGAGAAATTTTATTTATGGCACTATGCCATGTGAGCAAGAACAAGGTTAACAAAAAATGACTTCTCCCTCCTCTACCCTTTCAGTCCGATTGTGTTTTGAACAATCACATTGAAGAGATAGTCTTTGCTACTTTTAAAATAATTATACATTTTGAAATTAAACTGTACTTGTTGATTACAATTTTGGAAGAAGAATGCCCTCCACTGATTGGAAAATAGGTTCATTGTAATTGGACACCACTGATCTAAAGCATCGAGTTATAGATGTTGATGATAATTACCACATTTTATGGACTATAAGATGCTACGGACTATAAGATGCACATTATTTTTTAAGCAATTTTTTTTAAAAATATCATTTTTACAGTTTTTATTATTATTATTATTATTATTATATTGCAAAGGCAGACTAAAAAATATAGTTTATAAAATCCGGTTAAATACTGACATAAACACAGTGAGCAGCATTTAAAATTTTCATAGAATAACTTATAACCATAGTTATTAGTGGTGGATTATCGCTGGTTGTAAGTGTAGCTATCACAGTCATTTTGAATTTTCACAGAATAACTGTTGTAACCATAGTAATTAGTTGGTTATGACTAGAGCGAGGAATTATATGAAGAAAATTATACGAAAATATGAAATCGTAAAGACAAAATATGAAAAATATGAAAATTATGACGCAAAAATATTATGAAGTTACTATTTTCTAAACTTTTTACATATATTTATATACATAGGCCCACTATAACTTATAAGTGTACATACCAGCACATAAATGAGACAAACAGAACTTATTTATAACTCAATAAATCAAGATATTCACTGTATTTCGATTTTAATTAGCTTTTTCATTAATTCTGACCCAATATAAAATATCATATTCATAATCTGAAACAATTTTAATGGATCACGCCATAGTGTAGTTATATAAGGAACGTGGTGCAAACAGGAAAGTCGTGGGTTCGAGTCTCGATATTGTCAAGATTTTTAGCTGAACCAGACCTTCTGGTGGCATTGTGGACCTGGGGTCTCATCCTAATGGAAGTGAGTACTAGATGCATGTTCAGGGCACAAATGCGGCCATAAGGTAGATCCGACGACCCGGCAGACATCTCGTGTCTAAGAAAGATGGGAGCTTCAACATACCACTACCCCAAAAGCCTCCCAAGACTGTAGTGGAATCACTTTACCTTCATAAATAAAAACTGAGAAGTTATATATAATACAATTAATGAATGTACTGAATATTTTAATTATGAAATCCAAACATATGCAAGAAACAAAACATTGTAACCAAAACAAACAGGTTTCCATGAAATATAGCACTAACAAAGTTTAGAACAGGTATAGTTTGGATTATTGCTATTTTTACATTGCATAAAGATATTAAATTCCTGGAGATGCAAGTGTAACAATAACATTAAATTGGACGATTTAAAATACAAGTAAACCATTCCAGATGTCATATTTGGAGAAAGAGATGTTAAAGTTATTAGTCCATGATTGATTCCAGGGATTGTTTCAGAACTCTCTTTGCAATTAAAGTTACATTTAATATTGAACTTCAAACATGGTGAAATGTAGTTAAGAATTATTTTAACATTTTTTTCATGAAATTGGTCTAACATAGTGTCCATAATCTGGTCTAATTGTGTTTTGAACAATCCAATTGTTAATTCTGTTTGTAATACACAGAAGTTTTTTTCTATATTTTCTGATAGTAAACTATAAGGCCTGTCGGTCAGAATTGTTTTGCACGATGAAAAATTATGCCCAACATCACACAATGTTATGGCATACTTGTATCATGCTATATTCGATAGTTTGATGTCCTTACATACATGAACTTTACTAATTTCACAAAGCACTTAACGGAAATGAGTACCAGACGCTTGTTCTGGGGGTAAAGGCAGCCGTCACGCAGGGCTGACATCAAGTGCCGATTGTCCAGAAAAAGTGGTAGCCTTATCCTCCTACTACCCTAAGGGCCTCTTGAGGCCTGTAGTGGGATTACTTGATACTTTAACTGCTTCAAGTTTACCAGCAGTCCTCTCCTATATTTAAATGCTGTAATCTGTTCACAAAGTAAGGACTGCTCTCAGGTAGCAATAACGAGTTGACAGCTATTATACCTGACTATAGAATATTCCAACATTGTTCTTCTACTTATTCATCTAGGCTCATATTCTTGTTTAGGACAAAAACCTTCATCTAACACTGTCACTCTGTGACTCCTCATCTAATTATTTGCTTTTATAAAATCTATCTTGTTCAGAAGGGATACTGAAGAATTTTCACTTGTCTATCACATTACACTGTCAAAAATTACATAAATACATTTATTTGAAGAAATATTTTAATGAATTCCTAGAAATTTTATTGAAAAAAAATACGGGAATTTGAAAGTTGAAAAATATGAAGGAGTATGAAATTTTCACTAAAATATGAACATTTTGCTAAAATATTATGAAATATGAAGTTTTTTGTTGGTCTTATTTGATTCTACATATCATGAAATGTAAAGATACTTAGTCTCAGCGCTCTCTGACAAATAGTTTAAAACATGAAATTTCATAAAATTCCTCGCTCTAGTTATGACTTCCATGTTGTATAATAGCAGAGATTTTAGAGTGGTCATGACAGTAAATCAGTCCTACTTTTTTTTCATATTTACGAGTAAAATGATTTAAAGATAATTACATGTCAGCGCTAAATACATCATTTTATGTATTATATTATTTTTGGTCTGGACATCTTACCTCAATATTAATGTTGATTTGTTCTTGGACATGTTTCAAAACAATTCTCTGTTTTATCTTCAGCTTTCCCAGACTTATGTATGTTTGTTGCATTTAAGTAGTGTTTAAGTGTGTAAATAAATATATTGTTAGTTCAATGTTTTTATTATTAATTTGATACATCTCAATGATGGATAAACCATATTTGAAGAGAAAAATTATACGCTCAGACCTGGACTTGAACCCAGGACCCTTGGTTCTCAAGACCAAGTGCTCTACCCATCTGAGCTACCTGAGCAAGTACCGATCTAAACGCAAATTTTTCTCTATATACGTTGTAATTCCTGCCCACCAAATGCTATGAAGCCTTTGCTCGTATCTTTGCAAATGGCTTTAAAGCCGTACTGGCATTTATAATGTAATGTTAATTCCCAAATATGTCTTCTTAATAAAGGAGCTGCCATTTGCAAAGATAGAAGCAAAGGCTCCATAGTATTGGTGGGCGGGAATTACAATGTATATAGAGAAAAATTTGCGTTTAGATCAGTACTTGCTCAGGTGGTAGAGCACTTGGTCTAGAGAACCAAGGGTCCCGGGTTCAAGTCCAGGTCTGAGTGTATAATTTTTCTCTTAAAATATGATATTGTTAGTTACTACCACCCCTAGACGACGTTCTGAGTTTGTGATGGCAGGTAGGGAGGAGAGTGTGTTAGCAAGCTTGTGAATCCCTGCAACTCATGTTCGTCGCATCGGTGCACTGCTGCTGCCAGTTGAATCCAATGTTGTCAGATATAAATGTTTCCCATGGCATTGAATATAGCTATTTTAAGACTGGCAGGAGTTTTAAATCAAACACTGTACATCTTTATATTAATTTCGAGTATAAGATGTACCTGAATTTTGGAGGCAATTTTTTGAAGAAAAAATGTGTCTTATAGTCAGTAAAATACGGTAATTATAGTCTATATAGAGAAAGAGAAAAGTGGCTTTAACCTATGTAACAATCATCATTACCTTCTTTGGAAATTTTGTGTGCATGTATGTATTTTAATGCCTCCCACTGCACTTTTTGTACTTTAGATTCTATGCTGGATGGAATTAATGTGGTCTATATTCAACTTACACACAACTTTGGCAGACCACTTTACATAGAAGAAGTATTCTTGTATTGTGTACAGAGAGGACTATAGGATAAGTGTATGTAAATTGAAAACAGACCACATTAATGACATCTATCATGGAAACCAAAGCAAGTAAAAATGTAATGGATAGCATTAGAATATATACACACACACACACACACACACACACACACACACACACACACACACACACACACACACGTCACCTTTCAATTTTCCTAAATAGACTATGGTTTTGAACTTTTATAAGAATAAATCACTATGAGGTTTAATTTAAGATAAATAAAAATGTTTCACATCTCTCCTCATAACCAATCTTCTAAGTATCACGATTTCAAGGCCATTGTACCCCATCCACAGTACCATCTTGACGACTGATGTTACTTAGAAGATTGGTTACGAGGAGATATATGGAACGTTTTATCTTAGACTATGGTTTACTGTATCAGAAATAATATGAAAAAAAAATACAGATAATGTGAAGAAGAGAATCATTTTAATAGAACTGAAGAAGATGCTCTTGTAGAGAGGTATTTGTACTTACTTATAAACACTGTTTCATCTAATATATTTACTTAGGTTTTCATGGCCGGACTTCATATCATAATCTGGAGACAACTTCTGGGTTGTTGGCCATGGTTAAGGATCTTAAAAATCTAAGAAGTTGTAATTAATATTTAATTTTAGGAAGTTATATTTTGAGGTTATTTTAATTATATTATTTTTGGTCTGGACATCTTACCTCAATATTAATCTTACCTAAAATTAAATATTAATTACAACTTCTTAAGTTACAAGGAAGAAACAAAAATATTGAGGTAAGATGTCCAGACCAAAAATAATATAATCTTAAAAATCGTCAACGTATCGCTAGAGATTGAACCCGGCATTGTCAAGGGTTGACTTGAGTCTGGCACTCTTGTCAATTGCCTACCTTATTTATATAACTTTATTATTTACCGCGGTGCATTCTCTGCACAGTCCATTTCGAGATATTTAACATGAAAAGTTTCAATGAAAAGAAATAATTGCTAAAAGTAAACAAGTGTGGAAGCCAGATTTGAAAAAAACTAAATGTAAACCTGTTAAAGTCCCACACCATAATGGAGTGGTTAAAGCAAGATGCCTTGGTGTAGAGCTATGGGACTTGTGCTAGTTCAAGTCTGTAAGGAGGAAGAAAATTTTCTCATGGAATTTTGGCCAGTATGGGACCAGTTCCCACCCACCATTGTGAGGAATTTGGGTAGCTACAATAAATAGTGACTCCAGGTTAAGAAAACCAGCTATAATGGCTGGGAACCCGACATGTTGACTACATGTTACGCTTACACTGGCAGGATGATCGTCTACCTCTGCAATTATCATATGTAGATGAGTCCAGCAGCTGGCTAATAGACCAAGGGCCTTCTAAGCCTGTTGCGCCATGT
Organism: Diploptera punctata; assembly: GCA_030220185.1. Taxonomy (NCBI): domain Eukaryota; kingdom Metazoa; phylum Arthropoda; class Insecta; order Blattodea; family Blaberidae; genus Diploptera; species Diploptera punctata. The sequence goes on from JASPKZ010008384.1 coordinate 800,362, forward strand.
AGTTTGTTTTAAACCATCAGACAGCAACCATATTGGTTCATTGGAAGACCCCATTGCTGACTAATCAGGAGTTGGATATAATTTACAATGATATAGACTGCACAGAAAATGCACGAGATAAACACAATAAATAAGGTAAGCAGTTGAGAGAACCAGTCTCAAGTATCTTTGAGAATGTCAGATGCAGTCTCAAGGGGATATTTAAGCTCCATGACAACGACCAACGTGCCCGGAAAATATCTCCAGGTTGTGATACTGTTTCATCTGTTTTTAAAAATAGACATTTACTAAGACAAAAATATACATTCATAGTTAAATATGGGAAATAACATTATGAGGTTCTTAATCAATGAACGAATGAGTCATTTCTTATCTTACCTCATAGTTTATGTTTTGTTAAACATAGGAACTGCAGTTGTCAAGAGGAACATACCACCCATATTCAACTATGACTAATGGATTTTCGTTCGAATCTCCAACTATAACACTGCCATCTGGTGTTGATTTGATGAACTTCGAGATCAGGTCCCGTTCATCGGGAATTTTGAAATTCATGGATCTAAATTTGTTCTTCTGAATATATATCTTCTCCCAAACTGTCAATCCTAAAGGTTTTTCCAAATGTTCTAAATAATTAAAACATGAATTTCAAAATTCCCGATGAATGGGACCTGATTTCGAAGTTCATCAAATCAACACCAGATGGCAACGTTATAGATGGAGATTCCAACAAAAATCCGGTAGTCATAACGTCGTTTGAAAATGGCAGGGATGTTCCTCTTGAAAACTGCAGTTCCTGTGTTTAAGAAAACATAAACTATGAGGTAAGATAAGAAATGACTCATTCATTCATAGAAAAATATAATTTATCCTTCATTGAGATGTATTAAATAAATAATAAAAACATGGAAACATTTACTAATTTAAAGAATAAGCAAAATCCTGTTTATGTTTTTTTAACACTTCTCACTGAAGGATAAATTATATTTGAAGAGAAACATTTTTTTTAAAACATCAATAGAAGCTCTACTGGCTTTATAAAGTAGTGTTAAATTCCCAATAAATGTCTTCTTAACTAAGAAGCCGCCATTTGCAAAGATAGAGGCAAAGATCCATATTTGGTTCGTCTTCCGGGCTTATAGGCCGTGGTCTGGTTGTCTTCTTACTCGACGTTTCATCTACTGCTGCGGTAGACATCATCAGGAGATACTGCGTGCTTTCTGTGAACTCCTCAACAGTCGGCTGCAGACTGGTGGTAGGTCGTTGGAAACTGTCTCTCTGTTTTATAGCTAAACCCCGGGTGGAGGGGAGGTTTTTCTGCGCGCACCGAGTTGTGCGCTGTATTGCCGTGTGCCGAAGTCATAGGCTTCGTTGTCGTGTTAAGCAGTGCTGGGATCCAAATTTTGTTTATCTTCAAGGTTTCTTCTTTTTTGTTGAAGGAATTTTTATGTTTGTATATTTCTATGGCTTCTCTGTATAGTCTGGTGTAGTAATGTGATGTTTGTGATAATACCGGCCTATAAGCCCGGAAGACGAACCAAATATGGATCAAGACGCCGGCCGTGAAAGTCTACAATTATATATAGAGGCAAAGGTTTCAAAGCATTTGGCACGAGGGAATTACAACATATATAAGAGAAAAATTTGCGTCTAGATCACAACTCGCCTCGGTAGCTCAGTTGGTAGAGCATTTGGCCCAGCAAGCCAAAGGTCCCGGGTTTGAGTCTCGGTCTAGGCGAAAATTTTTCTCTTCAAATATAAAATCCTGTTTAATTAATTTTATTTCATATCTTGTCTGATATTATATTTTATAATTTAACAAAGGCTGGGAAATGGAACATTACAGTACCATGTTCTGTAATATTCACAAGATCAGATCCAACTTTTGCCAATATATAAATATACCAAAGCAATTAATATTTAAAGGAAGTGACACCATGAGGTTTATTTCTATTAATATCTTGGTTATACTTTTATGACCCATCTCTTAATTGTAATTTGTTGAATACCAGTTTCAATACAACACTAAGTATCATTATCAATTTCATCTAACTCAGACTCAGTTAGATGGAATTGATAAGGAGTTGTATTGAAACTAGTCTTCAACAAATCTACAATTATGAGGCGAGTCATGAAAAATAATAGTTTAAAAAAACTAAAACAACACACTTTATTAGAAAACCAAACTAAAAAACGAAAAATAATTTTAATTTCCAACACGCTTGGGATAAAATTAAAGTGGTCAACAAAAAAAAAAATCATCTCCAACACATATAGAATAAAACTAGAGTAATCAACAAAAAGAAAATAATTTTACCATCAAAAGCATGGGGTGCTCTATATCAATTAATATATTTGACAATAAACAGATACTGGTAAAAGTAAAGTCTCTAAGAAGAAAATGTAAAAATCATAAGAAGCAGTTTTCAATAGTTTGACACATAGATTAGTGAACATACCAATGAACAAAGAAAATTATGAAAAAGAAAAAGAACACATAATCAACGTAGCCACGAAAAATGGTTTTGCTATAAAAATGATACTCAAAAAATAAACAAGTTCAAAAGACAAAAATTTATTAATCAAAGCACTCTTCTAAAAGTTAAAGAAGATAATGTAAAATTTAGAAAATTCACATATCATCCATTAAACACCACAAGTTTCAAAAAAATTTTAAAGATTTCAACATAAGGTTAGCACCCAAAAATGACTACAGCATCAGCAGACTGATTAGACCTAATAAGAATGAGAAAATTAAAGAAGAAAACAAATCAGGGATTTATCAAATTAAATGTGAAGAATGTGAGAAATTCTACATAGGAAAAACTAAAAGAAATTTGAAAACTAGAGTTAAAGAACATCTCAGGAATGTCAAGAAAGGGGAAGTAGAAAAATCTGCAGTGGCTGCCCATGCATGGTCTGAAAAACATCTTATCGAGAAAGAAGCAAAATTATTAAAACAAATAGAAAACCAAAAGAACTTACTGTTTGGGAAAAGATCTACATTCAAAAGAGCGAAAAGAAGAAATTAATGAACTTTGAAATTCCCGGTGAGAATGACCTGGTTTCGAGGTTTTTCAGTCAGCCAATGGAAGGAGAGAAGGACAACTCTTCAAGACGACAGAACAACGGTCGTGATGTTACTGAGGATGGAACAGAAACTATGTTCCGAAACTAGTCTATAATCAAATAAGAAGAACAATATGAGGTGAGTGATAAACATATTCTACCTTAATGAATATACCTCATAGTGAGAATTCCTAAAATAAGTAAAGGTAGGCTTTTTGAAACCGTTCTGGATTGTACAATATATACAAGTTGAGGTGTAAAATCTGATTAATTTAATCATAAAATCTCAGAGTTACTTCTTAATAACATCAATGTACAGACCACGTTAATATTTATCGAATAAAAGTCCATCGTGCAGAAACTGCAACATACACTGAGATTTGTTGCAAAAATTTCAAAATTGTGACCGATAGGGCAATTTTTAAATTTTTGTTTCAAGTTAAGTCCTACACCTAATGATCCAATTTTGCTGGTTAACGCACTTAACCTCACTTTTTTAATTAATTCCTATATGCCAAATTTGGTTCTTATAAAAAAAAATTGACTACTAAGCATTAATGGACACACACACACACACACACACACACACACACATATATATATATATATATATATATATATTGTGACAGGATAGCCATAATTTTCCTTCTGCGTTATTTAGGCGTAAATAAGCACACTGAATTTGTTTAAAATTTCACTTAACACTTTATTTATTTCCACAATTATCAGAAAACTTCTGTTCACAATTACAACTCACAAATAATCTTCTTTTAAATTTTTATCACAGTCACAACTATTTTCCAGTCACTGCTGAATAAGTTCGCCACAATTTCTCATTCACTTAAACTTATCACTGTCCAATGCGAGACTGACTGGGATTTTGCCTCCAGTCCCTTTTTATAGGTGCGAGGAAACTTCTAGAAATAGCTTCGAGATATTTCGAAGCCTAGAATCCTCTTGCCATGGATCTTTCTCGAAAGGGGAGGGAGACACTGGCAGAACCGTCTGGCAAGACTTTGGCCAGTTTGTGCGGGCCCTCTACTTCATGATTCTCGCCCAGCCCGTGCAATTCAAATGTCACTATGCAACACGCAACAATATATAGATATGTATTTATAAATTTTGGTCGATATCATTTTTGGTGTCTGCTAGTTAGGATCAGTGAATATTGTAAAATTTTTTCAAAAATCTTTTCATGATAAGAACCTCAATTGCTTCATTCCTTCGAAATTTTGTAAAAAAGTTAAATTTTACATGATATGAAATAAAATTGTATACATTGCAAAGGATTGAAATGTTTTAAAAAATAATTCTGAAACTGAATTTTGTGTATTATTTAATAGAATGTGCGTATCTATGAAGATATATTTGATTACTCTCCACAGAAACAGATCCTTGGGCCATATGAAGAAAACCCAAGTTCGATATTGTCACAAGCCATCAAGCATTATGTTTGCATGAACAATATTATAAATATTGTACCTACATCTCAATTTTGTTCATTTGATTTGTCGGTTTTCATTATAATACATTATCTATATAAACGTACCTGGTCCTCTGTATTTGCTGAGTTGTTGGTACACTTGCTTCATACGCTCGATGTTAATTCTGCTGGCAACTGCATGGTTAACCATAGGGAGCGAGTATTCTTTTCCTATGATGCACTTTGCTGCTTTTTGAACAGATTCAGGAGCATTCCATGGTTCATGGATGTAACGTGTTGGGAAATTCTTTAAGACTGGCAGGTACCTTCTGTAAAAATGCAAAATAAGGGTGACATGTAGTAAAAGTGTAATGGAAGATATCTGATAACTAGGGAGCAGATTTTTAGGTTCTAAAAATTTAGATTGCAACATAGTATAGTGATAAAATTAATTTAATAAGCTCTTTGTATCCAATCAATAGATTTTTTTTATAATATAACTTACAAAAAGTTTCTCAATAATTTTTGTGTTGGATCTAGCAATATTACATTTATATAAAAATCCTACTTTTAAATTAAAAAGAAACAATGTAAACAGAACAATATTTCTTTTTAATTTAAAGGTAAGATATATAATATAAATGTAATATTGCTAGATCCCACAAAAAAAAATATTCAGAAATGTTTTTGTAAGTTATAATATAGAAAAATTCAGTTGATTGGATATAAAGACATTAATTTTGTCACTATACTATGTTGCAATCTTAACTTTTAGAACCTGGGTTGTAAAGGATAGTGAAGTGCATTCCATAACCTCTCCTATCCAAATCTCAACCTCAACCTGCTCGTGGTGCAACCTGCATTTACATATGAGGCTATGCGGACCAAGTAATGGCGGTATAACCACACCATCAGAAATAGAGGAAATGCTATTTCAACATTTACGCTGGCATGCCACGGAGTAGAAATGGTCCACAAACGGTGCTTGTGAGAATGGTTGGTGGATCCAAAATATATATATCCTCCCGGCAAGGTCCGATGGACCCATTAACCAACAGCATGTGTGGCCCTCCAGTCATACTGGGGGTTTATGTGAATGGGTGATGTAACCACCATTACAAGTAAAAAATTGGTGCCCGCTTAAAAAACGGTTACATTTATGCTGAACTAATGGCAAATTCTTCAGACAAATTTTTCGGAGGTAAAACAGTCCCCTTTTCGGATCTCCGGGTGGGCCTGCTGCATGACAAGGCAGCACGCTACCTTGAGACCACAGCAGTGGACTAGGATTAATTTAAGATTTAAATTAAAAGGTTTTATATCTCACCTCGTATCCAGTTTTCAAAGCTTAGCAGCTTCATCTTCAGTAATTTCTTGTCGACTGATGTTATGTTGATCAGGTGAACTACTTCTTCCTTCCTCTGTTGATGGACCAATTAATCTCCGGATCAAATCAGAATCCCCGGGAATTTCAAAGTTCATAAGTTTTTCTTTCGTGTTTTTTTAATGTGGATTTTTTCCAAACTGTGAGTTCTTTTTGTTTTTGTATTTGTTTAATTAAACTAGCTCTTATAAGAAAAACAAAAAGAACTCACAGTTTGGGAAAAAAATCCACATTCAAAAAAACAAAAGAATAACAACACGAAAGAAAAACTTATGAACTTTGAAATTCCCAGGGATTCTGATTTGATCCAGAGGTTCGATCCACCAACAGAGGGAGGAAGAAGCATTTCTCCATCGACATAACATCAGTCGACAAGAAATTACTAAAGATGAAGCTGCCTAAGTTTTGTATAATTAGAAGACTGAGTATGAGGCGAGGCATAAAACATTTTAATTTAAATCTCATAATGTTACTTCCATTGAAATATTAATTGAAATTCTTACCGTATGTAATCTCCATTTGGATCAGCTTTTCTTCCAAAGCGTACTGGACAGTAACAATGGAAAAACTGCTGGAAGAAAGATGAGCAGGATAACCACATCCACATCCCAGCATTCACTGACCAATCAGCATCTAGAAGTAATTCTTCAAAAACCTAATAGATCAAAATTATTAAAATTTAATTAGAGTTCACAACATATTATAGGTGCTTACAAATTTACAACAGGCACACATTCTAACAGCTTCTTATTCAAGAAGAATTTTAACATTACTTTTATAGTTAGTATAGCTTTATTTTTAATGTTTTATTATTCTTTTAACATCACCTTTTTACCTAGTAAAGCACATATTTTTTTTTGCTAAAATGGCAAGAATTTATATGTAGATAACATAAAATTCCTTCCACATGTGGGCAGGAACCCATGTAATTGTGTTACTCTCAAGGTTTCTGGCAGAGAAATCTCGTGTGACATATTGTAAAGAAGAGCCGTTCATTACCTTCATGCCTTCCTCCCAAGAAATCCAGAGATCTCCTCTTGTAAGAAAGCAAGCAACAGCATGTCTTGCTAAATGATGGATCCATCCTTCCTCCCGTAATTGTGTCATAATTGCATCAATCCAAGGGAATCCTGTGTGCCCCTGTAATTTCAATTTTTTTCACATTTTTTTATTCCAACATACACTGTGATCAAGACCAAAATTACAAATAGCAAACCATTATAAATCAGAAAACATTAATTACATAATAATGCCATGTACTGCAAGAGATAGGAAAACTAAGTTTTATGATAACAATAAAACTAACTAACTCACTGGCTCTCTCGAACCTGTGGGTTCATGGCCGTGCAGACATAAGCCCTCCATACATGCCTATCCTGAGCTAATGTTTTCCAATCATCCCCTGTATTATCCACTTCCCTCAATGATAATGTTATTCTTGGTCTACCAACAGGGCGTTTTCCCTCTGGTTTTCCTACAAGAAGCTTCCATGCATCTCTTTCATCCTCCATATGTGCCACATTTCATGTCCATCGCAGTCTACAAGATTTAACTGTTATTATATCTGGGCTTCCTATACATATCATGTAGCTCACTATTACACAGTTTTCTCCATTCACCTGTCCGTTCATTTCTTTTTGGCCCAAAAATTTTCCTAGGTTCTATCCAGGATTGAAAAGTGTTAATTTAAATAAGAACCTTGAAGACTTGTAATCTTCTTTCCTCCCTTAAAGTAAGAGTCCATATTTCGCATCCATATAATATAACTGGTAGAATAACAGTTTTATATATTTTCAGTTTAACGCTTTTTTAAAGGAGTTGTGATGACAACAGTCCCTGTAATCCATAATAGAACACATTTCCAGAACTGAGCCTATGTTTAATTTTTTTAGCCTGAACCAGGATTTGAACCCAAGACCTCAAGCTTTATATGCTTAGCATGCTAACCATTACACTACCCAGGCATCAAATGCAACTGTGAATTGTTCCTTCCTCATATATAATTCTCTTATCGTCTGAGGCAGATAGCTATTGCAACTAATGCCATCTGATGGATTCTAAATTCAAGAAGACATTTAATAAGAATTTACACAACTATTACATCAGTAAAGCTTCATATTTTTATGTTATAATTAAATTTTTAGCATTGTGAATGTTAACAATTTAATTATAACATTGATACATTAACTTTATTTGCTATAATCATATTTGATTAATTTTTGTTGTTTTTCCTGTGATGTTATTCATTGTATTGAGTTAGTCTTCTATTTAATGAAACTTAAACAACTCAAGTCCGAGATGCAATGCAAATCTCAGTCCCATTCTATAGCCAAGTGGTGTAAGGTATAATGCCTTGGTGCAGAGTTATGGGACTTACGTTTAATGGTAAAGAGAAAAAAATTATGCCCGATCTTAGAACTAAACCTCGGAAGTTCAGCCAAGAAACCAGAATGATGATTGGAATATTAGGTTATCAGGCATAAATCTACAAAAAGTGAAAAAATATACACATTTAGGAACAGTGATAAATACAAATGGGAAAATCAGTAAAAGAATTGAGAAAAGTTTAAAAGTCTATAATCTAAACAATTAATCTGGAATAAAGATATACCCATCAAGAGTAAAATGGCAATGTATAAAACTTATTTCAAACAAGTTCTAACATATGACTTGGACATATATAAAGAAGGAATTGAGCAGAATCCAGGCTACAGAAATAAATTCTTACATGGAATGGTACATAAAACAAGGAGAGATAGAATAAGAATAAAGACAAAATGGGGGAGACATATTAAATGTAGAAAAATTAACAACAGATATAGAAAATTAAAATTCATCGGAGAACATATTGTTTAAACAACTCACCTCATAGGATTCATGCTTCCATGATATCGCGATTTCAAACATAATCATGTTCATCGTCAGCCATAACTCCGACTGATGATGGCTGACGATGAACATGATTATGTTTGAAATCGCGATATCATGGAAGCATGAATCCTATGAGGTGAGTTGTTTAAACAATATGTTCTCCGATGAATTTTAATGATTATACCTCATAATGTTTACTTCCCAACATTAATTAAATATAGATATAGAAAAATATAGACTAAAATGGTTTGGTCATTTAAAAAGAATGGAAAAGAAAATAAATAATAGTTAAATATGGGAAATAACATTATGAGGTTCTGAATTCATGAATGAATGAGTAATTTTTTATCTTACTTCATAGTTTAAGTTTTCTTAAACACAGGAACTGCAGTTTTCTAAAGGAAACATCCCTTTCATTTTCAACCGACATTATGTCTAACACAAAGACTGTTAAATCTCAAGATACAAGGAAAATGACGGATTAATTGAATGAAGAGAAGTTTACAAGAAAGAGGACGCAACTGGCAAGAATTAAAAGAAAAAAGAAGGAAAGCATGGGAATATAGAGATGGTTGGAGGCATATCTGGAATCAACCTTCCGAAGGAGGACACAATAAGAGGATGATGATGAAGTTCAGCCAGATGCGCTGGTGCTTACCAACTGAGCTTTTCTCCCATCCTAGCACAAACTTCTCACTTAAACCCTTCGCAAAAAAGAATAGTGAAATTTCACAATACAATTGGGTAGCTTCTACATCAAGACATGATGGGATTTAACACAGCTAAAACTATGTTCTCTTGACATCCTAACTCCTTTAAAAAAATGTTAAACTGACTATTTAACTCATGCCCAAATGGGAGTCAATGACCAATCACGTTTCAATGATTTCTGTTTTACTACCAATCAGAGTCGTGTTTCACAAAATATTTATCAGTGTTATAATTACCATATTAAAGAAAGCTCCTCCTTTTTAATATTCTGAACAGGTCTGACCATTATTTTGCAGTGACAGAGCCCGTGAGATATACGGCTACCAGATTGTATATATAGTGCATGAATGTCAACACATGCCGCATGCGGGAGTTAATATAAAAACATTTGTAGCAATTGATTATACCACCAAAAAAAAGAAACCACTGTTTGCACTTTCTTAAATGTATTTTATCCCAGGTAACAATCCAGAAAAATATAATTGTCATATTTACATCAAACGACATCAGAAATGAATTAATATACAGTTTGATGTGTTTCATTTTTTCTCCACTAGAGAGCATTCTTACAATATTGCATTCCTTTGGCAATAAATAGTATGATCTGGTTGCAGTGGTAAACAAAAGAAGCAAATGAAGCATACCTATCGTTTCTCTTTGTTTTCAAACATCGCCATTTACATTAAATATATAAATATTTTTAAATAACTACAGTTAAATAATGATTTGTGAGTAAACAGCTTAATTTTATTCGTTAAATAGTCCTAACAAATGCCACTCTTGATTTCCAAATTCTCTAGATAAAATCACTCCTCACTTCGTGAGTCGTGAATTTATCGATAATTTGGAAATCACTCGTGGCATTACTTATGAAAATATATAAAACTATTATTCTACCAGTTATATTATACGGATGTGAAACAAGACTCTTACATTAAGGGAGGAAAGGAGATTACAAGTATTTGAGAATAAAGTTCTTAGGAAAATTTTTGGACCAAAGAGAGATGAACAGGCAGGTGAACGGAGAAAACTACATAACAGGGAACTACATGAACTTTATAGGAAGCCAAATATAATAAGAACAGTTAAGTCTCATAGACTGTGATGGACAGGGCATGCAGCACGAATGGGGAATGAAGACGTGCATGGAAGCTTCTTGTAGGAAAACCAGAGGGAAAATGCCCAGTTGGTAGACCAAGAATGAGGTGGGAGAACAACATTAACTATGATTTGAGGGAAGTAGATTATACAGGGAATGATTGGAAAACTTAGCTCAGGATAGGAATGTATGGAGAGCTTACGTCTGTACGGCCATGAACCTACAGGTTCGATAGTATCAATGATCAATTATGTAAATTAATATCACCTATTACTATGATCAATATATTAAATTATTATATTTAGCTAAGTTATAGCTTAAATGCCACCCACTGACTTTACATGCTTCAGGTTGCGTGCTAGATGGATAGATGGTATTAATGTGGCCTATTTTCAATTTACGCATCACTTCAGCAGACCACTTCACATAGATGATGTATTCTTGTATTGTGTACAGAGAGGAGTGTAGGATGAGTGTATGTTTATGTTTGTGTAGTGTAAAGTGTGTTGTATGAAGCATGATTGTGAGAAGGGAGAAGGTGAAACAGAAGATACAAAATATTTTAAGGATTTAATGACAGCAAGGGAGTTTGCATTATCTATTCTATCACAATAGCCCTTTTAATTCAGGCACTTCACTTTATATAAGGGTAAACTGATATTTACCTCTTTGTGCCGATGCGTAGCCTACTCTCATCAAATAGCACAGGGAGCTGCCAGGCTCACATTCAGTACCGTAAACCAGTCAAGGCATTTAAGGAGACTATTGTGTATGCGGACGTCGGTCAGTTAACTCGCTTTAGAGCGGGCGCAAACAAACCGCGTTTATATTCGGCGCCTAAATATTGTGTTGGCTTAGTATGTCTTGGAGATCATAGATGGCATGTAAATGTACATTTTCTATTCCCGTTTGACACGTTTAACCTTGATGAATCCCCTTTTATTTTTTAAACAAACAACACAAGGAATTCGTTCACCCAAACTTGTCTCCAGGCTCCAATGCAGACGTATTTGTTTCTTGTTATCGCGCTGTTCTTTGTGTGTGAGTGAAACCATGGTGAAAGAAAAATGTCTCACTGAAGAAGAATTAGTGAATATTTTGTATAATTATGATTCAGGTGACGAACTGATTCGTGAATTAGAATATTCACAAAGTGAAAGTGAAGATGAACTTCCACTTCCTGAAATTGATACGTCGATACTATGTGATGTCAATCACCCAAGTTATCTCACCATCAAATCCTACTAGGATATCTCCTTTAGGTATGTACAAAATTTGAATTTTCTAGGACTAATAGTTTGTGAATAATGGTCCATTTTCTGAAGTGCCACGAAAAGAGTAGCTGGCTGGCCTGTGGGTTTAAATGCCCGGCTCAGTGCCTGGTACTGAATGTGTTAACACATTCTCATCCAATCCTCATCCAATGGACGAATAGCAATCAACAGTACCATATGCCTTCTCAACATATGTACTGTGGAGAGGTTTGCAATTTAATGCAGGAATCTGGTGCACAATTTCCCTATTAAAAATTGTATACCTCCACCTCTCCTGGCACTGAGATTGAAAATTTTGCAATTAAATTAATTTAACAGTTAAACTTTCCAACACCACTGGGTACCGAACCTGGGCCTGCTAGTCAGGAAGCAGGAATGCTACCATCTGACCAGCATGGCATGAGTATATTAGTTTACTTATTTTGATCAAAGTAATAGCTTTAGATATGTGATATTCAACATTATATTCAGGTTCATGGATGAAGCCTCAAAAGCAGGGATGTTCAAACTACAGCCCTCCATCGCTTTCTATCCGGCCCTTGTAGGCCTTTAGCATTCTAATAAATTAAAATATGCTAAGGGAGGGCCTATAATATTAGTCTATCAGTAATATAACAAAAACTTGTGAAATATGTTATAATAACATAAGAAATGTAGCAAATCAACACACACTTAAAGTAATAATAATAATAATAATAATAATAATAATAATAATAATAATAATAATAATAATAATAATAATAATAATAATAATAAACAATAAAATGATATGGTGATATTAAAAGAATGACAGAAGGCAGATTCCCAAGAAGAATACTAGAATGAGTGCCACTTGATAGAAGAAGAAGACAATAAAAAAAATGTGGATTGATGGTGTTTTGAGTAGCCTGAGAGAAGAAGGAATGGTCAATGGAGATTGGAATGACAGAGATTTGGAGGAGAATGACAATAGATCAATTGAGCGCAGGAAGATGATGTGAAACATTGAGAAGCTTAATACATAAATAAATAAATAATGCTGATCTATGGCCGCACCAGCTTGATGTCTTTTCCATTTGGCCCACCAAAAAAATAAGTTTGGGCAGCTCTGCTCAAAAGGCTTGTTTCGATCTCATTCTTTAACACTGTTGAGCCCATCTTGTCTTCAATATTCCAACATTTCTTCTATCTTTTGGGAGTTCATCTTAAGTTTTGGTGTAAGTCGCTTTTCATTCTTCCAATAATTTCTACTTTGTTTTATTCTGTCTGTGTAATATTAATTGTCAAGAAGAACTTCATAATGTTACTTTCTATTGTAATTTCACAAGAAAGGCATATTCCAAACCAGCAAAATAGACCATTAATAGTGGAGTGTTATCTGGAGCTCAAAATTTGAGAATCACTCTAATGGCTTCAATTTGATTTCTTTCAACGAAACTGAACACATGATTATTTTATTAAAAAGAAAGGTATATGCCATAATGCAGAGAAGTTAGATCACAAATTTAATTTGCTGCACATAATTTATGCAGCTCCTGCATGACAGACTTTTTTTTTACCATTCATAGCAAGATATTTCAGCTAGATTACAAATTCTGGCACATTGGTACCCCCCCCCCTCCATCGCCACCATCTCTCCACATAGGAATTCTAGACTTCAATTGTCAAAGTAATCCCTTGCATCACAGAGCAGAACAGGCAAAGTTTGTTGAAAAAATGCGGAATGAAGTAAAAATGTTGATAAAGAACAGAATCAAATGAAAAAATGTTCTCTTTACCATTGTCAACTTTTATAAGATTCATGATGTGTTCCGTTGAGGTTTATTCAAAATTAATATAAAATTATAGAATATTCACCTGAAAGGAAAAGTTGAGGAGACGGACCTTTCAGGTGAATATTCTATAATTTTATATTAATCTTTACCATTGATTACAACAATTTAGTTGTGTTCATTAATTTACTTATTTCTACCATAGTAATAACTTTAGCTTCTCAATATTAATTTAATAATAAATGATGCTATAGCTGTGTGGAGTCCCTTCATGTCTTCTTAATGTAGAAGCCATTCATTGTGTATTTGTGAATGATGATTCATTGTATTGAATGTGGGACCAAGAGAGTAAGGTAAAGGGAGGATTTATGCTTGGATGGGAATGTAGCCTGAATTGGCTCAGTGGTCAGAGCATCAACATGGAAAGCTGAAAGTTTGAGGTTAGATTCCCAGTTCAGGCAAAAATTTTTCTCTTTACCATTGATTACAATAATTTAGTTGTGTTCAAATGGAATTGTTTAATAAATTCACTAGCTCCTGAAGAAATGAGTAAATATTACTATTATTTTTAGTATACAGTACTTACATTTGCCCATTTAGCAAGAGCTTCTGCATTCTTATCCATGGAATTTGCACACATATTGGGTTTCCAAACATTTTATCGAAATTAGGATTCTTTGTTGCAGCACAATAGAAGAATTCTCGCCATAACAGTTGACCATGAAGAGATAAAGGAGGACATGCTTTCTTGATCTGTTAAAAAAATCATCAAAAATAATTACAAAACCATTTATATCACAACTTGAAAAACATTATTATTCAAAATTTGTAGGCAGTAACACTTACTTATTGGCTTTATGGCCCTTTGAGTCTAGCCATAGCCTCTCCTTTTGTTAGGAGATACTAGACCAAGCTAATTTAGTTACAATTATTTTCCTACGTGTCATGAGTGGCATGTAGTTAGCATACCAACCCAATGAGACATCTAGTATGCAACTAAGATATTACTTGGATGATGAAGGTCAGTAAATTTTGCTTAGAAGCCTCTTTTTTCAGGCATAAGATTCTTTTATGAGCCTGAAAATCTTCAGACTCAAGACCTACAGCTTAAAGTCTCTCCCAGAGGACATGTTCCATGGATATTTCCATCCTAAAAATTAATTGACCCTGACCAGGTATGAACTTGCGACCCTTGGGACTAGAGGCAAGGAACATAACCACTAGACCACAAGAAATAACACTATGAGGTATTAATAATTAAATATTATTATTAAATTATGCCTAACCTCATATTTTGTCTTCTTTTTAAGACCAAAGAAACAATCCTCCAACATTAGTTGTAACACAACCCATGTTTCGTCATTGGTAATTCAATATTTCCTCCTCCATCTGTTGGTAGACCGATGAACCTCCAAATCAAATAACATTCCCCAGGAATTTCGAAATTCATTAATTATCCCTTCTTTTTTTGAATGTAGATTTTTTTCAAACTGCAAGTTCTTTAGGTTTTTCTATTGCACCACCAATGACTGTTTAAGTACATGTGGTCTCTAATTGTTTAGAATATGTACCGCATTTACTCGCATAATTCACACATGAGAATTTGTTGTGTTAAATTAAAAAAAAAATCCTTGTAAATTTCATGGATATATATATATATATTTTTTTTTAGATTTCAATTGAAAGTAGTTTTCTATCAGAATGAGTTAGGGCAGATTGGAATTCTCTTTAATAAATAATAGGAGTTAGATTACTTATGACTCACCTCATATTTGTAAATTTCTTGAAGACCCACCAACCGCCAATTCAACAGTTAGAAAGAATTGACAATGACACAGAGTGTAGAAACCCTAGGTCTTCAAGAAATCTACAAATATGAAGAGAGTCATGCATTTTCTAACTCATATTATTTAATGAAGTACTTACTTATATTTGAAAAGAAAAATATACGCCTAGACTGGGGTTTGAACCCAGGACCTTTGACTTTCTATGTCAATGCTCTTCCATCTGAGCCACCTAGGCCTCCAATCTAAACGCGTATTTTTCTCTTACATATAGTTAATTCCCTAACCCCAAATGCTACGAGCCGTTGCTACGATTTTTGCAAATGGCGGCTTCTTTGTTAAGAAGACTTTTTATTGGGAATTTAAACATTACTTATAAAGCCAGTAGTGCTTCTTTCAATGTTAATATTATTCGTTTTTAAACACCTTAATGATGGACAAATTATATTTGAAAAGAAAAATATACGCCTAGACTGGGGTTTGAACCCAGGACCTTTGACTTTCTATGTCAATGCTCTTCCATCTGAGCCACCTAGGCCTCCAATCTAAACGCGTATTTTTCTCTTACATATAGTTAATTCCCTAACCCCAAATGCTACGAGCCGTTGCTACGATTTTTGCAAATGGCAACGGCTCGTAGCATTTGGGGTTAGGGAATTAACTATATGTAAGAGAAAAATACGCGTTTAGATTGGAGGCCTAGGTGGCTCAGATGGAAGAGCATTGACATAGAAAGTCAAAGGTCCTGGGTTCAAACCCCAGTCTAGGCGTATATTTTTCTTTTCAAATATAATTTGTCCATCATTAAGGTGTTTAAAAACGAATAATATTAACATTGAAAGAAGCACTACTGGCTTTATAAGTAATGTTTAAATTCCCAATAAAAAGTCTTCTTAACAAAGAAGCCGCCATTTGCAAAAATCGTAGCAACGGCTCGTAGCATTTGGGGTTAGGGAATTAACTATATGTAAGAGAAAAATACGCGTTTAGATTGGAGGCCTAGGTGGCTCAGATGGAAGAGCATTGACATAGAAAGTCAAAGGTCCTGGGTTCAAACCCCAGTCTAGGCGTATATTTTTCTTTTCAAATATAATTTGTCCATCATTAAGGTGTTTAAAAACGAATAATATTAACATTGAAAGAAGCACTACTGGCTTTATAAGTAATGTTTAAATTCCCAATAAAAAGTCTTCTTAACAAAGAAGCCGCCATTTGCAAAAATCGTAGCAACAGCTCGTAGCATTTGGGGTTAGGGAATTAACTATATGTAAGAGAAAAATACGCGTTTAGATTGGAGGCCTAGGTGGCTCAGATGGAAGAGCATTGACATAGAAAGTCAAAGGTCCTGGGTTCAAACCCCAGTCTAGGCGTATATTTTTCTTTTCAAATATAATTTGTCCATCATTAAGGTGTTTAAAAACGAATAATATTAACATTGAAGTACTTACTTATTTAATCTATTAAAATTGTAATTATATATTTTAAGATTCTCCCATATAGCTTATATAGACATGAACTAGATAATATATATTATTTTTTATAGAGAGTGAACTACATTTTCTTACTTGCTTAAAGGTAAAACCATTACTTGACCAACGAAAACACAGTCATACATGATCTGTTTACATTACAACTGGAACTTAGCTCAGAAGAAGTATAGTATCCTGCTGTGTTTGGTATTCCTAAAAAGTTAGTTAAACTTAAATTAAGTATATGTAGGTAGGAAATAACACTATAAGGTTTATTTTAATTAAATCTGAGTTGTTTTTAACTCACCTAATATTTCTTGATTTTTATGCAGACCTAGGTTTCGTCACTTAATTTCATGACATTCTCGATGGCAGTTGTGATGTATCGAAAATGTCAAGAAATTAAGTGACGAAACCTAGGTCTGCATAAAAATCAAGAAATATGAGGTGAGTAAAAAAAACTCAAATTTAATTAGTGAAACACATATCCAGGGCCGACAACATGAAGAAAAGAAAAAAATCAGTTTGTGAAACGCTGAAAACAGGGCAACAGCCTTGAAACATATGTGTGACAAAACTACCATATGAGGTAAGAATGTTTAAAAAGTACAAACTCAATTATTAGTTAAACTTATTCAAATCAGCTATAGCAGCACATAGTTTATTAGAGAATCACAGAATTGAAAAAGAAGCAAAACTTTTGAAACATCTATCCAAAGCTTTGGTTTTAACAGTTTGGGAAAAGATATATATTCAAAAAAACCATACTAGAACCATGAACTTCGAGATTCCAAACAAACCAAGCTTAATTACAAAGTTCTTCAAAAATACAACAGATGGCAGTTTACAAATTATTCCTTCAAAAGAACACCAGATGGCAGTTTGGATAATTACCGGCAAAAGAAAAAATTGCCAGTCGTGAAAACAGCTGATGATGGTGACGATGTTTGCCGATACTGCGGTGCTGTGTTTAAAAAACATAGAAGTATGAGGTAAGAAGAATTCACAATTCATTTGATTCTTATTCAAATGTTCCTAAATGGCACAAATAATGTTGGCAAATAATTTTGAAATTCATCATGCATTAAAGCAAGGATGCACTATCACTTCTACTATTCAATTTTGAATATAGCATGCATCAAATCTTTATAAAATGAAGATCTTCAACTCAATGGTATTAATAAGCTATTAGTAACAAATGAGAGAAATTATGAAGAAGTGGCTGAATTCAAATACATAGGAACAATAGTTACAAACAGGAACGAGGTGCAGTAATTAAAACTTAGGAGCAATTCTGGAAATGCATGCTATTAAGACTCTTGTTATCCCACTTCTCTCAAAAATCGTTAAATCGAAAATATATAAAACTGTTATTCTCTCAGTTATATTATATGGATGCAAAACATGGACTCTTACTTTAAAGCAGGAGAAAAGATTACAGGTATTCGAAAATAAAAATTTTAGGAATATTTTTGGACCAAACAGAGGTGAACAGACAGGCAAATGGAGAAAACTACATAACAGTGAGCTACATGATCCTTATGGCAAACCAGGTGTAATAAGAACAGTTAAGTCTCTTAGACTGCGATGGACAAGCCATGTGCCATGAAAGAGGAGCATGGAAAGTCCTTGTAGAAAAACCAGAGGGAATGCATTCAGAAGATAGGCAAGAATGAAGTGGGAGAATAACTTTAACCTTGATTTGAGGAAGTAGATTATACAGGGGATGATTGGAAACATTGGCTCAGGATAGGGATATATGGAGAGCTTATGTTTGCTGGCCATTAACCTACAGTGCCAGTGAGTATTCCTTCTAACTGTTCACAGCTGATAATGATATGTAACGTATCAAAACTAGTTTTCAAGAAATCTACAATTATGCGGTGAGTCATTAAAATTCTAACTCTCTATAATTACAATACATTCATTAACACAGTGAGTAAGTTGGTTAGTTAGTTAGTTATTACCTTCTTGTAGAGATCAGTAAGCTGGTAGTAGAACAGTCTTGTGGACAGACAACCAAACCTCAGGTATGGGCTCAGCCCTGTCTGACTGGCGAGCAGTGATTGAGGAGTCATTTTTGGACGTCCAAATGATGCTACCCATGCTTTCCTCTCTAGATGTCTCTCTAGTCTAGCCAAAGCTTCACTCTCTCCTCCTTGCCACATCGGAGGAAGAAGTCCATCCACATCAAAACCTACACAAAAATAAAATTAATTACATTTTTTTTAATAAAACTTTTACGATAAGAATTTACACTATGTTGTAATTAATAATTTATATAAGTCAGTAGAAATAACTTTTTACATCTCACCTCATAAAACTCCTCACAGAACCAGTTTCAAAAGCCATTGTTTCTATCATCTCCGAGAGATTTAGCAGATGATAGATGCAAAGGATTTTGAAACATTGTATTGAAGCTGAAGGAGGTGATTAAAAAAATTTTTTGTCATAAGGTAAGGAATAAACAGCACAAAAATATATTTTATTCTATTACAATCTCTAATTACTTTCACAGCTATTTTGATTTATTTGATGAGATTATTATGCAAGATCTGTGTGATGAGCAGTTGCCAGGCGCTAGGGTTGCGTCTTAAAATGTTCTTATTTAAGTGAGTCAGAAGTAACTTTACATCTCATCTCATAAAACTCCATCATGGTTTTCACAGGACTAGTTTCAATGTTCACACAATTTTGCTAAAAACTTAAAAATATGTAAAAGTACGAGATTATGATAAAACAAGTATAGATTTTATAAAATTACTGTAGGAAGTAACATTATGAGGTTCTTCTTAATAATTAAGATGATTTTATTGTAGCTTACCTCATAAAAGTTGAGTTCTTTTAGGACATTTTAATATATGTAGGAAATAACACTATGAGATTTCTTTTAATTATTATGAATTGGTTATTTTACAACATGTTTCAAAACACATCTGTTTCATTGTCAGCTTATACATACTATTTAATTTTAAATTGTCAGCCCTGAATATCGACTCCTACTCCATCTTTTGCTAGTCCAAAGAACTTGCATATCAAATCCTTCTCTCCGGGAATTCATGATTCTATCTCTGTTCTTCTGGATGTAGATCTTCTCCCAAGTGGTGAGTTCTTTAATATTTTCTGTTTTAATAATTAGGTGTAAATTTTATGTGAACACTAAATTATTAAAACAGTTAGAAAATACTAAAGAACTCACCATTTGGGAGAAGATCTTCATCCAGAAGAACAGGGATAGAATCATGAATTTTGAAATTCCTTGGGAGGCAGATTTGATATGCAAGTTCTTTTGACCACCAAGAGATGGAGTAAGAGTCAACATCCAGGGCTAACAACTTAAAAATCGACTGTATGGATAAACTGACAAGGAAACAAATGTGTTTTAGAACATGTCCTAAAAGTTGAAATTCATTGGAGAACATTTTTTGACAACTCACCTAATAAATTTCATGTTTTTCATGATACTGCACAGTTTCAAACGTTATCATGTTCATCATCAGCCATAACTCCGGCTGATGAAATTCTTCGGCCGTCAACTCTTCTTTTGTCATCATCTTCAAGCGCTGCCATCTATGGTTGAACTTATAAACTTCGAAATCAAATTTTGTTTGTTAGGAATATCAAAATTAATTGATCTACATTTTATTTTCTGAATGTATATCTTCTCCCAAACTGTCAATTCTGAAGGTTTATCCACTTGTTTTAAAAGTTTTGCTTATCTTCCAATTTTATGATGTTCTAATAAACTATGTGCAGTCATTGCAGATTTTTCAATTTCACAATTTTTAATGTTTCTAAAATGTTCTTTGGTATGAGTTTCCAAATTCCTTTTAGTTTTTCCTATATAAACTTTATTGCAATCTTTACCTAAAAGAACTCAACTTTTAAGAGGTAGGATGCAACAGAATCAACTATTTATGTAAAAATATGTAATAATAAATTTTTATATATGCTAAGTAAGTTTGTAACTTGTGGTCGTTTATCATTTTTAGCTATGTATAGGCAAAAAGAAAGAAATATAATTACATACAAATCCTAACCTTATTAATCACATTAGCCAACTTACTTAGTTTTGTAGAATTTCTAGGCTGCATAGAAGGAACATTTTGTCATCTAGATTACTATAATTTAACTAACCTAATTCTTCTAACGTTGGTACTCCATACTTGTCGTCGTGGTCTTCTCCAATGGGAGTATAGGCACCATTGATGAATTTGTGTGTGATGGTTGCTTCTGATGGAGGGGGAGGTCCCATTGATGCAATCACTGTCTGGAACTGATGGTATGTCAGAGGTGCTTTCCCTCCATTCTTCTCGATAATACTGCACAATAACAATGTATAATATCATATATATGATTCAACTCCAAACAAAACCTGGGAATTCCATGCACATAAATTTAAATAAAAAAATGAAATTTCACAAAGTATTGTTACAGTAGATGAATAATTACTTGAGAAAAATATATTTATTGATTCTTTCCCAAAAAATGTGTGAATTGAATGAGACGTAGAGGTAATTTTAACTTAAAATGGTCACTTTTACAATAGTGATTGCTTGAATATTAAATTTTGGAAGGTGAAATTTTATTTACTATTTAGAAAACCTACATTAGTCATTGTTCCAACAGAATAGCCAACTTATCCTCATGGAGCACCAGATTATCCAATAAACTGTAAACTAAACTAATCTGGTATACACTAACTTGCCCATTTTCTCATTCTGACTTACTGTATATCTCGGCAGATAAGATGACAGTTGAACCATAAAAAAAAAGCCCCCAAAATCCAGGGTCGTCTTATAGGACAGATACAAAAAAAATTAGAATAAAATTGATATAAATTAAAACCATAATAAAATGAAAAAATAACTCACCAATGTATTTAAAATCCTGCAAAATCCTCAAATTCATCATCATCGGCAAATAATAAAAATTACTTAAACGCATGACACACAAATAACAATGCAACCACTGATTGCGACTGACATAATGAGGCGTGGTGGTAAACCGATCAGTTGACATGTGGGGGGGGACTGTTAAGAGATTTAGTGACTCCCCGTGAGTACAGCTACTATTAAAACAGTCCTGAAAACATCCGATTATTTAATTCTTTCGCAGTCTGTTTTGTGCAGTAAATAAACATGGACATTATTGCTTATATTACATTGTTTATTTTAATTATTAATATAGTGTTATTACTATGCATGATGCAAAGGACACTGTATAACATTTAAATATGCAGATAACTTATATCTTTGGGTTTGATAGTAGCATAACAAGAAATTTCTCATGCAGCAAGTCTTCCTTCCTAATCATAACAATCTCCTTCCATGTGACAGGTCTCATCTCTCATGCTAGTACAACTTATCAAAAGTGTAACAGTGTTGCCGGTTTAATGAAAATAAAATGTATTTATTTATTATAATGAGGGGTTAAAATACTAACAATATATAACATTAAATTTAATTTGAAAAATTATGAATACAGTATTTTTGTATACGCTATACAGTAAGCTAGTAATGATCACTGATATAAACTATATTCATAGGCCGTTGATAGTTTAGGGGTCTTATAGGACAGATATATGCTAAAACTATAAAACTTTGACAAAAATCTATACCTCGTCTTATCTGAAGGTCACCTTATCTGCCGAGATACACGGTACTTATTTTCTCAGCTAATGAAATAAAATAAGTACAGAATATTATGTGGTATAGTATCCCTCAGGGGTCCTCATCTAGGGGATATGTGGATGGCGACCACAAGGTGCCCAAGCTGTGCAAAACATTTCTTCCACTTACTTGTGTTTTGCACTCTTTTAACTTTACTATCTAACCTCTCTTGGTTAACTCTTGTTTTTTCGACCCCAACGCTATTAGGGCATCCGAGGGCTAGGGAGTCCTTCCTTTTTTCCAATTCGTCTTTCCTTTATTTTCTTTTCTTCTCCAGAAAAGCCTGACCAGAGGCTATAAGATGGCAGCCCCATCACTGGTCTTGCCTTCCTTTGGCCAGCAACCAATCGAAGGGACTATTATTATGCTTTCAAGTCTTATACGAGAATTTCCCATAAGGGAAAATTTTCTATAGGATCGTAACAGGCCTTGGCCTAATACTTGGAAGGAAGAAGAAGAAGGACTTAGTAATGAGTTAATCAAAATATAAAAAAACTGTAATCTAACAGCAGAAACGTGTATTACCATGTTACCTAACATGATGCAGTTAATTGTTCTCTGTTGCAACATTCATGGTAGACTCCTGGCATAGAAAAGTCCAAAAATTTAATATATATATATTAGAAACCTAAAAATAGATTACCTGCTTTTTGTAGATGATTTGGTATTAATAGCTCCAACAGAAACAGATTTATAGTATTCTATACAATTTTGATATAATTGCAAAATGGTACAACATGGAAATCAATACAAAGAAAACTAAAGTGATGGCCTTTTGTGGTCAGTGATGGCCTAGCAAAATTGTTTTGGATGATTAAATTTTAGAACGAGTAAATGAATTTAATTATTTGGTTTATAATTTAACATTTCAAGATAAAGCTGATATAGCAAAGAAAATCACAAATTTCACAAAAAATAACAAAGATAATTAACAATATAATGAAACCATCTTTAGTACAAAAGAGCACAAGATAACGGCTATATAAGGTTCTCTTAAGAACAGTATTAAGATAATGGTAGTGAAGCAAGGACAATAGAGTAGAAGAAGAGATGAGAGCCGAATAACAGCAAA
The DNA here is from genome assembly GCA_030220185.1 of Diploptera punctata. Lineage (NCBI taxonomy): Eukaryota > Metazoa > Arthropoda > Insecta > Blattodea > Blaberidae > Diploptera > Diploptera punctata. The sequence goes on from JASPKZ010008384.1 coordinate 823,941, forward strand.
TGAGATGTGATTTATGCGCCATACAGCAGGCTATACAAAGTGGAACCATAAAATAAATGAGGAAATTATGAAAGAGTTGGATGTAGAACCACCCATTCTCCATCAAATACAAAACTACCAGAACAACTGGAAAGCCCATCTTCAACAAATGCCATCTCGCAGAATTCCAAAATCCAAGCTTTGTTACTGCCCCCAAGGCAAAAGATCGCTGGAATGTCCAAAAAAGCAATGGATGCAAAATTCCTCATTCAGACCGTAACAGGCCACATGGCCTAATACTTGCATGGATGATTATATACATATATATATATATATATATATATATATATACACACACAAACACACATGTATAATTTTTAAAGAATTTTTGCATCAAATTTATAAAAATGTTCACAAAAACTTATATATTCATTTTAACTGAAAAATAGTTAAATATGATAAAATAGTTGCTCTAACACATCAAACCATGGGTGTAGTTTACCTTCTTCTCTATAATAGTTTAAACTATTATCTTATAGGTATTAATAGTGAGTGGAGAACATATTTTTAACGACTCACCTCATATATTTCAAATTTCTTTGATACCGGCAGTTTCAGACAATATCTAGTCCTGCCGGTATCAAAGAAATTTGAAATTATATGAGGTGAGTCGTTAAAATATGTTCTCCACTCACTCACTATTAATGATATAACCTCATAATGTTTACTTCCCAATATTAATTTAAATATTATCTTATAGGTATATTTACATGCCACACGCTGCCTGGACCATATGTCACAAAGGAATATTAAACTTTGGCCACACAAAGACATGGAGGGCCTCTACGAATTATTAGCTCAATCTAGGGTCTCCTCTGAGACAACACAACATTAGGACAAAACCATTCTCAATAAAAGAAAGATGTTATTCCACATTAAAATGATTATTTTTCCTGAAAAGTGTACCTAATTAGATGCAATTATTATTTTTTAAATTATTTTGTACATTCCCATTTCAAAAGTAAATTAACATTGGTTCATGTAGTTATTAAAGACTTCTAATGAAAGAAGGGCATTTATCACTAACTTCAAAAATGTTATATTCCACATCAGGAACCATTATTTAAGATCTATATAAATTTCATTGTTGTATCCTGTATAAGAGTGGAGATAGTAACATAAATTTAATTTTTTAAGAAAAAAATTATATGCTCAGACTGGGGCTTGAACCCAGGACCTGTTAAGCTCCAGTCTGAGAGTATAATTTTTCTCTTCAAATATGGTTTATCCATCATTGATATGTATGAAATGAATAATAAACACAAATAAATTTTTATTGTTGTATCATGTGTAAAAGTAGAGATAGTAGCATTAATTTTAAGAAATTCCATATTCCACACCAGGAAGTACTATTTAAAATCTAATATAAATTCCATTGTTGTATCATATGTAAAAGTGGAAATAGTAGCATTAACTTTATGAAATTCCATATTCCAGATCAGGAAGCATTATTTTAAATCTAATATAAATTTCATTAATGAAATTAAGAATCGACCTTCCGAAAGGAGAGCACGATAAGAGGATGATGAATAAAATTAAAATGAGTCATACAACCTAAGAAATCTGAAATTTATCAAATTAATTGCAAAGACTACAATAAAATATATGTATTATATAGGAAAACAAAAAGGAATTTGGACACTCGCACAAAAGAACACTTTAGAAATATTAAAGATGGTGAAATTGAGAAATCAGCTCATAAAACTGAAAAAGAAACTAAACTTTTGAAACATTGGCAAAGTCCTTAAAATAACAGTTTGGGAAAAAATATACATTCAGAAGAAAACAAATTTAGATCCATGAGCTTTGAAATTCCCGGTGAGCAAGATTTAATCTCAAAGTTCATCAAATTCACACTAGATGGCAATTTAGAAGACGATGGTGAAGGCAAATTCAACAGTTGAAAAAATGGCTGAAGATAGAAATTTCATATTCCACACCAGGAAGCATTATTTAAAATCTAGTATAAATTTAACTCTTATATCATGTGAAAAAAATGGAGATGGTAACAATACATTTGAATTTGAAGAGAAAAATATATGCCTAAATCGGGATTTAAGCTATTAGGCATCACGATTTAAACAGATTTTTTCTTATACTAATATGATTTCCCGTGTGCCAGGTAGCAGTGAACTTTAGTTCCACTAAAGCCATCTAGCAGTCTCTTAAATAAGAGCACTTTAAAATGGAAATCAACACATTACAGTCCTAGCAAGTAAAGCTAATATTCGATATTTAATATTAAATTTATGTCCACTGCTGTGGTCTCGAGGTAGCATGCTGCCTTGTCACGCAGCAGGGCCGGGTTCGATCCCTGGTTGGGACAGTTTCTTTGGGTGAGGTTTTTATCGGGGTTTTTCCTCACCTATAAGACAAATGTCAGGAAAACTTTAGGGCCCAAACGGTCCCCGAAATCATATGGCCATCGCAATCATCATCATTCATATTCATCTTAGAATAAGCTTAGGATTAGGGAATCTCCTGGCGCACCATTATTATCATCATCACCCATCATATCATTGGGGCAACGTAACCCGGCCTTCCAGGCGCCCCAACCTCAGAAGTGGGTTACAAGTATGCCATGCCAGGAGAGACACCAGGAATGTCGAAAGACAAAATGGGGCATTTGTAAAAAAAAATTTAATTTATCACTTCTCACTCAATGACAAATTAAATTTGAAGAAAAAAATATATGCCTAAATCCTGATAGTAGCATTAACTTAATGAAATTTAATATTCCACAACAATGGAATTCTATGCCCTTCTTTAATTCCCCATTCATGCCATATGTCCTGCCCATTGTATTCTACAAGATTTAACTATTCTTATTATATATGAAGCGAAAAATCATACACTAAGACTGGGGCTTGAACCCAGGACCTTTCACACTCTAGGCACTCTGGTTTCCTATAAAGGTCATGTAGCTCACTGTTATGTAGTCTTCTCCATTTGTCTGCCTGTTCATGTCTCTTTGGTCTCGAAATTTTTCTAAGAACTATATTCTCAAATACCTATAATATTTTCTCCTTCCTTAAAGCAAGAGTACATGTTTCACATCCATATAATATAACTGGGAGAATAACAGTTTTATGTTTTTGTGGGTACATTGGGATGACATGAGTCCTTGTAATACATTATAGCATGCATTTCCAGAATTTAACATATGTTTAATTTCTGTCAGCATCTCATTCCTGTTTGTAATTATTGTACATCCATCCATAGTAATTCTGCCCGAAGGCAGGTCCTTCACTGCAATCATAGCATTTTCATGCTATGCTTGCAGCTTTACTAGGGAATTGTAGGTGTGGTAGCTTCCCATTGCTTTCCACACCGGTGAACGATGATAATGATAAGGATGATGATGGCCATATGATTTCGGGGACCGTTTGGTCCTTAAAGTTTTCCTGACATTTGCCTTACAGGTGAGGAAAAACCCCGATAAAAACCTCACCCAGAAAAACTGCTCCGACCGGGGATCGAACCCAGGCCTGCTGCATGACAAGGCAGCACGCTACCTCGAGACCACAGCGGTGGACTTATTGTACATAGATATTTGAATTCAGCTACAGTAAAAGCTCCTTATTCACGGTTCCTTTATTCACAGTTTCATTATTCACGGGTTAAAAGTTGCAACACAATTCCTGAATTCACGGCTAAAAATTTCTTTATTCACAGATCCATTTGGTATATTAAAAGGATTAGTGTCCTTTATTAACCATCAGCAGTTTTTTTTTACTGCAGGCAGATGCTAAGGCAGCTTTTACAAATAGTGATTCAAACCAAATGAACAAATAAATATCAAAACAAAATAAACCTTAATGTCACTAACCCTAAAGTCCATTGTTAAAAGCTGTTGTCATATTTCACGTGCCGATATTTACTTTGATAAATGTCTCCATCGCCACGATCGCTATACTATTGTTTCAACTTGTCATTCGTTGCAATAATTTTGATAGAATAACACATGTTTCTTGTGTTTTGTTCGCAATTTATAATGTCGAGTAAAAGGAAAGAAAAATAATTAGTACCGAAGAGAAAAAATAGTGAAAATAGAAATGCTTGACTGTTGATACCCGTTGATGAGTCATTTGTGTCTATATCATGCTGTTTCAATGTTAATGAATCGAGATATCTGAAGACAAAATAAGGAATTCTATTGCAGAATTCACAGCTGAATATCAATCTTAATTGAAAGACCTTTTGAAAGCGGCAAAACAGAAAAAAAATTACTAAGTTCTTTAGGTCCTTGCCTAAACCTGACAGTAATAATTAATAGAAATTGTTCAAAATCTCTCATTAATTGATTTTATTTTGATAATTTAAATTTTATTCTGTAACCTTGGAATCTGTCCCCTATATACCCATACAAATTACCATTCCATATTTGCGGTTTCTGTATTTGCAGCATATTTGCAGAACATGTCCCCTGCAAAAATAAGGAGCTTTTACTGTATTTCTTCATTAATTTCCTCATTTGTCATTAATTGTCCATTTCCATTACGTAATGCATTTCTATGTATGATAACCATATATTTAGTTTTATTCCACACAACTCTATATGCTTCAATATTTAAATGTTGGAAAAATTTGTTTCATCCTTATCTTTAGTTGCTAGAAGCTTCTTACCTTGTACATTAACATTAATACAACAATTTCCTTACTTCTCGAGTTTGTACAACGTGTGGGAGACTCTGGACACCACTGATATGCCAAGTTCTTTGCACATGGCCATGATGTTCTGGTCTCGGACACGTCCAAAAGGTTCTGGATCTTCTTCGAATGTGAGGTTTGTAGTGCCCCATTCCTACAACACAACACATTTTTCTCATCAACTTCACAAAATTTTGTATCTCATATTTTAATTATCATATTTATGCACAAATTCAAACCATCATTAGTACAAAAATAATCAGATGTAAAATTTATTTCATATTATGTTGAATTTGATATATTTACGTAAAGAGGAATTGTTTCTGCTTGGATGGGAATGAATGCCCAAATAGCTCAATGACAGAGCATCAGCATGGAAAGCTGAAGGTCAGGGGTTCAATTCCTGGTTCAGGCAGATATTTTTCTCTTTACTAAAAATTGTACTATACTAATTCCAAGCTAAGTTCCAGTTGTACTGTAAACAAACTTGCATAAGGTATTACTCTGCCGACTCCGTCTATTGGGGAAAATCGTAAACTGTAAAAGAAGACATGGTAGATCCCAGGATTAGATGGGTGGTTAACGTGGAGAATGATTTGAGAAGAACTGGATACAGTAATTAGAGGCAAAAAGTAAATGACAGAACAGAATGGTGAACTGTTGTTAGGGGGTCAGGCTAAACTCTTAAGAACTGTAGTATTATTGCCTCACTGTGATGGTTGTCCAGCGGCTTGCTTCATTTCCCTACAGCTGTTATATCCACCACTATAATAATTCCACATGTTAATCATTGTCAAGCACTGTCGCGCGGCATTCACTTTTATATAAACGAACAACTATCATAGTGAGGCGATAATACCAAGATGATGATGATGATGATTATGTGTTTAGATAGAGAGGTCATCTCCTTGTCATAATCCACTATTACATTCAAAATTCATACTTCATGTTATGACCTTTTTTGGATTTTTAACTTTACAACAGTTATCTTTATTTCTTATGAAAGAACAAATATTTTATTGTCCATTGTAAGTCTTATCATGGATATGTGTGTTATTTTATTTTACAATGTTCTTTAATGGCTAAGGTCATTATCAATTCAATTCAAATCTGAGTGTGACAAATTTTGTTCAGAAGTCTCTTTTATTAATAATTGAAGTGTCAAACTATGAACTGATGGAATCCACTGCTTTAGACCCCTTCCATCAAAGTCAAAATAATCAGCAACAGGAATGGTACTACAGCCGAAGACAGGCCTTGGCTTTCTTCAACATCTGCCTCCATTCTTCTCCGACTGTAGCTATCTCTTTCCAATTCCTCAATTTCAATAGCTCTTACAGCAACCAAAACTTTTTTTAGGTTTTCCAATGGGTTGCTTATCAAACATTTGTCCTTCCATGACCATCTTGGGAATGCTTTGTCTGTTTAGTTCCCTTCCAAAAGAACCAATAAACAGGATTTTTCAGCTCTGAAAAATTCCATCAAGTCTGGCCAGGTTTGAATTTGCAAACCTTGGAACCATTAGACCATAGGGACTGATTCTTACCTTGAATAATTTTGGTAATGCATCTGCAGGTTGTCAGTTTGAATTTGCAAACCTTGGAACCATTAGACCATAGGGACTGATTCTTACCTTGAATAATTTTGGTAATGCATCTGCAGGTTGTCCCCTGATAACAAAGAGACGAGAATTGAGTTTCCGCAAACTGCGGTCCAAGTCTTCGAGACACTGCAGTAGGAATCTGGAAGAAAGAAAAAAAAAAGATTAACCATTAGCACAATACAAATGAAAGGTACAGGGAAAGAACCAGGCAAGTCACTTTTTTTATTGGAATGAAGTTTGAGGTGCCATTAGATCTCCATGATCTTTTAGAAGAATGAAAACAATAATAAAACAGATTGGTCAGGAGTTTATTTATTTTTTCCCCTCTATGCTCTTAGTTAAGAGTAACTGGAGATACTACTATGAGATTTTAAGAAAGTCCCAAATGAATGAATTTATTGAGCTTTTCTCATGAAAAGAATAATGAAAACTTTCACAGATCTTCATTGATCCTACCAAGTTGACACTGGAAATGTCCATGACCAATATTGTGTGTATATTATATGATCTATCTACAATGGCATAACAGCTCAATATTAGGGCCTTAGCATCTCCTTTGTTAGGAGTTACTAGATTAAGTTAAATTATTTACTATTATTTCCCTAAAGATGTCATGAACGGTATGCGGTCAACATACCGACTCAATGAGACATGTAGTATGTAACTAGGTATTATTAGGATTGAGGAGATCGATAAATTTTGCTTAGAAGCCTCTTTGTTCAAGCTTAGGATCTATTACGAGCATGACAAAATCTTCAGACTCAGGACTCACATCATGCGTCTTAAATTCGCCCGCCACACTAACTCCCTCCTCCCCCCCCCCCCCCCCCCAGGACTTGCTACTTGAATTTAGGCAGCCTAAAAAAACATCGACCTGGCTGGGTTTGAACCCATCACTCTCAAATCCAAAGGTAAGGAACATATAACCGCAGTTTTCCTTTGCAACTGACATATATATATATTAATATATGTGTGTTGTGTGTGTGTGCATTGTGTGTGTGTGGGCTGTCTTTTAATGCCCTATTCATCTTGCATACGTTCTTTGCTTCTTAATTTTACACCTGAAACAAAAATTGGCATTATTGCAGTGTAAAAAAAAATGTCGAGAGTGTTAACCAGGAGAAGAAAATTCACATGACACGAACACTTAAAAATCTATCTAGCATTCCCAAGTTTTAAATGTCTTGCAACAAAACTCAGTATAGGCTGTTGAAATGTTCTAAAAAATCAGTGGAATCTTACCAGTATATGTGGAGGGTTACCTCGAAACCCAAAATTACAAAATGGCCTTCTCACTAGCAGTTTGTCCATGTCTGATTTGTCTACAATTTTCGAATGTATAACCAAGGAAGATAAACCATGAGGATTTAATAGATGAGGCCACTCCTTTGAGCAAACGTGGAGAGATCTCCACACTACTTGGGTCCCGTACTAGCATCGTAGTGACCCATGAACTGTGGTCAAGAAGTTAAAGCCCAGAAGTCAGCAATGGCAAAAAAAGACGCTTTTGACAAGAAGAGAAGCATTTTCTGCAGACCTTTGGCAAAAGAATTATGGAAAAGGCTAGTTAATTGGCTTGTGTGTATGTGTAACATTTGTATTGGTGCAGAGACTTGGACAATTACAACGGAATGCGGACAAGCAAACTGGAAGGCTTTTGTTTGAGATGTGGATATGGAGAAGAATGGGACCGTATAAAATGGACAGACAGTTAGAGATAAAGATGTGCTAGACCGAGTGGGTGAAAGAAGACCAATGCCTGGACTCTTAAGGAAGAGGAAAAGAAATTGGATTGGCCACTTGCTAAGAAAGACACTGCCTGCTGAAGGAGTGCCCTAGAAGAGAATGTCCACCGGAAAGAAAGTTAGAGGCAGAAAAAGACATCAGATGATAGACAATATTAAAATAAAGGGGTTGTATGCAGATACAAAAAGGAGTGAAAGAGTGGAGAATGCTGAGTTCTTGAGAAGAACACCATATAATTTAATTAGCTCTTATATTGACAACATATCCTATAAGTTACATTGGTTTAATTTATTTAATTTTTTTTTAAAAAGTACTACAAAAATTAGTCAGTATATACTATTTAAATTTGTGTCAAATTATACAAAATTATCCTCATCATCATAGCACATTCACGAATTTAGGTCATTTGTTGACCAGTTTCGGCCTCAAAAGAAACACCATCCAAAAGTATTTTGAGTGGACATCCTGGTCTTCTTCTTCCTGCAGGTTGATATCTTAACATTTGTTTGGGTATCCTGTGATCTTCCATTCGATGAACATGTTGCATCCATCTTGACTTATAATCAGAAATTTTGTTTTCTAAAGGTTCCATGTGTAATTCTTCTAAGATGTCTTCATTTTTTTTTTGTGATCTAGTAGTGTGTATCCTGCAGTCTTCCGAAGGTATCTCATTTCTGCAGATCTAAGTCCCTGCATATCCTGTTTCAATGTCCATACTTTGCTACCATACAAAAGAGTTGGAAGAGCCAGTGTTTTATACACTCTTAATCTTGAATGTTTTTGGACTAACTGTGGCTTGAAGATACAATTTATTAACCATAAAATCCTTAAAAATTTAGATATTTTTGCATTTACATCTTTTCTTCTTCATATGAGATATTGCATCCTAGATATGTAAAATTATTCATCTGTTTCAAAATTTTATTGCCAAGTACAATTTTACTTCTAACAGAATCTATACCTTGAAATACCATAATATATATATATACGGATTGTAAGGGGTAGTGACGTGTATATAACCTCTTCTACCCAATTCTCATCCTCATCTTCTCATGGTACAACCCGTTTTCACAAACAAGGCTCTGAGGACCGAGTCACAGTGGTATAACTGTTCCATTGGGTACAGAGTAAATGCGGTATCCTAACGTCTGTCCAGAGACTAAAAGGTACTGAGCGTCGGGCCAGTAACCCATCCTAAGGAACCTCAACTATACTTGCAAGTCTCAACATGAAGAAATCCAGAAGGAATTGAAATATACAAAAATATGCAATAGATAATAATTCATTAAATTAATATTGAGAAGCTAAAGTTATTACTATGATAGAAATAAGTAAATTAATGAACACAATTAAATTATTGTAAATCAATGGTAAAGAGAAAAATTTTTGCCTGAACCGGGAATTGAACCCCAAACCTTTAGCTTTCCGTGCTAATGCTCTGTCCACTGAGCTAATTCAGGCTTCATTCCCATCCAAGCAGAAATCCTTCCTTTACCTTACTCTGCTTGGATGGGAATGAAGCCTGAATTAGCTCAGTGGACAGAGCATTAGCACGGAAAGATAAAGGTTCGGGGTTCGATTCCCAGTTCAGGCAACATTTTATTTCTCTTTACCATTAATTTAAGATAATAATTTACTGTTATGTATGGTTTGTTTTCACTTTAGTCTGATATACTTAATTAAGTTGGGATAAGAAACTGAATTTCTGCAATTTAAGAATGAACAAAATAAACCTATGTTCCATAAACCAAAATCAGACCATAACTTCAACTTGCTAAGAAATTCACTTAGCTTACACAGTTGCTGCGTGTTAAACTTTTTGAGAAAACTGGTGGCCCAAAATTCCTAACACCTATAATGATTTTAAAAAAATCATAAAGAATCTCAACCAGAAAAAGCAAATAGACTATTCATTCTGAAACTATGGGTACGACCCATTGGTCGGTCCTGAGAAGAATTCAGAGTTTTGAGAAATCCCTCAAATTGATAAAGGACAACAACAGAAATGTTGAACTGGAAGGCAGAATGGGGGCACATCATAGCGTAGTGTAGTGTAGTTGGTTAAGGCAATGCACTACAAATCTGAAGGTCGAATGTCTGAGTCCCGATGGGGGTCAGGATTTTTAAACTGAGCCAAAACTTCTGATAGCACCATAATCCTGGAGTCAACTCAACCTCTAACTGAAATGAGTACCAGAAGCTAGTTCTGGTGATAAAGGCGGCCCACACATAGGGCTGACAATCCATCTTATATCAAGTGCCAATTGTCTAAAAAAAGTGGTACTACTTCAAGGGTCTCCTAAGGTTTGTAGTGGGATATTTTTTTTTTTTACCTTATCAGGAAGGTAGAATGGCAATAAATCTATTTCTATTTTGGTACTTTATTTTCAATTTTATTTCCTTATATTTCTAATGTAATTTTTAATAATAATAATAATAATAATAATAATAATAATAATAATAATAATAATAATAATAATAATAATGAATACAACACAAATAATTAGTTCCTCCTCTTGCACCATGTGAACCTCAGGAGCACTTGAACTCTACATATAATAAATGTCTAACCATCACATTAGTTCAGTGAATAAATGTTTAGCATGTGTCCAATTAGATTACTGTAATTGTTTTCTTTTAGGTAATTCTGAGGGAATTAAGCTATTAATGTTTTTCCCTTGAAAAAATTTTGGAAAATATATATATATATATCTTCACCAATCCTTCTTTGTAAACACCGAAAATTGACCATAAAAAAATATATATATTGCATTTTTTTTATTTCTCAGAAGCAAAGTTGGAATATAACTATGAATTAAGAAAAATAAGATTGAATTTGTTTACCAATATAAATGACAGTATAGGTGTGGAGATTAACCTGAAGCGGAAATTAAAACAAAAAATCGCTCTAGCGGCCGCCATTCTCATTGTTTGCAAAGCAATTTGGTGTATGCTATTTAAATAAAACAAGAAAGGTATTCTCAAGAAATCAGAAAAATTTGACAATTAGGAAGTCCCCACTTTGCCTGTAAGCTAAAACCTAAAAATTGCTTAAGCGACCACTATATTTATTTCCTCGCAACAAAACTGGATAAATTATATGTAACTAACAAAATGAAGATATATCTGTAAAGTAACATCCGATCATAAATTTGACTTGCTAAGAAATTCCACTTAGTTTATGCAGTTCCTGAGTGACGGATTTTTAAATATTTTTAGTTTAATTTTTGTAGAGAAGTTCTGATGGCCTAAGTCCCTGAATTGTATAATAACATGTATTTCCAGAGTTGAGGCTAGCTCATAGGCACCATTGAACCAATAGGTTCATGGTCGCAAGGACAAAATCTCTCCATACATCCCTATCCTGAGCCAACGTCTTCCAATCATCACCTGTATAATTTACCCTCAAATCATGGTTAATTTGGCCTCCTTATTGGCCGTTTTCCCTCTGATTTTTGTTTCCATGACCCTCTTTCATTCCCCATTCGTGGCACATGTTCTGTCCATCACGGTCTATGAGAGTTTAACTGTTATTACATCTGGTTTCCATGAACATCATGTAGCTCACTGACATGTAATTGAAGCTATATTTAATTTCTTTCTGTACCTCACCATGTTTGCAACATTTCTAACTAGCCCAAAGTTTTTCGGCCACTTGGACATAAACTCTCCATACATCTCTATCCTGAGCTAATATTTTCCAATCCTTCCTCGTAACATTCACCTCTCTCGAACCATGGTTAACGTCATTCTCCCATCTCATGCTTGGCCTGCCTACTGGGCGCCATCCCTCTGGTTTTCTTATGAGAAGTACACATGCCCCTCTTTCTTCAAAATTTTCCTCAATGTCCATTTCCATATATATGTTGCATTCTTACGTGTGACCGAATATTTAGTTTATCGATATTTACTTCCAGTCCCAGTTTTCTTGGTGTTATTTAATAGAATTTGTAGGCCTATGTAGACTTTTACTACTTCCTCGCTATCACCTAACAATATATCAGCACAAAACATTTCTACAAACATTTCTTGTACAACTTAGAAATGTTTTGCTATATTTTGAATTAAAAACAGCTCTTCCCAGAAGAAGAATGATTTTACATCCATCCATAGTAATTCTGCCCGAGGGCAGGTCTTTCACTGCAATCATAGTATTTTCATGCTATGCTTTGCAGCTTTACTAGGGAATTATAGGTGTGGTAGCTTTCCTTTGCTTTCCATCGGTGAAGGATGGTGATGATAATGATAAGGATAATGATGGCCGGATGATTTTCGGGGACCGTTGGGCCTAAGATTCCTGACATTTGTGTTACAGGTGAAAAAAAAACCGAAAAATACCTCACCCAGGAGCCTGTCCCGACAGGGAATCGAACACGGGTCCGCTGCGTGACAAGGCAGCACGCTACCTCGAGACCACAGCGATGAACTGATTTTACATAATGAACAAAAAAAAAATATATATATATATATATATAAAATATCCCTCTCGCTAAAAATATAAGCAAAATAAAATTTACATCCCCTTTACGTGAACAAATCTTCCCGGAAGAATGGATTTACGTAATAAACAAACAAAATATAGTTTCTAAAATATCCGTCGCTAAAAATGTCGTAAGCAAAATAAAATTTACATCCTCTTTGCGTGAACGGAATTTTTTCTTGATTGATAAAAAAATGTGTGCGTATTTGTACGTGACTTGAGAGGACTAACGTCAGCACGTCGTCGTCACGTGATAGTACACCTGGCGTCGCGAATGTTTATCAACGTGATGACAAATTAGCAGGATGACCAACGTGATCCAACTAAAATTACGGCATTTAGTAGCTTGATTTAAACTATGGCCTTCTCTAAAAAATTAATCTTATTGATCCACGATATAAACAGCTGAAATGGCAAATTTACGTCTGCGCATGACTCTCTTAAAACATGAAATATCTGACAGAAGGATAATGTGATGTTTTGACAGACTTAACCGGTTATACAATGTATCCATTAGCATACATATTAAATTAAAAACAGTAGACGAAGTAACTTCAGCGTATGGATCAGAGTCAGTCCCTTTCAGCTCTAGCTCACTGGCACTATCGAACCCATAGGCTCATGGCCGTGCCGACATAAGCTTTCCATACATTTCTATCCTGAGCAATGTTTTTTTCAATCATCCCTTATCTCTCTCAAATGAAGCTTAATGTTATTCTCACACCTTAAACCTATTAGGCGGTTTCCCACTGGTTTTCCTGTAAGGGGTTCCCATGCCCCACTTTTATTCCACATTCGTACCAAATGTACTGCCCATCGAAGTCTACGAGATTTAACTGGCTTCCCATAAAGGTCATGTAGCTCATTGTTATGAAATGTTCTCCACTCACCTGTCTGTTCGTCTCTCTTTGGTCCAAAAATGTTCATAAGACCTTAATTTTCAGATAGTAGTAATATTTTCTCAACCCTTAAAGAAAAAGTCATGTTTCGCATCCATATAACGTAAGAATGAAAAAGAAAACAAACACCTTGGCGCGACAGGCCTTAAAGCCTTAAACCCTTGGCCTACCAGTAGACTGCTGGCAACATATCCATATATGTTAATCACAGAAGTAGTCTACCATCGAGCCAATGTAGGGGTGTAATGTGATCAGCATATCGGATCATCCAACCGTTATAGCTGGTTTTCTCAACCTGGAGCCGCCATTTATTGCAGCTACCCAAATTCCTCACGATGCTGGGTGAGTACCGGTCCCATTCTAGCTGAAATTCCATGAGAAAATGTCTTCCCCAATGGAGATCTGAACCAAGCGCAAGTCCCGTAGTTTTGCTTCAAGGCGTCTTGCCTTAATCATTCAGGTATGACGAGAAGAATGGTACTTTTATATATTTTTAACTTAACTTTTTTAGAAAAGTTGGGATGACATGAGTCCCTGCAATGCGTAATAGCATGCATTTCCAGAATTAAGCCCAATGCTTAATGCCTTTATATGTCTCATACCTGATTATAATTATATTATTTGAATTCAGCCACTTTTTCAAAATTCCCATATTTGTTATTAACTGTCCATTTGCTTTTAGCTCTACCACTACTTATTCAATATATTCGCTATTGCCCTCATATCTGAAGACCGCAACCCGAGGAGCGCCGTGCCATGTTGACAGGAACTCTCATTAATTTGATAAAAGAAAAACAAAGAAGTGAACATTTTATCACTGTGTCGGCAAATATTAAACAAACACACACACACATGGGGGAATAAATATTCTTATGGAAATTCGGGCAGTATGGGACCGGTGACCACCCAGCATCATGAGGAATTTGGGTTGCTGCAATAAGTAGCGGCTCCATGTTGAGAACACCCAAAAAATATTCCTAAATTACCAAAAGCTTCCTTTTTTCCTCTCTCATGACAAACAAAATGGGAAATCATCCCAAATCCTAGGAGGATTAAAATGTAAATTTCTGGGTGCCGAAAGAATCAAAATAGATGTTGGTATATGATAGGATCCCCTCTCCCTGCAGGGTCAAAGAAAGATGTATTTAAGTTTCGTTCAAGAATATTAATCCGTGCAGAATTAAATCGACCAGATACCCTTATTGGGGATGACAATGGATATTGCGAGTGCAATAATCACCCTAATTTATTGAGAATTGAACGTAAGATGGCATATGCAAATAAAAAGTACCAGGGAAGATCAATTAAGGCATTATTAGCAATTTAAGTATGTGTGTCTAATTCGTAATGGTTTATTCATTATCTTATTTTACGGAGAGGCCCTTTGAGTTATAACGGCTGGAGGTAAATAAATTCATGGCTAAACTGCAAATTATACTGTTTTCACACTTCTGAATGATAGTGCTTACCATGTAATATCTAAAACTCCATTTTGGCAGAAAGTGACTTACCTGGTTTTTTCCCTGTACCCTTCATATACAAATTTATAATGGTCATTTTCGGTCTACTAAGTGAGATCGATGAAGATTTGTATTTTTTTTATAGTTTCAGAGAATGGCCTCAAAAGTTTAATTCTTCTACAAATTTCGCGTACAAGGTTGTTTTTAGTGGCTACTGAAAACTTTAAATAAGAGCAAAATTTGTCGGATATTTCACCCCAATTTACACGTACAAAGTTTAGTACAGTAAAACTTGTTTAATCTGGAACGTAAATAATGCGGAAATCTGTCCAAGGTGAACAAATTTATTGGTCCCGGCGAAATAATAGTAATTTTGTGTATTTATTTTGTATAAATACGGAATCTGTCCAATGCGGAAACGGAAATATATTTTTACACAATTCATGAAAAAAAATGTTTATAAGGCGGAAAGACCGAGAGAGCGATACATTTGTTTCCACTTCATTAAATTCCCGTTAGGCGAAATAACAGTAAGGGATGATTTCTGCTGCCGGGTGAAGTAGAATTTCTACCTGTATCTGACATTTTCTTTCGGCCTCGCTGCACACCCATTAAGCGAAATACAGGTTCGTTTAACATATATTTGGCGTGTGACATTTGTCTTACAAATAACCAGTGCACTGTAAAATCTTAAATTAGTTTTAAGATCTGAGACCGATTGTGTACGTATCTTTCACAGGCAGTGTTCTGAATTTCCGGAATAAAGATGGCTACAACGTATCTATCATTGTCATTAAACGAAAAAGTGAAAGTGATTGAAGAAAAAGAAAAACTCTCAGTACGCGAAATAATGACTAAATTTAAATGTTTAAACCCAAATTCATGATATTATAAAACAAAAAAATTGATGAATGGATGCAAGGACATGATCAAACGAGAGGAAATCAAAATAAATAAATAAATAAATAAATAAAACAAAATAAATGAAGAAATCAAGGAAGTAGTGTGAGTGTGTTTTATAAGTGCACGATCAAAAAATCTCCAAATTTCCGGACCGATGCTCCAAAGTCAAGCTCTAACTGTTGGCTACATCCCTACATAATAACGATTTCAAGACATCTTCAGGTTGGCTGGACAGTTTTAAAAGACGACACAATGTGGTGTGCAATGAAATTTGCGGGAAATCAAAGGATTTGGACGATAGTTAGTGAGTGGAAACCGAAACTTCATACTTTAATTCCAGGATACGGGCCTAAGAGGCATTTTTAACGCTGCCGAAACGTCTTTTTTTTTTTTTTTTTTGCGCATTACCGTCGAAATAGCTCGGACATACTATACTTCACTATTCAACGGCAGCGGAACTACAATCATTCCAAGGTACGTAAAAAAGACATATACGGTACTCTATAATCTAAGATTGGTTAATCATTATTTTATAATGCGGAAAAAAATTGATCCCATGCGATTCCGCTTTGAACAAGTTTTACTGTATTTCTTTTTTTAAACAAGTAATTAACGTCAAAAGAGATTTTGAAATAAAATTGATTAAATATCGTATACATTCCGACATTTTCTTTATTTGTGTAATCTGTAATGGGAGAAATGCTACGCGGACAAATTTATGACGTCAGAGTAGCGCTGAGTAACAATTGATGAAACCCACTCGATCTCGCTCAATTCGTGGCTTTGGATGGCTTCCCGTGAACTTCTCAGTGGTGTGCATTAAATCCCAGTAATTAGTATATTAATAATATATTATATTAATATAATAATATATTAATAATTTCGGATTAAAATAAAAAATATATATATGCCAAATTTCATTCAAATCAATTACGCGAGAACACCAAAAATCAAAATTCCCGCCGTATTCTGCGTATTCACAATTATCTCCACAGAGGAACACACAGAGTGTTTCCTCTATGTTATCCCCACCACCACCACCTATTTCGCTGCAGATGAATTTGCGATAACCCATCTACCTGGTAAGTCCAGCGATAACCCACACTAGACCAGCGATAAACCGCTAGACGAAGTTTGTGTCTTATGCTACGGTTTATTATACAGCGTGTCGCGCCCGACGTGACGCGAATTCGCGTTTCGCTCGGCGTGAGGCTGGTTTCACATGGAGCGCATACGCTACAGCGCAAATGTTTATGGAATTGTCGCCAGATGGCACCACATATATGGAAAATCAGAATGACCAACGTTAATAATAAATTTCCAAATGTGTTTACAAAAACTAATGTATACAAACCTGTCCCTGCATAACCTAATAAAATAAATTACATACATACTATTTAGTAAACTATAAACTAATCTGATGTACACTAAACTGACCCATCGGAATCTAACAAAATGAAGTGATTGAACATTTATTTCTTAAAGTATGGTTTGGAATTAAATGCAAATGTTGGTCATTCACACATATGTCCTGCCATCTGGTAGATTTAACATTATGAGCGTTCACGTATGCCAACTTCAATTCTAATAAAGCACTTTGAAAATAAATTGAGAGGAAAAGTCATAATTTGTCTACATACTTACTTACTTACTCACTGGCACTATCGAACCCGTAGGTTCATGGCCGCACGGACATAAGCTCTCCATACATCCCTATTCTGAGCTAATGCTTTCCAATCATTCCCTGTATAATCTGCTTCCCTCAAATCATAGTTAATGTTGTTCTCCCACCTCATTCTTGGTCTAACAACTGGGCGTTTTCCTTCTGGCTTTCCTACAAGAACCTTCCATGCACGTCTTTCATTCCCCATACGCGCAACATGTCCTGCCCATCGCAGTCTACGGGACTTAACTGTTCTTATTATATCTGGCTTCCTATAAAGACCATTTAGTTCATTGTTATGTAGTCTTCTCCATTCACCTGTCTGTTCATCTCTCTTTGGTCCAAAAATTTTCCTAAGAACTTTATTCTCAAATACTCGTAATCTCCTTTCCTCCCTTAAAGTAAGAGTCCATGTTTCGCACCCATATAATATAACTGGTAGAATAATAGTTTTATATATTTTCAGCTTAACGTTTTTTGAAAGGAGTTGGGACATCAAAAGTCTCTGCAATGCATAATAGCATGCATTTCCAGAATTGAGCCTATGTTTAATTTCTTTGTGCATCTCATTCCTATTTGTGATTATTGTTCCTAGGTATTTCCTCAAAATTTCCCTCATTTGTCATTAGCTGTCCATTTCCATTATATAATGTATTTCTACGTGTGACCATATATTTAGTTTTACTGATATTTACTTCCAGTCCTAATTTCTTAGTGTTACTCAATAGTGTGTGCGTGTTGGCCTTTAGTATCTCCTCGCTATCGGCCAGTAGTACTACATCATCAGCATAAACTAACAGCTTATTAATACCATTGAGTTGTAAGCCTTCCTCATTCTCTAAAGATTTAATGGCATGCTCTAGTACAAAATTAAATAGTAGAGGAGATAGTGCATCTCCTTGCTTCAACCCATTCTGGATTTCAAAAGTGTCTGAAAACTGTTTGCCAACACGCACCCTACTCGTTGAGCCATTTAGACACATTCGTATAAGTCTAACTAACTTTTTAGGAATTCCGAACTCCAGCAGGATACTATATAACTTCTCCCTCTTAATTGAATCATATGTTTTTTTGAAGTCTACATATAGTTGATGTACAGTACCATTATATTCCCATTTCTTTTCTAAAATCTGTCTTATACTAAAAATCTGATCTGTTGTAGACCTGTTTCTTCTAAATGCGCATTGATGATCTCCTAGAATGTCATCAATATAGGGAGTAAGTCTGCTTACTAATATATTTGTTAGAATTTTGTACCAAGTTGAAAGTAATGAGATGCCCCTATAGTTGTTGCAATCAGTTTTATCTCCTTTCTTATAAATTGGTACGATAATTGATTCCTTCCATTCATCTGGAAGAGCTTCTTTTTCCCAAATCATACTAAGCAACTAGCGTATCTTTTCCATCAATTTTTCTCCCCCTGATTTTATCAGTTCTGCTGGGATCTCATCTGAACCTGATGCTTTTATACATCTTCAATTTTTCAATTGCCATTTCAACCTCTAATGCACTTGGCTCTGTGACTAGCATTTCTGCTGTCTGTAACTTATCCTCCTCAATGTCCTGTTCTGTATGTACATTTAATAGCTGATTAAAATAACTTTTCCATCTATTTAATATACTCTTGGAATCTGCAATCATATCCCCATTTTCATTCCGAATTATGTTTGTTCTAGCCTGAAACCCTTTCTTCTCTATACTAATTCCCTGATATAATTCTCTAATGTTCCTATTTTTTGCATTCATTTCGAGATCATTAATCTTCTCTCTCAAATAATTTGTCTACATAGATAAACATATTAAAATTCTTCATAAAAAAAGTTTCACGAGTCGTTGCAAAACGATTAAAATAGTTCGAAATATTAGTAAAGACAGAAAAAGTTCCTAGAGCAACAGCATCATATGAATGTTGTATGGAAAATTATAGAATAAATGATTCTTTAGTTCTTAAATAAACATATCGTTGATGAATATACCAAATTTTAGAATTCTTCAGATTTTCGTCTGAGCAGTTTTATCAGGTTTTGAATTTAATAGAAGACGAAATTTATGCACATCCATATCCCCGAGATACAATATTTACAGCTTTTATTTATATCTTGACTAAGTTCAAGCCACAATAACTTTTTTCTGTACATCTCTGTACTCCTTCATGCTCATATTGTATAAAACATGTATAGAACTCGATGATTTGCAACAAAACTATCTAACTTTCGTCGTTAAAATTGGAAAGTTATAAAACAAGTACTGTATTTGCGACATTTTGTTGTAAAATCTTAGTTTGTTTTTAGCAATTACACCAATGAGTACGGGTAATATCTTCTATATTCTTTGTTTGCGCTGGCAAATTGCGTCCTGGATTCAAGAGATTCCAAAACACGACGCGACATGTCAGCGCAAATTTTTTTGCGCCAGCAATTTGCGTTGTAGATAAACCACTTCCATTTAAATACATGGGGAGCAATTTTTGCGCTGGCGCGTTGCGTCGTAGATAAACCACAGCATTATTCCATCAATCTTTTATTGAACACCATCTAGATGAACCCAGAAACGTCATAACTAGAAGTATGCACAAGGTCGAATGACTTTCGACTTATCGATTCATGAAACATTCATGACTGGCTGATTTGGAAAGCGCCAATTCCTCAATATTGGAACTTTTAGAAATTTTTAAATGATTTAATTTGCGTTTTTTATATTTTTACAAAATACAAAAAATAAAATCAAATTATGCAATACGTTTTGTCAGTAATAGCAACCTGTTAATTTAAGAAGCTTTATTTATATTATATATCTGAATAACAACAATTGAATTATTACGAACGTGTATCTTACATATCATTTGTGGAAAGCAACAGTTGAAATTAATATCGGCATTATTAATATGTTTAAAAGTGTTACTGATAAATGAGATTTGTTAATTTAGTAAAAAATGAATGTAAGTGACTATAATATACATACTAGATCATTTTCTTGCAGACCTTTTAACACGAAAATTGACCTTATACAACAAGGTAGGCCAACTCCAGATTTACCGGATGTAACAAAAAAATACAAGGCAGTAAGTTTTTATATTCTATAAGTCATACAGCTGGAGTAATTGCTCTGACCACAACACGCCACTGGAACTTCTTGTAGTGGTTGGATAATAGCCAATCAACTTATCCAACTCGCATTAACAATTCCAATCCACCATAAACAATGCCAAATCTTACATTATATTTTATCGTAAAGGAACCCCAATTGAATGGGTAGCTATCCAGAAAATATTATTTCAATTTCACTTGTATTTAGGGGCAATGCTGTCTCTCCATGGTGCGACAGGCCTAGAAGGTCCTTGTCCCACCAGGCGGCTGCTGCCTCACTTCCACATGTGTTAATCACAGAGGTAGAAGATCATGCAATCAGTGTTGAGGTTACATGTGGTCAGTATGTCAGGTCCCCATGCCGTTATAGCTGGTTTTCTCAACCTGGAGCCACTACTTATTGTAACTACCCAAATGCCTCACGATACTGGATTCTAGCTTCGATTTCTAAGCCTTATATAGTTAAAAACGGCTTTTTTTTTGGCATGACCTTAGTACATCACAATGCTTCTCTGAGAAATTTCAAGTTAGGTTTCGGCATGCATTGGTTGACAGTTTCCTTGTCAGAAAAATATTTCTATTAAATGTATCATTATATCAATTTAACAATTAAAATGTTCAACTTCACCGGGTATGGAACCTGGGCCCTCTATAGGGGGATGATATGTAAGTATGAATAATGTTATTAATAATATATATATTGTGTGTTAGGTTATTAATTTTAATTTTTTAATTATTTCGTTGGGGTAATGGAAAGATAAAAATAATTAAGATTTACAAATTGTCATGTGTAAATCTTCATGCATTAATTTGCTTTCAAGGTCTAAAATTATTTCTTAATACAAGACATAAGTATGATACCAACATTCAGGCGTAAGTCCACGGAATCTCGTAACAAAACCGTTATTGTCATCATCATCATCATCATCATAGTACATTCACGAATTTAAGCCATTTGTTGACCTGTTTCAGCCTAATGAGAAACACTATCTAGAATTCTTTTGAGTGGACGTCCTGGTCTTCTTCTTCCTGCAGATTGATATCTTAACATTTTTTTGGGTATCCTGTGATCTTACATTCGATGAACATGTTGCATCCATCTTGTCTTATAATCAGAAATTTTGCTTTCTAAAGGTTCCATGTGTAATTCTTCTAAGATGTCTTCATTTCTTTTGTGATCTAGTAAGTGCGTATCCTGCAGTCCTCCGAAGGTATTTCATTTCAGCAGATCTAAGTCTCTGTATATCCTTCTGTTTCAACGTCCATACTTCGCTACCATACAAAAGAGTTGGAAGAGCCAGTCAGTCTTGAATGTTTTTGGACTAACTGTTGCTTGAAGATAGAATTTATTAACTCTAAAATTCTTAAAAATTGTGATATTTTTGCATTTACATTTTTTTCTTCTTCATATGAGATATTGCATCCTAGATGTGTAAATTTATTCACCTGCTGCAAAATTTTAATGTCAAGTACAATTTTACTTCTGATAGGATCTACACCTTGAAATGCCATAATGTTCGTTTTCTCTATAGATATATTCAATCCATATTCTTCTGTAATTTTGTTACGTTCATACAGACCTTTCTGCAAATTATCTTCTGAATATGCAATTATTATTTGGTCATCTGCAAACAATAGGGTGTTTAATTTTGTATTTTACGTTATTGTCCAACAATAAAATACTTATTCACTGTCAATCACACTTAAATCTCATGCACTGTAGTCAGGAAGCAGGCATGCTACAACCTGATATCATGACGGGCTTGTATTTTAATAAATATATGTTTGTCCTGGTTAGTGAAATAAATCATAAATTAATTTTAGTATTAACAGATTCCGGGATATGTAGCCGTGGTCAAGACTGGTGTTTCTTTCAGACGTTTCTCCCTCGACCATGAAGGACATCTTCAGTGGCGAGAGCTAGTGTTCTGTTGTCGGAGGCTCGACAGTGAATAAGTTGTTTATACACATTCCAGCAGTCATAGACCGGAATCTCTTAATATTATGATTATCGTCTGTAAAAGCATTCATTCAACTATATAAATTCTACTTATGATTCATGGAAAATTTTAATGTACCTTGAACCTGATCAACTAATTAAAGAAGGAGATACAGTACAATTAAAAGAGATGAACAGACAGGAGAATGGAGAGGACTTCATAACAGTGAGATATATGATCTTTATGGGAAACAACATATACAGAGTTCTTCCTTTATAATCTAACAGGCAGACGGCATTTTGCCTATGCGCGGTTCAGTGTGCCGGCTTTGATCCTACATGAACTCCGCGAAACGCTGTGTGCCCGTTAGGTTATAAATGAAGAACCCTGTAATAAGAACAGTTAAGTCTCGTAGACTGCGAGGGGCTGAACATGTAACACGAATAGTGAATGAAAGAGGGGTATCGAAACTTCCTTGTGGGAAAACCTGGAGGAAAGCGCCCAGTAGACAGGCCAAGAATGAGGCGGGAGAATAACATTAGCCATGATTTCAGGAAATATATTATAAAGGGATAATTGGAAAACATTAGCTCTGGATAGGGATGTATGGTGAGCTTATATCCGCGTGGCATGAACCTACGGGTTCGATAATGTCAGAGAGTTGGTTAGATATAGTACGATTTGTGAAGAAACAACGGATTGCCTGAATTGGACACTTAATGCGATTAGTTTGGGAAGTGGTTTTTACAGAATCGAGGAAAATGTTTAACAACCGAGCGACAGCGAGGTTTTTAATTTCCGATATTCTGTAAAAGACTTCAGAAACATGCATGTGCATTATTTTTTGAGCGATGGTGTTTTCAAAATAATAAATAATAGTAAAATGATAACATCTTTGTTGGAAATATTTGCGTTCATTATAAACAATTGACTAACGTTAACAGTGGGCAATGTTTATTAGTTGAAACAACAGGAGGCCGTGAGACTAATTTAGCGTTAAAATGGCGGCAAGTACGTATTTATTGTTTATATTGTTTCAAATAAAGTTCAGTTCATTTAAAATGCAGTGATTTGTTTCGTATAATGTATATTAACACTACCTTTTAGATATCGTTTTGTATATACATTGTATGTAGTATACATAGAGGGCAGTGGTTTTCTTCCCACACGCATGTTTGTAATATGTAATATTACAGTATAGTTATTTAGGTTGGCAACCCCGAAATGTACGAAGTTGAACTTTCAATCATGGTCGCCATTGCTGTAAGTACGGCAAAATGCACTATCGCGCAAAAAAGAGTTTTGTTGTGGAAACTTAATCGAACAACATTGAAACAATCAAGGACCAGATGGATTGATGATGTGTAGGGTTGTGAAAGATTACGGAGAATAGGCAGAATGGTCCCTCCATGGTTTCTTCTTCACCTTGTGGTGTACTGGCTTGCGTGCTTAAATGGCCCCGAGAGCTACCAGACGGTAGCATTGCTGCCGAAAGGGTTTCTCATGCCGGACAGATCGAAGGCGATAATCCAGACGAATGAGTGACGATCTTTCACCGTAAAAAATACAAATGTCGACAAACGCGGACATGGGTTCCACTGGGGTAAAATATTCCGGAGGTAAAGTAGTCCACCATTCGGTTCTCCGGGCGGGGACCACTTTAGGAAATCCATGCCAAAGGCTCAAGTTGATTATACAGGGTATGATTGGAAAACGTTAGCTCAGGATAGTGAAGTATGGAGAGCTTGTGTCCGCGTGGCCATGAACCTACAGATTCGATAGTGCCAGTGAGCTAGAGCAGAATGGTGGAGTATTAAACTCATTCTGGGTTGTGACGCTAATTGGAGGAAACTACAGTTATTCCTGTATAATTTCGTTCGCTGCTCTGCGTGGGTAAAGATAAAGTGGCGGATAAAATCAATTAATTAGAATCATTCCTGTGATTTTGAACATGAGACTTTCCGGATACGAGTCACAAACAATTTGAATCAACTCATAGGTGAGTTACGTAACTTGATGACGTAATCCGTGAATAACTCCTTGAAAACTTGTTAGAGGTCACTGTCATTTTGCTGTTTTCAGAATTTGATATGAGATATTAAGTATCATTGTGTAACATTACCTCACATATTAGGTAATCCACCACTTACTATCCGGGGGCACGCCGTAGCGTAGTGGTTAAGGCACTGAGCTACAAGCCGGAGGGTCGAGGGTTCAAGTCCCGTTGGGGTCAGGATTTTTAAACTGACCCAAACCCTCTGGCGGCACTATAGCCCTGGGGTCGACTCAGCCTCTAACGGAAATGAGTACCAGACGCTTGTTCTGGGGGTAAAGGCGGCCGTCGCGCAGGGCTGACAACCCGGCTGACATAAAAGTGCCGATTGTCTAGAAAAAGTGGGAGCCTTAACCTCCTACTACCCCAAGGGCCTCCGGGTCTGTTGTCGGATCACTTTACTTTACTTTACTTACCACTTACTATCCACAATGTATGATCTCCCTCCATCTTTTATAAATAGAAAACAAATTTGACTCCAATGGGAGTTTGTCTTTTGACACAAAGGACATATACAATTAACTAACTCACTGGCACTATCGAACCCGTAGGTTCATGCCCGCGCGAAGATAAGCTCTCCATATATCCCTATCCTGAGCTAATGTTTTCCAATCATCCCCTGTATAATCTACTTCCCTCAAATTACGGTTAATGTTATTCTCCCACCTAATTCTTAGTCTACCAACTTGGCATTTTCCCTCTGGTTTTCCTTCAAGAAGCTTCCATGCACCTGTTTCATTCCCCATTTGTGCCACATGCCCTGCCCATCGCAGTCTACGAGACTTAACTATTCCTATTATATCTGGCTTCCTATAATGACCATGTAGTTCACTGTCATGTAGTCTTCTCCATTCACCTGTCTGTTCATCTCTCTTTGGTCCAAAAAGTTTCCTAAGAACTTTATTCTCAAATACTTGTAATCTGCTTTCCTACCTTAAAGTAAGAGTCCATGTTTCGCATCCATAGGCCCTACAATAAAACTGACAGAATAACAGTTTTATATATCTTCATTTTAACGTTTTTTTAAGGAGTTGTGACGACAAGAGTCCCTGTAACGCATTATGGCACGCATTTCTAGAATTGAACCTATGTTTAATTTCTTTGTACACCTCATTCCTATTTGTGATTATTGTTCCTGGGTAATTGAATTCAGCCACTTCTTAAAAATGTCCCACATTTGTCATTAGCTGTCAATGTATTTCTATGTGTGGCCATATATTTAGTTTTATTGATGTTTACTTCCAGTCCCAATTTCTTAATGTTACTCAATAGAATGAGCATGTTGGCCCTTGGTATCTCCTCGCTATCGGCCAATAGTAATACATCATCAGCATAAAATAACAGCTTATTAATACCATTGAGTTGTAGACCTTCATCCTCTAAAGATTTGATGGGATATTCTAGTACAAAATTGAATAGTAGAGGAGATAGTGCATCACCTTGCTTTAACATATTGTGAATTTTAAAAGTATCCGAAAGCTGTTTGCCTACACGCAACCTACTCTTTGTTCCATTCGTATAAGTCTAACTTTTTTTTAGGAATATCGAACTCCGCAGGATACTACACTAGACTCTCGCTAATCCGGCCATTCTTTGCAAAGAGGGGTGCCAGATTAACGAAGCTTCGGACTATTGAGGGTGTCTGAAATTTATATTTTTCATTGCTTTCGTCCTTACTTTCCTGCACACTTTTGATTATTTTTTCGCCTGTTAATGTTTAGTCAACAACTGAGTTTCCTCATTCTGCCACCTGCCAATATTTCCTTCATCTATTTCTGCTCCTCTTGGGAGTTTATGGAACACTTCAATTTACAATTTGTCAGGAATTGATTCCAAAATTACTGGCTCATCGCTGTCACTCAGTGCTGCTGTATCAATGGATGGCCACACTTCCTTATTGTAGCTCTCTCCACTTTACCCCACAACTCAGCTGTTTGGAAAACAACATCACGTAAGTTGATTGATTGCTTTCCACGCCTTCAACATAGCCTCGGTGAAATCATTTTCACAGGTATAAATTAAAAATATAATTGTTTGCATATTGACATAAATTTAAAATCATTTGCATATGTTTTAGATAAATTTAAAATAAAATCTTTTGCATATTGTTGACACAAATTTAAAATAAAAATTGTTTGCTACTTATGCCAATTGTGGGCCGGATTACTGAGAAGCCAGTTTACTGCGGGCCGGATTAGCGAGAGTCTATTGTAGGCCTACCCTTAAAAAATAATGACTACATGTGTTCACAACATCCAAGTATTAACTTAGTTGCCTACTAGATGTCTCATTGGGTTGGTATGCCAACCACATGCCACCCACGACATCTGTAGGAAAATAAGTAACAAAATCAGCTTGGTCTAGAAACTCCTAACAAAGGCTATACTCAACAGACCATAATCCATAAATAATTAAGGGCCAGTTTGACCAACATAGGTAACTATTGCGCCAGTTTTCCCCATATATAATAACTGGCGCAATACAGTTACCTCCATTGGTGAAATCGACCCTTAGACAGCATGAATAAATCATGGTCAACCATAGTTAAAAATCCTTTGCCTCATTCACCAAAACATGCAGTAATGTACCGTCTATGATTATATTCCATATTCCAAGCGCGACAAGCCTAGAAGGTCCCTGGCCTACCAGCCGGCTGCTGGCCTCACATCCACATGTGTTAATCACAGAGGTAGGCGATCATCTAGCCACCGTTATAGCTCGTCTTCTCAACCTGGAATCTCTACTTATTGTAGCTACCCAAATGCCTCACGATGCGGATGAGCACTAGTCCCATACTGGCTGAAATTCCATGAAAAAAATTCTTCCCCCATGGGGACTCGAACCAGCTCTGCGCCAAGGCTTCTCGCCTTAACCACTCGGCTACGGCGCAGGACAACTGGTCATGATTGGTTGACAAAAAATATATCTACATACATAACTCCAATTTGTGTGTTATGTAAAGAGGAGAGGTTCAATCATGAATGAAAATCATCTCGCAAAATGCTCTGCACTTCTTTGCCAAAATTATTCTGAGAACCAGAAGGAGAATGGAGATTATACAAGATCCCGAGTAATAGAATACTACTACTACTTTAAGGGAAGAGAAAATATTATGTTCATTTGAGAATAAAGTCCTTAGGAAAATGTTTGGACCAAAGAGAAAAAAAAAAAGAACAGACATGTGAATGGAGAAGACTACATAGGCCTATCGGTAATAGTGAGCTACATGATCTTTATGGGAAACCAGATGTAACATGAATAGTTTAGTCTCATAGACTGTGATGGACAGGACATGTGACATGAATGGAGAATGGAAGAGGAGCATGGAAACTTAAAGATAGGAAAACCAGAGGGGAAAACACCCAATAGGCCAAATATGATGTGGGAGAATAAAATTAAACATGGTTTGAGGGAGGTGATTTATGATTGGAAAAAATATTAGCTCAATCTATGTATAGATATGTATGGAGAGCTTATGTCTGCTTGGCCATGAACCTATAGGTTTAACAGTGCAAGTGAATTAGTTAAACTCTTATAGGGGTGCAGCTTTTCATGAAACTTGCATCATTGGGTTTTATTTATTCCTTCAGAAAAAAAATAATCTAATATATAAAAATCAATGTTTGTTTGTTTGTTTGCTCGTATTCTATGCGCGGCCATATACCGCTGATCCGATTTTGATGGTTCTTTTTGCAAAATGTTCCGGAGATTCCCCGGATGAACATAGGCTATAAGAGAGTTGTGATACTCAACCTCTTCGCCCCTAAAAATCATCCTTTGTAGTGAAAAACGTGAAATAAAGTCCCTATTTTGACGCTTAAATGGCTTACGCTGCCTAAATCATAACAAATACACCAAATTAATGTACACAGAATTTATATCTAAAAAAAACTATATAAAAAAGTCCGCGACAGCATATGTTTATCTTTTACGTATAACTCACAACAACCATTTTTGTCTTTCATTGATGCCAAGAAGATCGGGAAAAGTAGATTCCCGGGCAAGCGTGCTGTGCTGTGCCATACCGTTCATCCGATTGAGATGGAGCTTTTTGAAAAATGTTCAGGAGATTCGGGGATGAACATAGGCTATAAGAGAGTTGTAATACTCAACCCCTTCACCCCTAAAAATCACCCTTTTTAGTGAAAAACATGAAATAAATCCCTTATTTGGACGCTTAAATGGCTTACGCTGCCTATACCATAATGTACACCTTTCGACAAAAAAAAAGTCATCTATTGAACGCACATTTCTTCTAAGTCATGCTCGGCACAGCGCTGGGTTCAAACTAGGAAACTAGTCATAATTGTGCAGTCCCTGAGCTACTGTGTTATGTGGCACGAACTGAAGACTCTCCTACGTGTCCTGATAGGTCAGTGGTAAAGCATGCGGTCACTGTTTCTGTTAATGAAGATCGCAGGTTCGCGTTTTCAATTACGCAGTTTTTTTTCGTGATATTTGCATTAAAACGTTTTATGAATTAAATACATTTTATTTCGACATTTGAATTAATCTATACTTTTTAAGTAAATAATTGTTTTTTATAACGTTGATGTTATAACAATTTTAAATTATATATATATATTATCTTGTATACTACCGTCTTCCTCTACTATTTAAAATTTTCGGTGATTTCACTCTAGGCCTATCGATGCATGATTCATCTTCTGGAGTCGTTGTAGTAGTATTGAATTAACTAAATGTCTAATAGAGGGTTTTGCTCATTATGCATATTTTCGTTGAGAATGTTTGTATTCTTGGCATTCTTGATGATTTCGATTTCTTTCTAAAATGTTAATGTCTGTTGTTTTCTCTGTGTATAATTGACATTGTATTATCGATATTGTTGAAACTGTGGCCGCTTTCTGAAATGTGTTTAGCGAAATTTGATTTGATTGTTAAGGGAGAAGGCAAATCAAATTTCGCTGTTTACCAGATTTGAATCCAATCGAAAATGTGTGGGCTAAGATGAAAATAAATATGAACTCTAATTGGCCTGCAAATGCACGAAAGACGAAAGGTGGCTTATGGGCACACATTCAAGATGTCTGGGATGCTCTTGCCGATCGTCCACGTGCCTGTAGAAATTTGATTGCATCAATGCCCCACAAATTGAGGGCGGTAATAGATGCTGAGGATTCATACACCAGATATTGATTTTGTTTATGTTAAAGTTTTCATTTTAGAAGATATTATTTTCTTTCCTTATGTACTTATTAGAAGAAGGTTTTAATTTATGTTTTTTGTGTGCATTAAAGCCATAAAGCTCAAATATAAAATTAAATATGAAACTACATTACAGGCGAAATGCTTTTCTAACATTTAGTCAAAAAAAAGTAGAACGGGAATCGAACCCGTGAGGTCATGAACGCAGACGATGTCTATTAAACCTCTCGACCACGGAAACACACTAAGCCAAATTCTCTCTTTAATGTTGATTGAGTGTGCGTTGGTAACTAGCAAAGAACCCAGTACAATTACTGGAAACGTGTTGATGTGAAGACGGCTTCTGCGAGCGCTCACGAAGTTCCCCGATCGATCGATTGAATCAGCGGAAGACACTTTTTTTTTAAAGAGTTTGACATTCATTATTTATCAGATTCCGACAATTCCTTGGTAATCCTATGCCATGCCTGATCTTGAACATTTCTGTTACTGTATTGGTTCAATGTAGTATCATAAAGACAAGGATATTCTTTAATAAGTTCAACAAATGTTATATTGAAATCAGGATCGTCTCTCATCTTTACACTTGTATACGAGCAACTCACAACTGACACAACCAAAAGTGGAGCATACAGCACTTTGAGCGACACAACACAAACAGTTGGTGTCAAGTTGCTGACGTATCAGACGAATTGCAATTTTATATTACGGGTTATAAAGAAACATACACGCTAGACAAGCAAAGCAACAAATCCGTGGCTTGTTGCTGTCGCTTGTCGTTCCAGTGGGCGCCCTGCGTAAGGGTGTACACAGAATTGAATATCACAAAAAAACTCTACGAAAAAGTCCGTGACAGCATATGTTTATCTTCTACGGATAACTCACAATAACGATAAGAAGATTTGGATAAGCAGATTCCCGGGCAAGCATAACAGCGCACGGCTGGTGGAAAAAACACATTAACATTTATTTAGGAGTAGCAGCGCACGTCGGGTATTAGCTAGTCTAATATATAAAAATGAATGTTTGTTTGTTTGTTCGTATTTTATGCGCGGCCATACCGTTGATCCGATTTTGATGGGTTTTTTGCAAAATGTTCAGGATATTACCGGGATGAACACAGACTATAAGAGAGTTGAAATACTCAACTCCTACACCCTTAAAAAACACCCTTCATAGTGAAAAAACGTGAAAAGTCCCTTTTTTTTACCCTTAAATGGCTTACGCTGCCTAAACCATAATAAATACACAAAATTAATATACACAGAATTGAATATCTCAAAAAAACTCTACAAAAAAAGACCGCAACAGCATATGTTTATCTTTTACAGATAATACACAATAGCCATTTATGTATTTTATTGATGCCAAGGAGATCGGGGTAAGTAGATTCCCGGGCAAGCATGTGCTGCCATACAATTTATCCGATTGTCATGGGGCTTTTTGCAAATGTTCAGGATTTTCCCGGGAAGGTTATAGGTTATAAGAGAGGTTTAATGCTCAATCCCTTCACCCTTAAAAATCACCTTCTGTAGTGAAAAAACGTGAAAAAAAAGTAGCTTTTTGTAAGCTTAAATGGATTACGCTGCCTAAACCATAACAATTACACGACATTATTGTACACACAATTGAATATCTCAAACTCTACAGAAAAGTCCGTGACAGTATACAATTATCTTTTACGGACTATTTAACTCATGCCCCAAATGGGAGTCAATGACCAATCACGTTTCAATGATTTCTGTATTACAACCAATCAGAGACGTGTTTCACGAAATAATTATCAACGTTAGGATTATCATATATTAAGCAAAGCTCCTCCTTTTTAATATTCTGAACAGGTCTGACCGTTATTTTGCAGTGACTGAGCCTATAACAAAATACGGCTACCAGATTGTATATAATAGTGCTTACATGTCAACATTTGTAGCAATTGATTATACCACCAAAAAAAGAAACCACTGTTTGCACTTTCTTAAATGTATACGACATCAAAAATGAATTAATATACAGATTGATGTGTTTCATTTTTTCTCCACTAGAGAGCATTCTTACAATATTGCGTTCCTTTGGCAATAAATAGTATGATCTGGTTGCAGTGATAAACAAAAGAAGCAGTAGAAGCGTAGGCTACCTATCGTTTCTCATTAGTTTTCAAACATCACCGTTTACTTTAAATATAAAAATATTTTTAAATAACTGTAGTTAAATAATGATTTGTGAGTAAACAGCTTTATTTTATTCGTTAAATAGTCCTAACAAATGCCACTCTTGATTTCCAAATTCTCTAGATAAATTCACTCCTCACTTCGTGAGTCGTGAATTATCGATAATTTGGAAATCACTCGTGGCATTACTTATGATAACTCACAATAACCATTTTTGTCTTTTATTGATGCCAAGAAGATCGGGATAAGTAGATTCCCGGGCAAGCATAGCAGCGCACGATGAATATTCTTTTATGGATAACTCAAAATAACGAATTTTGTCTTTCAGCTCATTTATGCCCAGTACATCGGGAAGCTAGATTCCCGGGCAATGAGCATGGGGTATCTAAAAATAATAACGATATAAATTTATATTTATTTTTCCTTTTACTTATTTAACTAAATGCAAAAACACATAATTTATTTAGGTGCAGCAGCGCATTAGTTAGTATAAAATGTAAAATAACATGCTAGGGCTATACGAAGAAAATAAAAATGAGATTTTCCTGTTTATTCACATGACAGACGTAGAAGGCCCTAGGCTTTCCAGCTTGCCTTACATTCACATGTCAGTATTAGATTGACATGTGGTTAGCATGTCAGATTCCCCAGCTG
Organism: Diploptera punctata; assembly: GCA_030220185.1. NCBI lineage: Eukaryota > Metazoa > Arthropoda > Insecta > Blattodea > Blaberidae > Diploptera > Diploptera punctata. Next base: position 856,451 of record JASPKZ010008384.1, read on the forward strand.
TTGTGGGTTTTCTCAACCTGAAACTGCTATTTATCATTATCATCATTAAGGACCATATTTCTATGACCTAAAAAATAAGAAAAAAAGTATGAAAGCAATGGCCTAAAGAAAATATATAAATATAACCCAAAAAAGAAAAAAATATATGCTCTTATAATTTAATGAATCTATTTAACATTTTAATTGATCATTCATGTACATTTTTCAACTTTTTGCATTACAGTTGAAAGTAGATTGTAACAGTCCGGTCTTTCAAGTAATTTCAAAGATAAAAAAGCAATCTATGAACAAGTGACCATGCAACTTGTGACTTAGGCCTACATACATTATGCAATCACCCAGATGAAGAAATGGATGAAGGTCATCTGAACAACTGTACCGCTGTCAAACATGAAGATTCTAAGACCTCAAAGTATTGGAGAGCAAGACTGCTAATTACTTCAGTGTTAGATGCAGCACATTAGACAACAATACATATATTATGTTAGGGCTCCAGTTTAGATTAATTTCCAGCTGATTTTCCATACTGTATTCTTGTAATATTGTTGCTCTACATTATGTACATCTGTATTTACTAACATTTCATGCTGTTTTAAATGTTTTGCAAAACTTATAACATTTTTTACAATTATTTATATTTATCTATGTACAAATGAGAAACAGCAGTTTAACTTACCCAAATATTTTCTTATACTTTTTAAGTCCTGTAGAACAACAGTGCGCATGCATCAGAGTTTATAGAGCCAACAATAACCCACCATCAAACCACGTATCAATTATCATCCTAGCTTAGTGATTATTATCGATATCATACAAAAGTTTATACAGCTTACGCCAGATGGCAGAACGTCGCTGTGAAATTTGAATGACCTATCTTTGCAATAAATCCCCAATTATATTTTAAAGAAATATATTAATGATATTCAAATTACCAAACATTCATTAAAAATGGGTGTACACTAACTTATCACTTCCTATTCCAACCAGCGATAACCCACCAGTGGATTGTTTGTAGGTTATCGATGGGAAGAAGAGAGAAAAATCATAGACTAAGTACTATACTCTGTGGAGAAAATAGCAGTCAGCATCACAATATTGTCTAATAGTGTCATAATGTTAATGTTTTGCATATTTAAATAAATACTTAAAAATTGTCAAATAATGTTATAAAAATTGTTTAAATTATTAAAAAATGTTAGTAAATACAGAAGAAGAGTTATGTTTATAACGATAAACTGAAAAATCATGGATAAGTAGAACTGCTGTTGAGACCGCAATGATTTACACAATCATTGTGCGCATGTGCTAATGCTTAAAGAAACTTCCACTAGATGGCAGAGATATCTGTGAAATTGGAATGACCAACATTTGAAAATATATTTTAAGAAATGGATGTTCACTCACTTCATTTTGTTAGGTTACGAAGGGATCAGATTAGTGTACACTTCATTAAATAATATGCATGTAACTAATTTAGTTAGGTTAGGAATGGGAAGTTCGTGAACATCTGTTTTTAAGAAACATTTGGGAATCTATTGCAAAAGTTGGTCATACTGATTTTACAGCTACGGGTACCATCTAGCAACAACACTATAAACTTTTTGTAAATGTGGTTCCATCTAGCGACAACTCTATAAACTTTTGTTCATGTGCACTGTTTTTCTGTAGGACTTTCTCCAAATGATGTATGGAAAATCCGGAGATTCACTCTCTAAAGTTCAGCTGAGATCTTTTCTTGAAACTATGATTCTTATAAATCAATAAATTTAACTTTTCAACTTTCTTAAGTTGAAAACTGGACACTGAGGTAATATGGTAAACTGTAGTTTCACAATAATAAATATACCATATTAACCTTCAAACAAAAGGTTAACTCTCCTGTATTTATTAATAATTAATAAAGAGAATGTTGTTAACATCAAAATTTCATGGAATCTTTATATTCAACCAGAACAAACTTGATAGTATTGAAAAGTGATGTAACTTACTTTAATAACATATTTTTATATAATTAATGCAACTCCAATGGTCATGTTAATATTAAGAAGTAAATGCAATGGATTTTATTTATTCTCTTTACAATTCTTGTCAGTTTGATTTAATATATCATAATAATGGCAAAATATAATCACACTACAATTTTGTTTATGTTAGGAAATGTCAGTTGATTCGATATACTAAACATTTAATTGCGAATTATAATCACTCTATAATTTTATTTATCTTACGAAATTTTATCACAAATGGTAAACGTATGTAGTGCAACAGTGGCATAAGAATGTAAGGAAAATCATAGAAAGTTTAGCTTTTTTTTTTACCTCCGTTTCAATCCATCGTTGAAAAACTTTCAAAATAGTGTGAAATGTTAGTAAAGATGGAAAAAGAACCTAGAGCAATAGAACATTACAAAAATTCAGTAGGAAAATCATAGAACGAAGTATTCTAAAGTTGAGCCACATGTTTTTATATAATTAATGCAGCTCTAATGGAGTCATGTTAATATAAAACGTCGCAATTCTTACGTCAGTCTATAATTGTATTTAGCTTACCTCCATTTGTTAATTCCCACATTTGAAGAACCAGCAAACCACGGATCCAAGATAAACACACAGCGGAATGTCGTAGCACATTTTAGTCCTTCTCTTAAACTGGGATTATCGTGCAATCTAAGTCCTTTCCTAAACCAATGTACGGTATGCTTAGCACTTTTATCTACACTCATAATTAATTTAGCCTGGACACTGATTCACTGTCCTTGACACAAAGTTCATCTTGGAAAAAAAAGAATCAAAATAAATTAATGAAGTCAATGATATAACACTAACGTACGAATCGATCACCACAAGCGGGAATCTTGATTAATTGTTCAAAACAATGTATTACGCCACAACAAAATTTAAGCCATATAACAGGTATACAACTTCAACATCGACTACCCAACAAAGCTCGGCCACACCGTCTGCAACGTGACTATGTACGTCAGCTGTAACGTAATTGGTGAACACAATCACGTGGTACAGTAAAGTCACGTTGCACATGGCGCGGTTTTCACGTATGTGGAAGGGGTATGTGACAATATACCTGGAATTTTCTTTTAGCACATGTTATGAACATATAAAAATGTATTTGCAACAGAGATGGAACTTGATCACGTTTTCACTAAAATTATTAAATATACAAAAATTAAACAATTTTTAAGATCACATAATGCTATCAATATGTTAAAATAACATTCGTTTTAAATACATATACGATATATAATAGCTACAGCGTTTTTAATCTAACAGAAAACAATAATCCGAATTATTTGGTTTAATTATACATCATCCATCCACCCATAGTAATTCTGCCCGAGGTAGGTCTTTCACTGCAATCATATCATTTTCATGCTACGCTTTGCAGTTTTACTAGGGAATTATAGGTGTGGTAGCTTCCCGTTGCTTTGCACACTGTGAAGGATGATGATGATGATAAGGATGGTGATGATGGCCGGATGATTTTCGGGGACCGTTGGGCCCTAAACTTCCTGACATTAGTCTTACTGGTGAGGAGCCTGTCCCGACCGGGAATCGAACCCGGGCTCACTGCGTGACAAGGCAGCACGCTACCTGGAGACCACAGCGGTGGACTTATACATCATAATAATTAAAATAGAAATTAGACTGAACTTTAAAAAATAACATAGCTGAAGATGGGAAAGAAATAAGATAGCAGTACGGTAATATTATCAGCAGCCGAAAGTTTAGAATATAGATGAACAAAAATAAAAAATGATTACATACCTGGAATAATGAATAAAAAAATCATAGACAAAAGAAAAATATATACTAGTCAAGAAATATAGATGATCATATTAAAATAAATAATTACGCGCGGAAATCAGGAAGCTCACTAGAAGTCCGTATAGAGAATTGAGATAAGTTCGTTAAATCACTAAAAAAAGACATAACAGGACCACAATGTAGCGGATTTGAGATTTTAAGAAATCTACGCGTCGGAATAAATGGCCGTTTAGGAATATATACAATCACAATTAAGGGATGGACATTATGCATGATAATTAAGTACAAGTAGAAGAAGAAGAACTTTGTTACAATGAACTGCTATTAGAACCCTCAAATTTAATAACTCTAGAATAACTTAATAAAGTATTGGAAAAATCCAAAAACTGAAAGAGCCCAGGTACAGATAATTTAAATATAGAATAGAATTGTTTATTTATTATATACAACTTTACTCATTAGAGGATTGCCTCAAGGACAATATGGAGAACTGATTCTGAAACAACACTTATTACAGTTAAAAATAACATATGGCAATTTAAAAAAAAATCCTCAAGAATGGCAAACAAGCATAGTTGTAGATATACATTAAAAAAGCTGTAAAAATAAATGTGAAAATACAGAGGGATAACACTATTATACACTGCATCTAAATTATTTGGAAATATATTTAAAAAAAGATATTGGGCCAATTTGCTGAAATATTATTACATGAAGAACAGTGTGAATTTCAAATAGGCAGGAGCATAATGGATGCAATATTTACATTAAACCAGACTATTGAGAAAAGATGAAATTTTAACCTCCCAACATTCCTATGTTATAGACTTTAGAAGCCTGTGATAATATAAACCGCATAAATTGTGGCAGATTTTAGAAGGAGAAGAAATATCCAATACATTAATTATTAGAGCCATCCAAAGTTTTTATGTTAATTCAAAAATAAAAATTAGAATTTCAAAGGATAAAGTCTCAAAAGAGATATTAGTGAATAAAGTGATGAAACATGGCTGTGGCCTCTCACCGATATGTTATTAAAATAACAGACTCATAAAATTATATTTCGACAAAGAATACAGATTTCCAGAAATGAAACTATACAAACACTTTTGTATGCAGACGATTTAGTACTGTTTGCAACCTCAGAGGATGAATTAAAACATGGAGCACACCATTTAAATAATTATAGCCAAACAGTTTATATTTGAAAAATTATTTTCAAAAAAACAAAATCTATGGGTATGTGTGGAAAATTACTTACAAAGAATTAAAATATAATTAGGTGGAAAAATAATAGAACAAGTTTTTTTATTTAATTGCCTCGGTCACCTGATGTCTGATATAGGGTATTACACAGAGATAAAGTTAGAGAAACACAATGCAATAAATGGAGTCATAAAAATAAATTTTGATAAACAAAGGTCAACCGCAACTAACTTGAGATTACACAATGTAACTGTAAAATCAGGACTGAAATATAACAGAGATAATTGGATACTAAATTCTAAAATCAAATACAAATTTGAAGCCGCACAGATGAGATGTTTACGTCCCCTCCTTGGTTTGACAAAAATGGTCAAGCAAAGAAACACAGATATACGCGATAAATTAAATGTTCAAAATATAGCTATAGAAATTCAGAATTATCAAAGTAATAGGTTATAATTTGTCCAAAAAAATGGGCCCTTCTCGCTTTCCTAAATTAGGATTGCAGTATCAGCCGCCTAAAAGACGTCTAGATAAAGGAAGACCAAAATTAAGAAGTACTGACCAACCACATCTTAAAATCTGATAGGGACGACCTAAACCTATATAAATCCATGCTGATGATTAATTATTACGTCACATTAAAACGGTAACATTTTATAGTCCATCGCTCTGGTCTCTGAGTAGTGTGCTGCTTGTCACGTATTATTGCCACACTGTGATGGTTGTCCAACGGCTCACTTTGTTTCCCCGACGCTGTTATGTATAATTAAATACAAAAATGCCGACTATCGCCACCATAATAATTCCGCATGTTAATCATTGCCAAGCATTGTCGCGCGGCACCCGTTGTTATATAAACGGACAACCATCATAATAATAATAATAATAATAATAATAATAATAATAATAATAATAATAATAATAATAATAATAATACTTTATTTATTCTGGCAGAGTTAAGGCCATAAGGCCCTCTCTTCCACTCAACCAGCACAAATACAAATAAATATTCGACAAATATAGATATACACTATACTAATTATAAACAGTTGAAGATACAATAAATGTAGCAATGTAAATGTCATGTACAAACAACATTTTATAGGGTAATAACAATAATGATACGATAATAATAATAATAATAATAATAATAATAATAATAATAATATAAATATGATACATTATACGGGAAACACCAATTAAATATATATATATATATATATATATATATATATATATATATATATATATATCTTACACTGGATAATAATGAAGTCGAGTTTAGAGCAAATATAAATTTAGATTTCTTTTAAAGGTCCTGACGTTTTAACACGTCCTTCTGCATCTGGGAAGGGAACGCCATGTTTAAATATCCACGCTGATGGGTTAAAAGATGCCAATGTCCGGCAGCCCCTTATTTCTTTGGTAGGGAATTCCAGTTGCGAGAAGTGGAGATGGTATATGACATGGAGTGATGTGATGTCCTATGTTGCGGTATATTAAGTAAGAGATCGTAGTGAGGCGATAATAACGGGCCCGGGTTCCATCCCCGATCGGAACAAGTTTCCTGTTTTTTTTTTCTCCTCACCTGCAAGACAAATGTCAGTAAACTTTAAGGCCCAAACTGTCCTCGAACATTATATGGCCAACATATTCGCCTTAGAAATAAGTTTAGAATTAAGGAATCTCCTGCCGCACCACTATCATCATTATCATCCAACATATCATCGGGACAGCGAATCCCCGCCTTCCAGGCGCCGCAACCTCAGAAGTGTTACAATTACGCCAACCCTAGGAAAGAATATCAGAAAATGTCAAAAAAACACAAAGCTGGGGCATTGAAAAAAAAAAATTGTCTGACGCAATTAAAGGCCTTCAAAATCTATTTTCACCCTTGTTCATTTACTGAAATATCTTTCTTTGTGAATTTAAAAACTAATTTGAGAAATTCATCGCAATCAGCAGCAAAATGCTTAAGATCTGTTCCGACTTCAAGGTACATCGAATTGGTCTATTTGCCTTTTCGATGGGCGTCCTCCAATCTCTTATTTGAAGGTTTTGTGAAGTTGAACCAGTCAGTGGTCTTCCATTCGTAAAACATGTTCATAAAACGTGTTCTGTAATTGTGTTATTTTCTCCTTAAGGATGAATATGTTTGACTTTTTTATGGTATCTATGTTTATCTGTATCTCTTCTCTGATATCCTGTCATTTTTTTTTATTATTTAGTAGGGTCTAATCGAAAACAACGCACGGCAACTACAATGATTTTTAAATGTCTTCTTTCAGATAGAGCACCAATTCTTATTGTCGGATTTAGCTGATTTTGCAGAATAACTTTCCCGGTTTATTTATATGTCGAGCTTTGTTATGAAAAAAATGAAAATTACGGCCGCTAGAGTAATTTTAAACTGTAGATTCGGGTTAATCCTGCCCCCTAATGATCCTATTTTAATTCTTAATAAATTCGACGTTATTTTTTTAAATGATTGCTATATCCCGAGTTTGGTTCCGAAAAAGATAATTGCAGCCGCTTTCATATACTCATGGGCAGGACATGTGGCACGAATGGGAATGAAAGAGGGGCCGGACGCTCCTTGCAGAGAGAGCACCCAGTAGGTAAGCCGGTAATGAGGTGGGAGAATAACATTAACCATGATTTGAGGAAAGTTAATTATACAGGGGAATCGGAAAACATTAGCTCAGAATAGGGATGTATGGAGAGCTTATGTCTGCGCGGCTATAAGCCTATGGTTCTATAGTGCCTATAGGTTTGTTAGAGCGTTAACAGGCGTATGCACACATACACACATATATTTATACATCGATATCGGTGATCTAGGTGTTAACTTCCTTGCCTCTGGTCCCGAAGGTCGCAGGTTCAAACCCGGGAGGTATCGATGGATTTTTTAGGATGAAAAAATCCAAGGGACAAGTCATCTGTGAGGGAATTGTCGTCGGTCCTGAGTTTGAAGATTTTGAGATTGGTAATATAAACTCCATCCATAGTAATTCTGCCCGAAGGCAGGTCCTTCACTGCAATCATAGTATTTTCATGCTATGTTTGCAGCTTTACTAGGGAATTGTAGGTGTGGTAACTTCCCGTTGCTTTCCACACCGGGTGTGGGATGATGATGATAGCCATATGATTTCGGGGACCATTTGGGCCTTAAAGTTTTCCTGACATTTGTCTTACAGTTGAGGAAAAACCCCGATAAAAACCTCACCCAGAAAAACTGCCCCGACCGGGGATCGAACCCGGGCCCGCTGCGTGACAAGGCAGCACGCTACCTCGAGACCACAGCGGTGGACTAATATAAACTCTTACTCTAAATTAAAGCCTCAGCAAAATTTATTCAAACTTTCCAGCCAAGTAATACTTTAGTTGACTACTAGATGTATCTTTTAAGAGATAAGGTAACCACTTGTCACTCGCTGACATATATAGAGCGTACAAGGGTGAAGAAGTAATTTTTTTTTACATGTTGTGGCGATGTTTTGAAACAGCTAACTCTCTTCATGCCCGATGTTGTAGTAACATTTTGAAGGATTGGTGTCCCAAAAGAAAAAGAATTACTGGTTCAGGTTGGGTTTAATTTTCGGTAGAGCTGGATTCTGTTCTTAGGATCGGAAGTTGGTACATAGGATAGGAAAACACTTCACAATCATAAAAAATTGTTTCTTGTAGAAATAATTTCACATTTATTCACTTTGTAGGTTCCCAGCAGATTAAATAAATGTAGGTGGTATTATTCTTCACCGTCAATTAAAAATAAATTATTTTCTTTTCTTGAATAAATTATTATTCTTGTTTTAAATATTGCATTTTATCAGGAGATCTCTTATTGCTTCTATCTTTGTAGAAAGTTATATGCAGAATGACTAGTGTAATTCTGTTATAATTTTAAAGAACATTATTACATCACATGATGTTATATTTAAATTCTATTGGTTAATATAATGTTTAAATTTGATTTGTTAAATCAAAAAGTTAATTGTTTTAACATCCAATCAGAGTTTAGTTTACTTTCATTTAAAAATATGAAGTTAAGCAGGTGTTCTTATTACAGTTATAACAGAAAGCTTTATAATTCTGACAACAATGACTTAAAACAATTTTAAAAGCATTATTTAGAAAGACTGTTATGTAATACAATTTCTTTAATTGTTACTAAAACATTTTTATTCAACAATGAACAACAATTAATTATTTAGATGTTTTTCTTTATTTAAGTTATATTTAAATATTAAAATAATTTTAAAGTATAACATTATTAACTTTAACTTCTGTATTTATTATGATATTTAAATCCTGCTATAAGGGCTGTCTTAACTGAAAGGATGACTGCCGTCAGAACCAAATAGGCGTGTTCTCTGTCTCTTTTTCATGCGTGCTAATAACCAATTTATAAAAGTATATATCGCTTACCTAAACTACTTGTTTACAAAAGGTAACGTTTTGTGAGTTAGAATAATGCAATGGCTTACGCATGATTATGAAGGATTCAACCCCCATCAAATTATTTTAACGAATTATATCGCAATTTTAAAGGAAAAAAATAAACCCCAAATTTAGTAAACATATTTAACTAGTAATGTAGCCTATATATAATTCTTCTGTACGCGTGTTTATCACTGAATTTCTCCTAAACTACTGGACCGATTTTGATGACATTTTGTCTGTGTGTCTGATTGGGTCCCTCGATGGTTTATATTCACAATTGGACCCTCTAAAACCATTAGGTGTAGGAGTTCACCTGAAGTGTAAATTTAAAAATCGTTCTAGAGTCACATTTTCAACGTTTTAGGATGAAACTCAGTATATCTTATTAAAATAAACCGAGGTACGTGTTATCCAAAAAGTGCGGAATGCAACAATTGGAAGTGGAGGTTTACTTGAAATCCGAAATTACAAAATGTCTATTCGAGTAGTCCGATTTTGATGAATTTTTTTGTGTTTGAGTTGGTCCCTGGATGGTTTAGATTCACAATTGGATCCGGTAGGTGGCGCTTTGATCGAGTTATAGGATTTTTTTTGTCAGATGTATAATCATCTGCATTACCGACAAATTCCGAGCGACATCAATGTGACGTCATAATGCACGCTTCTTGAGCCACAATAGAAGTCGGTGAGGAGTTTTCTTGCGAAATTATTAATTAGTGAATTTTATGGTAAAAAAGTTACTTATATTTTTATTATTCAGCCATGACACGAGAATTCAACGCTCGGGCAGGACGTCTTCCGGGTCCGCTAGTATATTTATATAATAAGAATGAGTAAGTTAAAAGAGGAGGCTATTTGGCAGTCTCTGTACTACGTTAGCTTGGTTAAGTAACTCCCACAAGGGAGTATCCTTTGCCACACATGGGATGCTCGCGTACAAGACACACAATTTGGCTCGAATCTATGAACGCATTAGACCGTAAAAGTCGTTCTCTGCTGAGAAAGTTGTATCCAAATATGTTTTTGCGTTCTCAAAAATCTGTTCATGCGATAATAATTGTTGAAATTCCTAAGCTACCTGCCGAGGTGACTTAGGAGAGAAACGAATCGTGAGAATCCCGATGGGAACCGATGGTAACCGATGTACTTTGAAACCTTGCTGCTTTATCCAAGATGTCGGACCTTGAAGACTTCGATCTTGTTTTCGGTATACGCGGAGAAGAGGAATTTGATAGAGTCTACCAAAGAATTCAACTGGAAGAACAGGAGAATCGGCGTAATATTGCGCGACGCAGACGTCGTTGTATACGGTATTATTTGCGGGACGCAAGCGTAAATGCGTTCCTCTAGCAGACGAAAATAACGGAAGTGGTTTTATCGCTGAGAATTCTGGGTAATTTCTTGCCAATAATACGAAAACGACGACTTTCATGCATGACCAGTTAGTGGGTAGCTAATTCGATCTTTAAACTTGCTGACGGTGAGTCAGCTCACCAGTGATTGGAAGTAATTTGAGTAGAGACTAATGTATTTGCATGCGGCATGTGTGTTAACCCTCTTCACTTTATGTGCTTCGAGTTCCGCGGTGGTGGGATAGATGACGTTAATGTGGTATATTTTCAATTCACGCACCACTTCGGCATCCCATTTTACACAGATGATGTATTCTTGTATTGTGTACAGAGAGTAGTGTAAGATAAGTGTATGTTTGTGTAGTGTATTGTGTGTTATATGAGACAAGACGTTGAAGAGAAGGGAAAAGGTACAACATTGTGAGAGCACGTAGTCTACCATCGAAAAGCACCAAGGGGGCCGTCAGGCTTAACGTTCCTATTCAATAGACGAATCACTATCAACAGTACCACATTCCTTGTCAACATACGAGGTGTGATCAACAAGTTTCCGGAATGAGGCCATAAACACAACACTTCAAAGTTTCTATTCAGCACTATCACCCTCGAAGTAGTCACCTTGGGAGTTGATACACTTGTCCCAGCGCGTCTGCCAATGCTGGAAACACTTTTGGAAGTCGTCTTCTTTAAATGTGTCCAATGCCTTCTGCGATTCGGGCTGGATGACATCAATGTCCTCAAAACGATGTCCTCGGAGCCGAATTTTTAGCCGTGGGAACAGGAAAAAGTCTGCTGGAGCCAGATCTGGAGAATAGGCTGGATGGGGAACAGTACTCATCCTATTTTCGTCCAAAAACTGGCGGACAGAAATTGCTTTGTGCGCGGGCGCATTGTCGTGATGCAGGAACCAGTCACCAGTCCTCCATTTCTCTGGCCGTTTGCGTCGCACATTCTCCCTCAATCTTTGCAACACTTGTTTGTAGTACACTTGATTCACTGTTTGACCCCGTGGTACAAATTCCTTATGCACAATTCCATTATGTCAAAAAAAAAACAATCATCATTGACTTCACATTCGATCGAACTTGTCTGGCTTTCTTGGGGCGTGGAGATGCAGGACCTTCCATTGCGAAGACTGTTGTTTAGTTTCTGGATCGTAGCCATAAATCCATGTTTCATCACCAGTAATAACCTTTTCTATGAACCGTGGGTCATTTTTAAAGCTGTTCTTTAAGATCTGTGCAGGCAATCACACGACTTTCCTTTTGGTCATTTGAAAGGAGGCGGGGCACGAACTTCGCAGCAATTCTTCGCATGTTCAAATCGTCTTTCAAAATGCTTTGAACACTTCCAAACGAGAGTGCTAGTGCATCAGACAGTTCTCGTATTGTAATGCGCCTATCATTTAATACCATTTCCCTCACTCGATCGATATTTTTATTGGTTTTGCTGGAAGTTGGTCGTCCCAGACGATTTTCATCCTTAACCGATGTCGCGCCCCTTTTAAATTTCGAAAACCACTCATATGCTTGAGATTTGCCCATCGCTTCCTCCCCATAAGCTGTTCTTAACATTTGATATGTTTCTGTTGCAGTTTTACCAAGTTTAAAGCAAAATTTGATGCATGTTCTTTGTTCCTCGTAATCCCGCATTGTTGCTACACAGAGAAATCGCCGCATGCACAAAACACGTCTTCACTTCAGAGCTTCTACCAGCATACTGCAAGGTCAGAGAAGGTCGCGCGACCCCTCAAATTCATCACAAGGAAATCCTGAGTGTACAGCCTGGGTGAAAATTAAAAACTCCTCAATGGCATAATTGTTTTGAAGCCATTCCGTAAACTTATTGATCACAGCTCGTATGTACTATGGAGAGGTTTACAATGTAATGCAGGAATCTGGTGCACAATTTAGTGATTAAAAAATGAGCGCCACTACCTCTCCTGGTCCCGAGATTAAAAGTTTGGAATTAAATTAATAAGTTAACACCTGAAGTTCCTACCCTACCAAATAACGAACCTGGGTCCCCTAGACAGGAAGCAGGCATGGTACCACCTGAAATAGTTTAACAATTAAAATTTCCAACTCTGCCAGGTGTTAAACCTGGATCTCTTAGTCATGCTACCACCTGAGCTAGAATGGTGGAAACACACACACTATAGTATAAAGTACAGTAAAAGCTGCTTATTCGCGGGTTAAAAAAATGCGACACAGTTCCTGCATTCGCGGCTAAAAAGTCTTAATTCGCGGATCCAGTCAGTATATTAAAAGGATTAGAATCCTTTATTGACGCATTGGCAACTTTTTTTACTGCAGGCACGTGCCAAGGTGACTTTTGCAAAGAACGATTCAAACCAAATGGACAAATTAATATCAAAATAAAACAAACCTTATTGTCAGTAAGCCTAAAGTTCGTTGTTAAAAGCCACCGCCGTCGTATTTCACACGCCGTTGTGTCCGTTATAAATGCCGCCCTCGCCACGATCGGTATTTTATTGTTTCAACTTGTCATTCGTTGCAATAATTCTATTGAATAACACGTGTATTTTCTGCTTTGTTGTCAATTTATGACGTCGAGTAAAAGGAAAGAAAATTAGTTCTGAAGCGGAAAAAAGTAGTGTTGCCGCTTAAAGTAAAAACATAATGCTTGACCGTTTGCGCGTTGGCGAGTCATTTGCGTCTATATCACGCTGTTTCAATGTTAATGAATCAACTGTACAATTCATCTAGAAATCCGAAGACAAAATAAGGAATTCTATCACTGATTCACAGCTAAATATCGATCTAAATTAAGAAGACCTTTTAAAAGCGGCAAAACAGGAAAAAATACCAAGTTTTTTAAGCCCTTGTCTAAGCGTGACAATGATAATTAATAGAAACTGTTCAAAATCTCTCATTAATTGATTTTACTTTGACTATTTAACTCATGCCCCAAATGGGAATCAATGACCAATCACATTTCAATGAATTTTGATTTACAAACAATCACAGTCGTTTTTCACCTCGATTTTATCAGTTTAATTTTATCATATTAAAATCATGTAAAATTATCATGTAAAAATAATCAAGCGTGCGGAATAGACAATATAAACATAGAACTGATAAAAAATGCCCCAAAAAATTTTCAAGAAAGATTATTAAAATTCTATAACAAGTGCTGGAAACAAAATACAATACCAGAAGAATGGAAAATTGGAAAAATAATATCAATATTTTTAAAAAAGGCGATAAAACAAAGCCAGAAAATTATAGAGGCATAAGCTTACTATGTACAGCATACAAAATATATGCAAAAATGAACAACCAAAGATTAACAACTATAGTAGATGCAATAATATCAGAAGAGCAAACAGGATTTAGGAAAGGAAGAAGCTGCACAAACAACGTATTCATTTTAAAACAAATAATAGAGAAGCGAAGAAAATCCAACTTAGAGACGCACATCCTCTTTATAGATTATAAGAAGGCCTTTGATAAAGTGTCTAGACCAACATTATGGAACATATTAAGTGAAAAAGGAATTCCACTACACTTGATAGCAGTAATTAAGAAAATGTATGAGAAAACAAAAATAAATCAAAGGGAACCAATACATATAACAGGAGGAGTTACACAAGGTTGTCCACTATCAACCACGCTTTTTAACATTTATTTCGACGACATGATAAGATCATGGAAGCAAATGACGACTGGAGGAATTAACTTAGGAAATATAGTCATAACAACAGTAGCCTTTGCAGATGACCAGGTTTTAGTATCAAAAACAGAAGATGAACTACAAAAAATGCTATATAAACTAAATGAAATATCAAAAAAAATACAACATGGAAATATCTTCACAAAAATAAAAAACAATGGCCTTCAAGGGTGCTCATCCAGTTCGGACAAAGATAATATTAGAAAATAAACCAATAGAACAAGTAAAACATATAACTTGCTAGGTTGCGAAATATTATACACAGCAGAAACGGATATAAATAACAAAATAAATAAGTTTAATTATATAACAGGTACACCAAAGAGAACTTTCAAAAAATAAAGCCAGGGAAGACTCTATAATGAAATTATACAAGACAATGGCAGTGCCTATTATTACTTATGGATCCGAAACATGAGCAGTGACAACACAACAATCTGCCAGGATACAAGCTGCTGAAATGAGTTTCCTCAGACCAATAGCAGGATATCAAAGAACAGACAAAAAACATAACACAACAATAAGACAATAACTAAAAATAGAGGAATTAAACTCAACAATATAGAAATACAGAACAAACTGGAAAGAACACTTGGCAAGGATGACTGAGAATAGAATACCAAAAGCAGCATACAACTATTCACCACGAGGAAGAAGTTTGGGAAGACCAAGGAAAAGATGGAAAGAGCAGCAATTTGGAGCCGGAACAGACTAGTAAATAAGCCTAAACCGTGAAAAAGAAGAAAATCAAGCTCCTTTTTTAACATTCTGAATAGGACAGAGCATTATTTTGCAGTGAATGACTCTCTAAGAAATACGGCTACCAGATTGTATATATAGTGCACAAATATAAACAGATACTGCTTGCGGAATATAATAGAAAAATATTCGTAGTAATTGATTATACCACAATAAAAAGAAACCACTGTTTGCACTTTTTTAAACGTGTTATTTTCCAGGAATTTACGTTCCAGAAAAAATATAATTTACATCATAGGACATCAGAGAGTAATTAATAACCTATAATGTTGGTTATAAACAGTTTGTGATGTTTCATTTTTTCTCCACTAGGGTGCATTCTTACAATATTGGGATCCTTTTGGCAATAAATAATATGATCTGGTTGCAGTGATGAACAAATGAAGTATAACAAACGTTTCTAATTTATTTTCAAACATCGCCGTTTACATTAAATATATAAATACTCGTATTTTAAAATAACTATATTTAAATAATGATTTGTGTGTAAACAGCTTCATTTTATTCGTTAAATAGTCCTAACAAATACCACTCTTGATTTCCAGTGAGTTATAAATTTGTAGATAATTTTTATTTTATTCTGGAACCTTGGAACGTATCCCCTATACAAATTAGTATTCCATATTCGCGGCATTTTTGCGGAACATATCCTCCGCGAATGAGATTTTACTGTACTGAATTGATAGTCTATATCGGTCTATATTATATAGAATACCCATAATTCCATGTAGTAATCTACAATGACGTAGCCCAATGTTGAGCCATAGCCTTTCCTATGTTCGGAATTACTAGAATAAGTTAATTTAATTAAACTTATTTGCCCGTAGGTCTCGCGCTGTAGTCGAGTGGTTAAGGTAGCGCAGGAGCTATGAGACTTGCGCTCGTTTGGGTCTCCATGAGGGAAGAAATTTTCTCATGGAATTTCGGCTAGTATGGAATCTGTGCCCACCCAGTATTGTGAGGCATTTGGGTATCTGCAATCAATAGCGGCTCCAAGTTGAGAGAACCAACTTTAATGGCTGGGGGACCACATATCACCCCTACACTGGCTGGATGATCATCTACCTCTGTGATGAATACATGTGGATGTGAAGTCAGCAGTCGGATGGTAAGCCAAGGGCCTTCTAGGCCTGTCGCGCCATGGAGTTTATTTGCCCATATATGTCATGAATGGTATGGGGTCAACGTGCCGATCCAATGAGATAATATTTGATAACATGAAGAACTTGGTATTTTTTCAAAATACACTGTATTTTTTCCATTTTTTCTAGATAATAGTAAATCTTCTGCTCCTGTCCGTTGTAATGCTAGGTCAAAGGATCAAATGAGGCTCTTTCATTGAATATCTATGATTACGAGGATTCCAGCTGATTACATCTATCGAACCATCACAAGGGAAGATGAGATGAACTGAAATGGAGTGAATATAATTATGGAGAAGTGGTGAAGTTTTTGGCGGGAGAATTAACAGGGCTTATACAGTAGCACATTTAACAATAAAAAAAATAACTCCATCTTTTTAAATGCATTTTACACACTCAATCTATTTAAATTTACCTTTAAGCTATTTAATTCATATGATGAAAGTTAAAAATTAAATTGTACCTGTTGGTAGGTGCCATTGTCCTCAACTTTATTGAAATATGTATATAAAATTAACTGGAGCGCTTTCGGAAGTTATCTTCCATCTTCTGCAGATTGAGCTTCTGCTACTCGTTGTTGTTGTGTATGGTGATGTATACTCCAACTGTTTGTAGTATACATCATGAGATCGTCAAAAACAAGTCAGTTGCTACTACAAACAGTTGGAGTATACATCACCGTACACGAGTAGCAGAAGCTCAACCTGCAAAAGATGGAAGATAACTTCCGAAAGCACTCCAGTTAATTTTATATACATATTTTAACAAAGTTGAGGACGACGGCACCTACCAACAATTTAATTTTTAACTTTCATCAATGACTTCACCTCAACGGAATTTGATATGAATTTTACTAGTATTGATATTTAATTCATGCCCAAATGGGAGTCAATGACTAATCACGTTTCAATGAATTTTGTTTCACAACGAATGACAGTCGTGGTTCACCTCACTCTTCACCAGCTCCTGCTTTTGCGATAAAGAAAACTTCTCCTTTTTAATATTCTGAATAGGTCAGAGCATTATTTTGCAGTGACTGACTCCGACAAATACATTGAATATAGCATAATGAACAGATTCCTTCGAACTACACTTTTGATAACTGTGTTTGTAAATACTGATTTTACTGAGTTGTTTACTAAAAAAGTAAATTAATAACCTATGATGTTGGTTATAATATACAGTTAGATGTCTTTCATTTTATCATTATTTATTGTAATGAAGTTGGTGAAATAGGCCAGGTTAACGTTGGGTGTATGAATTTTAAACTTGATTGGAGTTTTAGTTAAGGGATGTCTCTGCAAACTCACCTTTTTCTTTTACCATTAACTTTCTTTGTGATTTACTTAGGTCTTTCTTCTTCTTTCTCTTCAATCCATTCCTATTTTCGGTAGATTGAGACTCTTTGTAGGGTGGCAAAGTTATTAAATAAATCCATTTCAATGTATAAACGTATTTATTAAACACTGAACTCAGTTTACATTAAATCACTACAAATCATATACACTTTAACAATGTTCCACTGTCTGCGTCCAGGAGTTTGTTTCAAAGACTAAACAAAACTTGAGAATTCTGAGAATGAGGGTTAGCGATTCTCTCATTTTTATAGGGTACGAACCTACACCATGGACACTGAAATACTTTTAGAGGGGGATTCAAAATTTTTAATAAATATTCTTATTGGATGATTTTAAATAGTAGGACGTCTTTTCCTAGTGTGTCCTTGCAGTGTTGTTAAGTCTCACTAAATAATAATAATCATCAGTATAAACAGTCTTATTGTTTAATTTAATTTTAAAAGTATATTCTTACCTATTCATTAATTTAAAAAGGGTGACAGGTTATTTATTCCGATAATAGTATGAATGTTGTTTTATATTTTCATTTCTTTATAGTATTTTTAGAATTTATATATATTCAACACTGATTTTAATCCATCTTTCTATTTATTGTTATCCTAAGATGCTTTAAATGTATATTCTTATCTATCAATTTGTTTAAAAGGGGTGATAGGTTATTTAAATAGTCCTCGATTATTCATAGGTAAAACCCATGTTAACTCATATTTAAAGCTATGTTACGAATTTTTAGTTTAATGTTAAAATAAAATTATTATAAATTATGAATATATTATATATTAATTATGGTTAAAATAAATAAATTATTGATATAGTTTATATATTTATAATACTGATTATGAATGGTACAGGACTATATCGTCGCTTAAGAAACAATACCGCGTAACTAACAAAATGCAAATTTTACAGGAGAAGCAAAAAACTGTTTATTTTTCTTCTTAGTGCTCGTAGATTGAAACCATTTGCAGGAAAATGAAGAAAATATCTTTCTGATTTACGTGTTGGCAAACAATGTAGCTGTTTTTCTTTATTAGACATCATGGTGTTAGTTATGCAGTATTGAACTATCATTTATTTTAGGAATATGTCAGTTAGGCGGAATTAAAAAATTGGTTATTTAAGAAGAAACTTTTATAAATTAATTAAATAATATAATTCATGAACAAACTAATTTATTATACTATAATATTAAAATAATTAATACATTATATAATAATTGTCCACCCCCGTGGTCTTGAGGTAGCGTGCTGCCTTGTCAGGCAGTGGGCACGGGTTCGATTCCCCGTCGGGGCAGGCTCCTGGGTGAGGTTTTTTCGTTTTTTTCTCAGCTGTAAGACAATTTTCAGGAAGCTTTGGGCTCAGTGGTTCCTGAAAATCATCCGACCATCATCACCATCCCTATCATTACCATCATCCTTCATCAGTGTGGAAAGCAACGTGAAAGCTACCGCACCTATAATTCCCTAGTAAAGCTGCAAAGCATAGCATGAAAATACTATGATTGCAGTGAAAGACCTGCCCTCGGGCAGAATTACTATGGATGGTTATAATAATTTAAGAATAAAATCAAGAATTTATTACAAAACATTGTTTGCAGGTAATTTACAATATTTCTTCATGTCTTACAAGGAATGTTGTCATAGAATTGATGACAATTGTGGCAAAAATCTTTTTAAGTTGCTGTAGTTGTTCTCACTTCAACTTGTTTATCTTCAGCCTTTCCAAGAGGAACCTGAGAAATTCTTTCTCTTTCGCTATCTTGGGGCGCAACTCCTTGAATTCTTTAGTGAAATCCAGTTTATAAAAGATGACACAATTTGGGTCATATTTCATTACCCTTAAATGAGTCACAGTCGGGTCGTTTTGTTTTTGTCCTGCACGAATTGAATTGTACATCCAGAGCCTTTTATCACTACAATCTGTGAAGAAACTATGATTAAGATAAAGGATATTGTATGGATACGGAATTTTCCTTGTCACAGTGGCACATTGACTAGGAAGGGTTATTTTTGGAGATTTTAGCTTACATTCAATAGCACCTGAGTCACACTCCATTTAAGTGTGACTCTTTTCTAAAATCTTCTGGAAAACAGTAGTTCCTGTTTTCATTGCAAACTTCAGCAAAGCATTAGACTACGTTCCGATTTTGGTACGTACATCCACCTGAATATAAGATTATGGGCACATCACTCTCTTTCGCCACTTTTTCCAATGTGTCAATGATAAAAGGAAAAAAAATATTGATGTCTCCAACACTGCCGAACTTTCATCAAACTAGTAACAGGTAACATCATGATTAGCCAATTCGTGCATGGTAAAATTATGGACAGCCAATTTAGTTTTATATAGAAAAGGAGCTACTTTCATAGCCTGTAAGTCCATCGTATACACTCTACAGTCGGCTTCTTTGTTATCTTTCGTCTTTTCTTCCCGAGCTTTTTCTTTCATGGAAACTCTCCTCTTCATTTATATTGCCCGTTATGTAGCCAATGCATATGTCGCATTCATCCTTATTTGGGCCTAAATAGTCCTATATTCATGTATAAGAGAATACTGTCAAATGTTCGTCTACTTACTGATCCCTTGTTCTCCTCTTAACAACGTTCTTTATAGAGATCATACAGCTGATTTACAGATTGTATCCCTAGCTCCAGATAGAGTTTGGAAGACATCTTTCTATAACAGTAACAAAATGTTTATCTCTTTTTTCATTATTTGCGTCAGGATGCCTGTTATCTGTACTTGATAATATTCCTTTGTCTGAATTTTCTTCTTTCAGTATCTAATACTAAAGTGTTCAAAAACATTTTTTTGCATATCTTTTTTCTCGTATCATTCTCTTGTAGATGATAAACCAAAGTCCCCTTGCGTCTTGATTCTCCAGAACTAGATCGCTTCCTGGAAATACTATCTATAAATCCTATAATGTAAGCCCTCCATTGATCCCACCACAAAATTTATCCTAGAATTCTCGAAATATAGTTTTCTTTTCTTCTTCATTAATCATGTTGCATTCTCTTAATTGCCATATTCACACTTTTTTATTTGCATATTACCTCCCATTTTCTTTCTTCTTTGAGAGCGTCTTGCTGAATATTGCCTTCTTTAGTTTTTCTATATCCAACATAGGCTTATCCTTCCAGTAAAAGTAAAGTGATCCCACTACAGGCCTCAGGAGGCCCATGGGGTAGTGGGAAGTTAAGGCTCCCACTTTTTCTGGACAATCGGCACTTGATGTCAGCTGGGTTGTCAGCCCTGCATGACGGCCGCCTTTACCCCCAAAACAAGTGTTCCATACTCATTTCCGTTAGAGGCTGAGTCGACCCCAGGGCATAGTGCTGCCAGAAGGTTTGGGTCAGTTTAAAAATCCTGACCCCACCGGGACTTGAACCCTCGACCTTCCGGCTTGTAGCGTAGTGCCTTAACCACTACACTACGGCGTGCCCCAGGTTTATCCTTCCATTCTCAACTTTTGATTTTTATGTTTTCTTTTCTATTCTATCTTTACAGATTTCTTCTATCTTCTTCTAGATTCATTTAAGTCACCAAAGAATTCACCTTCATCTGTTTTTTCACTTACGGTTTCTTTTCCTAAAGATGATACTTTTGAAGAATCATTTTCATAACTTGGGTCATCTACATCAGATTCTCCTTTTTGAAAAGAATTAGTGGCTGTGTCCGCAAAGGAAAAATCGTACTTGCAAGGGCAAGTTCCAAACATAGAGAAAAATTCTTAAGGAAGTTCGTCAGTTTGAGTGTCATTGGATATCCGAAGGTACTTACAATGTGGACATGTCAGTCAATCAAAAGCAGTTAGTTTAATTCTAAATATAGCCGCTAGGTTTGTATTACAATAATAAGAACCACTAATATAGACCAGCATATAATTTCTGTATTAATATTACATGTTAGATGAGTGAACTAGATTGAAGTACAATGGAGAGTAACCAGAGATATGCGGTATTACAAAAACTTTTCATTCATATCAGTTACGTGGTATTGTAGACTTAAGTAGTTACGGGGTATTTCAGTAAAATTTTATTTGATATCAGATATGCTGTATTATGTTTGTATGTTTTGCGAGGTCATGGTACAAAATTTTATCATAACCTATATTTTAACGTGAGCGCGCTTCCTCAGTGATTTGCCAACAGTATACAAATGTAATTTTCACGAAAAAAGGTCAAGTACGCGGTATTGTTTCTTAAGCGCGACGATTTTTTACTGCTTCACCACTGAGGGTGCATTCTTACAATAGTGAAATCCTATTTGGCAATAAATTAATATGAATCAAGTTGCAGTGAATAAACAAATGAAACCTAACCACATTTCTAATTTGTTTTAAAACCTCGCCATTTACATGAAATATTTTTAAAATACTGGGAAAACTATATTTAAATAATTGATTTTGAGTTAAACAGCTTAATTCTTAATTTTACTTCGTTAATAAATTAGTCTCAACAAATGACCTCTTGATTTCCAAATCCTCTAGATAAATTCACTCGTGACATTACTTATGTTAATTTAATACATGTGACAACCATAAATATGTTTCTGGAATAGAATTTTTCATTAATAAATTAATGAGTCATTTTAACATCTTACCTCATATTTCATGTTTTTCAAACACGGTAACTATAGTTTTCAAATGATCTTGTCATTCATTTTCAACCGCCATTATGACTACCGGATATTCGTTGGAATCTCCCTCTATAACGTTGCCATCTGGTGTTGATTTGACGAACTTCGAGATATCGTTGCCATCTGGTGTTGATTCGATGAACTTCGAGATGAGGTCACGTTCATCCGGAATGTCGAAATTCATAGATTTAAATTTGTTCTTCTGTATAAATATTTTCTCCCAAACTGTCAAATCTAAAGGTTTTTCCAAATGTTTTAGAAGTTTAGCTTCTTTTTTCAATTCTATGACCTTCCAACAAACTATGTGCTGCAATAGCTGATTTTTCAATTTCACCATTTTTTAATATTTCTAAAGTGTTCCTTTTTGCGAGTGTCCAAATTTCTTTTTGTTTTTCCTATGTATACTTTATTGCAATCTCGACAATCAATTTGATAAATTCCAGATTTTTTACTATCTGGGGTGTTCATTTTCTTATTGGTTATTAATAAGTTACCAAGGCTAAATTTATTTATCGGTGCCAATGTAATATTGAATTTCTTGAAAATGTTTTGAAATTTGTTATGTATTCCAGGATGATAAGTGATTTTCTTAAATTGTTTTCCTTTCTTTGAATCAGATTGCAGGGTAGTGTATTCTTTTAATCTTTTTTGTTGTCTGAATTTCTTCAATTTAGTTATAATTATTTCCTTTCCAAAACCATTTAAATTAGCTATGTCCAAAATGTGATTGTATTCTTTCTTAAAATCCTCTTCATTTAGTGGAACATTCAATAATCTATATATCAAACTGTTGAAAATTGCATGCTTATGCGCAATATGATTGAAACCTGAAGACTTTATGTAATTGTCAATATGAGTATCTTTTCTGTATATATTGAATTCAATTCTTTGTTGTTGTTCATTCCTTCTTATGTAGAGGTCCAAAAATGGGATTTGGTTATTATTAATATTTAATTTTAGGAAGTTATATTTTGAGGTTATTTTAATTATATTATTTTTGGTCTGGACATCTTACCTCAATATTAATGTTGATTTGTTCTTGGACATGTTTCAAAACAATTCTCTGTTTTATCTTCAGCTTTCCCAGAAAGCTTTCTGGGAAAGCTGAAGATAAAACAGAGAATTGTTTTGAAACATGTCCAAGAACAAATCAACATTAATATTGAGGTAAGATGTCCAGACCAAAAATAATATAATTTGGTTATTATTTTCTAATTCCATAGTAAATTTCACAGATTCATCCTGGAGGTTGAGTAATTTTAATGCATCTTCAATATATTTAGAATTTATCACAGAGAAAATATCATCCACATATCTATACCAACATTTGAACATCCGGGGATAAGCATTGGTGATATGACATTCTAAATAACCCATAAATCTTACAAAACTTTGTATCGACAACAATTTTTTTACCTTTAATGAAAAATTTTATAAACAAATCTCAGGTCTGGCTATGGGAAACCCACTTTCACCATTTTTGGCAAATTTATTTATGGGTTATTTAGAATGTCATATCACCAATGCTTATCCCTGGATGTTCAAATGTTGGTATAGATATGTGGATGATATTTTCTCTGTGATAAATTCTAAATATATTGAAGATGCATTAAAATTACTCAACCTCCAGGATGAATCTGTGAAATTTACTATGGAATTAGAAAATAATAACCAAATCCCATTTTTGGACCTCTACATAAGAAGGAATGAACCAACAACAAAGAATTGAATTCAATATATACAGAAAAGATACTCATATTGACAATTACATAAAGTCTTCAGGTTTCAATCATATTGCGCATAAGCATGCAATTTTCAACAGTTTGATATATAGATTATTGAATGTTCCACTAAATGAAGAGGATTTTAAGAAAGAATACAATCACATTTTGGACATAGCTAATTTAAATGGTTTTGGAAAGGAAATAATTATAACTAAATTGAAAGAAATTCAGACAACAAAAAAGATTAAAAGAATACACTACCCTGCAATCTGATTCAAAGAAAGGAAAACAATTTAAGAAAAATCACTTATCATCCTGGAATACATAACAAATTTCAAAACATTTTCAAGAAATTCAATATTACATTGGCACCGATAAATAAATTTAGCCTTGGTAACTTATTAATAACCAATAAGAAAATGAACACCCCAGATAGTAAAAAATCTGGAATTTATCAAATTGATTGTCGAGATTGCAATAAAGTATACATAGGAAAAACAAAAAGAAATTTGGACACTCGCACAAAGGAACACTTTAGAAATATTAAAAATGGTGAAATTGAAAAATCAGCTATTGCAGCACATAGTTTGTTGGAAGGTCATAGAATTGAAAAAGAAGCTAAACTTCTAAAACATTTGGAAAAACCTTTGGATTTGACAGTTTGGGAGAAAATATTTATACAGAAGAACAAATTTAAATCTATGAATTTCGACATTCCGGATGAACGTGACCTCATCTCGAAGTTCATCGAATCAACACCAGATGGCAACGATATCTCGAAGTTTGTCAAATCAACACCAGATGGCAACATTATAGAGGGAGATTCCAACAAATATCCGGTAGTCATAATGGCGGTTGAAAATGAATGACAAGATCATTTGAAAACTATAGTTACCGTGTTTGAAAAACATGAAATATGAGGTAAGATGTTAAAATGACTCATTAATTTATTAATTAAGAACCTCATAATGTGTTTCCCAATTTTAACTTTGAAGAATTTTTCATGTTATCACATTAAACAAGAAGATAGCACCTGAACTGAGTGAATAAAAACCATTTACAATTTGGCATCTAAAATCGGATATTTGTCCCCATATAATAATAATAATAATAATAATAAGGGTTTTTTATTTAATATTTAAATATAATTATATTCATTTCTATTAAAATGGAAATAAGATTGATTTAGAGAATTCAAATTTTTTTACAAGTATATAAAAAAAATTCAAACTGGTCAATATAAACTGTTAATACAGTTGGATGTATTTCAAATTGATTTAATATGTAAAAATACTTTAAATATTTGAATTGATATTTTTTATAAACAAATAAATGGGATTGGACGAAATGGATGAGAGTCAGCCAGTAGTACTCCTTCCTTTTCAGTTGGATCAATCAGAACTTCCAGATTATAACAGAAATGAAATGGGATTTTTCCCAGAATAAAAAGATGGCTACAATACTTGAAAGAAGTCAAGACATGTAAAACTACAGGTCATCAAGGAATAAGAGAATTATAGTTCATTTCTTGATATTAGTTGACAAAATGGTGTCAAAGTTATGGAAAATAATATTATAGTAGAAATTTAATTCATATGGAGTGTAAATAATCCATAAAGTGTTAGTGAAAAATTGACCGTTGGAAATAGTCATCCATTACATATATGAAGTAAAAATCTTCTGTAAGTGAAATTTATTAATTTCAGCCGGAATCTTTTAAATTATTGATCATTTACAAGATTCATCTAAACAGAAGTGAAAACTTTAATAAAATAACATTTAATTTAACTGTTAACAAAGTGTCGTTATTTGTTTATGTAAGAAACTTTTCCTCATTCCCTTGAAGGGAGTCATCAGTGCCGTGGCAAATAACAGTGATCTAAATTATTACAATCATATATCTACAATATGGGACATCACATCCAACAACCCACCTTTACACCTTACCAACACACTTAAGAGATGGCATGGACGATTTCCTGACCCCAACGAGAAAAAAAAAACATTGTATTCATTACAAACTAAATTTTGATTTTATTTATGCCTATGTACAAGTTGTTCTTGTATTAAATTAAAATAAAATTAAAGCAATGGCAACATTACTTGATATAAAAGTAGTAAAAAAACACACATGAGAGGCCTATCAAAATAATTGTGTAATTTCAAAGAAAAGATTTGGGTGTTGTATGGTTAACGTCGCAAAAAATTTTCAATTTAATTTCTTATGCCACTGATGCACTAAACACTTTTAAAACATTTTGCAACACTTTTAAACATCTTCAAATGTTGCAACGATCTTTTTTTTATATTTATGTATTTACGTAAAACAAGATCGTCCTACATTCTTCCTTGCTACTTTCTGCTATTTTCCCTCCTCTTCCTATGTTGTTCCAACGTTGCCACCATCAACAACCCAAAATACTCCAGATATTGCCAACATCATTTCCACGTTCCCTGGATTTCACCTACGTTAGAGTAATTGATTTGTGTTACAGTAATTGATTTAGGTTTGGTTAGCTTTTAGGTTCCTTGCTTTTAAATGTGATTTAATACATAAAATAAATTACCTCTTCATATCTGTTATTCTATGAAAAATTCAAAATATCGGACGGTTACCACGTAAAATCATATTTCCACTAGTTCATTTCGTGTTAATTATACATTTTTAGACAAGTTCTGGGAATTTTGTGTCAATGTTGGTCATACTGATTTCACATACATATACCGCCAACTGTTGGAGGTTGCATTTATCTTTCTGGGATTACATGGAGCAACTAGCGCATGCGCACTGCGATTCTATAGAACTTGGAAGAATTTTCTTGCGACGCTAAGTGTAGCATATCCAAAGATTTAACAAATTTACAATAATATCAATTTTAAAAGTTTATTCAAATTTAATTTTAGGCCTAAATGGATACTAGAATTATTTTATGAGATTTTTACTTGATGTACGGTAATAACAGTTGTCTCAAAACATTGTTACCTGTTGCCTGTAATGGCGTGGCCCATTGTTGAGCCACAGCTTCTCCTTTGTAAGGAGTTACTAGACCAAGTTAATTTTTAGTTACCTTATTTGCTCATAGATGTCATGGATGGCATGTGGTCAACACACAGAATTAAGCATATGTAAATCATCAAATAGTGTATTCATCATAAGTACATTTTTTTAATGTTTCGGTTCTGCCCTCCACATGAGGCAGATCTGTCATATTTGATCCAACATGAGAAAGTACGTGTTTTCGCAAGCAGGAACCCACTTCCAAGCACTTTGTCTTGCAGTGCCTTCTACACAAACATAAAAGAAACTTTTGTTTTCTTTTCCTGAGTGGTCCGCTGTATTATATACCCACATATGCCTCTTGTAAAAACAATTACATTTTTGGGATTCTTGGTAGTGGCAACTGTTTTATGTACCAGATCCAACCGCCAAAAATCACTTGGTTCTGTATACATAAAAACAGATGATGTAGTTGGTTCAAGCATTTACAGATGTCAGCACAGTCTAGATATCACTTGGTTCTATTTGAATATTCTGTGTGTTATAAGAGTTCACAAATGGGTATATCTCAGAAATGTTAAAAATGGCGCTTGGTTCCTTTTATATAAAAGCCGTCCATATATTACTGATGTACTGTACAACTGATTAGACTTACATGTTTATGTATTAGAATTTATATCGTCCTTCACTGTTTATGGTAGTTATATTATTTTGACTATTTAACTCATGCCCCAAATGGGAATCAATGACCAATCACATTTCAATGATTTTTGATTTACAACCAATCACAGTCGTGTTTTGCCTCGAATTTATCAATGAAAGTTTATCATATTACAGAGAGCACCTCCTTTTTAACATTCTGAATAGGTCATAGCATTATTTTGCAGTGATTGACTCTGTAAGAAATACGGCTACCAGATTGTATATTTAGTGCACAAATGTCAGCTCATGGTGCTTGCGGGAGATAATATATAAACATTTGTAGCAATTGATTGCACTTTCTTAAACAAATTATTTTCCAGGAAATGACATTGCAGAAAAATATAATTGACATATTTACATCATAGGACATCAGAAATTAATTAATGCCTATAGTGTTGATTATAAATTTCTCCACTAGGGTGCATTCTTACAATATTGTGATCCTTTGGCAATAAATAATATGATCTGGTTGCAGTGCTGAACAAAAGAAGCAAATGAAGCGTATCAATCATTTCTCATTTGTTTTCAAACATTAAATATAGTTATTTTAAAATAACTATAGTTAAATATGCATATTGATTTTGAGTAAACAGCTTAATTTTATTCGTTAAATAGTCCTAACAAATGCCACTCTTGATTTCCAAATTCTCCAGATAAATTGGAAATCACTCGTGGCATTACTTATAGTTATGATAAACACATTTTTAGTACATAAAACTCTTTTGTTTATAATCTGATAATTTTTACACAATTATGCTGCCATGAAATGCATATGACCTATTCAAACATGAGGGGTGACTTGGGGAAGAATGGGACTCACCACTGGATATTTTTACTCCTATCTTTAGAATTTGTGCTTCAAGGTTGAGGTTAATGACATCAAATAAAAGACGAAGAAAGCAGTGAATGATATGTGGGTACAGAGTGGCATACTCTAAGAATTAATACAAAACAGAAGTTAAATCATTTGAGGTCGAAAAATCTCTCACACCAGCACTCCCAGGTTAAAACTGACATTATAATATAGACGCTGGACCTCAATGAAGATTCTAAATGGCTTTATATTGAAGGTACCGATTTTTAAATATGTATTTTTTAAGAAATTGTATATTTTGTAATACATCTGTCTCAATAAATTGCTCATTTTACATTCAAATTTAACCATTGAGGTTAATCCTCTAAGAAATTGTGATAACAGACTTGTGTGCACAATTTTATTGAAATCCAACAAACAGTTCTCGAGATATTGTGTTTTTATTGAAAAATTACATTTTGAGGAAAGATAGACTACAGTTTCAACATACTTGTACTTCATAGTTAAATAAGGGAAATATGAGGAAGGCTTACAACTGAATGGTATTAATAAGCTGTTAGTTTATGCTGATGATGTAGTACTACTGGCCGTTAGCGAGGAGATACTAAAGGCCAACATGCACACACTATTGAATAACGCTAAGAAATTGGGACTGGAAGTAAATATCAGTAAAACTAAATATATGGTCACATGTAGAAATCCAGTATATAATGGAAATTGACAGCTAATGACAAATGAGGGAAATTTTGAGGAAGTGGCTGAATTCAAATACCTAGGAACAATAATCACACATAGGAATGAGATGCACAAAGAAATTAAACATAGGCTCAATTCTGGAAATGCATGCTATTATGCATTACAGAGACTTTTGATGTCCCAACTCCTTTCAAAAAACGTTAAGCTGAAAATATATAAAACTATTATTCTACCAGTTATATTATATGGGTGTGAAACATGGACTCTTACTTTAAGGGAGGAAATGAGATTACGAGTATTTGAGAATAAAGTTCTTAGGAAAATTTTTGGACCAAAGAGAGATGAACAGACAGGTGAATGGAGAAGACTTACATAACAATGAACTACATGATCTTTATAGGAAGCCAGATATAATAAGAACAGTTAAGTCTCGTAGACTGCGATGGGCAGGACATGTTGCACGTATGGGGAATGAAAGACGTACATGGAAGCTTCTTGTAGGAAAGCCAGAGGGAAAACGCCCAGTTGGTAGACCAAGAATGAGGTGGGAGAACAACATTAACTATGATTTGAGGGAAGTAGATTATACAGGGAATGATTGGAAAGCATTAGCTCAGGATCGGGATGAATGGAGAGCTTATGTCCGTGCGGCCATGAACCTTCGGGTTCGATAGTGCCAGTGAGTAAGTAAGTAAGTAAGTAAGTATGATTACGAGGGTCTTAATTCATTGAATGAATAAGTCATTTCTTATTTTACCTCATAGTTTATGTTTTGTTAAACACGGGAACTGTAGTTTTCAAGAGGAACATCCCTCCCATTTTCAACCGACATTATGACTACCAGATTTTCGTTGGAATCTCCATCTATAATTTTGCCATCTGGTGTTGATTTTATGAACTTTGAGATCAGGTCCTGTTCATCAGGAATTCATGGATCTAAATTTGTTCTTCTGAATATATATCTTCTCCCAAACAGTCAAGTCTAAAGGTTTTCCCGAATGTTTTAGGAGTTTGACCTCTTTTTCAATTGTATAACTCTTCAACAAACTATGTGCTGCAATAGCTGATTTTTCAACTTCACTATCTATCTATGGGTTTTTTACAGCTGCTGCTTCTTCCTGTGCCAAACCTCCAAAGCCTACGATCTTGGGCATCTTCAATGCTTAGCCCTCTTGCTTGCATTTTCAATTTCACCATTTTTAATATTTCTAAAGTGTTTCTTTGTGCAAGTGTTCAAATTCCTTTTGTTTTTCCCATGTATACTTTATTGCAGTCTCTACAATTCATTTGATAAATTCCATATTTTTTATTATCTGGGATGTTACATTTTTTATTAGTTATTAATAGATTACCAAGGCTAAATTTATTTATCGGTGCCAATGTAATATTTAATTTCTTGAAATTTGTTATGTATTTCAGGATAAGTAATTTTCTTGAATTGCTTTCCTTTCTTTGAATCAGAATACGAATAAATTAAAGAAATTCAGACAACAAAAAAGATTAAAAGAATACACCATTCTGCAATTTGATTCTATCACATATTTTACATCTAGCAATTTATAATTTTAAATAGATATATTAATGTTGCTGCTTTTTTTATCACTAAAAACTATGGGAAAATATTAATTTGAACACAAAATATATCAAGATGTCAACTCAATACTGATAAAACTTCAGTATGAAATTTGAATATGAAACCCTGTTATTAGACAATGACATGCTAGAAATCTTGTGAAAGTCACATGTCATTCTGAATGCACCATTAACCACCTACAAAGATGTGTTTCTAATGCCACCCACTGCACTTAAGAGTTTTGGGATCTGTGCTGGAGAATAGATGGCATTAATATGGTCTTTTTCATTTATGCACCATTTCGGCAGACCACTTCATATATATATGAAAAGAAAAAAGAATGCTTGAGTCGGGATTTGAACTCGAGTCTCTAAAGTCTGTACCTTTAGCGCTCTAACCAACTGAGCTACCCAAGAATTCCAAGACAAACATACAATTTTCTTATACATGTAGTATTCTCAATTCACACAAGAGGTAGCGGAAAGATCTTCCGACTGCCATCTAGCGGCTAACATAACAGGTTGCTTAACTGTTATGTTAGCTGCTAGATGGCAGTCGGAAGATCTTTCCGCTACCTCTTGTGTGAATTGAGAATACTACATGTATAAGAAAATTGTATGTTTGTCTTGGAATTCTTGGGTAGCTCAGTTGGTTAGAGCGCTAAAGGTACAGACTTTAGAGACTCGAGTTCAAATCCCGACTCAAGCATTCTTTTTTCTTTTCATATCATATTTGCCTTCATTGCCAAATGTCAAAAATATATTTATAATATCTATATATATATATATATATATACATATGATGATTTCTTGTATTCTGTACAAAGAGGAGTTTAGGAGGAGTGATAGGGAATTAACAGTGTATAAGAGAAAAATTTGCATTTAGATTGGAGTTTCTCAGGTATCTCAGTGGCCTAGAAAGCCAAAGGTCCTGGGTTTGAACCCCAGTCTGAGCGTATAATTATTATCTTAAAAAAGTATGTTTATGTGTTTGTATAGTGTAAAGAATTCATACAATTTAACTGTCCATTTTTATTATATAATGAATTTCTATGTGTGAAATTTTCATGCCCCTCTTTCATTCCCCCTTTGTGACACATGTCCTGTCCATTCCAGTCTATGATACTTAACTGTTCTCATTATAACTGGTTTCCCACAAAAACCATGTACCTGTTATGTAGTCTTCTCCTTTTACATGTCTGTTCATCTCTCTTCGGTCCAACAAATTTTCCTAAGAACTTTATTTTCAAATACTCATAATCTTTTCTCCTCCTTTAAAGTAAGAGTCCATGTTTCACATCCACATAACTGGGAAAATATATATATATTTTCAGTTTAATATTTTTTAAGAGAAGTTGGGACGAGTCCTTGTAATGCATAATAACATGCACTTCCAGATTTGAGTTTATGTTAATTTTTTTTTCTGCACCCCATTCCTGTTTGCAATTATTGTTCCTAGGTATTCAAATTCAGTCACTTCTTCAAAATTTCCTTCATTTGGTATTAACTGCAAATTTCCATTATATAATGTATTTCTATGTGTGACTATATTTTATTGATATTTACTTCCAGCCCCAATTCCTTAGTGTTACTCAATAGAGTGTGTGTTGGCCCTTAGTATCTCCTCACTTTTGCCTAATAATACTACATCAGCAGCATTTACCAACAGCTTATTAATATTATTAAGTTGTATATTTTCATTATCCTCTAAAGTTTTAGCATGCTCTAGTGCAAAACTGAATAGTAGAGAAGATAGTGAATCCCTTTGTTCTAAACCATTGTGAATTTCAAAAGTATCTGAAAACTGTTTGCCTATATGCACTCTACTGTTTGTGGCATTCAGACACAATCCAAATAGTAAGAACGAGTTCTCCTGGACAAAAGAACACCAGTCATGAAATTATTGAAGATGAAACTGCTTAAGTTTTGAAACCAGTTTAATTAGAAGACTGGATATGAGGTGAGGAGTAAAGAATTTTAATTTAAATCTTAAATGATGTTTTTATTATTGATTTAACATTTCTCACTGAAAGATAAATTATATTTGAAGAGAAAATTTTTTGCCTAGACCGAGACTCGAACCCGGGACCTTTGGCTTGCCGGGCCAAATGCCTCGATAGCTCAGTTGGTAGAGCATTTGGCCCGGCAAGCCAAAGGTCCCGGGTTCGAGTCTCGGTCTAGGCAAAAATTTTTCTCTTCAAATATAAATCTTAAATGCCTAACTAACTTTTTAGAATTCCAAAGTTCAGTAGGATAGAAAGATGTGTCAGAATCAACAAATATTTTATTATTGTTTATTTTTTATCATTTCACTCACCTCATACTTCATAATTTATAGCAGACCCAGGGTTTCTTCACGTAATTCGTGACATTGTCAATGCTGCGTCATGTTCACAACTGACGTCCAACGGCCTTCTATCCTGCAGACTGACCTCCGCGCCATCTGGTGGCCGACCGAAGAATTTCCAAATCAGGCCTCTTTCTTTATAACCGGGTATTTC
Source organism: Diploptera punctata (assembly GCA_030220185.1). Lineage (NCBI taxonomy): Eukaryota > Metazoa > Arthropoda > Insecta > Blattodea > Blaberidae > Diploptera > Diploptera punctata. The sequence continues at coordinate 889,840 of JASPKZ010008384.1, forward strand.
AAAATTCATAGTTGTATTTTCATTCTTGCATATGTAAATTTTTTCCCAAATTGTGAGTTCCTTCGGTTTTTCCAATTGTTTAAGTAATTTTGTTTTGGTTTCTATTCTATGTTTTTCTGACCAGGCATGTGCAGCTATTGCAGATTTTTCGGTTTCTCCATTTTTAACATTTCTGAGGTGTTCTTTTAATCTTGTATTTAGATTCCTTTTGTGTTTTCCTATGTATATCTTTTCACAATCTTTACAATTAATTTGATAAATTCCCGATTTTTTGCAGTCTTCAATTTTTTCATTTTTGTTGGTTTTTATTAAATTACCTAAGCTGTAATCATTTTTCGGTGTGCTAATTTAATGTTGAATTTGTTGAAAATTTTTTGAAACTTGTCAAATACGAAAGGATGGTATGTGAACTTCTTGAATTTTTTGCCTATATTTTTATCTGTCTGAAGAGTACTTTCATTGATGACTTTTTGTTCTTCCTAAAATCCACAAAGACGGAAAGAAAATGAGACCTATCATCAACAATATCAATTCACCGACATATAACATATCCAAATGGCTTAACAATGAATTTAAAGGTATGGAAAAATTTGAAAATTTAGCAGTAGAAAATTCTTACCAATTAGTTGAGAAATTGGAAAATGTAGAAGTAGAACCTTCAGAAAGATTGGTCTCATTTGATGTTACTTCATTATTCACAAACATACCGACTGACACAACTTTGAAAATTTTAGAAAAATGGTTGAAAGAAAACAAATTAGATGATGATAGCGTTAAAGAATACATAAAACTAACAAAATTATGCTTAAATCAAATGTTCTTCACCTTTAGAGGAAAATACTTTAGACAAAAATCAGGACTCGCAATGGGAAATCCATTATCACCATTCTTGGCAGACATGTTTATGGGGAATTTTGAATGTCATGTAACTAAGGCACATCCTTTGATGTTTAAATTTTGGAGAAGATATGTAGATGATATCATAGCAATAGTAAAAGAGAAACAATTAGAAGATGCCATTAAACTGTTAAATATTCAAAATAAAACAATCAAATTTACAATGGAAATAGAAAATAATCATGAAATACCATTTTTAGACCTTAAATTGATTAGGAAAGAAGAGAAAAAGAAAATAGAATTTGGAATCTACAGAAAAGAAACTCACATCGACAATTATATAAAAGCTACTGGATTTAACCATTTTTCACACAAACAGGCAGTATTTAATAGTTTAACACACAGACTTGTGAATGTCCCCATGAGCAAAGAAAATTACAATAAAGAGAAAGAACACATCATACAAATTGCTAAGGATAATGGTTTTCACAAGAAAATGATACACAAGAAAATAAATAAATTCAAAGAACAAAAAGTCATCAATGAAAGTACTCTTCAGACAGATAAAAATATAGGCAAAAAATTCAAGAAGTTCACATACCATCCTTTCGTATTTGACAAGTTTCAAAAAATTTTCAACAAATTCAACATTAAATTAGCACCGAAAAATGATTACAGCTTAGGTAATTTAATAAAAACCAACAAAAATGAAAAAATTGAAGACTGCAAAAAATCGGGAATTTATCAAATTAATTGTAAAGATTGTGAAAAGATATACATAGGAAAAACAAAAAGGAATCTAAATACAAGATTAAAAGAACACCTCAGAAATGTTAAAAATGGAGAAACCGAAAAATCTGCAATAGCTGCACATGCCTGGTCAGAAAAAACATAGAATAGAAACCAAAACAAAATTACTTAAACAATTGGAAAAACCGAAGGAACTCACAATTTGGGAAAAAATTTACATATGCAAGAATGAAAATACAACTATGAATTTTGAAATACCCGGTTATAAAGAAAGAGGCCTGATTTGGAAATTCTTCGGTCGGCCACCAGATGGCGCGGAGGTCAGTCTGCAGGATAGAAGGCCGTTGGACGTCAGTTGTGAACATGACGCAGCATTGACAATGTCACGAATTACGTGAAGAAACCCTGGGTCTGCTATAAATTATGAAGTATGAGGTGAGTGAAATGATAAAAAATAAACAATATTAAAGAACCTCATAGTGTTATTTCCTATCTACATAACTTAAATATTTTATTTTTACAATAAATATATTTAAATGAATTGTGGAATGTATTGAATGAATTAATTAAGTCTTATGATTCAAATAAAAATGTGGGAAATTGACTAGAATACTGCAATCTTCTTTCTGACTCCTTCATTTTCAAATTCATCCTGAAAATTCAATAAATTCATCAACAAACATTGATCAAATTCTTCATTAGAGATTTTCAGGTGTTGTCACATCCACTTTCATATCGTGGCCTTCATCAGAGACCACAGGACTGAAAAAAAATCACAATGGTGAATATGCTAGTTAAAAACTATTGGATGCACCGATATCTGGAAATCTCTAATGAAGATAAGGACTGAAAAGTCTTCAAATTATTATTAATAAAATTCTCTATTACTGCTGCATAGCTCAAGTGATAGTACTAATACCTTTTGACCAGCAAATACAGGTTTGATACCCGGTAGGGTTAGAATATTAAAATAAATTTTAAATTAAGTATAAACATTTCACCTCATAACAACCCCATGGAAAGCTAATGAAAAAAAATGGAAGAGGCAAACCTAGAGATTGTTGGATAGATAGAGTGAGGAGACGTTATGGACAGCCAGAGATTGGAAGGACAGGAACGGCTTTAGACAGGAACCTATGGTTACACATTACTTGGTTGAAGGAGAAGCAAGAAACACTGTAGTGTGAAATATTCCTAATAAAAAAAAACTCATAATTAGTAGAATTCTTGAGAACATTTTTTTTTATTATTTAACATTTGAAGGAAGTAACACTATGAGGTTTCTTTTAATTATTATGAGTTAGGGATTTAGACTCGCCTCATATTTCTCAATTCCCTAGAATTATGAGGTGTGATTCATAAATTGAACCAGATAAATGTTATTCATCTCACCTAATAAAATTCTTCTTCTTCTTCTTCCTTCCAAGTATTAGGCCAAGGCCTGTTACGATCCTATAGAAAATTTTCCCTCCCCGGGAAATTTTCGTATAAGACTTGAAAGCATAATAATAGTCCCTTTGATTGGTTGCTGGCCAAAGAAAGGCAAGACCAGTGATGGGGCTGCCATCTTATAGCCACTGGTCAGGCTTTTCTGGAGAAGAAAAGAAAATAAAGGAAAGAAGAAATGGAAGAAAGGAAAGACTCCCTAGCCCTCGGATGCCCTAATAGCGTCGGGGTCGAAAAAAACAAGAGTTAACCAAGAGAGGTTAGATAGTAAAGTTAAAAGAGTGCAAAACACAAGTAAGTGGAAGAAATGTTTTGCTCAGCTTGGGCACCTTGTGGTCGCCATCCACATATCCCCTAGATGAGGACCCCTGAGGGTCCTAATAAAATTCCAAGTTTATATAAGACCGATTTCAGAGTTTTGGAGAGTAGTAATGTATGTATTATTGCCTTGGTGAAGAATGTGGCAAATGTTTATATGCTGTAATTTTGTTTCCCACGTTGCACAAAATAAACCAAGTCCTTTATTCTGACGTTCAGTATATAACATGTGATCAGGGGCATCCATGGGAACATATAAAATTTCTTTAAGTCCACTTTTCAAAAGTTTATCACAATTCATTAAAAATGTTTTTGGTATTTGATTTGATGGTACTGTTTGAAACAGGTAGATTAGAGTTGGAGATATGGAACAATTTAAAACTGTAAATTCTGATCAGGCTGTAACAGTGGTGAAGCAAAGAGAGTTTCAATATTATCCCGTAATTTAGTAAGGGTTTGCTTAGAATCAAAAGTTATATGATCTGAAAAGCTGACACCTTAAGTAACGAACAGTGTCAGTGATTTTATGGGCACGAATTGCATGTCCATCAAATTGGAGATCTTTTTCACATAGTTTACCTTTCTCGATTGAAAGCACTGCTGATTTGGAAACATTAATTTGAAGGCCTATTTCCTGAAACCTCTGTAGAACAATTCTTGTCAGTTCACTGGCAGCTGCTACATATTTCCCTATAATCACCGTGTCATCAGCAAATCTCATAATTGTTAGATGAGGTTAATCCGGAAGTAGTAGATAACCATATTGACTTGTTATTGATTTTTCAGAGAGTTCATCGAGAATATAATTAGTTGCAATGTTATATAAAGATGGTGATAACGGAGAACCTTGTAGAACGCCTCGATTGATAGTAATTGGTTTAGTTTTATTTTGATTTTTGGGTTTCAATCTGAGTTGTGTTTCCTTCCTGGAGATTTAATATTAATTTTGATAATTGTTTTAGCACACCGACAGTTTTGTAATGTGTTCTTAAGATGATTATGTCCTATATTATCAAAGGCTTTACTTATGTCCAAAAAAAAACTATATATGCAGACTCTTTCTTTTGTTTTGCTGATTGTAAAATGCTATTTAGGATAGATGTATTAATGTGTGTGCCTGGAGAATTTATGAAACCTCTCTGGTGTTCATTGAAGGTTATGTAACTACACAGGCATTTATTAAGGGCTCTCTCCGATTACTCTCCAAACTACTGAACAAATGGTTATAGGACGCCAGTTTGAAAGTTCGTTTTTATCACCGCTCTTATGAACATTAATAGAGTTCGAACTTTCTGTAATACTAGTGGGACAATTCCTGAAACTAGCATTCTTGTAGCAATTAGAGATATGATTTCAGTGGCGACATTGTTTTTAATTGCTCTTACAATTACATGATCTGGACCACTGGCAGTGTCTATTGAAATTTTCCTAGTAGCCTCAATAATTTCATTTGTACTTATAGAAGTGTCAAATGTTCATCTAATTGAATAGCTTCAACTTACCTAGTTTGTTTGGGTATTCTTCTCGAACAAAGTCATTGTGTGTAGAAAATAAATTTGAGAAATATTCATGCAATGTAGGGCAATCAATAGAACATGAAATATTGTCTCCTTGAAATACTTGTCGGAGAGCCTTCCTATGTTGATTGTAAAAATAAAATTGAGCCAGCTGATACCTATATTCATTCTTCCTCTTTAGTCTATTTCGTTTCGAAGCCCTTTCAGGATTAGTAGATGTTTTATATGTTTGGTGATTATTTGCAGCTATTTTCTTTTTTCGTGCATCAAAATATCTTCTAGCAGGATGTTTGGGACCAGGTAAAATATTAACTGCAGATGCTGAGAAGGAAACAAATTCTTCAACCAAATTATTAAACTGAAAATCATCAAGTTCCACTAAAAATTTCTCCATCCAAGTGACTATTTGTATTTGATATTCACTTAAGTCATGCTTTGAATAATTTTTGGGATCATCAATATGGGTGGAATTATCAATTGCTTGAGGAGATTTACCTCCACGGTTTACCAATTTATCTCGGTATTCTGTTGGATGTGAACGACTTATATGAATTTTTAGTCCTCTGTCATTTTTAAAATTTTTACCACAATGTTTACATACAGTTTGATTATTTATAGTTTCCTGTGTTAATTTATCATTTGAAGCCATTTTATATTGATGTATCTAGTCCTGGTCAGAAGATGAGTAATGTAGATATTAATATACGTACATGAGTCCATACAATAAATAAATAAATAGACTACTTAAGTCTTAGGGAAGATTAAAGAAGGCTAATTATTAAAAAAAAAATAGAAAACCCAAAGAACTGTTTGGGGGAAAAAAATCTACATTAAAAAAACGAAAAGGAGAAATTAATGAATATTGAAATTCATTATATTATTTTTGGTCTGGACATCTTACCTCAATATTAATGTTGATTTGTTCTTGGACATGTTTCAAAACAATTCTGTTTTATCGTCAGCTTTCCCAGAACTATTGAAATTCATGTAGAAAATTATTTTATTTTGGGGTTTTTCAGTCTTCCAACAGGGGGAACAAAAGACGGCACTTCAGGACGACAAAACAATGGTTGTGGAAGTACTGACGATGGCATCAAACAAGATGCCGTAACTAATCTAATAACAAGAAAAATATGAGGTGAGTGATAAAATGATATGTAAATAAATAATAACTCATAGTGTTAATTCTTTGAAAAAAGTAATATTATAAAGACAGATTTTGATTTATACATAAAAATTATGGATTACAAGATGGTGGTCTCCAGCTTTCAATGATGAAGCAAAGATGCTTTGAAACATGTCTTACAAGAAAACGAAATATGAGGTAATATGAAGGGTAGACCAAATTTATTTATTAAGTAGAACCTCATAATGTTACTTCCTCTTGCATTTACATTAACTAATGCCAAAGTTTCTAAACTCCTTACTTTCTTTATTTTTTGAAGAGAAAAATTTATGCCTGAACCAGAATTTGAACTCAAATCCTTTGAATGAATGAGTCATTTCTTATTTTACCTCATAGTTTTTGTTTTCTTAAACACGGGAACTGCAGTTTTCAAGAGGAACATTCCTACCATTTTCAACCGACATTATGACTACCGGATTTTCATTGGAATCTCCATCTATAACGTTGCCATCTAGTGTTGATTTATTGAACTTCGAGATCAGGTCCCGTTCATCGGGAATTTAGAAATTCATGGACCTAAATTTTCTTTTCTGAATATATATCTTCTACCAAACTGTCAATTCTAAAGGTTTCTCAAATGTTTTAGAAATTTGGCCTCTTTTTCAATTTTATGACTCTCCAACAAACTATGTGCTGCAATAGCTGATTTTTCAATTTCACAATTTTAATATTTCGAAAGTGTTTCTTTGTGCGAGTGTCCAAATTCCTTTTTGTTTTTCCTATGTATACTTTATTGCAGTCTTTACAACTTATTTGATAAATTCCAGATTTTTTTTATTATCGCCTCACTATGATGCTTAACAAGCGGCTCGCTTTGTTTCCCAGCAGCTGTTATATGTTATTAAAACACAAAGATCCCGAGTACGGCTATTACCACAATGTTGCCACATTGCTTTTCTTCACTTAGTTTTAAATAAAACTCGGAAGGTGGAGCACTCGATCCAGTTATAAAATTGTATACAGTAATTAATTGTTATAATTATCAGTGATTTATTGTGATATGTATCTCAAATAATAATACAATATCTACATATTATATTTGTTTAACATATAAGTGGTCCTGCGCCGTAGCCGAGCGGTTAAGGTAGGAAGTCTTGGCGCAGAGCTACGGGACTTGCGCTGGTTCGAGTCTCCATGGGGGAAGAAATTTTCTCATGGTATTTCGGCCAGTATGGGACCGGTGCCCACCCAGCATCGTGAGGCAATTGGGTAGCTACAATAAGTAGCGGCTCCAGGTTGAGGAACCAGCTATAACGGCTGGGGGACTCGACATGCTAACCACATGTCACCCCTACACTGGCTGGTTGATCATCTACCTCTGTGATTGATACATGTGGATGTGAAGGGCCAGCAGCCGGCTGGTAAAAGGGCAACCGCTGAAAAGTGGAAAGACCCTCAATCGGACATATAAGTGATTTCAATATGTGGCGGCCATGGGAAAATATTTCAGACCGAATGGATAATTTGACACAAGAACCACTTAATAGTTCAAGCAACAGTAAATTACATTTACAGATTCTTAGTCAATGGTTTGTTTGTAATGTTTATAGTTATATTAAAGAAAACAATCTGGGAAGAGGGTCTCTTAGATAAACTTTGCTATTCTTCCCTCAGTTTCAATTAAAACTTCGGAACGATGTGGAGCATTCGATCCAGTTATAAAATTGTAATACCGTAATTAATGGTATAATTATCAGTGATTTATTGTGATATGTAGCTCGAATAATAATACAATATTTACATATTATATTAGTTTAATATGTGATTTCAACATATGGCGGCTATGGGAAAATATTTCAGACCAAACAATTAATAATAATAATAATAATAATAATAATAATAATAATAATAATAATAATAATAATAATAATAATAATAATAATAATAATAACAATAATAATAATAAATTAAAATCCGAACTATGCCAATAATAAAGAAGAAATCATTGCGTTTATGCATAATAATAATTTGGCAGTACCTAATCCAATACCCATAAAATCAGTGTTGATACAAATTATAAAGGACATAAAGTTGATGCTATAGCAAAAGATAATGAATGCGAAGTGTTGCGTTTGCCGCCATATTAATTGCTGCTTCAATCTGATCGAACTGATCTGGGTAAAATTAAAAAAAAATCTTTAAGAAAACGAAATGTTACCCCGCCAATTGAGTGAAAGTGTGTGCACTGCAATCTGCGAATGTGGGAATATGATAGATGCAAATCTGTGGTTTCAATGTGTTCGGTATGTGAAAGAGACAGAAGAATGTTACATTGCACCGGGACCCACATAATGAGAGTCCTTTCATCATAGACATCATCGATGACTCAAGATACAAGTGGTATGTCAATTCAGCATGATGTATGAATATTAAATTTATGTAGACCTACAAGCTATATAATATTGAATTAAATTATTTAATAAATAAATACATATAACTAACTAACTCACTGACTCTATCGAACCCGTAGATTCATGGCTGCGCAGACATAAGCTCTCCATACATCCCTATCCTGAGCTAATGTTTTCCAATCATCCCCTGTATAATCTACTTCCCTCAAATCATGGATAATGTTATTCTCCCACCTCATATTTAGTCTACCAACTGGGCGTTTTCCCTCAATTTTCCTACCAGAAGTTTCCACACACCTCTTTCATCCCCCATACATGCCACATGTCCTGCCCATTGCAGCCTACGAGACTTAACTGTTCTTATCATATCTGGCTTCTTATACATATCATGTACCTCACTATTATGTAGTTTTCTCCATTCACCTGTCTGTTCATCTCTTTTTGGTTCAAAAACCTTCCTAAGAACTTTATTCTCAAATACTCATGATCTTGATAATTAAATGAATCGTGATTTTTTCTTTTTTTTTTAATTATCATTAATTGAACCTCATAATGTTAAAATTCCCAAATTTAATATATAAATAAAAAACTCATGATCTTCTTTCCTTCCTTCAAGTAAGAGTCCATGTTTCACATCCATATAATATAACTGGGAGAATAAATGTTTTATATATTTTCAATTTAACATTTATTTTGAAATGAGCTGGGAAGACAAGAGTCCCTGTAATGCATAAAAGCATGCATTTCCAGAATTGAGCCTATGTTTAATTATTTTGTGCATCTTATTCCTATTTGTAATTATTGTTCCCAGATAGTTGAAAACAGCCACTTCTTCAAAATTTCCTTCATTTGTCATTAGATGTCCATTTCCATTATATAATGCATTTCTATGTATGAACATATTTTTAGTTTTATTGATGTTTACTTTCAGTCCCAATTTCTTAGTGTTCTTCAATAGTGTGTGTGTGTGTGTGTGTGTATTGACCCTTAGTATAACGTTATCACTCAATAATACAACATTATAAGCATAAAAATAAATAAATACATATATAATTTTAAAAGTTAAACAATACCAAATAATAACATAAAAATTAAATAATAACATATAATCAATTTCTTCTGTCCTTGTGTAATAAACACCCATAGTGCTATGAGAAATGTTAGAACACCGCATGTCAAACAATGCCACGCAGCCCCCACTTTTACATAAACTGTTAACCATCAGAGTGAGACTATAATACTATCTGGGGTGTTCATTTTCTTATTGGTTATTAATAGATTACCAAGGTAAAAAAATTTATTTATCATTGCCAATGTAATATCAAATTTCTTGAAATTTTTTTGAAATTTGTTATGTATTTCAGAATAAGTAATTTTCTTGAATTGTTTTCCTTTCTTTGAATCAGATTGTATTCTTTTAATCTTTTTTGTTGCCTGAATTTCTTTAATTTATTTATAATTATTTCCTTTCCAAAACCATTTAAATTAGCTGTGTTCAAAATGTGATTATATTCTTTCTTAAAATCTTCTCTATTTAGTGGAACATTTAATAATCTATATATCAATCTGTTGAAATTGTATGTTTATGCGCAATATGATTGAAACCTGAAGACTTTATATAATTGTCAGTATGAGTATCCTTCCTGTATTGAATTCAATTCTTTGTTGTTGTTCATTCCTTATTATGTGCAGGTCCAAAAAAGGGATTTGTTTATTCTATACATAGGAAAAACAAAAAGAAATTTAGACACTTGCACAAAGAAATACTTTAGAAATATTAAAAATGGTGAAATTGAAAAATCAGCTATTGCAGCACATAGTTTGTTCAAGAGTCATAAAGTTGAAAAAGAGGCCAAACTTCTAAAACATTTGGAAATACCTTTAAAATTGATAGTTTGGGAGAAGATATATATTCAGAACAAATTTAGATCCATGAATTTCGAAATTCCCAATGAATGGGACCTGATCTTGAAGTTCATCAAATAAACACCAGATGGCAATGTCATAGATGAAGATTCCAGTGAAAATCCGGTAGTCATAATGTCGGTTGAAAATGGGAAGGATGTTCCTCCTGAAAACTGCAGTTCCTGCATTTAAGAAAACATAAACTATGAGGTAAAATAAGAAATGACTCATTCATTCATTGATTAAGAATCTCATAATGTTATTTCCCATATTTAACTACGAACAAATCTTTGGTTTTATTCACCAGCACACTAACCAATTGTGCTATCCAGGCATCTCTGCTTAAACACAAATTTTTCTCTTATATAGTCCCGTTCCCCTATAGTGTGAATCAACATTCACAACACAAATCTTTCATTATTTTTTAAAGAAAAAATATATGCATGATCCAGGATTTGAACCCAAGGCCTCTGATTTTATGTACCAGTCCAAAAACCAGTTGTGCTATATAGGCATCCCTGCTAAAAGACAAATATTTCTCTCTCTTATATTGCATTGTGTGTGAAGGTTCACGATACTGAGGAAAAGGGTTATAAAAGAGAGAGAAAAATTTGTGTTTGGATAGGGGAGTCTTGTTTAGCATAACTGTTAGTATGTTGATGCATAAAACCCAATTTGGACAAACATTTTTTTTATATTTGAAGAGAAAATTTTATTTAAGTAAAGTTTTATCACCTCACCTCATAATCTTCTTAGACTGGTTTTGGAACTTTCTTCTTCAGTTCCATCCTCAGTATTTTCATGACAGTTGTTTTGTCATCTTGAAGAGCCACCTCTTGCTCCCTCTGTTGATAGACTGAAGAAGCTTGAAATCTACCAACAGAGGGAGCAGGAGGAAGCTTTTCAAGATGACAAAACAAAGGTCATGAAACTACTGAGGATGGAACTGAAGAAGAAAGTTCTGAAACTGATCTAAGAAGAAGAATATGAGGTGAGGTGATAAAATTTTACTTAAATAAATAATGCCTCAAAATGTTAATTCTTAAAAAAAGTAAGAAAAAATTATGCCTAATCTGGGATTTGAATCCAAGGTCTTTAGTTTTCTCTACCAATACTCTAATCTACTCACCTGCTAGTGTTATCCAGTTCACAGGGCATTGCTGTCACATTGAGCCCAGAAATAGTTAACTCCACAGGACGTAACGAACCAAAGAAATCTGTGATTAAAACTTTGTGTGGATCACGTGGAAATAAATCCTTTCTTACTCCAACTGTTGAAATGCAAACTCTCTTGGGACAAACAGCGAGCTGCAATAATAAAAACAACATATCTTTAGCATAAAACAGAATTGTCTAATTATAATGTAACCAGGGACCATAATTATGATTATAATCAGTTGTATTAATTAGTTCTATTTTAAAACATTAAAAATAATAAAACAAAAGTTTTGGCTGAAGATGGAACTTGTTCCAAAAGGCCTATATGATATTTTAAATTAAATCTTATTAGTCCACTTCTGTGGTCTAGCATGTTGCCTTGTCATGCAGCAGATCCGGGTTCGATTCCCAGACGGGACAAAGCTTCCTAGGTGAGGTTTTTTCAGGATTTTTCCTCACCTGTAAGACAAATGTCAGGAAGTTTTGAGGCCCAAATGGTCATCGAACATCATCTGGCCATCATCATCATCATCATCCATGGTGTAGAAAGCAACAGGAAGCTACTACACCTATAATTCCTTAGTAAAGCTGTAAAGAATAGCATGGAAATGCTACGATTGCAGTGAAAAACCTGTCCTAGGGCAGAACACTATAAATAAAAGTTGAGGACAATTGACATCTCAGATATGTGTTTTATTATTAATAAAATAAGTTTTGGCTGATGATGGAAGCAAAGACCTTTGAAACTGGTTCTGCGAAAACATGGAGTTTTATGATGTGAGATGAAAGAACATTATCTGACTCAATATATAAATTATAGATTACCTCAAAGTGTTACTTCCCACTGCGATTTTTAATTTTAATAAAATATGTTTTATTAATTCTAATATTTTACAAAATGACCTCAGCACTGTTTTCATAACACATTTTAAAAACATTAGTTCTATTTTGTTATTATTACTAATTTAATTATAATTTCCTTGCTTCCTTGAAATTAGAGGCTGCTGAAAGTGGCATCTGTGAGAAGGTTGTCAATTATCTTTTATGCTACTAACAGCTGATGCACAAAGAAATTAAACACAGCCTCAATTCTGGAAATGCATGCTACTATGCATTACATGGACTCTTGTCGTCCCAACTTCTTTTAAAATATGTTAAACTGAAAATATATAAAACTGTTATTCTCCCAGTTATATTATATGTACATGCAACATGGACTCTTACTTTAAGGGAGGAGAAAATATTATGAGTACTTGAGAATAAAGTTCTTAAGAACATTTTGGATCAAAGAGAGATGGACATACAGGCAAATGGAGAAGACTACATAAGAGTGAGCTGCTGTCTTTATAGAAAGCCTGATATAATAAGAACAGTTAAGTCTCATAGACTGTGATGAGCAAGACATGTGGTATGTATGGTGGATGAAAGAGGTGCATGGAAGCTTGTAGGAAAACCAGAGGGAAAATGCCCAGTTGATAGACCAAGAATGAGGTGGGAGAATAACATTAACTATGATTTGAGGGAAGTAGATTATACAGGGGGTGATTGAAAACAGTAGCTCAGGATAGGAATGTATGGAGAGCTTATGTCTGTGTGGCCATGAACCTATGGGTTTGATAGAGCCAGTTAGTTACTTAGCTACTATTAGCTGCCATGCTCAGGGTACAATTCTTTTTTTCCTGAACAGTATAGTTCTCAAAAACCTGGCACAAGAGATAAGGAAAATAAAATATTATTTATAATAAATTAATAGAAACAAAACATCACACGGAAATCTTCAAATATTATTTTACTGTAATTTAAATTAATCAGATATAAATCACACTTGCACTGCACTTTATTTTAGATAAATTAATTTCAATAAATTATTCAAATTATTACGCAATGTCTCCATTGCAGAGAGCGAAGGACACAGTTGTTGCTCATTCTATTATTTTCCAACATCTGGCTTGACAAAAGAATGCAGTATGTATATAAGCACTGTGGGCGGTACTTTCGAGAAGATTCTAGTTAATATTTTAATTTTGGCAACCATGAGTGAATAAGAGTTGTCTACCAATACTGGGATATCCAATAGAAAATTCATGTTTAATTAAGTTATGTATATAGGAAATAACACTATGAGGTTTCTTAGTATTGTTTATTTTTTATTATTTCACTCACCTCATACTTCATAACTTCTTGTAGACCTAAGTTTCATCACAACTTTTGTGACATTCTCAATGCTGTGTCACATTCACAACTGACGTCCAACGGCCTTCTATCCTGCAGACTGACCTCCGTGCCATCTGATGGCTGGCCGACAAATTTCCTAATCAGTCCTCTCTCCTTATAACCGGGTATTTCAAAATTCATAGTTGTATTTTCATTCTTGCATATGTAAATTTTTTCCCAAATTGTGAGTTCCTTCGGTTTTTCCAATTGTTTAAGTAATTTTGTTTTGGTTTCTATTCTATGTTTTTCTGACCAGGCATGTGCAGCTATTGCAGATTTTTCGGTTTCTCCATTTTTAACATTTCTGAGGTTTTCCTTTAATCTTGTATTTAGATTCCTTTTTGTTTTTCCTATGTATATCTTTTCACAATCTTTACAATTAATTTGATAAATTCCCGATTTTTTGCCGTCTTCAATCTTTTCATTTTTGTTGGTTTTTATTAAATTACCCAAGCTGTAATCATTTTTCGGTGCTAATTTAATGTTGAATTTGTTGAAGATTTTTTGAAACTTGTCAAAAACTAAAGGATGGTATGTGAACTTCTTGAATTTTTTGCCAATATTTTTATCTGTCTGAAGAGTACTTTCATTAGTGATTTTTGGTTCTTTAAATTTATTTATTTTCTTGTGTATCATCTTCTCCTGAAAACCATTATCCTTCACAATTTTTATGATGTGTTCTTTCTCTTTATTGTAATTTTCTTTGCTCATGGGGACATTCACAAGTCTGTGTGTGTTAAAATATTAAATACTGCCTGTTTGTGTGAAAAATGGTTAAATCCAGTAGCTTTTATATAATTGTCGATGTTGAGTTTCTTTTCTGTAGATTCCAAATTCAATTTTCTTTTTTTCTTCATTCCTAATCAATTTACATACCATGTTACAAATTCACACAGGATGCAGATGTTTCATAATGTGAATATTAATGACATAAGGCCTGACTTCTTGGGACCTAAATTGCATGTAAGAGTGAATTATATAACATGTATACTGTGCAATAATATGCAAGTATCATATAAACACAAATGAATTTAAATTAAATTATTATATTAAGATGAATGTTCTATGACTAAAGGTGTAAAGACAAGTCTACCCTTGGATACATATGTCCCTGAAACTTTCCTCACATAAATCACACATCTGTCTTTCAGAACACAAAAATATTGTAAAAAAAGTGCATCAAATACATAAAGGAAATATGACATTAAATTGAGGCGCTCAGAATAATAATGGCAGGTCCCAATTGACATTAAATTTTTAGATATTAGCATAACCGTGCACAGCTGTCATCTACCTTTCATGTGATGAAGTATCATACAAATTGGAAAATGTCAAAGCTCTCATTTTCCACCTTTAAAATTTGTCCATAGTGAAAACGAATACATTCTCAGCGAAAAAATGACATTTATCTCAAAATGAACTTTGGTTAGGATGTGCCGTTATTATCCTAAGCGCCTCAATTAAGAATTCTATGTTCATTATCAATTTTGTCTGAAACATGTCCCAGACAAGAGAGCAAAATATGAGTTAGGTATACAAAGTTGATTCAATCTCTTGATAAATTATTTTATAGCTTTATTCATTCATTATGTGTATCCAGCTATAGCTGATGACACAAATCCATTGCACACTTATGCTTATTTCGCTTTAGAAGAATCCATATTGTGTATAAGTTGAAATGCATTGATGCACATGCAGCTTATGTGGATATTTCTTAGTTTCTTCTTTACCTTACATGTCAATAACAAGGTTAACCCTTCTCACCCATCAAGGTGAGTGCCCATGAGGTTGGAAGAATTAGATAGATCAATAGAGAGGAATGAAAGTACGAGGGTGGATCAAATATAAACCGGAATTTGTATCTGGAGGCTCTGGTAGCAAACTGCAAAGGTTGCAGTTTGGAAGGGAAGTTGGTGGGGGTGTCTGGAGTAGGGATCTTGATGTGTCGCACTCTGAAGAGCGGCCGCTTGCTTCAGTACGCCATGAGCGAGCAAGAGGTACACACGTCTGTTGCACAACACATTATTATTAAGTTTTTGGCGAAAGAAGGCACTAAACCTTCTGAAATTTTGAGAAGGCTCCATGCACAGTTCGGGGAAGCAACCCTTTCGAAGACGCAGGTGTATGATTGGCGCAAAAACATTTAGCGGGCCAGGATTCAGTGGAAAATGAGCCCCACCAAAGACGACAACGAACAAGCATCACTGCAGACAACATTCATGCTGTACGGGACCTTATTGAGGAGGATCGGCGCGTAACAATTTCTGAAATTGTTTCACACGTTGGAATAAGCTTCGGAAAAGAGCATATCGCAACAAGCGCCGCCGGAAACCAATCCAAAATGTGATTGTGCTGCATGACAATGCAAGGCCACACACTGCTCGGTTGACACAAGAAAAACTGATGAAAATGCATTGGACACCTCTGGAACATCCTCCTTACAGTCCAGATTTGTCACCCTGTGACTACCATTTGTTTGGGCCACTGAAAGAAGACCTGGGAGGAAGGCGGTTTGGTGACAATGCAGCGGTAGAGGAGTTCGTGCACAACGGCTGACTACACGTCATCCCTCATTCTTCAAGGATGGCATCAAAAAGTTGCCAACTCGATGGCAAAAGTGTGTTGGAAATGCAGGAGACTGTAGAAAAATGAGGTGGTGGTTTTGTATTTTTTTGTTAATTCAATAACATTGTAAACAAATATTCTGGTTTATATTTAATTCACCCTCGTAGGAAAAGATCTCCTAAGCCTCGAATGTTCTAATACCATCAGAGTTGAAAAAACAAGAGAGCCTATATATGAAAAAGATAAAAGTGAGGAGCAAAACACAAGTAAGTGGAAGCAATGTTTTGCCCAGCTTGGACACCTTAAGGTCGCCATTGACACATCCCCTAGATGGGGACCCTGAGGGCTTTTATAGCTCTAATTTCTTTAAATTTTGAGAATACAACAATAGTACTTACAATAATTTTGAGAATACAACAATAGTACTTACAAATTCTCCCATTGTCTTTGTGCTGTCTGGTTCAACTCTTTCCAAGAAATCCAGGGCATAGTATGTGTATCTGTCAATTATGTACACTCCAATAGCTGGATCTACATGGTGCTAGAAAAAAAATCAGCGTTAGAAGTACGTGAGGCGCATCTAAATTTAATATAGGTATCTGATCGAACACTTGACAATGAAATCATCACTCTCTTTCACTCCATTATTTAGTATATAAAATGGTGTTTAATATAATATGTAGGAAATAACTTGTGAATGTCCCCATGAGCAGAGAAAATTTTAATAAAGAGAAAAAAAAAAACATTATAAAATTAGCAAAAGATAATGGTTTTCAGGAAAAGATTATTCATAAGAAAATAAATAAATTCAAGAAACAAAAAGTGATAAATGAAAGTATTCTTTAGACAGATAAAGAAACTGGTAAAAAAATTCAAGAAATTTACATACATCCTTCAGTATTTAACAAGTTTCAAAAAATGTTCAGCAAATTTAACATTAAATTAGCACCAAAAAAATTATTACAGTTTGAATAAATTAATCAAAACCAACAAAAAGGAAAAGATTGAAGAAGGCAACAAATCTGGGATTTATCAAATTGATGTAAAGATTGTGAAAAATTATACATTGGAAAAACAAAAAGGAACTTAAAAACAGAATTGAAAGAATGCCTTAGAAAAGTTAAAAATGGAGAAATAGAAAAACCTGCATTCATGGTCAGAAAAACACAGAATTGAAACTAAGGCCAAATTACTAAAACAGTTAGGAAAATCTAAGGAACTCACAATTTGGGAGAAAATTTAATCTGCAAAAATAAGAAGAAAACCACGAATTTTGAAATTCTCGAAGAAAAAAAAAATTGATTTGGAAGTTCATTGGTCTGCCAGCAGAGGGAGCAGAAATCAACTTACAGGGTGGACAATCGCAAAACAACAGTTGGAATGCATCAACAATGTCTCGCAAAAGCAACAAAACTTGGTCTGCATAAAAATCAAGAAATATGAGGTGAGTCAAAATAACAAACTCATTAATAATATAAAATGGTGGTTCTTCCAGTTATACATTGTTTGATTGATTCCCATTCAAATCTTTTAACTTCGCAAACAGACGGTTGAATGATAAATTGAATTAAAATTTATACTCACTGAAAGAGAATCTTCGCCCACTAGGCTGCTAGCCACTGCGAGAATGTTGGGTGAATAAAATTTCTCGTATAATGAAGCTGCTTGACAAGTATCTATCATGAAAAATATTTCATGATACCTGAAAAAAAAAATGTATTTATATATATACTTGGACCAATGGATCTGTGCCCCTGTAGCGCTGGCATTGTTCTTCAAAAAGTACATGTCAGTTCTCACACCATTCCACCGCGCTCCCCACTACGTCAAATAGAAGCCACTGTAACTGACCGAATAGGGATGTTGCCAAACTTCCCCCGGTGTCAGGCTCTTGAATATTGAATAATGTAAGGTTAATTATTACTTCTTCATATTTAATTTAAGTAGGTCTAATGACACTGATTGATTTCTACGATTAATGGATATAATTATAATAGTGGATATTTGTTGATTAAATGGAAATTACGTGAAGGGAATCTACACAAGTTGTTTTTAAGGATAAATGTTTCGTCATAAGTACTTCTCCTTCACCTCATTGTCTTACTTGGTTAGATTTGGAACGTAATCTTGAAGTCCTAACAAAATTATAAAATTTGAGGTATGAACACACAATCATGTATCCTCCTTCTTTCTCATCCGGGCTAGGGACCGGCTATGGCAAAGTTACTACATGCTACGATCTTATTTACATATTATGTAACATACTGATACTATACAGGAATTCTACTTTATGCTTATGAATTAAGCTAATGATAATAATTTACAATTTACATACTGTACAACAAAACATACTGATACTGAGTTGACAACACCGGACCGTGTGTGCAAATAATATCCTGCAAGAAAGCTCAAAACTGTGAGTAATGGGAGGGGAAAAAGAGAGAGAGATAGAAAATAGAGACAGGCAAGAATGCAGGGAGGGAAATGATTTACCGAGGGAGAAACGGAATTAGTGTTTAGTTCGCATTTTTTACGGGGGCACAGATCCGTTGGTCCAAGAATATATATATATTATTCCCCCAAGTTAAGTCTGCACGGCTAAAGGAGAAGTATGTTAGGGCTTGTGTCGCCAAACTATTTCTCTATGGAAGAGAGAATTCCTAAACACATGTGAAAAATCATTACATGGTTGTCAAATTAGTCATTCAATCGACTATTGCTGAAGGTTTCAGATCATTTAAAATCACAGTGTTTGTCATCTCTCTATTACCAGCCTTACAACACAACACAGTGGATGGAAATTGGCAACATGTAACAAAGAAGGCAAAGGAGGGACAGTTTATTTCCCAGTAGTAACATGTATGCCAGATTATTCATTTGGTCGATGGTTACTGTAGACTCAATCTTGAGACCCCAGCAGTGAGTAATTTAAAACAAAATTTATTAGACTTGAATTGAACTTTAATAGGAAAAAATCGCTAGAAGGTTTAATTTAAGATTAAATTTAAATATTTCATACCTCACCTCATATCCAATCTTCTAATTATAATGCAGTTTCAAAGCATTGACAGCTTCATCTTCAGTAATATCTTGTCGACTGAAGTTATGTCGGACAGAAGAACTACATCTTCTTCCCTCTGTTGGTGGACCGATAAATCTCCAGATCCAGCCAAAATCCATGGGAATTTCAAATTTCATAAGTTTTCTCTTTCTTGTTTTTTTGAATGTGAATTTTTTCCCAAACTCTTGGTTTGAAAGAAAAACTTATGAAAAACCAAGAGTTTGGGAAAAAATCCGCATTCAAAAAAACAAGAAGGAAAACTTATGAACTTCAAAATTCCCGTGGATTCTGACTGGATCCAGAGGTTTATTGGTCCACCAACAGAGGGAAGAAGTAGTTCTTCTGATTTGACATAACATCAGTCGTCGAGATATTACTGAAGATGAAGCTGCTAAGGCTTTGAAACTGCAGTATAATTAGAAGACTGGATATGAGGTGAGGTATGAATTATTTTAATTCAATCTTTTATTAGACTATTTTGTTTAAGGATTTGTGCACTAATCTCAAAATATTTTTGGCAAATTATATTATTTACACCTGTGGTACCACTGAGCCACACATTGTTCCATCTTGCTGTTGTATGTTCCTTTATTTGTGACTTCAGGAAAGAAATATGGCAGAGAACATATGTATATTGTAAACTGGAATCTGCTGCATGTAATCTAATAGATCCGCATGTTCATTTCCTAATATCCTGCAATGCCCATATACCCAAGATAGACAAATATGTTTTCAAGTAGATTACAAAATGTCTCTTGTCTTTCCCTAAAATTATGGATTTTTTTAGGGCATACACCTCACTAATATGGGAAACTGTCCAAAATTAAAATAATATCGGGACCAAATCAATTTTGTACTGAGGTTTATAAGATAAAGAACCACCAATGGTTGGAAATGTATATTTCTTATGGCACGAGACTGTATTCTCACCTTCTTTTCTGCCACATTTGTTCCACTGCATCTGCCAACTCCTGACTAGTTACTTCTTCAGAATCTTGAAATTTTAGAAATCCATCACCTCCATGTCCTGTGAGGTACACTAACACATTACTTCCCTCATCTGTCAATAACTGTTTCGAGCGAGGTGTGCCAGGAGGTGAACGACCCGTTAACAACCTTACAAAATTCTCCACAGTCACCTGAAATTATGTTTTATTTAAATTACCACTTGCACTGAAGGACATTTTTTGCCCAAACTGGGATTTGAGCCCAAGGGTTCAGGATTGTATATCTATCTATAATGGCATAGCCCAGTGCTGAGCCATAGCCTCTCCTTTGTTAGGAGTTACTAGACCAAGTTCATTTAGTTACCTTATTTGTCCATAGATGTCATGAGTGGCATATGGTCAACACACCAACTCAATGAGACATCTAGGAGGCAACTAAGGTAGGCCCCTATTCAATGTCTTTATTATTAATTTAACACTTCTCACTGAAGGATAAATTATATTTGAAGAGAAAAATTATACTTTCAGACTGGGGTTTGAACCTAGGATCTTTGGCTTTCTAGGCCAATGCTCTACTACTGAGCTACCTGAGAAACTCCAATCTAAACGCAAATTTTTCTCTTATACATTGTTAATTCCCGAGTGCCGAATGATACGAGTATTTGCTCGATCAAGCAAATGGCGGCTTCTTACTTAAGAAGACATTTATTGGGAATTTAAACAGTACTTTATAAAGCCAGTAAGGCTTCTTTCAATGTTTTTATTATTAATTTAACACTTCTCACTGAAGGATAAAATGTATAATTTCAGCGTATAATTTTTCTCTTCAAATATAACTAAGGTATGACTAGGATGTTTGAGATTGGTAAATTTTGCTTAGAGGCCTTTTATATTCAGGCTTAAGGATCTTTTATGAGTCTAAAAATCTTCAGACTCTGGACCCACGGCTTGAAGTCCCTCCTCATAAGAGAGAAAAATTTCCATTGAAAGCATCATGTCTATGTAGCATAGTGGTCTAATGCACTGGTATGTAAAACTAGAGACCTTGGGTTCAAATTCCAGTTTGGGCAAAAATGTGTTCTCTTCAAATGTATATACCCCATATGTCCCACATGGAAAAATGGGTGCTCCCTAGCGGAAGTTTCTTAACCAAGATTATTTAGTTATGCTTATTTACCTATAGATGTCAACGAGTGACATGTGGTTAGCGTATTGCCTCAATGGAACATCTAACAGGCAACTAAAGTATTTCTTGGATGGATGAAGGTCGGTTAAATTTTGCAGAGGCCTTTTTATTCAGGCTTGCAATTCTTTTACGAGCTTGAAAATCTTCATATTTGGGAACCATGGCTTAAAGTCTCTCCCAGAGTACTTGTTTCTTGAATTTTTCCACTCTAAAAATCTATCAACCCCGGCCATGTTTGAACCCATGACTCTCAGGACTGGAGGCAAGAAACATAACCACTAGACCATCGCAGCCAAATCTCTTCAAATATTAACCTGAAATTGTATTTCATTTGTCATTTCCCTGTAATTTTTTTAATCGA
Source organism: Diploptera punctata (assembly GCA_030220185.1). Classification (NCBI taxonomy): domain Eukaryota; kingdom Metazoa; phylum Arthropoda; class Insecta; order Blattodea; family Blaberidae; genus Diploptera; species Diploptera punctata. Next base: position 911,642 of record JASPKZ010008384.1, read on the forward strand.
CTTTATTACAGCAGTTGAAAGGCATATATATTGATAATGTAAAATTATTCAAACTATGTCCCATTTTCTCTGGAACTCTTTAAGATAAAGTCCAATGTGGAAAGGCATTGTTTTAAATTAATGTTGGGAAGTAAATATTATGAGGTATAATAATTGAAATTCATTGGAGAACTTTTTTTTTGACAACTCACCTCATAAAGTTCATAAAACTCACCTCATAAAGTTCATATTTTTCACAAAACTGCAGTTTCAAATGTAATCACGTCCATCTTCAGCCATAACCCCAACTGATGAAATTCTTCGGCCATCAACTCTTCTATTGAATTTCATCAGTTGGAGTTATGGCTGAAGATGGAAGTGATTACATTTGAAATAGCAATTTTGTGAAAAACACGGAATTTATGAGGGGAGTTATAAAAACTATATCAGTTTGCAGCATTCCAATAATGGTTTATTTCTCTGGTGTTTGGTTAGGGGACAGAGTTGCTCATATCCCCTCGGTGTCCCCTGGGAGAAAAATTTGCTGCAGAATGAGCATCATTTACAGGTGAAAGACAAACCAGTACAAGAAAAAGCAAACTGTAAAAACTGCTCAAGAGAATACAATCCCATTGGAATCCATTATGAAGTGTTTACTACATGCATAACACATTGATAAGTAATTTTTTTTTCAGATTTAAAAAAAATATACTTTAGGTACATTTAAATTCAAATAATTTTTTGGTGACCTTGAACTATAAGCCACAAAGTTTTGCCAAGTGACATATCATATGAAAGCCCATTACAAGAGGTTTAAAATGACACCAACATGAACTCTCTAGTTCTTATAGGTGCTGAGAAAATTATTCATAATTACCAGAACTTTGCTTTTGCAATTTTTTTTTACATTTTTATGGGGCCTACACCAAAAATCTGAAAAAAAAAAAAATCTGTGTCACTTTATAGATATGATTATGATCGATCTGTAAATTTTGTTGAAATTGATGTTCAAGTTGTGAGGCTTGTTGATTTGAAATGCAATAAACATTTTTTACAGCAAATTATACAGATTCAATAAGTTATACACTGTAACTGAACAACTATATACAGCATTCTATAAATAATCATCTAGGAAGCTACTTACTTTATTTTATATCATTTTAATTTTATTATATTCCATGTTTTTGTTAGTATTAGCTAGTATTAGATCACATCATTATTGTATTTTGTTTAGTCTGTATTTTAATAATATCTTAAAATTGAAATATGTATGTAATTTTTGTATGATTCTACTATTCACTGGTTGAGTGGAAGACTCTGCCAGCTAAATAAAGCATTATTTTTATTATAATTTATTTTTAAACATACTAACCTCATATCCTCTATAATCGACTTCCACGTCATCACCGTATACATTTATATGCTGATTGGCATTGTTGAAAACTGTTGCAGGGCGTGGATTCCTTGGATTACAAGCCATGTCATCAGCCACCATCAGAATTATCTGACTAGACAACAAACACATATTTAGTATAATTTGTTTGATGTAATTCTTTCGTAATTGAGAAATACTAATTACATAATTTACATTGGGAATTTGCCTACTAACTCCAGCATATAAAATATATATGCAATAATTTTAACTACACTATTCTTCAAGTCAAGAAAAAAAATGGTTGAAATTCATCGGAGAACATTTTTTGACAACTCACCTCATAAATTTTGTTTTTCACGAAACCGTGGTTTCAAATATAATCATGCCCATCTTCAGCTACAACTCCGACTGATGAGATTCTTCGGCTGTCAACTCTTCTATTGTCACCATCTTCAGCACTGCCATCTATGGATGGATTTATGAACTTTGAAATCAAATTTTGTTTGTTAGGAATATCAAAATTCATTGATTTATATTTATTTTTCTGAATGTATATCTAAAGGTTTATCCACTTGTTTATTTTGTATTATTTCACTCACCTCATACTTCATAATTCATAGCAGACCCTGGGTTTCTTCACATCTTGTGAACGTGACACAGCATTGAGAATGTCACAAAAGATGTGAAGAAACCCAGGGTCTGCTATGAATTATGAAGTATGAGGTGAGTGAAATAATAAAAAATAAACAATATTAAAAAACCTCATAGTGTTATTTCCTATCTACATAACTTAATAAGTTTATCCACTTGTTTTAAAAGTTTTGCTTCTCTTCCAATTTTATAATGTTCTTAATAAATTATGTGCAGCAATTGAAGATTTTTAAATTTCACAATTTCTAATATTTATAAAACGTAAAATTTAAAATGTAAAATGAAAAATTTGCAATTGCTGCACATAGTTTATTAGAACATCATAAAATTGGAAATGAAGCAAAACTTGTAAAACAAGTGGATAAACCTTTAGAATTGACAGTTTGGGAGAAGATATATATTCAGAAAAATAAATATAGATAAATGAATTTTGATATTCCTGACAAACAAAATTTGATTTCGAAGTTCATAAATTCAACTATAGATGGCAGCGCTGAAGATGGTGACAACAGAAGAGTTGACGACCGAAGAATTTCATCAGTCAGAGTTGTGGCTGAAGATGGACGTGATTACATTTGAAACTGCAGTATCATGAAAAACACAAAATTAATGGGGCGAGTTGTAAAAAAAAATGTTCGCCAATGAATTTCAATGATTATACCTCATAATGTTTACTTCCTAACATTAATTTAAAAAATAAATGGTGCTTTGATGTTGTTCTCTACCCTCTATTTGGTAGGTGTGCAGTGGTAGAAAATAGTACCACTTAATGCTTCAATTATATAACTTATTTTTTATTAATTGTTATTTTTTCATTGTTTATCACATTTGTAAGATTTGTACTTTACTGTCCGTTCTCATCTGAATCTATTCCCAGCTGATCATAATGTGATGTATAAAACTAAAAGTGCATAGAGAGGGAAAAAGGGATGGGATGGCACAGATGATATATTACTTTTTTCTTGAACACTTCAGACATATAAATGTAATAAATATAATAAATTTGGGAATTTTTACATTCTGAGGTTTTCTTAATAGGAATCAAATGAATCGTGAATTCTTCTTACCTCATACATCTGCGTTTTTTTAAAACAGAACTGCAGTATCGGAAAAAAAACATCTTTTCCATCTTCCATTTTTGTTGTGAAAACAGCTGAAGATGGAAAAGATTTTTTTCCGATACTGCAGTTGTGTGTTAAAAAAGTAGATGTATGAGGTGATAAGAATTCATGATTCATTTGATTCTTATTCATATGAATGTAGTCTACATTCAATAAAGGAAAACTTGAACATACTCAAAAGCATGTACTTACAAGGGAACTGTCAATCATAACATGCCGAAACCTACTTGAAATTTCTCTCAGAGAAGAGTTGTGATGTACCAAGGCTGTGCCCAAAAAAAATTTGCTGATTTTAACTGCAGGGCACAGAAATTTAAGTCAGAATCCAGCAATGACAACCCACTGTGCGAAGCAGATGGACTGCTTGCTCCAGTAGGGCAGAGTGGAGTGACGCAGGATTAAGCATGAAAGATGGGTTGTGAGGGTTACGTTATCCAATCAATCAAATTAGAAGCTGTATTCTCTACAGTTTAAATGTGAGATTTGGCACTGGATTTTAGTGCCTTGCAGTTAAAAGCGGCAGATAAATTTTTGAATACAGCCTTGATATAATACAATGCTTCTCTAAGAGAAATTTCATTGTAGGTTTCAGCATGCAATGATTTATAGTTCCCTTGTTAGAATAACAACTGGAGTAATTAAGATAACCCCTATAGAAACACTACAAGCTGCCAAATAAAAAAAAACAGTGGAGCTCAAAACATAAGCTGTTTTGCAGTATGAAAAATGTTTGGAAGTCTACATTTTAATAAACAGAACAGTGGCTCAGATGCCATAAGTAGATAAAAACAGTCAGAAGATACATAAATTAAAAAGATAAAAGAGAAAATAGAAGTATCAACACATGGAAAAAATCTAATCACTTGTGCCAACTCTACTGAAAATATTCCATCTGAATTTAAAAGATAATTATGAAAATACAGTAGGAAGTAACATGAGGTTCTACTTAATGAATAAGTTGGGCTTGCAGTCTGTACCAACTGATGATGGAGCAAAGATGCTTTGAAAAATGTCTTACAAGAAACAACGAAATATGAGGTTAGATGACACCACACCCAAGTTATTTATTCATCATCATCCATGCAAGTATTAGACCGTGTGGCCTGTTACAGTCTCAAAGAGGAATTTTCCATCCAGTGCTTTTTTGGACGTCCCAGCGATCCTTTGCCTTGGGGGCAGTAGCGCTAAGTTATTTATTAAAAGATAATATCAACAAGAAAAATGAAAATCAATAAAAGAAAGGGCTGGAAGAGGAGGTATTTGCCAGTTCTACTCATTTTATAAAAGAATTGCAAAAAATACCACAAACTTTGATGGAGATTAAATATAGGAAATAACACTATGAGGTTTATTTTAATTATATTTGAGTTGTGTATTTTGACTTTGGCGTTCTTGGGAATTAAAATGTATACGAGAAAAATTTGTGTTTAGATTGGAGGCCTTAGGATAGTTTAGTAGCAGAGCATCAGCATGTAAAGCTAAAGGTCTGGGTTCAAATCCTAGTCTAGGTGTATATTTTTCTTTTCAAATATAATTTGATGGAGAAGTTGATGCTGTATATCAGCATATAACGTAGCCCTGCAAAATACATGGTTACAGAAATGCAATGATGATGTAATTCAATCATATAGATGGGCAGTAATTCAACCAATATGATGATAACTCAAAACAGAATGAAATAAAGAAATCCATAAGATGACTCAACAAATAGATTGGCTACAAAGAAACATTACAGTGGATCCCATAGTGAGGTACCTCCCAAGCTGCCAAACTAGAGAGTTCTCCACACCAGGAAACTTAAAGTGAAGCCATACTCAGGATTTTAATGGTCTTAAAAATCCATCACACCTGGACAGATTTAATTCTGCAAATCAGAGGCGAGCATGGTAACTACTAACCTACTGGAACTACATTCCATGGAGATTATTAAAAAATAAAGGCCTATGTTAAGAGTTTATAAAACTGTAATTAAACCTGTTGTTGTTTATGGAAGTGAGGCCTGGATTCTCTCTGAACAAGTTATTTTAATGACTATTTAACTCATGCCACAAATGCTAGACAATTTAAGGCTTAATTTAACTTCCTCAGGAAAGATTTTAAGTTAAATTAAACTAATAACCTTCAAAGTTATAAATATAGGAGCTTCTTTAAGTCTTAAGTTCTAGTAGTTTTCTACCCCTACAGAATTGCATTCTGTTATCATTCTTGAATATAGAACTTTAGTAGAAGAGTTTACCTCCTTAAAATATTTACAATCACGTTTCAATGAATGTTTTTTACAACCAATGACAGTCGCATTTCACCTTGCTCTTATCTTCTTCTTCTTCCTTCCAAGTATTAGGCCAAGGCCTGTTACGATCCTATAGAAAATTTTCCCTCCAGCGTTTCATAGGACGGCCCAGTGATCTTCGTCCTCTTGGTATATAATTATAAACAGCTTTGGGGATCCGATTTGAACTCATTCTTTCAAGATGGTGTTTCCAATTTAGTTGGTACTGTTTAATATATTCCAAAATTGGCGTAGTCTTCAATTCTTTTAAGATATCGGTGTTGCTTTTCCGATCCCATCTGGTGTAACCCGCTGTTCTGCGCATGAATCTCATTTCACAAGCCATTACTCTGCTTTCATGTTGTTTTTTTAGTGTCCATGCTTCACTACCATAGGTCAACACTGGTCTAGCCAAAGTGTTATATAAACGTAATCTGGTGTTTTTTTGTACAAGGGATGGTTTCATAACTTGATTAATAATTCCTAAACTTTTATTATAACTAGTAACTTTTTCAGGGATATCCTTATCATCCCAGATAGAGATATAATATCCAAGATATTTAAATTGATTAGATCTCTCTAAAATTTTATTCTGGAGACAGATTTTACTTTGTATGGGGTCCTTCCCATGAAATGCCATAATTTTAGTTTTGTTAATTGATATTTCCATATTAAATTTGGCACCTATTTTTTGTAAATTATAAATTGATCGTTGCAAATCATTTTCGGAAAGTGCCAGGAGAGCTAAATCGTCTGCAAAAAGAATAGCATCGAGTTTGAGGTTCCTATTGATGGGTATATATCCTCGTTGTGTTTTCCTCCATTCATTTATTAATTTATTCATGTATATAATGAAAAGCACCGGTGAAAGTCCACATCCCTGTCTTACTCCAGTGTTGATCTTTTCCCAAGAAGATAATTTGCCATCTTGTTTAACAGAGATTTCATTATCTTTATAGATGTTGAAGATATTAGTAATATATTGTTGTGGAACGTTATCATCAGCTAAAATTTGTAGTAATATATTTCTGTCTACTTTGTCAAAAGCCTTTATGAAGTCAACGAAGGCGATATGAGTTTCTATATTGAATTCCTTGTGCTTTTCTAATAGTAGTTTTAGAGTAAAGAATCCATCTGTACAAGATCTACCCTTTCTGAATCCATTCTGCTCTTCTACAATTATATTTTCATAAATTTTTCTCAATTTATTCTTAACAATATTAGCATAAATTTTATATCCAGAGTTCAACAAGCTAATTCCACGATAGTTATCTTTGATTTGGCGACTTCCTTTTTTGAAGATTGGTATTACAATGGATTTGTTCCAGCTTTGTGGTGGTTCTTGTCCTTCCCATATCATATTAAGGAGAATAAGAAATCTGTCTAAAAATTTTTTAGTTGGAAATTTAAATAATTCTTGATTAATGTGGTCTTCTCCGGGAGCTTTGTTACTTTTTAATGATTTAACAACATCAGTTAGTTCATCTATAGAAATTTGTTCCAAAGCAGTGTTATTAGAGATTGGTATTTGTAATAAATCATCCTTTTGTGTCCACAAATGATGAAAGTAATTAAGCCAAGATTCTTTAGATATACAATTTAAATGTGCATTTTCTCTTGAATCATTATTTAAATTTTTTAAAACTTTATATATTTTTGGTTGAGGCCTAGTGATATCATTTTCCAAAAATGAGACAAATTGTTCCCCAGCTTTGTCTATGTTTTTTGCGAACTTCAATTTTAGCTATGGCTCTCTTCCTATGATACTCTACTTTATCTTCATCTTTTTTTGTGGACAGAAATTTTTTGTATGTTTCACGTTTATCATCAATTACTTTTTTGATGTTTTCATCCCATATCCGTAGTCCTTTTTTTCGATTTCATTTAGTTTTGATACCCAGGCTTTCATTTGCTGCTTGTGTCAAAATACTTTGTAGAGCAAGCCATTCTTCTTCAATATTTTCACCAACCGGTGTTTCTTGAACTAGACGATCTAATCTGCATTTGTATAGCCAGGTAATAGTGGGATCTCGGAAAAGACTTACTTTATAAGTATAGTCCACTTTTTCAAATTTTACATTATTAATTTTATTTTATTTTTCCATCTCGGTGGCATACGAATTGGACAAACAAGTAAGTAATGGTCTGATTCGATTTCAGGTCCTCTGTAAACTCTTGTATCAAGAACTTTAGATGCTAATTTTTTATTACATATAGCATAGTCAATTATTGAGTTAAGACCCCTGGCTTCCCATGTATATTTGTGACTATCCTTGTGGTTAAATACTGAGTTCATTATTGTGAATTGATTAAACATGACAAAATCAATTAACCATAAGCCATTTCTATTACAGGTTTGCTCTCCATATGGTCCTATATATGTATCAAATTTAGTATTACCAATTCTGGCATTTAAATCACCCAAAATTTTAATCATATCATTATTATTAATTGTGCAGATAACTTTCTGGAAGTCATGATAAAATTTTTCACTTTCTTCTTCATCTCCTTCTACAGGTGCATATATACCTATCACTGTTAAGTATCCTAGAGATAATTTTATTCGGATTTGAATTATTCTTTCATTCCAAAAAGTATAGCTATGTATTGAATTTCTAAATCTTTTATGAACCATAACGGCTACTCCTGCTTGTGCATGAATATGTTTTTTTACACCACTATAAAACTGAATGTAATTTTGAGTTTCTTTGGTGCCTTGTAATTTCTTTTTTGTTTCTGATATTACAGCTAATGAAATCCCCTTTTTGCACAATATATCATCTAATTGATCATCTTTATAGTTAATCCCTTGTACATTCCATGTGCTAAAAAGCAAAATATTTTTTTTCTTCCAAGAGTTGTCCTTTTTCATGCTTTGGTCGTCATTAGTTTGATCCTTCCGGGAAATTCTCGTATAAGACTTGAAAGCATAATAATAGTCCCTTCGATTGGTTGCTGGCCAAAGGAAGGCAAGACCAGTGATGGGGCTGCCATCTTATAGCCTCTGGTCAGGCTTTTCTGGAGAAGAAAAGAAAATAAAGGAAAGAAGAAATGGAAGAAAGGAAAGACTCCCTAGCCCTCGGATGCCCTAATAACGTCGGGGTCGAAAAAAACAAGAGTTAACCAAGAGAGGTTAGATAGTAAAGTTAAAAGAGTGCAAAACACAAGTAAGTGGAAGAAATGTTTTGCTCGGCTTGGGCACCTTGTGGTCGCCATCCACATATCCCCTAGATGAGGACCCCTGAGGGATGCTCTTTATCAATTTCTCTTTATCAGCTCCTGCTTTTGTGATAAAGAAAACTCCTCCTTTTTAATGTTCTGAACAGGTCAAAGCATTATTTTTCTCCAACAAATACACTGAATATAGCAAATAATGAAAAGATTCCTTGATTTTATTGAGTTGTTTACTAAAAAAATAAATGAATAACCCATAATGTTGATTATGATACATAGTTTGATGTGTTTCATTATTTCTCCACTTGGGTGCACTCTTACAATATTGCGATCTTATTTGGCAATAAATAATATGATGAATCAGCAGTGAATGAACATAACCTCACATTTCTGATTTGTTTTCAAACATCGCCGTTTACATTAAATATATAAATATTTTAAAATAACTATAGTTAAACAATGATTTGTGAGTAAACAGCTTAATTTTATTCGTTAAATAGTCCTAACAAATGCCACTCTTGATTTCCAAATTCTCTAGATAATTTAGAAATCACTCGTGGCATTATTTATGTTAATTCCTGGAAGATATACGAATGTGTCTAAATGGCACAAAGAGTAGGGTGCATGTAGGCAAACAGTTTTTGGACACTTTTGAAATCCAGAATGGGTTGAAGCAAGGAGATTCACTATCTCCTCTACTATTTAATTTTGTACTAGAGCATGCCATTAAATCTTTAGAGAATAAGGAAGGCTTACAACTCAATGGTATTAATAAGCTGTTAATTTATGCTGATGATGTAGTACTATTGACCGATATCAAGGAGATACTAAAGGACAACAAGCACACACTATTGAGTAACACTAAGAAATCAGGACTGGAAGTAAATATCAATAAAACTAAATATATGGTCACACGTAGAAATACATTATATAATGGAAATGGACAGCTAATGACAAATAAGGGAAGTGGCTGAATTCAAATACCTAGGAACAATAATCACAAATAAGAATGAGATGCACAAAGAAATTAAACGTAGGCTCAATTCTGGAAATGCGTGCTATTATGCATTGCAGAGACTTTTGATGTCCCAACTCCTTTCAAAAAACGTTAAACTGAAAATATATAAAACTATTATTCTACCAGTTATATTATATGGGTGCGAAACATGGACACTTACTTTAAGAGAGGAAAGGAGATTCCAAGTATTTGAGAATAAAGTACTTAGGAAAATTTTTGGACCAAAGAGAGATGAACAGACAGGTGAATGGAGAAGACTACATAACAATGAACTACATGGTCTTTATAGGAAGCCAGATATAATAAGAACAGTTAAGTCTCATAGACTGCGATGGGCAGGACATGTTGCACATATGGGGAATGAGAGACTTGCATGAAAGCCAGAGGGAAAATGCCCAGTTGGTAGACCAAGAATGAGGTGGGAGGATAACATTAACTATGATTTGAGGGAAGTAGATTATACACGGAATGATTAGAAAGCATTGGCACAGGATAGGGATGTATGGAGAGCTTATGTCCGTGTGGCCATGAACCTCCGGGTTCGATAGTGCCAGTGAGTAAGTAAAATAATTCCTGGGAGAGGAACATTTATTATGATTAAATAAATATAAAACATAGTTTTATTTGATTTTCATATTTATTATATAATTCAGTGACAGCTGTTTCGGTACACTGTACCTTCTTCAGACATGTTAACAAAATATGGATTTTCATCAAGTAAACACCAACTCAATTGATTACATTTATTATGGTTCCATTTGTGACAGGCAACATGGCAAATCAGAACAAATGTAGAAATACAACTGTTGTACAAAGATTATGATATCAAACTTAGAAGATTAAAATGGCTGGGCCATGTCTAACAAATAGATGAGATCAGAATTCCCCAAAAACTCTTAGATGATAAACCTGGTGGTAGAAGGAAGGTTGGCAGACCCAGACTAAGATGGTTTGATGGTGTCAAGGCTGATCTTAAAGCCAGCATTAAAATATAGAGACTGAAGGCTTTGGATCAAAATGATTGGGCAGCTGTCAAGAGGGAAGCAAATAAGGCTTAGACTTAAAGAGCTGTAATACTGATGATGATGATGGTTACTTACCTGTCAGGAATTCCAAGACGTTTCACACTGCGATAAATTGAGAGAACATTAGCAACATGACGGTAATTGAACCAAAATCTTGATGTATCCACCAAAACAGCCCAGTTATTTGTATGTCCAGCACGAGTGAAATGTTCAGGTAACTGCACAAGAGATAAACATGTAAAATTACTCACAAACACAAAGATAAATCGATAAAAGTCATTCAGAAACATGAAATCTCAATCCTAGTAAAGTTCATGGTAAAATTCCATTGTGGTATTAGCTAAAATATAAAAAAAGATCTCAGTTGGATGTGTAAAGAGAGATATCTCCATCCCAATTTTATCTTTTTACACACCAAGGATGCCCCGTGCCATAGCTGAGTGATTAAAGCAAGATGCATTGGCGCAGAACTACGGGACTTGTGCTGGTTTGAGTCTCCATGGGGGAAGATATTTTCTCATGTAATTTCGGCCAGTATGGGGTCAATGCCCACCCAGAATTGTGAGGAATTTGGGTAGCTACAAGTAGCTCCAGGTTGAGAAAACCAGCTATAATGGCTGTGGATGATAATACACCCAATTACCCAGATTATTAAAGTAATAATTTCATTAGCGACATATATGATAATGGAAAGAAGGGTTACAGGCAAAGGAATGACATTTTTCCGACAAAGCTCAACATTATCTTTTAATGCAAGTGAACAATTATTACATAAAGAAACAAAATTATTGAACGAAACTTGAAAAGTATTAATTTAATTTGAACGTATTCTAACTTAAAAAAGTTTGATGAAGACGATTGCCGACTTACGTCTCTATGTACACTAAATACATAACCAAATGACATCAATATTAAAATAATCCGCATAATGTTATTATGATACTTCATTGTTTCAAACAAACTATCAATAAGCATTTTCACAATGTTTTCACACGTTTTCACATTACTAATTTTATTATAAGTAAACAAACACCATCGCCGACTCTGTCGCTTAACAGAGATAAAGACAGCAGTGAAAAAAAAAATAGCTAAGGAACTTATTTTGTAATGAATATGTTATTCAAATATCTCTGAATCTAGAGGAAATTTTAAAACCATTTAACGTTTTTATTTATAACTGAAAAAATATATATACTTATTTAAATAGGATTAAGAAAATACATATTTAGTACAATATTGTTTTATTGGCTAACCTGATTATCCAATCCAAGCACACCAACGAAATATTTTGCAAAATCAAAAACCCATCATATTGTTGGTAGCAATGATTGGAAACAGAGACCTCGGGTATAGGCACAGTAGTTCCTCTATGGCGTATAGGCAGCACGAGCTAATTAATAAGTTATCGATATCCGTTATAGTTTAAAAGAAAACGATAGATAAATAAACAAGTTACGGTACCTCAATCGTTATTAGTAGAAACCGTTATACCACAATGTAATAATTTAATCTTGTTTTCAATACCTATTTTATGAAGCACCATCAAATTTAACATTTATTCAATTAAAACCAATCGAAATTATTTTGTATTCTATAAAAATTGGTCCAGTTGCAAAATTATCCTATTTAGAATATTCTGATACACCAGTATCTATCCATTATAACTAGTACCGGAGAAGTAATTTATCCAATTTTTAATCATCATCATCATCACTCCAGGGATTAGGCAATTGCCCGTTCCGACTTCATAATGCATCAGCCCAACGTCTTCTAGGTCTTCCAACCCCACAGAGCAGCCCTTCCACCATCCTTGTCCTGCGAAGCGCTCGTAACGCTTCCAGGAGACATTCATCTTTCTGAGAAGCTTCATGGAAATCAGCCAGATTGTCCAATTTTTAATAATAATACAATTAGGAGGAAATGTGTTAGCTATGTTATGGATGCGATAAAACTCGAATAAATGTAGGCTTTACTTCCTTTTTAAACCTAGAAAGCCATTGGCTTGGGTACTTGAACCATCACAAGTCCTGTACCTCTGTGTCAAGGCATCATGCCCTAAACCACATGACTACAACATGGGACTGAGGTTTTTTACTAGTCCAAAATTCTTCATTGTTGGGACCCACAGCTTAAAGTCCTTACTCACTTACTCACTGGCACTATCGAACCCGTAAGTTCATGGCCGCGCAGACAAGCTCTCCATACATCCCTATCCTGAGCTAATGCTTTCCAATCATTCCCTGTATAATCTATTTCCTCAAATCATAGTTAATGTTATTCTCCCACCTCATTCTTGGTCTACCAACTGGGCGTTTTCCTTCTGGCTTTCCTACAAGAAGCTTCCATGCAAGTCTTTCATTCCCTATACGTGCAACATGTCCTGCCCATAGCAGTCTACGAGACTTAACCGTTCTTATTATATCTCTCTTCCTATAAAGACCATGTAGTTCATTGTTATGTAGTCTTCTCCATTCATCTCCCTTTGGTCCAAAAATTTTCCTAAGTACTTTATTCTCAAATACTAGGAATCTCCTTTCCTCTCTTAAAGTAAGTGTCCATGTTTCGCACCCATATAATATAACTGGTAGAATAATAGTTTTATATATTTTCAGTTTAACGTTTTTTGAAAGGAGTTGGGACATCAAAAGTCTCTGCAATGCATAATAGCACGCATTTCCAGAATTGAGCCTACGTTTAATTTCTTTGTGCATCTCATTCTTATTTGTGATTATTGTTCCTAGGTATTTGAATTCAGCCACTTCCCTTATTTGTCATTAGCTGTCCATTTCCATTATATAATGTATTTCTACGTGTGACCATATATTTAGTTTTATTGATATTTACTTCCACTCCTGATTTCTTAGTGTTACTCAATAGTGTGTGCATGTTGTCCTTTAGTATCTCCTTGATATCGGTCAATAGTACTACATCATCAGCATAAACTAACAGCTTATTAATACCATTCAGTTGTAAGCCTTCCTCATTCTCTAAAGATTTAATGGCAGGCTCTAGTACAAAATTAAATAGTAGAGGAGATAGTGAATCTCCTTGCTTCAACCCATTCTGGATTTCAAAAGTGTCCGAAAACTGTTTGCCTATACACACCCTATTCTTTGTGCCATTTAGACACATTTGTATAAGTCTAACTAACTTTTTAGGAATTCCGAACTCCAACAGGATACTATATAACTTCTCCCTCTTAATTGAATCATATGCTTTTTTGAAGTCTACATATAGTTGATGTACAGTACCATTATATTCCCATTTCTTTTCTAAAATCTGTCTTATACTAAAAATCTGATCTGTTGTAGACTTGTTTCTTCTAAATCCACATTGATGATGTCCTAGAATGTCATCAATATAGGGAGTAAGTCTGCTTACTAATATATTTGTAAGAATTTTGTACGAAGTTGAAAGTAATGAGATGCCCCTGTAGTTGTTGCAATCAATTTTATCTCCTTTCTTATAAATTAGTAAGATAATTGATTCTTTCCATTCATCTGGAAGAGCTTTTTTTTTCCCAAATTACACTAAGCAACCAGCGTATTTTGTCCATCATTTTTTCTCCCCCTGATTTTATCAGTTCTGCTGGGATCTCATCTGAACCTGATGCTCTATACATCTTCAATTATTCAATCGCTATTTCAACCTCTAATGCACTTGGCAGCTTGAAGCCCTTCCCAGAGGAATTGTCCCTTGGTTTTTTACATACTGGTACTGAAGGATCCATTGATCTTGACCAGGTTTGAACCTGCAATCCTTGTGACTAGAGGAAAGGAATTTGACCTCTAGACCACTTCAGTAGGCTGAAATATCCTGTTACAAAGCAACAACACTGCACTAGTTGAGCTGAGTGACTCAAGCAGTAATAAGTTGTGGTGTAGTGCAATAAGGGACATTTAAATTATCTCTCCACACGATTTTGATGTATATGTTGTTGTGTTCGAGCCCAAGTACTTTCCTTTTAGTCCTTTATATAACAACAACACACTTTATTAACTCATGCCATTAGTGTTGGAATTCAATTCTGGGAATGAAAGAGTCTCTCTGTGATCAGAGAGCTCTTGTTTAAGGTTAGAAATTCTTTCCTGTTCCTGTGCTGTATCCACCAGTTTAAGACATAAATGCCTTGGAGCAGAGGTATGGGACTTGCACTGGTTCAAGTTCCCATGGAAGAAGGAATTTTCTCATGGAATCTCATCCAATATAGCACTGGTGCTCACCCAGCATCATGAGGAAATTGGGTAGTTGCAAAAAGTAGTCGCTTCAGGTTAAGAAAATCAGCTGACCTCATGTCACCCTTATACTGGCTGGATAATCATCCACCCTCTACAATTAACACATGTCGATGTGAAGCCAGTAGCTGGCTGGTGAATCAAATGCCTTCTAGGCTGTCGTATCTTTGAGTTTTTTCATGTTCCATAAATCTACAATACAGGGTCCATGATTTTACTTCCACACCAAAGAAGCCATACTCTCAACCATTGCATGCCAAAACCTTCATCTTCTTCTAGTAGGCGACTACAACTTCAGTGAAGTTTTGGTCTTCTCAACTATTTTTCTCCATTCAGATCCATTAATCTGTTCGGTTAGATATTGTTGAGAATTTTTAGCCAGTGATTAGGGAGCTTGCCTAATGTCGAACCCCTAACCTGGAGGGCTGGGTCATTTGAATTCGGATATGCCAAAACCTACCTTGAAAGTTATCCCAGAGAAGTATTGTGATGTACCAAGGCCATGTCCAAAAAGTTATTTGCTGCTTTTATCTGAAAGGACAGAAATCAAAGCCAGAATACAGCAATGGCAACCCACTGTGCGAAGAAGATGGTCGTCTCTGCTTGAGTAGACTGGAGAGGAGAGTGGCAGGGCATGGTGTGGGAGCAGTTGTCAGGGCTATTCAAGTTAGGAGATGTTTTACTTCCCTGTTGTTTAAATGAGAGATTTGGCACTGGATTTCAGTACCTTGCAGTTAAAAGCGGCAGATACATTTTTGGACATGGCCTTGATACATCACGACGTTTCTCTGGGAGAAATTTCAAGGTTGGTTTTGGCATGCAATGATTGAAAGTTCTCTTTTTGGTAGAATAGCTCAGTGGCATAGCCAGACTAATCATTTTGGGTGGGCCCAGATATTATTGGGTTTAGAAAGTATTTGACTCTTCTCCTGACAACCACTGCTGTCAATTCTCATTCTTGGAAGTATTATTTAATAACATGCAAAATTAGGATAAACAATCTTGCAAGCCATACCTATGCAAGTACTTCATAAAGTGAATTGAAACCATCTTGATTTCTTAGTAATTAATTTGTTCGGACACTGATAATGGATCCTTCAACAAATCTCAACATTTCTCTCTCCTGATGGATAGAATTAGAATTAGCTCATTAACATCCTGGTGTGGGCAAGGGCCTCCTGTTACAGGGTGGCTTACAGAAAGTGCCTTGGAAGAGCCATTTCCGTGGCACTAAGATTTCTTCATATAAGTCTCTCAATCTTTATAGATTTTTTCCATTTTTGCCTGTCTGTTGTTACTCCAGATCACATACTCCCTAGTTGACCCTAAAAACGTCACACCATCACATCTTTTGCCTCCCCACACTCCCATTTCCTGACCTAGGTTCCCACACCATCACTAATTATGTCCACTTTGATTAAATTGCTGTGTTTGCTGCTTCTTTCAGATTCCTTGAACTGCATATGTTTTCATTTTTTCTCTGGCCTCTGCATGTTATGTTGAATAGCTTCTGTTCCATCTTCCTCTGGCAGACTTGCATCAAATCATTATAATGCAAAAAGCCTTATACTTGTGGTCTTTCGAATGCAAAAAACCTTGTACTTGTGGTCTTTCGAATGCAAAAAGCCTTATACTTGTGGTCTTTCAAATGCAAAAAGCCTTATACTTGTGGTCTTTTGAATGCAAAAAGCCTTATACTTGTGGTCTTTTGAATGCAAAAAGCCTTATACTTGTGGTCTTTCGAATGCAAAAAGCCTTATACTTGTGGTCTTTCGAATGCAAAAAGCCTTATACTTGTGGTCTTTCGAATGCAAAAAGCCTTATACTTGTGGTCTTTCGAATGCAAAAAGCCTTATACTTGTGGTCTTTCGAATGCAAAAAGCCTTATACTTGTGGTCTTTCGAATGCAAAAAGCCTTATACTTGTGGTCTTTCGAATGCAAAAAGCCTTATACTTGTGGTCTTTCGAATGCAAAAAGCCTTATACTTGTGGTCTTTTGAATGCAAAAAGCCTTATACTTTTGTGGTCTTTCGAATGCAAAAAGCCTTATACTTGTGGTCTTTCGAATGCAAAAAGCCTTATACTTGTGGTCTTTCGAATGCAAAAAGCCTTATACTTGTGGTCTTTCGAATGCAAAAAGCCTTATACTTGTGGTCTTTTGAATGCAAAAAGCCTTATACTTGTGGTCTTTCGAATGCAAAAAGCCTTATACTTGTGGTCTTTATTCACGCAGAAGGAAAATCAAGCTATGCAAAACACGTTATCCATGAAGGACATCGCATGTTAGATATTGAAAACACCCTAACAGTAATGCACAGAGAAAATAATCCAGCGAAGATAAACATACTCGAAGAATGGAAATTATGAAAGCAGTTAACAACAACGACCATCTGATAAACAAAAACGAACCCAGTATGAGTAACCCCCTCTACCAGATCTTCAGTGAAACACCAGTTTTGAATCCTGCTGATGATGGGACTAGTCCTGAAAGCGCTACAGTTAAATAACTAATAAAGTTGAGGAGACGGACCTTTTAGGTAAATATTTCATAATTTTACACTTTAATTCTTAATATTAATTTAATAAAAAAAAAAGAGATATATTGGTCCTCCAGATTATGATGTTTGAGGCATAGGGTTGACAACAAACACCAGTAAAAATATTTTATTCAAAATTTGTAGGAAGTAACACTATGAGGTTTAAAAATTAAATATTATTATTAAATTATACCTTACCTCATATTTTGTCTTCTTTTTATATCAGTTTTGGATAAACTATGTCCTCCATCATCAGTTTGTATCCAACTTTTGTTTTGTCATTCGGGATTCAATGTTTCTGCCTCCATCTGTTAGTAGACCGATGAATCTCCAAATCAAATCACATTCCCTGGTAATTTCAAAATTTATTAATTGCTCCTTCCTATTTTTTTATCTTTTCCCAAACTGTGAGTGCTTTAGGTTTTTCTATTTGTTTAATTTTGCCTCTCTTTCAATTTGATTTTTTCTGACCAAGCATGAATGGCTACTGCACATTTTTCTACTTCCTCATTTTTAACATTCCTAAAATGTTCCTTCACTCTGGTTTTTAAATACATAGGCTGTTTCTTTAGTTTCGGAAACTATCTATTTTCTGGATACAAGGCATACATACATGGTCGTAAGTTTTAGAGGTCTTCGATGTAGTCACCAGCATTGCGTACAATGTGTTCCAAATGATGTGGTAGCCATTGAATGCCATCGGCACTGCTTAATCTCTGGTCGGTGCATGTAGAGGTAGTCGGGCAGAGGTTTTGGGGTCAAACCCGCATTCAAATGGAGAGGATTTTTCTCGGTCTTCAATTATTTTTTTGATAAAATTGAGGCTAGACTTATTACGATTGTAGAAAGAATAATATTGAATAAGGTTATAATTGTTATTATGAAGATTATTTATCTTGTAAATACAAACTTGGATGGATTAACTGCACTCAGAATGTCGTCCACTGTTCTGAATTTCTTTCCACATAGTCATTCTTTGAGCTTAGGAATGAGGTTGAAGTCACAACCCCAGCGATTGAACAAATCAGACACCGCTCCTGCTACATGCGTCCTTGCATTGTCATGCAGAATGATGGGTGGAATATGAATGAAGTGTCGTCGGGTTCTTCTTAACGCTGCTCACAGATTGTTTTGCAGAAACTTACAATAGTACTCTGCATTAACGGTCTGCCTTGGGGGAATGACGTGTTTTAAGATAACGCCATCCCAATCATAGGCTGGGATTAGCATTGTTTTCACATTTGTAGTGGTCTGCCAAACTATTGTTTTTCGCGGTGACTCTGTATGATGCCATTTGGATGATTGACGTTTCAACTGTGGTTCATAACTTTTTGCCCAGGTCTCATCAATGGTGATGATACATTGTAAGAAGGGCTCTCCTTCCCTCTCACAGTGCTCCAAGTGCACCTTCATATCGCAAAAATTTCTGCATCATGTGGGGCCCATAGTGAAGTAACTTTTCACATTCTAAGGCGGATCTTAAGGATTTGATGCAGAGTCGAGTGTGCCAATCCAGTATCTGCGGCTAACTCTCGAATAGTGCAGTTCTGATCTGCTTCCACTAATGCAGACACTGTGTGCACATCATTCTCACTAACCAGTGGATGACTAGATCTATACATTTTCGCATCCCCCTTTAAAGGCTTGTACCCACCTTGCCACTGTTCGGTATGGCAATGCATCTGCACCACAAACCTGTTGCAATCCTTGATGACACTATAGTGCGTTTCTGCCTTTAGCACATTCAATCTTCAACCAGATTCTCTGCTCCTGCTTTGAAAACAATTTACTATGTTATACTGTGACATCTAGATCTAAACTGATAACTTTAGGCTCATTGTTACATGAGGAGGGGAGGGGGAAAGGCGAGTCCATTTGCTTGGATGGAGGGGAGGCACTGAAACTAACAGAATTATCAACTCTTAGGGTCGTATGCAAATACATTAGTCTCTACTCAAATTACGAGTACTTCCAATCACTGGTGAGCTGACTCACCATGAGCAATTGCTGAGATCGAATTAACGGCCGACTTACCGGTCATGCATGAAAGTTGACGTTTTTGTAATATTGGCAACGAATTACCCAGAATTCTCAGCGATAAAACCACTTCTGTTATTTTCGTCTGCTATAGAGGAACGCATTTACGCTTGCATCCCGCAAATAATACCGTATACAACGACGTCTGCATCACGGATTATTATGCCGATTCTCCTGTTCTTGCAGTTGAATTCTTTGGTAGACTCTATCAAATTCCTCTTCTCCGCGTATACTGAAAACATGATCGAAGTCTTCAAGGTCTGACATCTTGGATAAAGCTGCAAAGGTTTCAAACTACATCGGTTACCATCGGTTCCCTTCAGGATTTTCACGAAGTTTCTATCTTGAGCTACGATCTTAAGGTACCTCGTCAGGTAGCTTACAATTATTACTGCATGAATAGATTTCTGAGTAAGCAAAATGTATTTGGATAAAACTTTCTCAGCAGAGAACGCCTTTTACTGTCTAATGCGTTCAAACATTCGACCCTTAGTTTTATTTGGATTCCACACTATTGTTGCCAAAACTAAAGAAACAACCCATGTATCTTTTTTGTTTTCCTTATGTAGATTTTATCACAATTCCCACATTTTATCTGATAAATACCTGATTTATTTTCTTCTTCCATTTTCTCATTTTTATTGGATTTTATTATTCTATTGAGGCTAAAATCATTTTTTGGTGCCAATATTATGTTGAAATTTTTGAAAATTTTAAAATTTGTGGTGCTTCATAGGCTGATATAAATATACCTTCAATTTTATATTTTCTTCTTTTTCATTTTGAACTGTACTTTCATTGATTAACGTTTGTCTTCTGAACTTATTTATTTTCCTGGGTGTCATGCTTTCTTCAAACCCATTCTCTTTTATGTTTAATATGTACTCTTTTGTCATTTATTTTTTTTAATTGGTCTAAAAAGAAGACAAAATATGAGGTGAGGTATAATTTAATAATAATAATAATAAAAAATAATAATAATAATAATAATAATAATAATAATAATATTTAAAATCACTTTATGTTGAGAATAACAACAATAATAAAAATAACAGAAAAAATGGGCAAATGATTCTATGAGAAAGTCACTATGAGGTAGGCAACAAGAAATATAATCTTTTTGATTGAAAAGAAATTAGAAATTATAATGGAAATGGAGAAATATAACATTTCTAGAATAGTAACCAGATGTTTAAGGCTAGACCTGAAGATACTTGAAGAAGAGGACATCTGGGGAAGTCAATATGTTAAAATTGCATCAGAGAGAAAGGAAAATAAGCAAGAGCGCTCACAGCATTACAATTTTTTTTATCTAATTATGCAGACTAATGGTATTTCATCTTCTTTTTGGCTTCCCAGTAAAGACTTGTTAGCACATTATGCTATGTGGTTTAGTGCCAGAAATTGGAGTTGTTGATGTCATTTGGATTGTTGCCGAGTACACATTGTTTGTTTTGTATATGCCGATTTGGTATAAATTTTGGGCTAGGAAATTGTGTTCTGTCATCAGTTTGAATTTTTGCTTCTTTCTCAGTTTTGTGTTTGGCTTCTGTTGCTAGTTCATCTATTTTTTTTAATGTTTTGCTCCTAGCTATTTTAAAATTTTCTTGTGCATGTTTTCTTAGAATTCTTTCTTTATATCATTGATTTAATTTGAAGATATAGTTGAGACTGCAATAGTATTTGTGTTCTAGTGACTGTTTTTGGAAGTTCGTCTGCTATTTTATTGCCAAATATACAAAGTTACTCGCATCCCTTTGGTGTCACCTGTAAGTAACTTGCTGTGAAATGAGTAACAAGAATAGGCAATAGCATTTTTTATAAGTACCGTATTTATGTGTGTATAGGCCACACTTTTTTATTTAAAATTACGTTTCAAAATTAGGGTGCAGCTTATGCATGAAATAACTAGATAACTGGTACATATCGGGAAGTTTCTGTGCTATTGATGTAAGCCAGTATATTACAAGGTCCGTGATGTTTCATAAATTGTCTTGTCAGACATAACTTGCCTTAAATTCATTGTGCGGAATTTCAATATTCTTGGCTACCTTAAGACCTTCGTATTGTATAATTTTGATGGATACAGAAACTCCATCTGCCCTTGTTTTCCGTACTTAATCCAGGAGAACTCTAACTGTGGATTTTCATTTTCTTTCCGTGGAAAGATTGTTGATGTTGTGATGTGTTTTCAAGTGCATGTTTTATTTGGATCCACTGTCGCACATTTTTTTGTCCATATCAAACTTTCTTCCTACTGTCCTATTTCCTTGTTCTGGTGCATAGGGCACCACTTGTAGCCTCAATTTGGACCTATAACTTGCTCTGCGCCGACCCATGTTTGCACACAGTAAACAGGAATGACAATGAATACTGTACCCACCAACTGACCGTCCCTTTTACCCTTGAGTTAATGACTGAGCTGAAGCCCGAATGTACCGTTACATAGCCGAAAAAAAAAAGCTCTGGAATTTACAACATTGCCAAATTTAAAAATGATGTAGGCCTACTTCTGTCTTTTGCACTGACTCTTATCAAAAATATTAAGACAAATATTTTTTTCCCTATTTATTATCGCAAAACTTGGATGTGGCTTATACACCCAGCGCAGCCTATACATATGTAAATATGGTAAGATGAAAATATTTAACAAATTCAATATTATATTGGCACCAATAAAAAATTTAGTCAGGGTAATCTTCTAATAACTAATAAAAAGGTCAATGTCCCAGATGGTAAGGAATCTGGAATTTATCAAATTAGTTGCAATGTTGCAGTTTAAAGTATATATATGTAAGGAAATTTAAAACAAATTTAGAGACTTGTACAAAAGAACACTTAGAAATATTAAAAAAATGTGATATTGAAAAAATTGGCAATTGCAGATCATAGTTTGATAGAGAATTACATAATTGGAAGAGAAATAAACTTTTCAAACATTTAAGGTCGAATGTTTGAACGCATTAGACAGTAAAAGGCGTTCTCTGCTGAGAAAGTTTTATCGAAATACATTTTGCTTACTCAGAAATCTATTCATGTGATAATAATTGTAAGCTACCTGACGAGGTACCTTAAGATCATAGCTCAAGATAGAAACTTATCGTGAAAATCCCAAAGGGAACTGGTGGTAACAGATGTAGTTTGAAACCTTTGCAGCTTTATCCAAGATGTCGGACCTTGAAGACTTCGATCATGTTTTCGGTATACGCGGAGAAGAGGAATTTGATAGTCTACCAAAGAATTCAACTGGAAGAACAGGAGAATCAGCATAATATTGCGCGATGCAGACGTCGTTGTATACGGTATTATTTGCGGGACGCAAGTGTAAATGCGTTCCTCTATAGCAGACGAAAATAACGGAAGTGATTTTATCGCTGAGAATTCTGGGTAATTCGTTGCCAATATTACGAAAATGTCAACTTTCTTGCATGACCAGTAAGTCGGCCGTTAATTCGATCTCAGCAATTGCTCACGGTGAGTCAGCTCACCAGTGATTGGAAGTAATTTGAGTAGAGACTAATGTATTTGCATACGACCCTTAGAGAAGCCTTTGAAATTAACAGTTTAGGAAAAGATATAAATTCAGAGGAATAAATATAGATCTATAAAATTATATTTGAAGAGAAAAATGTATGCTCAGACTGGGGATCTATGAATTTTGAAGTTCCTGGTAACCAAAATTTAATCTCAAAGCACCAGATGACAGTTTGGAAATTGATGGTAATGGCAGTATTTCAACAGTTGAAGTTTTGGCTGAGAATAGGAGCAATTGCTCGAGAAACTGGTTGTGTAAAAATCATGGAATTTTATGAGATGAAATGTAAAAATATTTCTCTGACTCAATTTATAAAACATTTTTAGATGTTTTACCAAAAATTACAGAAAATAAAAACAGATTGAAACCAACGTGGAAGATCAAACCACATTACTATAATAAACATTCATGGAATACCATTTTGTAGAATCTTGTTTTAATTCTTCACCAAGAATTTGAAACATTGGTTATAAAAATATTACCAACAGAAAAACATTTATTTTCATTTCATTATTTTCAATCAGTTTTTTTAACAATTTTCTAGGTTTATTCCCATACACTTTCGCAATATTAGACATATAACAATAATAACAATATAATTTTAACTTTACCATTAAGTTTTATATTCTTTAGGTGAATTAATAATTTTGTATCAGGAATTTTTTCTACACTACAGTAGTTTTCCTTCAATTTAAAGTAATTTTATTCTTCCAAAAATTCCTGTCTCGTACATCTTTCTTCAATATGATTCTACTCATATTCCTCCTGATCCCATCCATCCATTGTTCCTGTGATTTTCTCTCTTCTCCTTCCATCTTACATTTCAAAATAATTTTTTAAATTCTGACTTCTATTATTTTTTTAGCATGTCCAAACCAAGATGGTACGCCACCTCATTGACATCAGGACGTTTGCAATTGGTTAAATGACATTGTACCCATCCACTGTATTGGCCGAACGGGTTTGAATGATATAGCTTGTTTTGCATGGCGTCCACGTTCACCAGATCTTATGCCATGTAATTTTTATCTTTGGGAATTCATAAAGGATCATGTGTATGTGCCTCCCCTACCAGCTGACCTACCCGACTTAAGATGAGGACTGAAGTAGTTGTTGCAACAATTACTCCTGATACATTGATCAAAGTTTGGGTAGAACTCACTTATCAACTTGATGTGTGCCATATTACGAATGGTGCTCATATTGAACACTTATAGCAAAAAACTGAGTTGCTCTTTCATTTGGTATATTATATATAATTATATGTTAAATATAATAAATACTATAAAGCCTTAAAACCTCGATATTCATTTTGAAACAGCCAGTATTAAGAAGTATATTTGGACCTATCAATGACAGAGAAAACTAGAAAATAAGATACAGTATAATGATGAATTATATGCTTTGTATGGAGAACCAGTGGTGTCAACAATAATTAAATTGAACAGGTTACTATGGACAGATAAGTGCAGAGAATGGGTAGACAAAGCATTCCCAAGATAGAAGAACAAATGTTTGGTAAGGGACCTGTTGGAAAAATTAAGAAAAGATGGTTAAAAGACAAACATTTGGTAAGTTACCTGTTGGAAAACTTAAGAAAAGGTAGTTGAATGCTGAAAAGAAAAAGAATAGTCGACAACTGCTGAAGTTGAAGAATTGGAAAGAGAAAGATAAGGAAGAGAAGAATGGATACAGATCTCAAGGAAGGTCAATGCCTGTCTTGGGTTGTAGTGCCATTGCTGCTGATGATGAAAAGGATGTCAAGACAAGCACTGGAATTTAAATTAATAGGGAAGAGACCAAGAGGCTAGTTGAAATATAGATGGGAAAAACAAGTAAAGAAGGATGTCAAAAAAGAGGAGATGAATTAAAAATTAAATTAAACCTCATAGTGATTTTTTCCCGTAAAAGTTCAAAAGGAGATGAATTGTTGGAAATGATGGAAAAGGTGACATGGAATAACTGAGATAAATGGAAGCTTTTGTACAAAACTCAATCTCTGCATTAGGAACACCAAACTAGATGAAGAAGACTAGAACTCTATTGTTTCATTCTTCAGTTTTTTATTGATTTGACATATGTTTTTTATTTAACTTACAGTCTCATTTTTATTGAGTATTTAATTTCATGTACAGTCCATCTTCTTACAATTCATATTTATATATATTAAATGTTTATTTGTTAAATTAATTATAGGAAATTTGTGCAGAGAATGTTGTAACACATATTACAGTATTATAAATATTTCAGAAAAATTTAATTTCTTCAGAAATTCTACTATATAATATTATATACAATATTTTAAGTACTGGAATCATATTTGATGAACAAATTAAATCTATACTGGTATCATACAGAAAAGGGATCAATATTTATAGAAGAGATTCTAAGCAACAAAACAAGAAAAAGACCCTTGGCCTACCAGTCGGCTGCTGGTACATTTCCTCATTGTGTGTAATACATTCCTCCATCTTGCTTTCTTTCTGTCGCCAACAATAGCAGTATTCCAAATACTTGAATTTTTAAATGTTATCATCAATCTACATAAAAAAATTGACACAAAACAGAATGTTTCTGATTTCCGACTAAAGAATGTCTTGAAGACTATCACATTGCCAACAACACCAATCCTACATAATCCAGATGCACACTATTGGTAACACTTTGCAGTATGTTGTTTGATTTAAGTACACAAGAGGACACTTCAATTACAGATATGTTCCTCTTTCTTATATCGACATATGTCACACTTCACTTTACAACACCACTCAAATCTGCAGTGACACTTTTCTTCAACATCTCGTACTCTTGTTTGGTATCCTCTACCACAACAAAGTAACCGACAACCATCCAGGCCCATGCTTGTGCGGTTACACAGACGTCCACGAGTACCCAATACTCCCATTCTAAAAACAAACAAAAAAAAAATCTTGTTAAGTATATCTATTTCATTGGAGTAGAACTACCATAAGCAAAAAACAAAAATTATGAGAGTAAAATATATAATAAACTTAGATTAGACACAGAGGAAATGACAAAATCAGGGAGACTATAAATGTAAAAAATGAACAACACACATAGAAAAAAGTAGACTAAAATGGTTTAGACATTTAAAAAGAATGGAAAACGAAAGACTACCACAAAAATTATTAAATCTCAAGATACAAGGAAAATGACCATGAGAAAGATGGATTAATCAAGTGAGGAAAAGTTTACAAGAAAGAGGATACAATTGGGAAGAACTGAAAAGAAGGAAAGCATGGGAAGATAGAGAAGGTTGGAGACATGTTTGGAATCAACCTTCCGAAAGGAGGACATGATAAGAGAATGATGATGATAGACACAGGATTAGGAAATTTTCATATTTAGGAAGTATTAATTAATACTTTAATACTTTCCAATACTGGACAATCTTATGTTGAAAAGAAAAATTAACGCTTGAACTGGGATTTGAACCCCAGTCTTCTGGTTCTATGCACCAGTGTGCAATCCATTACACCAGCACAAACGTGAAAATTTCTTTCCTCGTATCTGCCTTCGGATGATTAGAGAATTGTATATGAGTAAAGAAATGTTGACGTTTGTATCATTTCTTAAATAGTGTAACAGATTGCATATTGGTGCATAGAACCAGAGGCCGAAGTCCCATTTCAAGCATTAATTTTTCTTTTCTAAATAGTATTAATTACTATTTCAATAGGAAGTAACACTATGAACTTTAAGGGAGGAAACGAGATTATGAGTATTTGAGAATAAAGTACTTAGGAAATTTTTTGGACTAAAGAGAGATGAACAGACTGGTGAATGGAGAAGATTACATAACAATGAACTACATAGTCTCAATAGGAAGCCAGATATAATAAGAACAGTTAAGTCTCATAGACTGCGATGGGCAGGACATGTTGTGCGTATGGGGAATGAAAGAGGCACATGGAAGCTTCTTGTAGGAAAGCCAGAGGGAAAATGCCCAGTTGGTAGACCAAGAATGAGGTGGTAGAATAACATTAACTATGATTTGAGGGAAGTAGATTATACGGGAAATGATTGGAAAGCATTAGCTCAGGATAGGGATGTATGGAGAGTTTATGTCCGCGTGGCCATGAATCTGCAGGTTTGAGAGTGCCAGTGAGTAAGTAAGTAAGTAAGTAACACTATGACGTTCATTTTAATACATTTTTGAGTCAGTTAAATGTCTTGCCTGATAATTTTAGTACAATTCTACAGAACATTCTCTCAGCAGCTTGTTCTGAGTAAGAATGAGCTGATGATAGAATGCAGGCCTTCTGAAACATGTTCTCAAGAAATCTACTAAATTATCAGGTAAGATAATTAAGATATTTGGTCTGTGTATTCTTACTTCTTATGGTTGTTTTTGTTGAACATATGTTTCAAGGCTTGTGAGTCCCATCTTCAGCAATTACAGACTGATTTTTCTCAAGTTGTCGGCCCTGATTCTTGACTCCTGCTCCCTCTGTCTGAGGTCAATGAGCTTGCTAATGAGGTTCTTTTTTTTTTGGGAATTTCAAAATTCATAATTCTTTCCTTGTTCTTTTGTATGTCGATTTTTTCCCCATATAGTGAGTTCATTTTTGTTTTTTAACTGTTTTAATAATTTTGTGTTTACATCTATGTTGTGTTCTTTTTTAGCAAACATGAGCAGCCACTGCAGATTTTTCTACTTCCCCTTTCTTTATATTTCTTATGTGTTCTTAAGTTCTAAAGGTTAAATTTCTTTTTGTTTTCCTTATGTATATCTTATCACAGTCTGCACATTTTTATTTGATGTATTCCTGATTTTTTACTATCGTCAATCTTTACATTTTTATTGGTTTTTTATTAGTTTATTTAAACTATAACCATTCTTTGGTGCTAAACTAATATTAAATTTAAAAAAAATCTTTTGAGTCCCGTGCCGTAGCCGAGTGGTCAAGGCAAGATACCTTGTCGCAGAGTTATGGTTCGAGTCCGCATGGGGGAAGAAATTTTCTCACGGAATTTTGGCCAGTATGGGATCGGTGGCCGCCCAGCATCATGAGGCATTTGGGTAGCTAGAATAAGTAGTGACTCCAGGTTGAGAAGACCAGCTATAACAGTTGGGGGACCTGACATGCTGTCCACATATCACCCCTACACTGGCTTATGAACATTTACCTCTGTATTTAACACATGTGGACGTGAGGCCATCAGCCGGATGGTAGGCCAAGGGCCTTCTAGGTCTGTTGCGCTTGGAGTTTAAAAATCTTTTGAAATTTATTGTGTGCCCAAGAGTGATATGTGAATTTCCTGAATTTCTTTTCTTTTGGTTTTTCTATCTGAAGAGTGCTTTCGTTCCTCAATTTTTGTTTTTTTGTACTTCTCAATTTTTTTGTGTATCATTTTTTTACCAAAACTATTTTCTTCTGCAACCTCAATTATCTGTTTTTTCTCTAACTCGAATATTTTTTTATTCATGGGTTTAACAAAAACAACCATAAGAGGTAAGAATACACAGACCAAATATTTTAATTATTAAATAAACCTCTTAATGTTACTTCCTATAGTATTTTTAAAATTAAATCAGGTAAGATGTTTAATTGACTGCAAAATGTATTAGAAAGCATTACTGTATTTAGTTAGGAAGAAAAAAATATAAGGTAATAGGCAGCAGTGCTGGGGTTGAATGCTGGTAGGCAGTAAAAAACAGAACATATCAATGGAATCAGATATTGAAATTGAAGGAATGAAATTTGAAAGAGTTCATAGCTTTGAATACATTGGGTGGATTTCTCAACCAAAGTCTAAACTACGACTGCGGTTTTTCGATTATTTATTGTTTCCATAGCATTTATAAAAATGACTGAAAATTCACAGAAATTGTTATGGAAACATAGACACGATTCAGACATTTGTTTTAGAAATTAACAGCTGTAGATTTTCAACTTTTTTGGTTGTCATGGAAACAATAAAAAATAGGAAAACCGTGGTTGTGGTTTAGACTTTGGTTGAGAAATCCACTTTTAGGATCAGTAGTAAATGCCACCATTCAGTTGAGTGAATAAATTAATAGGAGAATAAAGAATGCAAACATAATATTATTTTCGCCTATAAAGCCATTTCAAATCCAAATATCTAACTCAAAATTCTAAATGCCATTTATACAAAACACTCATTGAACATGTATTTATGTTTGGTTATTATCTAACTTTTCAATTGCACTTAGACAGGACAGGAGCTTACAAAGATTATGTATAAAACCAAATTACACAGAACCGAGATATGTATAAAGAAGGTTCAACTGTCATATTTGAAGAGAAAAATTATATGCTCATGACCTTTGGCTTTCTAGGCCAATACTCTACCGACTGAGCTATCTGAGCAAGTTCCAATCTCAACACAAATTTTTCTCTTGTATAGTCTACTCTGTTAATTCCTGTGCACCAAATGCTATGAAATTTTTGATTGTATTTTGCAAATGGCTTCTTTATTAAAAAGACATTTATTTGGGAATTTTACATTACATTATAAAGCTAGTATGGCTTCTTTCGAGTATTGTCCTAGAAAGCCAAAGGACCTGGGTTCAAGCCCCAGTCTGAGCATATAATTTTCCCTTTCAAATATGATTTATCCATCATTGAGATACATGAAATGAATAATAAAAACATTGAAAGAAGCTGTACTGGCTTTATAATGTAATGTAAAATTCCCAAATAAATGTCTTCTTAATAAAGAAGCCGTCATTTGCAAGATAGAAGCAAAGGTTTCATAGTATTTGGTGCATGGGAATTAACAGTGTATATAAGAGAAAAATTTGCATTTAGATTGGAACTTGTTCAGGTAGCTCAGTCCGTAGAGTATTGGCCTAGAATGCCAAAGATCCTGGATTCAAGCCCCAGTCTGAGCGTATAATTTTTTCTCTTCAAATATGGTTTATCCATCATTGAGATGTATGAAATGAATAATAAAAACATCAAAGGTTCAATTGTATTTGTTTTAACACAATTTATTCTGGTTTTATATGTTCAATTTATTCCATTTACTAGAGGCCTTGGCGCAGAGCTACGGGACTTGCGCCAGTTCGAGTCCCTATGGGGGAAGAAATTTTCTCAAGGAATTTCGGCCAGTATGGGACCAGCATCATGAGGCATTTGGGTAGCTATAATAAGTAGCGACTCCAGGTTGAGAAGACCCGCTATAGCGGGCTGGTGGACCCGACATGCTGTCCACATGTTACCCCTACATTGGCTAGATGATCGTGTACCTATGTGATTAACACATGTGGATGTGAGTCAGCAGCTGGCTGGTGGGCCAAGGGCCTTCTAGGTCTGTCGCACATGGAGTGTAATTCCACTGCTTATCACTTTTTTTTTTCACTCTTTGAATATGTTAAAACTATGTCCCAACATAATTCAAGAATTCACAGATTTACTACATTGTCTAAATTCTGCCAGAATGAACAAAACTTACAAAACATTATTATTATTATTATTATTATTATTATTATTATTATTACAATATTACAGGATGCAATTATGATATGCAAATAAATTTGATATTAATCCATCCATCCATCCATAGTAATTCTGCCCAAGGGCAAGTCCTTCACTGCAATCATAGCATTTTCATGCTATGCTTTGCAGCTTTCCTTACTAGGGAATTATACTGTAGGTGTGGTAGCTTCCTGTTGTTTTCCAGACCGGTGAAGGATGATGATGATGGCCAGATGATTTTTGGGGACCATTGGGCCCTAAGCTTCCTGACATTTGTCTTACAGGTGAGGAAAAACCTCACCCAGGAGCCTGTCCTGACCAGGAATTGATCCCGGGCCTGCTGCGTGACAAGGCAGCACCTACCTTGAGATCACAGCGGTAGACTTGATATTAATATGAAATTAATAAAATTATGAACCTAACACAATAAGTACTCTACTAGAAGCAAGATCTTTAAAATAGCGATGTGAACTTCATAGTAGGATTGTCAATCTAGCCACTTTGTGTCTAGATCTGACTATTTTGAAAACATAACTAGCTACATTCTGTTTGCAGACGATTTAGCTCTTCTGGCACTTTCTGAAAATGATTTGCAATGATCAATTTATAATTTACAAAAAATAGGTGCCAAATTTAATATGGAAATATCAATTAACAAAACTAAAATTATGGTATTTCATGGGAAGGACCCCATACAAAGTAAAATCTGTCTCCAGAATAAAATTTTTAGAGAGATCTAATCAGTTTAAATATCTTGGATATTATCTCACTATCTGGGATGAAAAGGATATCCCTGAAAAAATTACTAGTTATAATAAAAGTTAGGGAATTATTAATCAAGTTATGAAACCATCCCTTGTACAAAAAAAAACACCAGATTACGTTTATATAACACCTTGGCTAGATCAGCGTTGGCCTATGGTAGTGAAGCATGGACACTAAAAAGACAACATGAAAGCAGAATAACGGCTTGTGAAATGAGATTCATGTGCAGAACAGCAGGTTGCACCAGATGGAATCGGAAAAGGAACACCGATATCTTAAATGAATTGAAGGCTACGCCAATTTTGGAATATATTAAACAGTACCAATTAAATTGGAAACACCATCTTGAAAGAATGAGTTCAAATCGGATCCCCAAAGCTGTTTATAATTATATACCAAGAGGACGAAGATCACTAGGCTGTCCTATGAAATGCTGGAGGGAAAATTTTCTATAGGATCGTAACAGGCCTTGGCCTAATACTTGGAAGGAAGAAGAAGAACTAGCTACAAATTTGTGGGAAAGCTACTAATGGGTTTTCTAGCCATTTGTCACCTTTTCTTTAGCCACTTCTAGGCATTTTTATCTTATGATGTTTTTATTATTCATTTCATACAATTAACAGCGTATATAAGAGAAAAATTTGCGTTTAAATTGGGGTTTTTCAGGTAGCTCAGTTGGTAGAGCATTCACATAGAAAGCAAAAGGTCCTGGGTTCAAACCCCAGTCTGAGCGTATATTTTTCTCTTCAAATATAATTTTTATCTTAATTTAATTATTTAATTAATTCTGTAATGATAACAGATGGAGATTGATAAATTTTGCCACCACCACCACCACCAGAAAAAAAAAGTGTACGTTCTCTCCAAGGAGTACATACACAAAGAAACATGAACAACCCCTGATAGTATTACTAATCAGACAGACCATGTATTAATACAGAACATGATCAAGTCTATAATTTTAAACATACATATGATGGAAGTTGATAGTGATTCAGACCAACACTCAATGAGAGTAAGATATAAACAGACAGTATCCCATAGAAATAGAATTTTTGGTAAGAAAAGAATAAAAATATAACTGAGATAAATTTAAGATTTTTAAAATATATTATGAAACTCCATTGCGATCACTATGTTAAAATTAAAAAAAAAATATAAAACAGTACCTGAGATCTCAGTCGTCCTCAACAATCAGCAGTGTAGTTGTAGGCCTTTCGAAAACTTAAGTTTCATCTTCTGCTTTCAGTTTGGTACTGAAAGCAGTGTAGTTTTGTAGGAGGCCTTTCAGAAACTTTAAGTTTCATGTTCTGCTTTCAGTACCAAACTGAAAGCAGTGTAGTTTTGTAGGAGGTCTTTCGTAAACCTAAGTTTCATCTTCTGCCTTTGGTACAAACTGAGAGCAAAAGATGAAACTTAAGTTTTCGAAAGGCCTCCTACAAAACTAAGTTTGTACTGAAAGCAGAAGATGAAACTTAAGTTTTTGAAAGGCCTCCTACAAAACTACACTGCTGAAACCGAAAGCAGAAGAAACTTAAGTTTTTGAAAGGCCAACAAAACTACACTGTTGATTGTTGAGGACGACTGAGATCTCAGGTACTGTTTTATATATATTTTTTTTAAATTTTAATTTAATTTAAGGAGAAAAACTTTTTTAAATCCAAAATTATACAATCTTTTTTCTTTTGTAAGAAAATATTTATTTTTTTAAAAACAGACTATATTCATAATTTAGTCATTACATTATAACTGCAGCAATTTTAATAAATTAAAAGAAAAAGTATTGACAAAATTGTAGTTCAGGTTGGTAAGTCCATTTTCTAAGTTTTAAAATACAGCTTCCTCCATTGATCAACCTGCATTTTAGTCATTTACGGCCATTTTTAGGAGTAAGTTTTAGTCACTTTTTCTTATTGGATGATGGCAACTCTATGTTCAGCTCCTGTTTCACTATACTATATCCTAGCTAAGTTTTAGTTTACTGTAAACAAACTTGCATAAGGTATTACTTCACCGACTGTCTATTGGGGGAACCGTGGTGTTACTTTTACCTGCCAAATGGGTGAATTGTGTATGAAACTATCAACAATAGAAACATTGTTTTTAGGCAACATCAAATTTAACTGGAAATAAGACCGAATACAAGGTAAGATGGTCCAATAATTAGGAACTTCCATTTCTTATTTATTTATGACAGATATATATATATATATATATATATATATATGGGCCTACCTAATCAGATGTTTAAGTTTTTCTATTATGTCATAGATATCCTTTATTTGCAATTTCATTACGAACAGTGTTTATGCTCCATTCTGACCCACCTGTAAATTCTGTTATTTTTATCACATCCTCAATGGCTACTGTGGGATATTTTTCTCTAAACCATTTGAAAACATTCAAAATAATTTGCTTTCTCTGCTTTTCAAATTATTTTTTTTCAAGTCTTTTAAGAAATTTACAGAAAGCGACCATTTTAAAACAATAGAAATCCCAATATATTCTGCATTGCGCATTAGTAAAAATTAAACAATGAAATGCTTAAGATTAAATTTAAATACTTCATATCTCACCTCATATCCAGTCTTCTAATTAGATCATGGTTTCAAAACCTTGGCAGCTTCATCTTCAGTAATATCTCGTTGATTGATGTTATGTTGATCAGAAGAACTACTACTTCTTCCTTCTGTTGGTGGGAAGAAGTAGTTCTTCTGATCGACATAACATCAGTCAATGAGATATTACTGAAGATGAAGCTGCCAAGGTTTTGAAACCATGATCTAATTAGAAGACTGGATATGAGGTGATTTTTTCCTATAAAAGTTCAATGAAATGCTTATGTTATTTATTTAATGTATTAAAAGTCTGCTCCCAAAGTTCAAGTCATGGGAGGTGGTAAGTGCGTTTCAGTTTCTTGTTGGGCCTGCACATCAACCTGATATACATCAATCTGATGCACATCAGCTCGATGTGTATCATCCTGACAAGTTTATCTGAAATGAGCGAGCTAAAGGGGTTCCAGTGAAGCCACGTCAGCCTAGCAAGTCGGTGGTGAATGATGAAATGCTTTCAAAAACCATTTAGGCCTCAGACAACTACACAAAAACTGTTAAATCTCAAGATACAAGGAAAACGACCAAGAGGTAGACCACGAGAAAGATGGATTAACCAAGTGAAGAAAAGTCTACAAGAGAGGGGATACGACTGGGAAGAACTAAAAAGAAGCAAAGCATGGGAAGAGAGAGATGATTGGAGGCATATTTGGAACCAACCTTCTAAAAGGAGGACACGATAAAAGGATGATGATGATGATGATTAAAATTGTAACTATACATTTTAAGATTCTTCCATATAACTTATATAGACAAGTGCTAGATAATACATATTTCTATTTCCTTTACTTTGTGTTAGAGAGCGAACTACATTTTCTTACATTCTTAAAGGTAAAACATTATTCGACCAATGAAAATACAGTCCATACATCTGCTTTGTTTACATTACAACTGGAACGCAGCTCCGAAGAGATATATATCCAATGTTTCGAGATAGGTCACTAGAAGTTTATGTATTTATATCTGCCATTCCACCCAGAAATAACAGATAATAAGTTACAGGATGTGTTAATTTAATTTTACTTACGTTTCATTTCTCTCGCAGTAGTCTGGTGATTCTTCAAGATAGACAAGATCTATTTTATTTGGTTGCTTGAGATCTCGACTAACTGCTCTCAGCTTCTTGATTCGCCTCCTCTTTTTGTCCACCATTTTGACATGTGATGCACCTTCGTACCTCGCAGTTAGAGCATCTCCCACTTGACGAAATGGTGGCAGCTTCCTCCAACACACACGCACGCTACACGATCCTGACATCCCATGGCACTTACACACTCTCTGCATCCGAGACCTTATGGACTGCAATATGTAAACAAAAAAAACCATTATATCATGAATCAAAGCCCTCTATGAATCAATAAATTAAAAATCA
Source organism: Diploptera punctata (assembly GCA_030220185.1). Lineage (NCBI taxonomy): Eukaryota > Metazoa > Arthropoda > Insecta > Blattodea > Blaberidae > Diploptera > Diploptera punctata. The sequence goes on from JASPKZ010008384.1 coordinate 946,816, forward strand.
ACAAATACATAAATTAACAAGTGAATAAAATAATCCAGAATGAGAAAACTAGCTCTAATGACTGGGGGATATGAAATGGTGATCAAATGTTATTCCTATACTGGCTGGGTGGAAAGAAAGTGGCATTGGTCTGGACATACTCTGCGTAAACCTCAAATTGCAATAGAAAGATGCAAACTGGACTGCAATCTGCAAGGTTCAAAGAAGAGAGGAAGACCAAAAATTACTTGAAAGAGAACTATTGAAGGAGAAATACGTGAAATGGGAAAAAATTTGGTTGGAGGTGAAGAGGTTTGCAGATGATAGAGCCAAATGAAGAAATTTTGTTACGATTAATATGCTCCAGCTAGGAGCAAAAGGAAATGATAATGATGATACAGGCTGGATGATTATTCACCTGAGTGATTAACATATGTGGATCAGTAAGGCACTTAAATCCAGAGTCAAACTCCCATTTAAACTATAGGGAAGTAATACAACTTTCACATTGGTAGCTTGTAAAAACCCTCACAATCTGGAAGCAACATCTTCAGTAATATCACATTGACTGATGTTATGTCGATCTGCCCTTGTGCCGCATCCCGCTCTTAGTCAAGCAAGGAATCCATCTGGTCCATACCGTAGGTTGCAACTGCTGGATTCTGGCTTCGGTTTCTGTTCCTCGCAGTTAAAAATGACAGATAACACTGGTCAACATGATTTTTATCTCATGAGTACCATTAAGTGCATAACAACTATATAGAGCATTCCATTAATAATCATCTAGGAAGCTACTTACTTTATTTTACATAATTTAAATTTTATTATATTCTAAGTTTTTGTTAGTATTAGCCAGTATTAGATCACATCATCATTGTATTTTGTTTAGTCTGTATTTTAATATCTTAAAATTGTAATATGTATGTAATTTTTGTATAATTTTACTATTCGCTGGTTGAGTGGAAGAGAAGACCTTATGGCCTTAACTCTGCCAGCTAAAATAAAGCATTATTATTATTATTATTATTATTATTATTATTATTATTATTATTATTATTATTATTATTATTATTAATAGTTGTACTTAATGCAGTTTTTTATTGTGTTTTCAAATATGTATTCGGAATTTCTCCATCACCCACAGTTTTTTTATTTCAATTTCAATTAATGGATTTAAATGATTATTATTTTAATAAACTTTTTTTGTCCATTTGTCCATTGTAAAATAAAACCAAATGATCTAACTCAGGGGATTTCAGCTATGGAAAAGAGATATCAAGGCAAATGGAATCCTAATATGCTGGCCAATTATTGTTGGACCATCAAGAGGGATGCTCCATAGGCGAAATATAGCAGAAAATCGTCATTTCTTACTTTCTAGGTGAGTCCGAATGTTCGAATATTGTTCAGTTACGAATGAAGAGAATATTAAAGTGTTTGAAATTATAAATTCCTGTGTCTCGGAAACCTTGCGTGATGGAGAAAAACCGATATCACATTTGAATTCAGGAGAAAAAATACTATCAGATTCACATATTTTTCTTTCTGAGACAAAAGCAAGTTTTTTTTTTGTTGCTAAGTGTAATTATCCACCTGAGTGATTAGCATATGTGGATCAGTAAGACACTAAATTCAGAGCCAAACTCTCATTTAAACTATGGGAAGCAATACAACTCCCTCAAAAACTACAGGGTGCTCATCTGCTATGTCAACTGCTAAAGAATTGATGATGGATTTAGGATGGGACGCAATATGTTCAACTTGTCGCCAAAAAAAAAAGCGTAAACAATTTTTCGACGAGACTGGAGGCGATCCAGTTGTTATCGCCACAAAAACAACAGGAAGAAGAAGAATCGAATACTTCTTGGCTGTTGACGATGAAGCTTTAAGCGGTTACAAAAAAAAGGGGGTAAGTTATAAGATAATAAACTCAAAATGATAACAAATCTATTCTCAGTTTATGAGATCTAATTTCACTGAGATTACTAATTATTCAGAATACTTCGGATTTATCTTTCACTCGTCCAAACTTCGAGTCATGCAAAATGAGCAAATTGAAATGAGTTGTCAAAAATTAGCGAGTTCTCTGCAAGACGTGGACTTACAGGATTTAGTCACTCTGACCTTATATCAGAAGTAAAACTGATGCGGTTTACGATTCCTCTCACAGTGAAGACAGCGTTGGACGCACTGAAGTACCTTAGGCCCACCCAAAGAATCGTATCCCAATGTCACCACAGCCTATCGCATTTTACTGACGATACCTACCACCGTCGTGTCAGAGGAAATGCATTTTTTTCAAAACTAAAACTTATTAAGAACTATCTGAGACCTACTATGGTACAGGACCGCCTTAACGAGCTAGCTATTCTCTCCATCGAAAGTTACGAAGCGCTTCAGCTGAAGAAAGGGGACATGATTCGGGATTTTACTTTGCGCAAGGCGCACAAAGTTGCGTTTTTATAAGCCTACCGAAGGTAATTGTATTGTTTCAGACTGTGTAGTTTAATGTGCTGATTGCCAAATATTTTATATTGTAGAAACGTGCTGTTTGTTCTAATGTTCCGTTATTTTGTGTGTGTTTTATAGAAACTTATAATTACATTGGATAATAAAGAAAACAAGTTGTTTTAAACAAAATTATCCCCCCCCCCGTTGACAATAGTTCAATCTGAAGCCTCGCGCTTGGCTTCGCTACAGGCCTCGCATGCCCTTGCGACGGTCCTAGATAGAAAAGCTGGCTTCTATGAATACAGTAGCGGGCGGCAGCGAGTTAGACGTAGAGGGCCGCCACTTGTATTACAATGATTTATACTGAACAAGGTGAATGTGATATGGATGATTGTGATTGAGTTCACATAACTGTACGTTTATGATGAAAACAACTCACCCTTCGTCCAGCTTCATTGTTGTGTAAATTCATAAGACCTTCAGCTGTTTCTCTACTTTCATGTGAATCCACGAAGTCTTTACTAAATTTCTCTCCAAAATGGATATCCTGTCAACAAAAGCAATATTAATACAAGTGCTGAAATTGTCTGCCTCCTAATTAATATTTTGTTTTTGGGTTTGTACCTGATTTGTTTAGAAACTTTGATTATCTATCTATAGTGTTCTGCTCGAGTACAGGTCTTTCACTGCAATCACAACATTTTCATGCTATGTTTTGCAGCTTTACTATGGAATTATAGGTGTGGTAGCTTCCCGTTGCTTTCCACACCGGTGAATGATGATGATGACCGGATGATTTTCAGGGACCGTTGGGCCCTAAACTACCTGAAATTTGTTTTACAGGTGAGAAAAAAACCGAAAATCTCACCCATGAAGCCTGTCCTGACCGGGAATCGAACCTGGACCCGCTGCGTGACAAGGCAGCGCGCTACTTCGAGACACCAGCAGTGAATCGTTTTAATCTTGAAGATAGCAGGAGTGGTAGTGTAACTATCTCACTTGCGCTATCAAACCCGCAGGTTCATGACCACGCGGACACAAGCTCTCCATACATCCCTATCCTGAACTAACGTTTTTCAATCATTCCCTGTACACCGTGTCCGCAGAAATACTTCCCGGTTATAAACAGGTGTAGCGCCGCTGTCAGTTGTTGAATTTACATGAGAAACTCAAACAGTTTAATACCTACCTCAAAAACACTCAATATGTAGAACGTAGGATCTTCGAAACAGTGGATTTAGGAATTTTTAATTCTTGGCTAGCCTTTCACACAGATTTTCGAGCACTACGTGCAAAATGTCTCCCGCACATTTTCCACAATTTCCACATTGACAGGCCGTTTCCCTGAATGATTTTTCCTCTTATCACATAAGCATCCATCCTCAATAAACTGTCTTACCATTTCAGAATCGTTTTGTTACAAGGTGCCTCATGTTGGAAATTCCGTCTGAAAGCACGCTGAACACTTACTACACTTCGTGTGCTATGGCATTCCAATACACACCAACTACGTTCTCTACGTTCCTGTGGGTTTGCCATAACACTGTTAATTCACAAAGACTTGACAATTGTAACGTTCAGACTATTTAACACCAACAACAATGGCAAACGAAATCCAAACAGCGCCTGTTTACAACATTTTCTTTCTTCTTATGATGCCATTGATTGCGGGTCAACGATATCAATTGCACAACTTCTGAAATAGTTTAAGTTTCTCTTTCTAATGACACCAGTTCCAAGTAAATCCAACAACTGACAGCGAAGCTATTAAAGTTTATAACCGGTAAAATGTGTTTCTGTGGTACACTCTCCTGTATAATCTAACTAACTCCATGGCACGACAGGCCTAGAAGGTCCTTGCCCTACCAGTCAGCTACTGGCCTCACATCCACATGTGTTAATCACAGAGGTAGAGGATCATATGGCCAGTGTAGGGGTGACATGATGTCAGCATGTCGGGTCCCCAGCCGTTATAACTGGCTTCCTCAACTTGGAGCCACTACCCAAATTTTTCACGATGCTTGGTGAGCACCGGTTCCCACACTGGCCAAAATTGCAAGAGAAAATTTCTTCCCTCATGGAGACTCGAACCAGCACCAAGTCCCGTAACTCTGCGCCAAGACATTTTGGCCATAACCACTCGGCTACGACGCGAGACCCCTGTACAATCTACTTCCCTCAAATCAAGGTTAATATTATTCTATCTCATTCTTGGTCTGCCTCCTGGGCATTTTCCCTCTGATTTTCCTACAAGGAGTTTCCATTTCCATCTTTTATTCCCCATTCGTGCCACATGTTCTGCCCATCGCAGACTACGAGACTTAACTGTTCTTATTACACCTGGTTTCCTATAAATATCATTTAGTTCACTCTTATGCAGTCTTCTCCATTCGCCTGTCTGTTCATCTCTCTTTGGTCAAGGCATTTTCCTAAGAATTTAATTCTCGAATACTTGTAATATTTTTTCCTGCCTTAAAGTAAGAGCCCAATACAATATAAATGGGAAAATAACAGTTTTATATATTTTCAATTAAATTTTTTTAGAGAAGTTGGGACAACACCCCTATAATATATAATAACATGCATTTTCAGAATTGGGCCAATGTTTAATTATAGTTCGAACTCTGCCAACAATGTTATAGCGGAAATGTGTATTATCATGTTGGTTAACATGACGCTAGCAATAACTTTTTCTCTGTTCGAACATTCACAGACTCCTGACATAGATCGATACTTTTAAAATTCATGACGAAACACCGTTGAGGTTAATATATAAAATTTTCAATAACATAGGATGTAGGATGTGGAGTACTTTTGGAACATATGCTCCATCTTCAGCTGGTTGTTCGCGAGAATCTTATATAGCGGGTTGACGTCACAGGATGAATTCTCATTAAGCAGGTGAGTGTTTCTCGTTTTTATTTTGATTATTATTATTATTTTTTAATATTTCGATTTCTTGGGGAATGTTGATTTTCAGTTTGTTGTTTTCTCTATAGTCCACCGCTGTGGTCTCGAGGTAGCGTGCTGCCTTGTCACGCAGCGGGCCCAGGTTCGATCCCCGCTCGGGACAGTTTTTCTGGGTGAGGTTTTTATCGGGGTTTTTCCTCACCTGTAAGACAAATGTCAGGAAAACTTTAAGGCCCAAACGGTCCCCGAAATCATATGGCCATCGCAATCATCATCATTCACATTCATCTTATCATCATCATCCTTCACCGGCGTGGAAAGCAACGGGAAGCTACCACACCTATAATTCCCTAGTTAAGCTGCAAAGCATAGCATGAAAATGCTATGATTGCAGTGAAGGACCTGCCTTCGGGCAGAATTACTATGGATGGGGTTCTCTATGGATGATGGACATTGTGTTATCGATGATTGTCCATCACCCATAGAGAAAACAACAAACTGAAAATCAACATTCTCGAAGAAATCGAAATTATAAAAGAAACCAGAAACACTTACCTGCTTAATGAGAACTCACCCAGTGACGTCAACCCGCTATACAAGATTCTCACGAACAACCAGCTGAAGATGGAGCATATGCTTCGAAAGTACTCCACATCCTACGTCCTAAGTTGAGGAAGACTGAGATCTCAGGTATTCTGCTTTTATATTGTAAATTTCCTGACATAGAATAGCCCACAGAATAGTAAAATAATGTGTTACTTACTTCTGAACAGCCTCCCCATTGCCATTTGCCTTTGGGTTTCCGGCTGCGCACTCTGCTATCACAGCTACACTCGTTGAGTTCCCCTCGCGAGCAGGCCCTTGTCACAGTGTATGCTATACCTGCTGCCGTCACTGCGTGTACGTAAGCTGCCTCACGACTCTCTGAAAAAAAAAACAAAAAAACTATTACGGTATCCTTTAGAGGTATAGCCAAATAATTTGTCCGCTATATGCGCGGACCGGCTTGGTTTAGTGACGTTTAAGGTCATCTGACAGGTGGGAGACAGGTTAGGGGAGTATCGTGGGTGGGGACGCGAGCAAATGAAACTCTAATACGCGACCATGTTAACTTCCAATGCAGAAAAAATGCGAACTGAAAGAATGTGGTAAGGGTGAGTAGGGAATGGAGGTTGTAGACCCTTGTCTTAGGTTGCAGTGTCTACTTTCCGTTAGTAGAATATAGTCAGTTGTTAGTGACAATGTAAAGTGCGAAAGTTAGACCCTATATTCACAGTGAAGACTAAACGTCTATCTGCCAACTATTATTAATAATAATAATAATAATAATAATAATAATAATAATAATAATAATAATAATAATAATAATAATAATAATCTTATATCTTGTAAGCCCATGTTACCCTTAACAGAGATTAGGCGCTCTCCCCTTACAGGGAAGGATTTGAACCATACTAATTTAGTTACACTTGTTTTCGTATAGATGTCATTTGAGTGGTCTGTGGTCAGCGTCCCGCCTCATACTGACATCTAGGAAACCAAGGTAGTACTAGGACGGGAAAATTCGGTAAATTTTGCTTAGAGGCCTTTTCATTCAGGCTTAAGAATCTTTTACGAGCCTGAAAATCTTCAGACTCGGGACCCACGGCTTAAAGTCCCTCCCGGAGGATATGCTCCTTGGATTTTTCCATCCTAAAAAACCCATCGATCTCGGCCGGGTTTCAACCCGCGACCCTCGGGACCAGTGGCAAGGAGCATAACCACTAGTCCACCGCGACCGAATAATAATAATAATAATAATAATAATAATAATAATAATAATAATAATAATAATAATAATAATAATAATAATAATAATCACAATTTTAACTTGAAAAAATACATTAGATCGTATATCAGCCAACTGTCACAAAAAATAATAATCTCATCATTTTAACTTGAAAAAAAAATACAATAAGTACCTACTGTTCCAGTTATGTTTATTTTCCTACAACATTTAAGTCTGACAGACAGTAGCTGGAAATCAGCTAACTCTTAGTACGTCACATTATCCAGAAATCAGTGGGCATACAAACTCTGATGATCTTTTATTAACTTCATCTCCTATTTCAAGTGGGCCTACCACTGTATTTTGGCAATGATTATACCACTTGCCCAGTCATTCGCTTGTACCAACGGTGGAAGGAGACACTTTTCCCCTCTTCACCACTAGCTAGCGCCTTTGCTTCCTCTCACCACCGCACCGGCTGAAAAGTTAACGCAGTCGAGTAGTAGATATGAGAATAGGTTGACCCAGTCGGTTGAAGAGGGGAAGAAAGAGTTAGGCGGTGTGTCTGAACGTTTTTAGGTTTCTGCGCTTCGGCTTTATCTCTAATATCTATTTAACTCCATGGTGCCGCAGACTGAATAGTTATCGTCACATTTAAACCTGTCATACACATCGAGCCAGAATACCTCAACACACAAATCTTTCCTATCGGAAAGAAAAGGTGGAACAGCATAATCATACTTACCAAAGACTAGTATATATTTGGTCAGACTGAGCGAAAACTACAGTGACATAATTAGGGCTCGGAAGTTGAGGCCCTATAAAATACTTATAAAAGACCTTCAAACCCTTTAATTGGCAAAGTATCCTATAGGATATATCAATTGGTTCGATTTATTTAGTACTATTAATGAAACAGAAGAAAACGAACGAGAAGTAATAATTTAAATGTGTGTCTAATTACACAATATACCTAATGATAACAGTCATGCGTGATTTTGTTTTCAGTGCGGTTCACCACATTTAAATACTGGCACGAGAAATTAATGTTTTGCCAATTAAAGGGTTAAAAAGTCATAATGATATCGTAAAAAGATCTAAAAACTGAAAAAAAGACGTAAAAAGGCAATTCAACTGCATTTTTAATGAATATAATAAAAATGTTTAAAAAGTACAAAATTTTAGTGAAATGCAACATACATTGCGAAAAAAATTGATGACTGAAAATGCTTCTTCTTTCATACTTTATTACCATTATTTTTTAATTCAACATAGTTTGAAAGAGGAATTCTGTGTTCATTAAAAATAAAGTTCTTGGAGAATTGAAGCGCATAGAATAAAAACGGCAGATCCTAACCAAAGTTCATTTTGAGATAAATGACATTTTCTGTTTTTTTCCAAAACGTGGAAAGTAGTTAACATTACGACTTGATATTTTCTGGGTATTTAAATTTTAGGGATTTCAAGTCTATGTGCAAATTCTTGAACAATTGTGATTATTACACTGCTCAAACAAATTAGGGGATATTGTAGAATAAACTATTAAGACTATGTTTTTTGGAATAGTATTAGATGCAATCACTTTCTATTATTCCAAGATAATGTAAATAAGAGTTTGAAGTTGTTACGTAACCTCAGTACCACACCAGAGGGCAGTGTCTGTACTGTTGATGTGAAAGGGCGGTGTGGGGGTGAATGTTTTGTTGCTGTTTTTTAAATCCAGTCCAGTTTTCAGTTAGTGAATGACTTGCCTTAGGGACAGCGATGCCTCGACAACGTGATTTACCTGAACCAATGGCTTGGAGGGCCATAGGAAGGATGGAAGCTGGACAGACACAACAAGAGGTGGCACAAGCCATTGGGGTGTCTCAAAGCGTGATTTCCAGACTTTGGAATCATTTTCAAAGAACATCCTGTTCACAGAAGAACCGGACAAGGTCGACCAAGGGCAACAACAGAAAGGGATGACCGTTACCTCTTGTTAACAGCCCGTCGGAAAAGACAGCAGAATGCAACTCAACTGCGAAATACACTTCAAACAGCAACAGGACGCAGGGTGTCAACTCAAACTGTCCCTAATCGACTGCATGGAAGTGGTCTCTATGCCCGTAGGCCCATGGTGTGTACCAGGTTAACTCCACAACACCGTAGAGATAGCAGAAACTGGGCGGAGGAACATCGTGGGTGGAGGCATACTGAATGGAGATCAATTCTTTTTTCTGATGAGTCGCGATTCAATGTGGAATGTGATAGTCGGCGTGTATTCATCTGGAGAGAAAAAGGGACAGGAAACAATCCAGCTTTTGTACGTGAAAGATCCCCATATGGTGGCAGTGGATTGATGGTGTGGACAGGAGTCAGTGGTGGTGGACGTACGGACCTCTACGTCATCCAAGGTGGTACTTTGACTGCGGTAAGGTATAGAGATGAGATTCTCCGACCTTTGGTCGTGCCTTATGCTGGTGCCATAGGTGATTATTTTCTTTTTATGGACAATAATGCACGACGCCACAGAGCTGGCTTGGTGGACGACATGCTGGAAGTGGAGGGTATCGAGCGTATGCAATGGCCAGCTTCCTCCCCGGACTTAAATCCGATTGAGCATGTGTGGGATGCATTAGGCAGGCGCATTGCAGGCAGACCAGCACCTCCCACAACTGTTCCAGAGCTGCACATTGCTCTTATGGAAGAGTGGCCACGTATCCCCCAAGAACTCATTGCTAACCTCATTGCATCAATGCCATACAGGTGTGAGGCAGTGCTGGCCGTTCGAGGAGACCATACTCCATACTAAAGAAACATTTTCACCCATGTTAATGTTGCTTTGTTTGTTTGCCATATTCCTAATCAGGATCTCTTTGACATCAGAGGTTACGTAATGACTTCAAACTCTTGTTTACATTCTTTTGGAGTAATAGAAAGTGATTGCATCTAATACTGTTCCTAGAAACATAGTCTTAATAGGTTATTCTACAATATCCCCTAATTTTTTTGAGCAGTGTAGTTTTCCTGATTTTGTGTTGTTTATTAGAACAAAAAGTATACAAAACAGAAAAAAAATTAGTGTAAAATTGACTTTTCCTTCATTTATCATCTTAAAATACCTAATCCAACTCTATTTCCAAATATTCACATTTTTCGTCATCATCAACACCATCATGAAGAAGACTGTTATAAAAATCACGACAGATGGGTGGTACATATTTCAATCATTTCATCAGGTCATTGTATTTAGCTTTCTTTATCTTTCTCTGTCCACCGTTGTGGTCTCGAGGTAGCGTGCTGCCTTGTCACGCAGCGGGCCCGGGTTCGATCCCCGGTCGGGGCAGTTTTTCTGGGTGAGGTTTTTATCGGGGTTTTTCCTCACCTGTAAGACAAATGTCAGGAAAACTTTAAGGCCCAAATGGTCCCCGAAATCATATGACCATCATCATCATCATTATCATCATCCTCATCCCTCACCGTTGTGGAAAGCAACGGGAAGCTACCACATCTACAAGTTCCTAGTAAATCTTCAATCATCAGCATGAAAATTCTCATTATTGCATTTAAATACCCTGCCTTCTTCCATAATTACGATGGATGTATTCTTTTCCCTATGTTACTGTACTTCTGCTGTAACTTAAACAATGAAACATGTTAACTTTACCCTCTTTTCCTACAACGCGATGAACGTGTAGCGGCCATAAAGTAAAGCACTCATAGTTGGGATATATAATTTTTTACGCTGAGAATGTGTTCGTTTTCACTACGGACAAATTTTAAAGGTGGAAATTAGGAGCTTTGGCATATCCCAATTAGTTTGATACTTCATCACATGAAAGGTAGATTGCAGCTGTGCACGGTCATGCTCCTATCTCAAAATTCGATGTCAGTTGGGATCTACCGTTATTATTCTGAGCGCCTCAATTTAGAATGAACGATTTTTCCCAACTACAATGAATTCAGCGAACCCGCAATGGATATCAGGCGATCAGTAGGCTGGTTAAAAAGAACGGGATAATATAAAATTTACAATTATACATACCAGGACATAAATGAGAAAACATACCTTATTTATGGCTCAAGAAAAATAAGATGTTCACTGTATTTCCTTTATTTCTATTTGGGCAACAACTTCTACTTTCAGAACATTGCACAAACTTTGAGATAGGACTTAATATATTTCAGGAGTGCTGAAACGGAATCTATAAACGTTTCCTTGTATCATGTCAGGATTTTTGGCAAAACAGAGATTAGTGTAATGCTCAATGCACAAATGCAGTGGTTTTAAGACAACATTTTTTATAATATTTTAAGTAAAATAATAATGCAATCACTGTAAGAAATGACTAAATATTGCAATATTGTCAATTTAATTGTCAACTTAATATATAGTGGTAAAGAGTACAGTTAATCTTCAGTATTCAATGTGACTTTTTTTTTTGCATGTGGAGCTTTTCCTGTTGGCTTCTTTTTATACACACTTCTAGGAGTTTCCCTCTTCATCATCCAATAGTAGTCGGCGAGCATTTTGGTGTTCCACCCGCCTTGGTATCTTGTTTTTAATTCCTTGAGATCTTGGTGGAATCTCTCTTCACTGTAGTCCCCAAGATTCTTGGGAAAGTAGTCCAAGTGAGGATGTAGCATGTGGACCTTGAGACTCATGTTATATCCAAATTCCTTGAATGCATTCAACATTTTGTTTACCAAGTTTTTGTAATCTGGATCCTTTATATTACCTAGAAACTTTGTAACAACACCTCGGAATGATTGCCAAGCTAACAACTCTTTCCAATTAATTTTACTTTCAAACGTATCATCACGAAGCAGCGTCCTGATATCCGGGCCTGAGATAACTTTGAAATCTCCACACACTTGTCATTTATGTTGTTCATATTTTGTGTTGGTCAACAGTAGTTTCAGATTTTCATAAGACTCTTTGTGAATCACCGAGTAACCAACTGGAAGTGAAGCATATAAATTCCTATTATGTAGGAGGACACCCTTCAAACTGCGTTTTGACGCATCAATAAAAAGTCTCCATTCAGAAGGGTCATAACTATAATTTCTGAGGAAATGTGATGTGATAGGATTTCTCTGAGTTCAAATCTGGATTCTGTAGGTAAGTTTCGCCCTAGAAACAAAATTAGACTTAAACGTAAACATTTGCAGGTACTGAGAAACAAGGTTTTTCAGAAAATTACACATAATGGAAATTCGTAAACTATAATTTCTGAGAAAGTGTGCCGTGATAGGAATTTCTGAGTTCAAGTCTTGATTCTGTGGGTAGGTTCCATGCAATGGAATCATGGTTGCGACTCGAAATAAAATATAATGTTCACTACTTTATGAAATTTTAATGGCTCACGTCGTAGCGTAGTTAAGGAAACAGGAAAGTCATGGGTTTGAGTCTCGATGTGGTCACATTTTTACCTACATTTTTAGCTGGACCAGACCTTCTGGTGGCATTATGGTCCTGGGGTCTAATCAGCTCCTAAAAGAAATGAGTACTGGATGCATGTTATGGGTGCAAAGGTGGCCGGTAGGCAGGGTCGACAACCTAGCGGATATGTACCCATTGTCTAGAAAGATGGGAGCTTTAACCTCCCAACTACCTCGAGGGCCTCTCAAGCCTGTAGTTGGGATCACTTTAATAAATGAATGTAGAGTGTATATATAGTGCGATCAGTATAGCACTGGACAGCAGACGCGGGGATTTCACTATTCACTGCTGACACACTCGCTCCATCTGCCATATAGTGGTCACTATAACATGTAAGCATATTTAAAGAGAATATTTACTTTATAGCAGTAATGCTTGTATATTTAAGTATATTTTTGACATTTAGTAATGAAGGCAAATATGACATGAAAAGAAAAATAAATGCCTGGGTCGGGATTTGAACCCGAGTTTCTAAACTTTGTATGTTTAGCGCTCTAACCATCTGAGCTAGTCAGGAATCCTAACACAAACATTTATGTAATACAATCAATTAATTTATCCAATGATATTTAATTATGAAATCTAAATATATACAAGAAACAAAATACGGCAACCAAAACAAATAGGCTTCCATGAAATATGGCACTATTAAAATATAGAGTAGGCCAGTTTGGATGATTGCTATTTTTACATTGCATAAATATTTTAAACTCCAGTAGATGCAAATGTAACAATGACATTAAAATGGATGGTTCAGAGTACAAGTAGATCAAGCGCATTATGTCATATTTTGAGAAATAAGATGTTAAAAGTTATTAATCCATAATTAAATCTAGGGATTATTTCAGAACTTTCTTTCCAATTAAAATTTTATTTAATATTAACGTACGAACATAGTGAAATGTAGTTAGCTGTAATTATTTTAACGTTGGTTTTCATGAAATGGGTCTAGCATAGTGTCTAGTCTTGGTCTATTTTGTGCTTTGAATAATCCAATTACACTGGTCAACAAGATTTTTGTCTCACGAGTACCAATAGTTGTACTTAATACAGTTTTTTATCGTGTTTTCAAATATGTATTCGGAATTTCTTCATCACCCACAGTTTTTTTATTTCAATTTCAATTAATGAATTTAAATAATTATTTTTTAAATAAACGTTTAAACGTTTTTTCGTCCATTTGTCCGTTGTAAAATAAAACTAAATGAGCTAACTCAAATGATTTCAGCTATGGAAAAGAGATATCAAGGCAAATGGAATCCTAATATGCTGGCCGATTATTATTGTTGGACCATCAGGAGGGATGCTCCACAGGCGAAATATAACAGAAAATCGTCATTTCTTACTTTCTAGGTGAGTCCGAATGTTCGAATATTGTGTAGTTACGAATGTAGAAAATGCTAAAGTGTTTGAAATTATAAATTCCTATCTCTCGGACCTGAAATTATAAATTCCTATCTCTCGGATAACCGATTTCGTATTTGAATTCAGGAGAAAAACATACTATCAGAATCACACTTTTTCTTCCTGAGACAAAAAAAAAAGTTTATTTTTTGTTGCTCAGTGTTATCAATTCTGTTCGTAATATTCAGTTAGGAGCTTTTCTGTATTTTCTGATAGTAAACTATAAGGCCTATGGGGAATGAAAGGCGTGCATGGAAGCTTCTTGTAGGTAAACCAGAGGGAAAACGCCCTATTGGTAGACGAAGAATGAGGTGGGAGAACAACATTAAGTATGATTTGAGGGAAGTAGATTATACAGGGGAAAGCATTAGCTCAGGATAGGGATGTATGGAGAACTTATGTCCGCGCGGCCATGAACCTCCGGGTTCGATGGTGCCAGTGAGTTAGTTAGTTAGTTGGTTAAACTATAAGGCCTGCCTGTTTTGCACGATGAAAAATTATGCTCAACGTCACACAAAGTTACGAGAGCATACTTGTATCGTGCTATATTTGATAGTTTGATGTGAGAAAAATGCTGGCCTTACCTACATGAACTTTACTAATTTCACAAAGTATTTCTCTAAGTTTAACAGCAACCAGTCTTTCGCATAATTTACATTTAAATACTGTAAGTGTAATCTATTCACAAAAAAGGACTGCCCTTAGGTAGCAAGAACGAACTGACTTCAGAAGGGTGGGAGATTATTATAACAACATTGTTGTTCTACTTATTCTTCTAGGTTCATGTTCTTGTTCTGGGGATCAAGTTTCGTACAAAAATATCCATCTAACTTGGTAATTCTATGACTCCTTATCAAATTATTTGTTTTTATCAAATCTATGTATCTTGTTCGGAATGGGATACTGAAGAACTTTCACTTTTCTACCACATTATGTTGTCAAAAATTACATAACTACAATCACTTCAAAAATGTTTTTAATGCATTTTTAGAGCTTTTATTAAAAACTGAATTTAAAATTTAAAAAAAATACGAAGGAATATGAAATTTTCACTAAAATATGAACATGTTGCCAAAATATTATGAAATATGAAGAAAATATTTTAGTCTTATTTGATTCTCCGGTACATACTGTATCATAAAATGTAAATATACACTATCTGAATGCTGTCTGACTAATAGTTCAAAACGTGAAATTTCATAAAAATTATCGGTCTAGTTACGTATCTGATACCCGTTGGTCCCGCTGAGGGACATGAGTGCTTCCCTAGTAGAAAGTTTCTTAACCAGACGAATTAAGTTATGCTTATTTCCCTGCAGTTGTCAGCAAGGGACATGTGATTAGTACATTCCCTCGATGCGAAATCTATTAAGAAACTAAGCTATTACTCAGATGGATGAAGGTCAGTTAGATTTTGCTCAAAAGTCTTTTTATTCACACTTGAGATTATTTTCCAAACTACAAGCGCTACAGGCCTAGAAGTTCCTTGTCCTACCAGCCGGATGCTGGCCTCACGTCCACATGCGTTAATCACAGAGATAGACGATCATATAGCCAGTTTAGGGGTGACATATGGTCAACATATCGGGTCCCCCAGCCATTATAGCTGGTCCTCTCAACCTGGAGTCGCTACTTATTGTAGCTACCCAAATGCCTCACGATGCTGGGTGGGCACCGGTCCCATACTGGCCGAAATTTCTTCCTCCATGGAGACTCGAACCAGCGCAAGTCCCGTAGCTTTGCGCCAAGGATTCTTGCCTTAACCACTCGGCTACGGCACGGGACTGAGGTTCTTTTACGAGCCCGAAAATCTTCAAACTCGAATCCCACGATTTAAAGTCCCTCCCAGAGGACTCGTCTCTTGGATTTTTCCACTCTAAAAATCCATCGACTCCCAGACGGGTCCAAAACAAGGAACATAACCCGTAGAGCACAGCGGCAGATATAATAGCAATAATAAAACAATAAGAATAAATAATACAAATAAAAATAAAGTAATAATGATGGTGATGATAAGTAATAATAATAATAATAATAATAATAATAATAATAATAATAATAATAATAATAATAATAATAATAATAATAATAATAATAATCTTGTAAGCCCATGTTTCCCTTAACAGAGATTTAGGCGCTCTCTCCCTACAGGGAAGGATTTGGCCCATACTAACTTGTTTTCGTATAGATGTAATTTGAGTAGTCTGTGGTCAGCGTTCCGCCTCATACCAACATCTAGGAAACCAAGTTAGTACTAGGACGGGAAAATTCGGTAAATTTTGCTTAGAGGCCTTTTCATTCAGGCTTAAGGATCTATTACGAACCTGAAAATCTTCAGACTCGGGACCCACGGCTTAAAGTCCCTCCCGGAGGACTTGCTCCTTGGATTTTTCCATCCTAAAAAAATCCATCGACCCCGGCCGGGTTTGAACCCGCGACAAGAAGAAGAAGAAGAAGAAGAAGAAGAAAAGAGATGGTAGCTTATTAGGGGGAATGATACTATCTATCTAACTAACTAACTAACTGGCTCTATCGAACCCGTAAGTTCATGGCCGCGCGGACATAAACTCTCCATACATCCCTATCCTGAGCTAATGTTTTCCAATTATCCCCTGTATAATCTACTTCCCTCAAATCATGGATAATATTATTCTCCCACCTCATTCTTGGTCTACCAACTGGGCGTTTTCCCTCTGGTTTTCCTACCAGAAACTTCCGCGCATCTCTTTCATCCAATATACGTGCCACATGCCCTGCCCAGCCTACGAGACTTAACTGTTCTTATTGTATCTGGCTTCCTATACATATCATGTAGCTCACTATTATACAGGGTGGACCGCTCGAATGGACCTAATTTCAATTGCTTGTTACTGGCAAACGGTTGAAGATAGAAACTTAAAACAACGTTCATAGTACAGAAAAACTCACCAAGTTTCGAATCCTGTCGGTAGATGGCACAAAGATACGTTTCTCGTTCTTAGATTTAATTGTTTGTGAAAATGGCGACTCCGCAGATGAAAGCGCAAGCTGTTTTGTGGTATGCGGAGTTTAAATCAATCATTAGAGTTCAAAGGGAGTTCCGGCGTGTGTTTAACCGTGATGCTCCAACTGCTAGAAGCATAAAGAAGTGGCGTGATACATTATTAGCTACAGGATCTGTGTTGAAGAAGCATGGTGGTGGTCGCAGAGCATCCGATGAAATGGTAGCAAATGTTCAAGCCGCATTTGAGCGAAGCCCCCGGAAGTCATTAAGAAGAGCTTCGCGGGAACTTCAAATACCAAAATCGACATTACAACGGATTGTCCACAAACGCCTCAAACTGCACGCATATAAAGTGCAGTTAGTGCAACGTCTGGAGCCGAATGACATGCCGAAACGAGTGGAATTCGCCAATACGATGCTGGACCGTCTCGGCGCTGATCCTGACTTCATGACCAAGATTTTCTTCTCGGACGAAGCCACTTTCCATTTGTCAGGCAAGGTAAACCGGCATAATGTGCGGATCTGGGGATCGGAGAATCCTCACGCTATTCAAGAGCATGTTCGTGATAGTCCGAAGATGAATGTTTGGTGCAGTTTGTCACATAATAAGGTCATTGGACCGTTTTTCTTCGCCGAGAAAACTGTTCGTGGTACCACATATCTTGACATGCTGGAGCAGTTCTTCTTTCCACAAATTGAACAACTGCAGCCTAACATCGTTTTCCAGCAAGATGGTGCTCCTCCCCACTGGTCCAATGAAGTTCGTACGACTTTGGACAACATTTTCCCTGGCCGTTGGATTGGTAGGGGAGGACCAATCGCGTGGCCCCCGAGATCTCCCGATTTAACACCACTGGATTTCTTTCTCTGGGGCTATGTCAAAGATAAAGTTTACACCACCCCAGTCAAAGACCTTCGTGATCTTCGTGAGCGCATCATAGAGGCTATTGAGAACATTCCAGAAGACATACTCCAACGTACTTGGCAAGAAATTGTTCATCGCTTTGATATCGTCACAGTGACTGCTGGGGCTCATATAGAGATGTGGTGATCTGGATATCAAAACTTGGTGAGTTTTTCTGTACTATGAACGTTGTTTTAAGTTTCTATCTTCAACCGTTTGCCAGTAACAAGCAATTGAAATTAGGTCCATTCGAGCGGTCCACCCTGTATACTTTTCTCCATTCACTTGTCTGTTCATTTCTTTTTTTGGCTCAAACATTTTCCTAAGAACTTTATTCTCAAATACTCGTAATCTTCTTTCCTCCCTTAAGTAAGAGTCCATGTTTCACATCCGTATAATATAACTGGGAAAATGACTGTTTTATATATTTTCAGTTTAACGTTTTTAAAAGATAGGGGAATTATATTATTCTGCATACAATTTAAAAATATGTACGCTGTCAATTAGCATTTAGAATACTATGACAAACCCTAAACTCGTGTCAGTCTCAAGATCGAGTCGAAAGAGGAGATGAGATGACGCCCCTTACATTGAAGGTGTATGAATAACAAAGGTGCCGGCCGACCATGCCTGAACGCATCACAGGAGCAGATAAAAATCAATTAATGAGATGAGTGTGGAGAAATAATGGAATGCAATTCATGGCAGGTAAAAACGAGAGAAGCCCCGAAAAACTGCCCAGACTCCTCTTTCATTCAGCACGAAAGCC
Source organism: Diploptera punctata (assembly GCA_030220185.1). Classification (NCBI taxonomy): domain Eukaryota; kingdom Metazoa; phylum Arthropoda; class Insecta; order Blattodea; family Blaberidae; genus Diploptera; species Diploptera punctata. The sequence continues at coordinate 965,409 of JASPKZ010008384.1, forward strand.
ACATGGAATGACTGAGACGCGAACTCGGTACCGCGTCTCACCGCTAGCGGCACTTAAAATACTGTATTAAGTTTAAATATTTTTTTAAATAGGAAATGTGCACTCAGTTGAGCATTAGGAACAGCACTCACACCCAGACCCAAAATGGAGATTTTTAAACACCCACCCCGCCAGGAATCGAACCCGGGTCGCCGGAGTGGAAGGTAGGGACTCTAACGACTACGCCACGGCGACGGACATAAAGTTTAAATATTGAACCGCCTTTAAGAAGTATAGTACATAAATCCAGCGACGATTTCTCAAAATTACCTTATATTTTTACAATACAACATTCGTAGTTGGTAATACTTACTAACAGTGAGGACTCCTCCAAATACTGAAGTTGTGTTGCCGAAGGTACTACAGTTCCACCGACTCATTCGAAACTGATACTGACACTCGTCGATGGCCATTTTTGCACCATGACCTATACTCTGTAACAAACAAAAGAAGGAGTAAAGTCCTGGTTTTTAAGTATTTAATAAAAACACGACTTACTCTTTCAGAATATGATTTTTTCTAGACTTTATGTAATAATAATAATAATAATAATAATAATAATAATAATAATAATAATAATAATAATAATAATAATAATAATAATAATAATAATAATAATAATAATAATAATAATAATAATAATAATAATAATAATAATAATAATAATAATAATAATAATAATAATAATAATAATAATAATGTAATGGCTTTTTGTGGAAGAAATACTCTGCGTGCATCATCATCATCATCACTCCAGGGATTAGGCAATTGCCCGTTCCGACTTCATAATGCATCAGCCCAACGTCTTCTAGGTCTTCCAACAGCACGTCTTCCTCTTGCTTGATAATTTCTTGCGTGCAAAAATAGTAATTAGAGACGAAATTATTGAACAAGTATCCCACTTTAAATATTTAGGATGTGACATCAGCTATGGGTATGATAAAGATATTGACACAAAACACATCAGTTGCAAGCTATTTGTGGTACAATAAATAGAACATTGAATAATAAAGTCCATAAACAAACAAAATTAAAATTTTATAAAACAATGGCTGTCCCTGTCCTTTTGTATGGGAGTGAATCTTGGATTACCACTACCAAACAAGAAAGTAAAATCCAAGCAGCCGAGATGAAATTTTTAAGAAGAATAAAAGGCTGCACTAGAATGGACCAGATAAGAAACGAGGATATCCGTGAAGAACTGCAGATCTACTCCATAAAAGAAAAGATATTTAACAACAAGATACAGTGGAAAGAACATGAAGAAAGAATGGAATAAAGTAGATTACCAAATAAAATTTTCCATTATTTTCCAAGAGGAAGAAGAGATGTCGGACGTCCTCGGAAGAGATGGTCTTAGATCTATTAGTGAAGACGGAACAGGTAACTCTTGCCTAAACCAGGAAGTGAAGATGATGATAATAATAATAATAATAATAATAATAATAATAATAATAATAATAATAATAATAATAATAACACTACTACTACTACTACTACTACTACTACTACTACTACTACTACTAATAATAATAATAATAATAATAATAATACATCCATAGTAATTCTGCCCGAAGGCAGGTCCTTCACTACAATCATAGCATTTTCATGCTATGTTTGCAGCTTTACTAGGGAACTGTAGGTATGGTAGCTTCCCGTTGCTTTCCACACCAGTGAAGGATGATGATGATGATGATGATGGCCATATGATTTCGGGAACCGTTTGGGCCTTAAAGCTTTTCTGACATTTGTCTTACAGGTGAGGAAAAACCCCGATAAAAACCTCACCCAGAAAAACTGTACCGACCGAGATCGAACCCAGGCCCGCTGCGTGACAAGGCAGCACGCTACCTCGAGACCACAGCGGTGCACAATAATAATAATAATAATAATAATAATAATAATAATAATAATAATAATAATTTTTATTTAGGAATATTCCACCATACAGTGATTCTCCGTCAACCCAAAGAGATTTGTCGCCAGAGATTCCTGTCTAAAGCAACTTCTTCCTCAAATCTCTGGCTTCCATACTTCTCTTCACTCCATCCATCCATCCATCCATCCATCGTTCTCTAGGCATGCCTCTTCCACTTCTTCCATTAGCTTTCCAATTAAGAACCTTCCACTATTATGATTTTTTTAAAAAAATATTTAGGATCTATTTTAGATAAAAGTGAGAATTAAACTACAGAAATTGAAAGAAGAATAACTGATGGAAGAAGAATCATTGGTATGATGAACTACTCAGTGCTTTGGAATAGAAATAATAATTAATAATAATACTTACTTACTTACTCACTGGCACTATCGAACCCGCAGGCTCACGGCCGCGCGGACATAAGCTCTCCATACATCCCTATCCTGAGCTAATGCTTTCCAATCGTTCCCTGTATAATTCACTTCCCTCAAATCATAGTTAATGTTATTCTCCCACCTCATTCTTGGTCTACCAACTGGGCGTTTTCCGGCTTTCCTACAAGAAGCTTCCATGCAAGTCTTTCATCCCTCATACGTGCAACATGTCCTGTCCATCGCAGTCTACGAGACTTAACTGTTCTTATTATATCTGGCTTCCTATAAAGACCATATAGTTCATTGTTATGTAGTCTTCTCCATTCACCTGTCTGTTCATCTCTCTTTGGTCCAAAAATTTTCCTAAGTACTTTATTCTCAAATACTTGTAATCTCCTTTCCTCCCTTAAAGTAAGAGTCCATGTTTCGCACCCATATAATATAACTGGTAGAATAATAGTTTTATATATTTTCAGTTTAACATTTTTTTGAAAGGAGTTGGGACATCAAGAGTCTCTGCAATGCATAATAGCATGCATTTCCAGAATTGAGCCTATGTTTAATTTCTTTGTGCATCTCATTCCTATTTGTGATTATTGTTCCTAGGTATTTGAATTCAGCCACTTCCTCAAAATTTCCCTCATTTGTCATTAGCTGTCCATTTCCATTATACTCGTATAATGTATTTCTACGTGTGACCATATATTTAGTTTTATTGATATTTACTTCCAGTCCTAATTTTTTAGTGTTACTCAATAGTGTGTCCGTGTTGTCCTTTAGTATCTCCTCGCTATCGGCCAATAGTACTACATCATCAGCATAAACTAACAGCTTATTAATACCATTGAGTTGTAAGCCTTCCTCATTCTCTAAAGATTTAATGGCATGCTCTAGTACAAAATTAAATAGTAGAGGAGATAGTGCATCTCCTTGCTTCAACCCATTCTGGAATTCAAAAGTGTCCGAAAAGTATTTGCCTACACGCACCCTATTATTTGTGCCATTTAGACACATTCGTATAAGTCTAACTAACTTTTTAGGAATTCCGAACTGCCTCTTAATTGAATCAATGCTTTTTTTAAGTCTACGTATAGTTGATGTACAGTACCATTATATTCCCATTTCTTTTCTAAAATCTGTCTTATACTGAAAATCTGATCTGTTGTAGACCTGTTTCTTCTAAATCCACACTGACGATCTCCTAGAATGTCATCAATATAGGGAGTAAGTCTGCTGACTAATTTATTTGTTAGAATACAATTTTGTACCAAGTTGAAAGTAATGAGATGCCCCTGTAGTTGTTGCAATCAATTTTATCTCCTTTCTTATAAACTGGTACGATAAATTGATTCTTTCCATTCATCTGGAAGAGCTTCTTTTTCCCAAATCATACTAAGCAACCAGCGTATCTTGTCCATTTTTTGTCCCCCTGATTTTATCAGTTCTGCTGGGATCTCATCTGAACCTGATGCTTTATACATCTTCAAATTTTCAACCGCCATTTAAACCCCTAATGCACTTGGTTCTGCGACTAGCATTTCTGCTGTCTGTAAATTATCCTCCTCAATGTCCTGTTCTGTATGTACATTTAATAGATGATTAAAGTAACTTTTCCATCTATTTAATATACTCCTGGAATCTGCAATCGTATCCCCATTTTCATTCCGAATTATGCTTGTTCTAGCCTGAAACCCTTTCTTCTCTATACTAATTCCCTGATATAATTCTCTAATGTTCCAATTTTTTGCGTTCATTTCAAGGTCATCATCATTATTATTATTGTTATTCTTATTATTATCTTCTTCTTCTTCCTTCCAAGTATTAGGCCAAGGCCTGTTACGATCCTATAGAACATTTTCCCTCCAGCGTTTCATAGGACGGTCCAGTGATCTTCGTCCTCTTCGTATATAATTATAAACAGCTTTGGGGATCCGATTTGAACTCATTATTTCAAGATGGTGTTTCCAATTTAGTTGGTACTGTTTAATATATTCCAAAATTGGCGTAGTCTTCAATTCTTTTAAGATATCGATTATTATTATTATTATTATTATTATTATATATATAATATATATATATATATATATATATAGGCTATATCTATCTTCGGGTTTTTACAGCTGCTGCCGTCTTCCCGTGCCAAACCTCCAAAGCCTACGATCTTGGGCATTTTCAATGCTTAGCCCTCTTGCTTGCATTACTTTCTTCATGCTTTCCTTCCATGTTAACTTTGGTCTCCCTCTTTTCTTCTTTCTGCTCGGTTGCCGTTGATACAGTAGTTTCGGCCATCGCTCATTTTCCATTCTTAAAATATGTCCTAACTATTTTAATTCCTTCTCCTCAATTCTTTCAATTATGCTTTCTTCTGCTTCCATTATGTTTCTAATTTCCTAATTGTGACATGTTCTAATTTTGACTTTCGGGCACTTCTTCGTAAATAATCCATTTATAGAGTTATTAGTCTATTCTTGTAGTACATATTGATTATCCATACCTTACTTCTATATACTGCAAGAGATTCCACCAATGTTTTACCAATATTTTTTTTGTGTCTTTCCAAAAATGCTTATCCCACCATATGGAATTTAACGATAATATTATTTTGTTGCTCAATTCAATTCTATGCTTTATTTTCTCTTTGCCTATACCTTCAATGTTATCCATAATTATTCCCAGATATTTAGTGAGATTCACTTGCTTTATTTGAATTCCTTCTTCCAACATTAAATTTTCATTATTAATATTATTATTGTCCACCTCTGTGGTCTCGAGGTAGCGTGCTGCCTTGTCACGCAGCGGGCCCGGGTTCGATTCCCGGTCGGGGCAGGCTCCTGGGTGAGATTTTTTCGGGGTTTTTCCTCACCTGTAAGACAAATGTCAGGAACCTTAGGGCCCAACGGTCTCCGAAAATTATCTGGGCATCATCATCATCCTTATCACTACCATCATCATCATATATCATCAACCCTAACCGGTGTGGAAAGCAACGGGTAGCTACCACACCTATAATTCCCTAGTAAAGCTACAAAGCATAGCATGAAAATGCTATTATTGCAGTGAATGAACTGCCCTCGGGCAGAATTACTATGGATGGATTATTATTATTAAGTTTTATCTTTAAACTGGCAGAGTTAATTTCTCAAGTAATTATTCACATAGGCTTATAGTTATAATGTATGCTTTTTTTATTTGAGTTTATGTAGATGGACATGTAGCATAGAATACAATACATTTATGTACAATTAGCGACAAAAAAGAATGAGCCACTTCAAAAAGCAGAGTCCCTGTTCTGGCCGCATGCTCGAAAAGCTAAAGCTGTGATTCACGAGGTAACGCACTGTAAAATGTTTTAAATACGCTGTATTTGGTTTTAATTGTCTTAAATAGTTAAAGAACAGTGAAGGAGACATGTTTCTAGATATTTAGGAGTGTTCGACAAATGCAATATTAATCAAATTGCGACATTTCAAATAAAGTTAAACTCTCGTTAATAGTGCAAAAGTACAAGACAACCAATATTTAGACAACTAATATCCGACGTTCGAGTAGTGTAGATCGTTAAACCACTTACAGAAAGGTGAAATGTGTATGAAAGCCAGGGTTCGAATTCTTCAACAATGTTTTTTTCATTCATTTGTATTTTCGTAAAATACATCTTATAAATGCTATAACATTTAATTCCTGCCACATAATCTACGTCCACTGTACACTGTATTAAGTAATTTTCCTGCCTTCGTAAACCCTATAACACTATTTAGCTACCGATATGCATTTAATTGTGTGTGTGCAGTACCATGTTTTAATAATAATGCTATAAATTTATGTAAAAAATATAGCTTCATATATTTGTGTGTTTATTTATTTATTACGTATTAGTGAGGAAAAAGTTTCACCCTTCAATTAAAATATTTAGTTTACGTATGTCAAGTCCAGCATAATAATAGCCCATAGATGACGGACAATAATAATAATAATAATAATAATAATAATAATAATAATAATAATAATAATAATAATAATAATAATAATAATAATAATAATAATAATAATAATAATAATAATAATAATAATAATAATGGGATGTATCAAAGAATGTGAAGAATGCAATTAACTGGGATCAAACTTAACTCAAAATGTCCCCAAGAAAATGACATAAAATATAGAATTCAAAAAGGCAGATCAGTAATAACATTGTTAAACGGCGTTCTGTGGGATGAGAACATATGGATACCAAATTAGAAATTTATAAATCCATAATTCGAAGCACGCTAACATACGGTGCAGAAACTTGGCAGTTGAATAAAAATTTGAGTTTAAAGCTCATGTCTACTGAAATGGATTGTTCTAGACGCTCAACTAAGTAAAGTGATCCCACAACAGGCCTCAGGAGACCCTTGGGGCAGTAGAAGGTTAAGGCTCCCACTTTTTCTAGACAATCGGCACTTGATATCAGCCGGGTTGTCAGCCCTGCGTGACGGCCGCCATTACCCCCAGAACAGGCGTCTGGTACTCATTTCCGTTAGAGGCTGAGTCGACCCCAGGGCCATAGTGCCGCCAGAGGGTTTGGGTCAGTTTAAAAATCCTGACCCCAACGGGACTTGAACCCTCGACCCTCCGGCTTGTAGCTCAGTGCCTTAACCACTACGCTACGGCGTGCTCAACTAGACATTCTACATTGAAAAAAAAATCAGAAATACAATCATCAGACATCAAATGAAAGTCTAAAATTCAATATTAGATTATGTGAGATACAGATACTAGAACGGTATGGTCTACACGTAGGATGCCAAAGTAAAGATTACCCAGACAAGCTTTGGAATGGATTCCACCTGGGAAATGAAAGAGAGGTCCACCTAGATTTAAATAGATGGATGATGTAAGAAGAGGTATGAGGGAGCTAGATCTGGAAGAATTGGAATGGGTAGATAGAGAAGAATGGAGAAAGAAGATAAACATTAAAAATGCTTTGGGCACAGGAAGATGTTTTATTACATTGTAAACCTGTTTATAAATAAATAAATAAATAAATAAATAAATAAATAAATAAATAAATAAATAAATAAATAAATAAATAAATAAATAAATAAATAAATAAATAAATAAATAAATAAATAAGTAAATAAATAAATAAATAATAAAAATAGTAATACTTCCAAATAGTTAAGAATGGACTGACAGAATGAAATAGAAAGCATTTTAACAATTAGAAATTTAACCTCATCGGGAATCGAACCTGTGACCTTTTGTATACGAATCAAGCCACTAAGCACTGAGCTAAGCGTACTCTTGTTAATTGCGCTTGAAAGAATACTCTTCAAACGAAGAAGGGAAATGTATTGTAACTCTACTGTGAAATTAATTTACTCGTGTGAATCGCGCGTTGGAACTATATTTCAAACAAAAATGCAGAATTCACGTAAAGTTCCTATACGTTTCAATGTTACCGACCTTCAGCAGCACAATAAATATGGTATTTAGGCAGAGTAGGACATAAGAAAGTAGATGCTAGTGGAGTTCCACATGTCCGTCCTCTGTCTCAACACACACTCACATTTTCATAAGGTTTGTACAGAGCACACCTTCTAACATTTCAGGTGTCAACAGGCTTGCCTCTCTTATGAACTGTATAAAACTCAATACTAATAAAATTCATATCAAATTCCGTTGAGGTGAATAGTCATAAGATAAAAACTAAAAATATGTACCTTTTTGGCAGGTGCCGTCGTCCTCGACTGTGTTAAAATATTATATTTAAAATGTTATCTGGAGGCCTTTCCTTACCGTAACGGAAAACATAAAAAAGAAGAAACTTGAAATAAGTATTTTCCGCAAATCTACAAATATTATGCTCACCATCAATAACAAATCTAGACACCCATACCAACATAAAATCAGCACATTCAAAAGTTTAATTAACAGAATGTTAAAGTTACCATTAAACAAAACAAATTACAACAAAGAATTGCAATATATTAAAAACATGGCAAAAAGCAACGGTTTTAATAAACAAATCATTGATAAGCTTATAAACAAAAAAGAAAAAAAAACATAAATAATGTAACAAAGCTTGAAAGAGAATCTGTTAATAATAAAACATGGGTAACATCAACATACACAGGAAATGAAACCTCAAAACTAGCTAGAACTTAATTTAATACAATTGTCTTCAGTCAATATCTGGTCTTGAGAATGACAGCTTGGCTGTAGAAACTTGTTGACCATTTTAAACATTTATTGGTGAAATGGGCATATTGACTGTATATATATTTTAGCTAGAACTTTGAAAAAAAAAAAACATAAACATAGCTTATAAAACCGAAAACAAATTAAAAAACATAATATACAATAACATAGAAGAACACAGCAAACTTAATAATAAGGGAGTCTATAAACTAACATGTAAAGATTGTAATAAGTTTTATATAGGAAGGACAAGCAAAAACTTTAATACAAGATATAAGGAACACCACAAAGATTTTATAAACGCGGGTGGTAAATCAAGCTATGCCAAACATATCATTAACGCTGGTCACCGAATGGACACAATAGAAAACACTCTAACGATACTTCACAAAGAAAAAATTCCAGCAAAGATAAATATATTTGAAGATATTGAAATTATAAAATAAATAAACAATACCTTACTTCTTAATGAGAACACGCCCCAGTGGTACAACCCATTATACGAGATCGTCAAAAACAAGTCAGTTGCTACTACAGACACCTCGAGTCTACAACGTCTTAAACAAAAACAACTAGTAGCAGATACTCATCCTGCTGATGATGGAAGTTAACTTCCGAAATGCCTCCAGATAACATTTTAAATATAATATTTTAACACGACGACGGCACTGCCAAAAAAGTACATATTTTAAGTTTTTATCTTCTTCTTCTTCTGCATTTCCTGGATTAGGCATTAGTTGCCTGTTTCGTCTTCACTAATAGATCTAAGACCATTTCTTCCGAGGATGTCCGACATCTCTTCTTTCTCTCGGAAAATAATGTAAGATTTTATTTGGTAATCTACTTTCTTCCATTCTTTCTACATGTTCTTTCCACTGAAATTCTTAAGTTTTTATCTTATGCCATAAATCATTCATATCAGACACTCTGTTCATATATTGAATTTTGAAATTCCTGCCCACACTTTGGGCGTAGAGATGTCGCAACCCTATAGCCCAGTGGATTTCCACTTCAAGCAGCCACCCTAGTACTGTCGAAAAAACCATAACCATTGAGTATGGAAGGAAATGTCCAACATTCACTTCAAGAACTGAGGAAGGTAGGTCCTACTGTCTAGTTGGCAACCCCATCACTGGATTCGGATGTTGCGAGCTATTAATTCACACTTAAAATCCATTATTAACTAACTCATTGGCACTATCGATCCTGTAGGTTCATGGCCGCGCGGACATAAGCTTTCCACTCATTTCTATCCGGAGCTATTTTTTCCATTCATTCCCTGTATAATCTACTTCCCTCAAATCATGATTAATGTTCTTCTACTACCTCATTTTTGGTCTACCAACTGGACGTTTTCCCTCTGGTTTTCTTACAAGAAACTTCCATGACCTTCTTTCATTCCCTATTTCTTATTCTATCTGGTTTCGTATAAAGATCATGTAGTTCACTGTTATGCAGAATTTTCCAATCGTCTATCTATTCACATGTCTTTGGTCCAAACATTTTCGTAAGAACTTTATTCTCAAATATTTGCAATATTTTCTCCTCCCTTAAAGTAAGAATTCATGTTTGGCATCCATATAATATAACTGGGAGAATACAAATTTTATAGCCCTATATTTTCAGTTTAACGCTTTTTGAAATCCATTATAAAAGAAACCAAAATAAAAGCTAGCCGGCTGGACACTAAGAGGATTTTTGGCATGAAACAAGAGACAGAGTCCGGTGGTGTGGATTAACAAAGACCCTATGCTTCCAAGAGGAGTGACTACTACTACTACTACTACTACTACTACTACTACTACTTTTGTCTTTGGAATGTTCAGCTTCCTATTCATTCTGCAAGTGAATGCTTTTGGACTTCTCTCGATGCTATCCCTGATCCTCTGCATCAGTTGTGGACTGAGCACAGGTCGCCTACTGCACTACTCATCACGTATATACCTATTCGTCTGAATTTGTTCACAACCTGCTGAACACCAAGTCTCATAAGTGCTTTTTTTATGGTACATTTCTCTGAAATACATCTGCAGTTCAGCATAGGATTTTTCATAAGTAATCCCACGAGTGATTTTCAAATTATCGATAAATTTACGACTCACGAAGTGAGGAGTGAATTTATCTAGAGAATTTGGAAATCAAGAGTGGCATTTGTTAGGACTATGTAACGAATAAAATTAAGCTGTTTACTCACAAATCATTGTTTAACTATAGTTATTTTAAAATATTTATATATTTAATGTAAACGGCGATGTTTGAAAACAAATCAGAAATTTGAGGTTATGTTCATTCACTGCACCTTGATCATATTATTTATTGCCAAATAAGATCGCAATATTGTAAGAGTGCACCTAAGTGGAGAAATAATGAAACTCGTCAAACTATATATCATAATCAACATTACGGGTTATTCATTTATTTTTTTAGTAAACAACTCAGTAAAATCAAGGAATCTTTTCATCATTTGCTATATTCAATGCATTTGTTGGAGAAAAATAATGCTTTGACCTGTTCAGAACATTAAAAAAAGGAGCTTTCTTTATCACAAAAGCAGGAGCTGATAAAGGGAAATCGATAAAGAGCGAGGTGAAACACGACTGTGATTGGTTGTAAATAAAAAATCATTGTAATGTGATTGGTCATTGACTCCCATCTGGGGCATGAGTTAAATAGTCCACGTAAACTACACTCTATCACTGTGATTCGTTCATCAATGGTAAACATTTGAACGTGTTTTCGTTAGTTCTATATCAGAAATTAACTATCTGTACACTTACATTTTCTGTGACTGTTCAGGAAATGGACAGTTAATGACAAATGAGGACAATTTTGGAGAAGTTGCTGAGTAACAATAATTACAAATTATAATGAGATGCACAAAGAAATTAAACATAAGCTCAATTCTGGAAATGCATGCTATTTTGCATTACAAGGACTCTTGTCGTCCCACTTCTCTCAAAATAGTTAAACTGAAAATATATAAAACTGTTATTCTCCCAGTTATATTATATGGACGCAGAACATGGACTCCTACTTTATGGGAGGAGAAAATATTACAAGTATTTGTGAATAAAGTTGTTAGGAAACTTTTTGGACCAAAGAGAGATGAAGAGACAGACGAATGGAGGAGACTACCTAACAGTGAACTACATGATCTTTATAGGAAACCAGATTTAATAATAACAGTTAAGTCTCGTACAGTGCGATGGGCAGGGGAAGTGGCACGAATGGGCAATGAAAGAGGGGCATGGAAGCTTCTTGTAGGAAAACCAGAGGGAAATCGACCAGTTGGTAGACCAAGAATGATGTGGGAGAATAACATTAAGCGTGATACGAGGGAAGTAGATTATACAGGGAATGATTGGAAAACATTAACTCAGGATAGGGATGTGTGGATAGCTTATGTCCGCACGGCCATGAACCTACGGGTTCGATAATGCCAGTGAGTTAGTTACTTTTCTGTGAAATGTGTAGGGACTTCATGGGCATTCTGTATAGAATTCATTATAAATAAGAATGAAAGAAAATGATGTAACATTTGTAAGTTTGGCTATGAAATACCCTCTAGCATGTTTGAATATTTCTGTTCGACCTGGCGAGGGATGATAAAAAATACCGTGTTTCCGCTTATGATTGCTGAGGGTAGTTGAAACCACACAGCGGAAGATCTAAGAGAACACGACTTGAGATTGATGGAGGAAAGACAATCCCTGTGACTGATTGCTAGAGATTGTTGAAGCAGAAAATGAAAAAAAAGGATGAAAACTAAGATACAGTGTTCAATGAGGCTGCATAAACCGTCATCTTTTCCTTCTACACACCCGTCTCAAAGAAAACTGAAACAAACCTTCAAATGTTTGAATCATTCAAAATGGAAATCATAGCAATATTTTAACATTCTGCCTCTTGGATTAATTGTTATTTTGCCGTTCGCATTTGTTAAAAAGTCCGTCACGCAGGAATTGTTTATGACTTCCTGAGCAAACTAAATTTATAACCCGATTTTGCTGATTTAAAGCACATATTTTTTCTGGTTTAAATGTGCCGGATTACAGTGAAAACAAACCATGCATTACTGTAAGGGAACGGATTTTTATGTGCTAAAATTGAAAATATTTTACTGTTCATGTAGTAAAATATATAAAACTAGCTAATACCTGGCGTGCATTGCTACGCCTAAATAAATTAAATATTAAAGATTAATTAAATTGTATGGTAGGACGTATACGTTGAGACGAACTAACCATGGCGGATGTTAGTTTCGGATTTCAGGTAAAACTCCATTTTGCCGGATTTCGCTAATTTTTGGATAATACCTACCTCGGTTTATTTTAATTGGATATAGTACTGAGTTAAGTTGTGAAACATTGACAATTGTACCGCTAGAGCGATTTTTAAATTTTCACTTCAGGTGAACTCCTACATCTAATGGTTTTAGAAGGTCCAATTGTGAATCCAAACCATCCAGGGACCCACTCAAACACACACAAAACATTTAATCAAAATCGGTCCAGACGTTTCGCTCATTTTTGGATAATACCTATCTCGGTTTATTTTAATAGGATATACAGAGTCTTGTTGCGAAACAAAATTGTGACTGCTAGCGCGAGTTTTAAATTTACATTTCAGGTGGACTCCTACACCTAATGGTTTTAGAGGGTCCAATTGTGAATCTAAACCATCCAGGGACCCACTCAAACACACACAAAACATTTAATCAAAATCGGTCCAGACGTTTCGCTCATTTTTGGATAATACCTATCTCGGTTTATTTTAATAGGATATACAGAGTCTTGTTGCGAAACAAAATTGTGACTGCTAGCGCGAGTTTTAAATTTACATTTCAGGTGGACTCCTACACCTAATGGTTTTAGAGGGTCCAATTGTGAATCTAAACCATTGAGGGACCCAATCAGACACAAAAAAATTCATCAAAATCGATACAGTCGTTTAGGAGGAGTTCAGTGACTTACACACGTACAGAAGAATTATACACCGTGTCCACAAATATACTACTACGTTGCTTTGGATAATCGCATCTAAATGAAATTGCTGACAATCAAAAGAGAAACTCAAAAAGGTCTGTGCATGTTAACAATGTCAACAACGGAGAATAATAGACAACAATAAATAAAAAACTAAACTAAATTTAATCATGTTTTTTGTGATCGATATGGGTTCATTGTTGTATTTATTGGATATTTAGATGTCTGCAGCGTCACTCATGGGGACAACATTCAATTAAGTTATATGAGGTATAGCAAAAACGTTTTGAGTTTCTCTTTTGATTGTCACCAATTTCATTTAGATACGATTATCCAAAGCGACGTAGTAGTAGTTTAAAGTATGATACTAATATTTGTAGACACGGTGTATATAAAAGATATGTATGAAATGCAAAACTATTTTTTTTTAATATTCCATCCATCCATAGTAATTCTGCCCGAGGGCAGGTCTTTCACTGCAATCATAGCATTTTCATGCTATGCTTTGCAGCTTTACTACGGAATTGTAGGTGTGGTGGGGCACGCCGTAGCGTAGTGGTTAAGACACTGAGCTATAAGCCGGAGGGTCGAGGGTTCAAGTCCCGTTGGGGTCAGGATTTTTAAACTGACCCAAACCCTCTAGCGGCACTATGGCCCTGGGGTCGACTCAGCCTCTAACGGAAATGAGTACCAGACGCTTGTTCTGGGGGTAAAGCCGGACGTCACGCAGGGCTGACAACCCGGCTGACATAAAGTGCTGATTGTCTAGAAAAAGTGGGAGCCTTAACCTCCTACTACCCCAAGGGCCTCCGGGCCTGTTGTGGGATCACTTTACTTGTAGGTGTGGTAGCTTCCCGTTGCTTTCCACATCAGTGAAGGATGATGATAATGATAGTGATAAGGATGATGATGATGATGGCCATATGATTTCGGGGACAGTTTGGGCCTTAAAGTTTTCCTGACATTTGTCTTAAAGGTGAGGAAAAACCCCGATAAAAACCTCACCCAGAAAAACTGCCCCGACCGGGGATCGAACCCGCGCCCGCTGACTGACAAGTTAGAACGCTACCTCGAGACCACAGCGGTGGACTTTTTAATATTAAATATTTTTAAACATTTGCCATAAAAATCACTCACCAATTATGAGACAGTGGAGGATAAAAAAAAAAACTTGTTACAGTAAACAATGAAAACGTTCTCCTAAGTTTTCTATCATACGGCGATGTCGATTATTTCGAAGCAATGCACGAGAAGGATTATGAATTAATTTTGTTTTCGAACATACTTTCTAATTTCTGTTTAATAACTTCTACTTTAGGATATTCGAGTGCGTTTTTTCTCAATGTCATGCACCTAATAATAACAATTTATGTATTTTAACTAAATTATTTAAAACATATTTTTACATAAACATATATTTAAAAATGTGTCCACCACTGTGGTCTCGAGGTAGCGTGCTGCCTTGTTACGCAGCGGGCCCTGGTTCAATCCCCGGTCGGGACAGTTTTTGTGTGTAAGGTATCTATCGGGATTTTTCCTCACCTGTAAGACAAATGTCAGGAAAACTTTAAGGCCCAAACGGTCCCCGAACATCATATGGCCATCGCAATCACCATCATTCATATTCATCTCAGATTAAGCCTAGGATTAGGGGCTCTCCTGGCGCACCACTATCATCATCACCCCGCCTTCCAGGCGCCCCAACCTCAGAAGTGGGTTATAAGTACGCAATGCCAGGATAGAACACAGGAACAATGTTGAAAGACAACCTGGGGCATTCGCAATAAATGTATGTATGTATGTATATATATATATATATATCCATAGTAATTCTGCCTCGCAATAAATGTATGTATGTATATATATATCCATAGTAATTCTGCCCGAGGGCAGGTCTTTCACTGCAATCATAGCATTTTCATGTTATGCTTTGCAGCTTTACTAGGGAATTGTAGGTGTGGTAGCTTCCCGTTGCTTTCCACACCGGTGAAGGATGATGATGAGATGATAAGGATGATGATGATGGCCATATGATTTCGGGGAACGTTTGGGCCTTAAAAGTTTTCCTGACATGTATCTTACAGGTGAGGAAAAACCCAAGAAAACCTCACCTAAAAAAACTGCCCCGACCGGGGATCGAACCCGAGCGCCCGCTGCGTGACAAGGCAGCATGCTACCTCGAGACCACAGCGGTGGACGTTTTAATATTGAATATTTTTAAACATTTGCCATAAAAATCACTCACCAATTATGTTGAGACAGTGGAGGATAAAAAAGAAAAAAAAAACTTGTTACAGTAAACAATGAAAACGTTCTCGAAAGTTTTCCATCATACAGCGATGTCGATTATTTCGAAGCAATGCACGAGAAGGATTATGAATTAATTTTGTTTTCGAACATACTTTCTAATTTCTGTTTAATAACTTCTACTTTAGGATATTCGAGTGCGTTTTTTCTCAATATCATGCACCTAATAATAACAATGTATGTGTTTTTAAATAAACATATATTTAAAAACATGTCCATCACTGTGGCCTCGAGGTAGCGTGCTGCCTTGTCAAGCAGCGGGCCCGGGTTCAATCCCCGGTCGGGACAGTTTTTCTGGGTGAGATTTCTATCGGGATTTTTCCTCACCTGTAAGACAAATGTCAGGAAAACTTTAAGGCCCAAACTGTCCCCGAACATCATATGGCCATCGCAATCACCATCATTTATATTCATCTTGGATTAAGCTTAGGATTAGGGACTCTCCTGGCGCGCCACTATCATCACCCATCATATAATCGGGGCAACGTAACCCCGCCTTCCAGGCGCCCCAACCTCAGAAGTGGGTTATAAGTACGCCATGTCAGGAGAGAACACCAGGAACAATGTTGAAGACAACCTGGGGCATTCGCAATAAATAAATAAATAAATAAATAAATAATATATATATATATATATATATATATATATTTATACGTGAAATATATTTTCGTATACAGATTATAAAGTTCTGGTTCGGAATTTCTTTCTTTGTTCCAATATTCTCTAAAAAATCCCTAGTTATTAGATATTGCAAATCGTTATATAATTTTACATACTTTTAAATAATTTTTACTTATTAATTCTTCCATAGTTTTATTTAAACAAATTATACATATTAAATCAACGTATCTTATAGGGTATATTACCAATTTAAGGATTAATTAAATTGTGTGGTATTCAAATGGATTTACGAAAATGCAAATATGGCTGCTGCTAGAACGACTTTTTAATTTCGGGTTTTATGTCAACCCCTACTTCTTCGCTGATTTTTTTGGAGAATATATTCTTAATTTCATTTCAATACTATGTACCGAGTTTCGTTGCGCAAAATCGAAAATTGCGGCAGCTTGAGCGATTTTAAATTTTAATTTCAGGTGGACCCCTACTCCTATGGTCCAATTCTGCTGGTTTATGAACTCGACTTTCATTTTTTAATTGATTGCTGTACGCCGAGGTGGTTCCGAAAAAACAAAAGACCCACTAGAGCGTTAACAGATAGGCCTATAAGTAACTAACTCACCAGCGTTATTGGACCAAGAGGTTCACAGCCGCGCGGACATATAAAGGTACCTATAAAGTGAGAGGTTAAACTACGATGGAGAATAAGAAGAAGAATGTTTCTTATAGAGCTTATTTAGATTTTAGCAATAGGAATAGATGTTGGCAACGACTTATGTCCTATATTCGTCATATATCGTTCGTTCCATTTATCAAGTCCTATAAGTAAACATAAGACTGGAACTACAATGGAAGCTACGTATTTCAGAGCTTGGTAAAAACAAACATCGTTGACCGATGCATAAATCACCCCTTTCTATTTATATTCTGAAGTAGTTTTAATGTTCATAGTGTACCATATGTTCTCTTGGATATATCCATAGGTTTCACTTTGTACAACCGGTGGACTAGTGGTTATGCTCCTTGCCTCTGTTCCCGAGGGTCGCGGGTTCAAACCTGGCCGGGGTCGATGGATTTTTTAGGACGGAAAATACAAGGAGCAAGTCCTCCGGGAGGGACTTCAAGCCGTGGGTCCCGAGTCTGAAGATTTTCAGGCTCGTAAAAGATTCTTAAGCCTAAATGAAAAGGTCTCTGAGCAAAATTTACCGAATTTTCCCGTCCTAGTACTACCTTGGTTTCCTAGATGCCAGTATGAGGCGGAACGCTGACCACGGACCACTCAAAATGACATCTGTACGAAAACAAGTGTAATTAAATTAGTATGGTTCAAATCCTTCCCTGTAGGGGAAAACTTGGGCTTACAATACAATACATCTTTGCAGTATTTTTTCTGCCGAATATTGACCCAAACTAAACAACTAAATTGACAATTGCTAAAAGGTCCTTTCGCCAATACAGCTAATTGGTAAGAACACTGCTAGAAGGCCCTCTATCCTAGAATAAAGACATTTTAGCATCAAACTAAAAATAAAATGCTCGACTGTGACTTTTATGAAGGCTGGAAGAAGGTCTTATAAGCACAGAATGTGTGTGTATATATATTTGCAAATTCCCCAGGTTGTCATATCCACATTTCTGGTGTTATCTCCTGGTATGGCGTACTTGTAACCCACTTCTGGAAGGCGGAGTTAGCTGCCCCGATGATATGAGAGTTGATGATGATGTTAATGATGCGCCAAGAGAGGCCTTAAGGTAAACTTAAGCTAATTAGGCGAATATGATATTGATGATAATGATGGCCAGATGGTGTTCGGGGACCGTTTGGGCCTTAAAGCTTCCTGACATTTATCTTACAGGTGAGGAAAAACCCCGAAAAAACCTCAACCAGGAAAGCTGTCCCGGATATCGAACCCGGGCCCACTGCGTGACAAGGCAGCACTCTACCGCGATACAACATCGGTGGACGGTACTTATAAAGATGTTGAATCTGTAGTTAAGTCATTTTTGAGAAATATTAAAAAAAAAGCCTTTTAGCAATGACTATTCAATAAAAGTCAATGACTATTGAACAGGGCTGCGGGGACACCAAGCTCTGAAGCGCGCGCTCGCGCCTAGTCGTTTCAATTATTTATTTAATATTAAAAAAAAATAGGGATAAACAAATAAGTTCAATGTCAAATCATAGGATACTGAGCAATGAAGATAAAAAATTGGAATAGCTGTGTTTGTCATAGGAGGCACTGGAAAGAAATTGTTGAGAAGGCCAAAGCGTTCAACTAAATATAGCTGTAGTGCCTAATAAGAAAAATCATACTGAATCACATGATCTCGGGCGATCCGAAGTTACAGATGACGCGAATATCAGGAGTACACGGTAGTACTAATGTCGAGAATGGCGGGTAATGTGCTATCGTTCGTTCAGCAATCACGTGCAATAACTGCGGAGGTCCATATATTTTAATGGCTCTGTATACCATTTAGGGATAGAATGTGGAGTAATAAGACACATTATTACTTACAGTAAGAATATTTTGACTTAATGTGCACAGCTGGCGCTGTTTGTCTTCCAGGTACTTCAGTCGTTCACAATACTCTTTATAACTTGATGACGTAGACTCCATTGAATTCGGATGCGAGTTAGGCATCCCTAACACCCTGAAAAAAAAAGTAATCAAATTAAGACCTTATTCTCAAAACAATGGACTTCAAAGATATAAACAAAATTATATTTCAATAATTTAATAATAATAATAATAATAATAATAATAATAATAATAATAATAATAATAATAATAATAATAATAATAATAATAATAATAATAACAACAACACACACTACTGGTTGGTACTGCTACTACTACTACCACTACTAACTGACTAACCAACTAACTGGCTCTATCGAACCCGTAGGTTAAATTTCGGGTTTCAGGTAAACCAGCACTTATAATGGTTGGATTTCACTGGTTTTTTGGAAAATACCTTCCCCGTTTTACTTCAATGGCATATACTGAATTTCGCTGTAAAAAACGAAAATTTCGATCGCTAGAGCGATTTCCTTTTAATTTTCGTATCCGATGAAATCCAATACCTAATGGTCCAATTTTACTGGATAAAGAGATCATCTTTACTTTTTTTTTAAATTAATTGATTGATATATCCTGAGTTTGTTTCTGGAAAAAAACAAAAATTACGGCCGCTGGAGCTTTAAACAGACACAGACACACACACACATGGACATTTTGGTGTGTACTAGATAGGATCGATGAATATGTGTAAAAAAGTTTCAAAAATATTTTCATGAAAACAACCTCAATAGTTAAATCCCCTCGGAATTTGCTAAAAGTAAAAGAGTAGCTGGAAATGGAAGTAATTTCCCAAAAAAAAAAAAAACTTACAAGTTAAAAAAATGAATACAGCTTTCAGTTTTATAATTTTATATTACAATTTTGTGGATTCTGTGCCAGGAGTGTATCTTCATAAGTTAAACAAAAAAAATCCAAAACGCATAAATTACACTGAGCAACAAAAAGTAAACTTTTTTTTTTCTCAGAAAGAAAAATGTGATTCTGATAGTACTTTTTTCTCCTGAATTGAAATATAATATCGGGTTTTCTCCATCACGCAAGGTTTCCGAAAGACAGCATTTATAATTTCAAACACTTTAATATTTTCTACATTCGTAACTACACAATATTCCAACATTCGGACTCACATAGAAAGTAAGAAATGACGATTTTCTGCTATATTACTCCTGTGGAGCATCCCTCTTGATGGTCCAACAATAATCGGCCAGCATATTAGGATTCCATTTGCCTTGATATCTCTTTTCCATACTACGTAGCTCAAATCTCCTGAGTTAGCTCATTTGGTTTTATTTTACAATGGACAAATGGACGAAAAAACGTTTATTAAAAACATAATTATTTAAATCCATTAATTGAAATTGAAATAAAAAAAACTGTGGGTGATGGAGAAATTCCGAACACATATTTGAAAACACGATAAATAAATAATAGTTTTAAAAACTAAAACAACACTCTTTATTAGAAAACCGAACTAAAACATGAAAAATAATTTTAATTTCCAACACGCTTGGGATAAAATTAAAGTAAGTAAAGTGATCCCACAACAGGCCCGGAGGCCGTTGGGGTAGTAGGAGGTTAAGGCTCCCACTTTTTCTAGACAATCGGCACTTTATGTCAGCCGGGTTGTCAGCCCTGCGTGACGGCCGCCTTTACCCCAGAACAAGCGTCTGGTACTCATTTCCGTTAGAGGCTGAGTCGACCCCAGGGCCATAGTGCCGCCAGAGGGTTTGGGTCAGTTTAAAAATCCTGACCCCAACGGGACTTGAACCTTCGACCCTCCGGCTTGCAGCTCAGTGCCTTAACCACTACGCTACGGCGTGCCCCTTGAAAAAATTAAAGTGTTCAACAAAAAATTGTCTGCAACACATATAGAATAAAACTTGAGTTATCAACAAAAATGAAAATAATTTTACCATCAAAAGCATGGGGTGCTCTATATCAATTAATATATTTGATAATAAACAGATATTGGTAAAAGTAAAGTCTCTAAGAAGAAAATGTAAAAATCATAAAAAGTACCCCACGCTTTTGATGGTAAAATTATTTTCTTTTTGTTGATAACTCTAGTTTTATTCTATATGTGTTGGAGATGATTTTTTGTTGACCACTTTAATTTTATCCCAAGCGTGTTGGAAATTAAAAGTATTTTTCATTTTTTAGTTCGGTTTTCTAATAAAGCGTGTTGTTTTAGTTTTTTAAAACTATTATTTATTTTTTAGTTTTAATATTTTACAGAATAAGATAAAAATGTAAATATCTTTAAATTCGATACTATTGTAGTATGAGCTAAAGTAATACTGTTCTAAAAAAACCCTCCCAGCCGGATTTGAACCAGCGACCTATGAATTACGGAAATTATATACCACTAGAGTTCACCGCTCTACCAACTGAGCTCTTACAACGATTGACTAAAAAGTGAGTGAAAATCGTGTTCAAAGATTCCGTTACATAGATACAAAGACACTTTTTTTTCTGACGATTCTGGCCAGGATTTTAGAAACAAATATGAAAATATTGTATTGTCACAGGTCCTTTACAAATATATAAAGTTTCAAGTCGATCCAATGATTTTAAGTTGGTGAAAATTGCGTTGAAAGATTCCGTTACATAGATAGATAGATAGATAGATAGATAGAGGTCAAGCTAATATAAAGCGTGTAAAAACTGCATTAAGTACAACTATTGGTACTCATGAGACAAAAATCATGTTGACCAGTGTTATTGTTGTAGTATGTGAATAATTATCCAAGAAAAACACATGAGTTATGTTGACTTTTTTACAAAAAATTGCGAGAAATTTCCTAAAATTGAATGAGAAGTTTAAATAAGCCTACAGGAAACTCAACATTTACAATGGAACACTTATATTAATCACTGTTCAAACGGAAAAGTGAACTTATTCTTATGGGGTGTCAGATTATCCAAGAAACTTTAATGGTATTATTATGATGCGAGGTTGGGAATTTGTTTTTTCAGAAGGAGGGAATATTTAAAAACCGAACAATAGCGACGTATTTAATTTCCGAGATTCTGTAAAACACTTCACAAACGTGCTTTGTACATTATTTTTTGTGCGATGGTGTTTTCGAAATAATAAATAATAGTAAAATAATATCTTTGTTGGAAATACTTGTGTTCATTAAAAATAACTGACTAAAGTTAACAGTGTGGGCAATGTTTATTAGTTGAAACTACAGCAGGCCGTGACACCAATCAGTGATACAATTGCGGCAAGTACGTATTTATTGTTTTACATTGTTTAAAATAAAGTTCAGTTCATTTAAAGTGCAGTGATTTGTTTCATATAATGTAGGCCTATATTAACATTACCTCTTGGATATATTTTTGTACATTCATTCTAAGTACAATGAGATCAGTTTAGTAGTGGAAGGCAGACGCGGGGTTTGTGCTGTGTGATAACGAAGGCTTACACGTGCAGGCATGGGACCTGAAATGTGCGCTGACTCAGCAGTTTACGATTTCACGGCCACAGTCAGATAGTGTACCTCGAGTAGATAAGGTGCTTGATCGCTTTTCCTTGTGAACTGAATGGCGTGTGTATAATGTGAACTGAATGACATGTGTATAAGTTATTTCAATTTTAAAATTTGTATCTTATAAAACATAAGTGTAAAGTGAATCACGTGTGTATGAGTGTAAACTGTATAATGGCTAATATTTTTTCTACTGAACAACATGTATTTATTTATGAACAATATTTATTAACTCAGTCTGCCAGCCAAGTACGAAGACGTTTTGAAACACGATTCCCGGGTGTAAAAATTCCATCACGTTCAACAGTCCATAATATGTACAACAAATTTTATAAAGAGGTGTCAAAAATGTATGGACAACGATGGTGAACAGTTCCAGCACCTGCTTCAATAAAGTTGGTAAGTACGACAATTTGTAAAATAGTTATGAAAATGTGTGTGGTTGTATCACCGCGATCCTATGCTGGCCGTTCCCCGCCGCGAGTGCGTCAGCAGTGTATAGTGAAATCCCCGCGTCTGCCTTCCACTACTAAACTGATCTCACTGTAGTATACATAAAGGGCATGTTTTTATTTCCCACACGTGGTTTGTAATATGTAATATCACTAACTAACTAACTAGCTAACTCCTTGTCACTATCGAACCCGTAGGTTCTTGGCCGCGCGGACATAAGCTCTCCATACACCCCTATCCTGAGTTAATGTTTTCCAATCATTCCCTGTATAATCTACTTCCCCTCAAATCATAGTTAATTTTATTCTCCCATCCCATTCTTGGTCTACCAACTGGCCGTTTTCCTCTGGTTTTCCTACAAAAAGCTTCCATGCACGTCTTCTTCATTCACCATTCGTGCCATATGTCCTACCCACCGCAGTCTACGAGACTTAACTGTTCTTATTATATCTGGATTCCTATAGAGACCATGCTGTATCACAAAACGCACTATCGCGCAAAAAACTAATGTGGTGTATACTAACTTGCCCGTTTTCTCACCTAATGAAATGAAACAAGTATTTGCATAGGTCCCTCCGATGATAAATGAAAGAGGGGATTGGAAACTTTTTGCAGAAAGGTAGAGGGAAACCGCCCAGTAGTTAGACCAAGAATGAGTTTGAATATTAATATTAATCATGGTTTTGAGGGAGGTAAATTATTAGGGGATGATTGGAATAAGATTATCTCAGAATAGGGATGTATGGAGAGCGATTTAGAACTAACCGAGAACTACAAGTTTTATACGAAGACATATACACAATGTTCTGCTCAAGAGCAGGTCTTTCACTACAAACTCAGCATTCACCACTCTTTTTTTTTAACTCAGCCTTCCTTTTTGTATCCGCATACAAACCATTATTTTAATATTGTCTATCATCTGCTGTCTTTTTCTGCCTCTAACTTTCTTTCCGTTGACCATTTCTTCTAGGACATCCGTCAGCAGACAGTTTCTCCTTAACCAGTGGCCAATCCAATTTATTTTCCTCTTCTTTTTGAGTTCCAGTATTGTTCTTCCTTCACGCACTCTGGCTAGCACATATTTATTTTTTATTTTGTCTGTCCATTTTATATGCTCCAACCTTCTTCATATCCACTTCACAAAAGCTTCCAGTCGTGTTTCCTCATTACGTCGTAATGCCCAAGTCTCTGCCCCATACAATGCTACACTCCACACAAAGCACTTTACTAGCCTCTTCCGTAATTCTTTTGCCAAAGACACGCAGAAATTGCTTTTCTTTTTTTGTTAAAAGCTTCTTTTGCCATTGCTATCCTCTGCTTTACTTACATAGATATAACAAGACATATTAAAGCCAGAAGAGGGGATGGTTGGTACACGTATATAGAATGGACATAAACCGAACCCCTAAGGTAGTATGGATGCAAAACTTGACTGTAAAAGAAGACGATGTAGACCAGGGTTAGATGGATGTATGACGTGGAGAGTGATTTGTGAAGAAATGGAAAGAGTAATTAGAGGCAGAAAGTAAATGACACAATAGAATGGAGAGCTGTTGTTCGGGAGATTAAGGCTAAACTCTAAGAGCTGTAGTACTGAAAATGATGATTTAAGGAAGGTGAAATGTACAGAGGTTGATTGGAAAACATTAGCTCAAAATTGGCATGCACGAAGAGCTTATGAAATGGCTTGAATTATATATATATATATATATATATATATATATATATATGGTATGATAAGAAAAATAAATGCTTGGACGGGATTTGAACCCGGACCTCTGGGTTGATACTCCAGTGCGCTACCAATTACGCTACCAAGCAAATCTAGTACAAATATTTATTTTTCTTTAGATACTCTATTACGAGAGGTAGCGGGAATCGGTCTCCACTGCCCTCCTATAACAAGTAAGCAAATTAAAGAGAATTTTTACTTTATAGCAGTATAGCAATATATATATATATATATATATATATATATATACATTTAATTATATTAATTTTTCTTTACTTTATACCGGTATATATATTATTATTATTATTATTATTATTATTATTAAAATTCTCTTTAATTTGCTTACTTGTATAGGAGATCGAGTTCCCGCTGCCTTTCGTAATAGAGAATATATATAAAGAAAAAATAAATGTTTGTACTAGATTTGCTTGGTAGCGTAATTGGTAGCGCACTGGAGTATCAATCCAGAGGTTCGGGTTTAAATCCCGTCCAAGCATTTATTTTTCATGTCATGTTAAGCTTGTATTGCTGAATGTAAAAGATTTAATTATAACTTACGGTGTGTGTATATATATATATATATATATATATATATATATGTGTGTATATATATATATAGTTTGGATTTTATAGAATCGATAGAATATTTTTATCCAGAAATTTTACAGCTTCTGTAGACATGTTGCTTTCGTTTAAATGCGTTAAATCTATACGCCACTGATCCTGAAAAAAAAGAAGCTATAAAATATGGTCAATAGAAAGTGATATGATTGTATTACGTGTATTTTGATTTGGTAATACAAGAAGCGCATTCTGTCGGATTATGAATGAATTCATGGCGGTTAGGAACGGTTCTCTATGGTTAGGAACAGATGCAAGGGATCTTCCAGTTGAATATCGGAGGCAGGAGGGGGGGAATGTATAATGTACGGATGTTAAACATACTATATCGGAGATTGGTCGTTTCCTTCGTATAGGCGGAATCTGATGGTCGTCAGAAGAAAGGGACACTAGATAACCTCATATTTTGCTGACCCTCGCATTTCTTGATTCTAAAATCCCTGCTATCAAGAGGGGAGTATATGATCCTTGTCTCAATTCACTATAACTTGCACTTGATCCTGCTGGAGCACCTTCTCTGCCATTTCAATCAGATTCAAATACTATTTTCAGTAGAATTTATTCTTGTTTATCAAACTTATTTATTTCATATTATTCATCATTTCAGTAAGGAAACTCAAACTCTCAAGAAACTAACTACCTCACTGGCATTATCGAACCCTTAGGTTCATCGCCGTGCGGGCATATGCTCTCCATACATCCCTATCCTTAGCTAACGTTTTCCAATCATCCGCTGTATAAATTACCTCCATCAGATGATGGTTAATATTATTCTCCCACCGCATTTTTGGTTTACCTACTGGGCGCTTTCCTCAGGTTTCCAGCAAGGAATTTCCTTGTCCCTTTTTCTTTCCCCATATGTCCTGCCCATCGCAGCCTATGAGATTTAACTTTGCTTATTACTTCTGGTTTCCCATACAGATCATGCAGCTCACTGTTATGTAGTCTTCTCCATTTGCTTGTCTGTCTTTAGCCCAAACATTTTCCTTAGAACTTTATTCCCAAATATTAGTCATATTTTATCTATCTTAAAGTAAGAGTCCGTGTTTATAAAACTGGGATAATAACGGTTTACATATTTTTAGTTTAACTTTTGTTTTGAGAGAAGTTGGGACACAAGAGTCTCTTTAATACATAATATCAAGCATTTCCAGTACTGAGCTTATGGGACACAGGGAATGAAAAGTGTTGAAGTAAGAGCCCATTATTCGCATCCATGCAACTGGAATAATAAATAAATAAACATATATATCATGATTAATGTTAATCGCCCCATGTCTACATGCGTTAATCACAGTGGAGAGGTGACATGTGGTCAGCATATGGCCAAATTACTCATGTTGCTGGGTGGGCACCGGTCACATACTGGCTGAAATTCCATGAGAAAATTTCTTCTCCCATGTAGACCTGAAGCAGCGCAAGTCCTGTAGCTCTGTGCCAAGGTATCTTGCCTTAACCACTCGGCTACGGCGCGGGACTCACGTACTATTTAGTTACTTATATTTTTAGTTTACAACAATGGAGAAAACTAAAACCTAGTATTAAATGTACTTATTTAGGAACAAAATTAGACCATTCGAGCGATAACACAGTAGAAATTAAAAATATAATTGCACAAACAAAACAAGCAATAAATGCTTTAAGCTCTGTTTGGTGGAGCAAAAATGTTACAATAAATAGAACATTAAAAATATATCAAACCATAGTTCGGAGTATTTTAACATATGAAGCTGAAGTTTGGCAAATTCCTACCAGGGAAATAAAAAAGAATTTAAGTACAGAAATGGATGTTTTAAGATCAGCTGAAAAATCTAGAATGGATAAACTATGAAATAAAGAAATAAGGAAAATTATGGGTATACAAGAGGAGCCGGACATCATAGATATTATAGAAAATAAAAGATTACAGTGGTATGGTCATGTCAAAAGAACGCCAGAGCAAAGATTGCCTAAAGTTTTTATGGAATGAATCCCAATGGAAAGAAGGAAGAGAGGAAGGCCGAAGAAAATTTGGATAGAAGGGGTACAGGCGGCTATGATTATCAGAAGATTGGAGGAAGATCAATGGATGGACAGAGAGGAATGGCGTTTGGTTTCCGGAAGACGGCGGCAGCTGTCATGATACCGGATGATGATGATGGTATTTTTAGTTTAAGATATTTTTAGAGATGATGGAACGATCACTCCTTGTAAAACATAATCGAATTGTTTACCAGGTAGAGCGCTTCATTTCTTGACACTGGGAATATCGATGGGTAGTGGTGAATAGATTCGGTTTGGAAATTCCTTGGAGAAGTAAAAGAAGAACACCGCTCTGGACAATAGAATTCCTTCTGTGTGTGAGTTAGCCGTAGTGTCGGGGTCAGGACCTGGCAACAAAAAGTGTTTTACGACGTAGAACCTCCGAGTAAACTTGTAGCTGTAACATGTCCCGGCTGTAAATTCATCAGAATCACTCAACCTGACCAACACCAACCCTGTTTTCAACAAAAGAAACACGCATTTTAATACTTTCAACCTGAAGTATTTTAAAATGGATTTACACCTCATTCCATTCTAACAATCTTCAATTCTTCCAACTTATTAAATTTGTTCTACCTTCTCCCCTCTAGATAGATAGATAGATCGTCGGTTGATTAATGTCTTTGACATCGTCCGATTCCTAATAGACAATGTTGTCGGTCCATCCAATCTCCTGGTTGTAGATGTTTCTTTCTCCTTTATATTCCCTGACTCCAGGAGATTTTAGGTCTTCCTCTGCCTCGTCTTCCTTCAGGTTTCCATTCCAAAACACATTTTGGTAACCGATCCTCTTCCATTCGCTTGACATGTCCGTGCCATCTTAATTGCTGAGTTTTAATATAATCTAAAATAGTGTCTTCGATCTTCATTTTCTCCCTTATAACTGAGTTTCTAATTTCTTGCTGTCCTTAGTATAAACTCCAAAGTATACTTACTTGTTTTTGTTATTAATGGTCAAAGTTCTGCTCCATAAGTAATGATGCTTTGAACAATTGTATGATATATATTAATTTTATTTTTATTACTAATTTTTTTATCCCACAATATTCTATTGGGGCAAGCAATTGCAGATTTTCCTTTATTGTTTATATTTCTTATTTTATCTTCATAACTTCCATTTGTATATATTTTAAATTATTTTTAATTTTAATTTTCAGTTTTTTTTTTGCTTAACTTATTCATACCAACATTAATAAAAGTCACAAAATTAAAATTATAATATAAAACTAGCTATTAGCCGGCGTGCTTTGCTACGCACAAAATATAAATATTAAATATTTAAAGGTTAATTAAATTGCATGGTATGTGCTATAGTGAGTTTTTAATTTCGGAGTTCAGGTAAACCTCCACTTCTTATTGTCGGATTTCGCTCATTTTTGGATAATACCTACCTCGGTTTATTTTAATAGGATATACTGAGTTTCGTTGTTAAATATCGAACATTGTGACCGATAGAGAGAGAGTAGAGAAAGAGACAAATATACTAATGCTGCACTGTTTTATATCTGCTTAAGCTGGTCGAATGATTTCGGCAACGTAGATTTTCCTTATACATTTATAAAGAAGTTTGTTAAACCCAATAAAAACAAAACAAATTGATGGTCGACAAGTAAGCACAAATGCTATTGCTATGGAACCTCTCTCGAATGCATTCAAGGAAGAAGTGAAGATACCGTTGTTGTGGCAATACTGTGTAGAGGTTTTGTTTTATTAGCTGTGAAGGTTACACACATACTCGATGGAATTGGTCGGTCACGGAGTGAAATAGAAGATCAGTAGTTCATGTATTTTCTGGAGTTATCAGGCTGTAAGAGTGCATAAAAGAGAGAGGTTAAATAATAATAATAATAATAATAATAATAATAATAATAATAATAATAATAATAGTAATAATAATACTCACTGGCACTATCGAACCCGTAGGTTCATGGCCAAGCGGACATAAGCTCTCCATACATCCCTATCCTGAGCTAATGTTTTCCAATCATTCCCTGTATAATCTACTTCCCTCAAATCATAGTTAATGTTATTCTCCCACCTCATTCTCGGTCTACCAACTGGGCGTTTTCCCTCTGGCTTTCCTACAAGAAGCTTCTATGCACGTCTTTCATTCCCCATACGTGCAACATGTCCTGCCCAACGCAGTCTATGAGACTTAACTGTTCTTATTATATCTGGCTTCCTATAAAGACCATGTTATGTAGTCTTCTCCATTCACCTGTCTGTTCATCTCTCTTTGGTCCAAAAATTTTCCTAAGTACTTTATTCTCAAATACTTGTAATCTCCTTTCCTCCCTTAAAGTAAGAGTCCATGTTTCGCACCCATATAGTATAACTGGTAGAATAATAGTTATAATAATATAATAATAGTAATAATAATAATAATAATAATAATAATAATAATAATAATAATAATAATAATAATAATAATAATAATATTTTATTTATGAATATTCCACAATACAGTGTCGCCAGAGGTTCCTGTCTAAAGCACCTTCTTCCCTCAAATCTCTAGCTTCCGTACTTCTCTTCACTCCATCCGTCCATCGTTCTCTAGACCTGCCTCTTCCACTTCTTCCATTAGCTTCCCAATTAAGGATATTCTTTGGTATTATCTCTTCTTCCATTCTTATGAGGTGTCCATACAATTTCAAACGTTTTTCTTCTATTTTTCCTAATGTTTTTTTTTAAACTTGCATAATTTCCCTTATTGTGCTGTTTCTGACCTTATTCCTCTTAAAATTCTTGTCAATCGCCTCCAAAAATCAATTTCTACTGCTAACAGCTTGTTGGCTTGTTTTCCACTTACTGTCCAGGTATCGGACCCATATAATAAAATGCTTTGTAACAGAACTTGATAGTTTTCTATAGTTAATAATATAGTTAATACTACTACTACTACTACTACTACTACTACTACTACTACTACTAATAATAATAATAATAATAATAATAATAATAATAATAATAATAATAATAATTATTATTATTATTATTATATTTTATTTATTCTGGCAGAGTTAAGACCACAAGACCTTCTCTTCCACTCAACCAGCACAAATTACAAGTATATATTTGACAATATAGATTATCTATATATACACTACACTAATTATAAAGAATTAAAGATATATTAAATGTTGCAATGGAAATTTTGGCTACAAACAACATTTTATACGATGATGATAATAACAATAATAATACTTAAGATGATAATAATGACAATAATAATAATAATAATAATAATAATAATAATAATAATATTAATAATAATAATAATAATAATTTTATTTTATATACTGATTTTTAATGTTTACACATCTTTCTGTGCCTAAAATTTTACTTTTCTTCTCCACTCGTCTCTATCAATACACTCCATATCCTCCAGTCCTCTTGTTCTCATTCCAGTTCTTATTTCTTGCATCCACGAGTTTCGAGATCTTCCTTTCCTTCTTCTTCCAGGTGGATACCATTAATAGTGATAATTATAGTATAAATATGAAATACGAGAAACACCAATTAATATATGTACCTTACAAGAATAAAAAAACTCCATGGTGCGAAAGGTCTAGAAGGCCCTTACACTACCATTCGGCTACTGGCCTCACATCCACGTATATTAATCATAGAGGTAGACGATCATCCAGCCAGAGAAGGAGTGACATGTGGTTAGCATATCGTGTCCCCCACCGTAATAGATGGTTTTCTTAACCTGGAGCCGCTACTTATTGTAGCTACCCAAATGCTTCACGATGCTGTGTGGGCACCTGTCCCAGAAATTCCACGAGAAAATTTCTTCCTCCATTGAGACCCGAACCAGCGCAAGTCCTATATCTCTGTGCCAAGGCATCTAGCCTTAACCACTCGGCTACGACGCCGGACAAGAATAAGGGAAAAATATATTAATATTAAGACCTCAGAATGCACTACTACCTGCCATCACACTAAAGCATACGAACAACTGATGGAAGCGAGAAGACAGAACGAGATGACACTTCCTGAGAAAAAAAGAATGTATACGTTACGCCTGCCATGATAGATAGGAGCTGGTCTGGGCCAAACAAGGAACGAAGCCCCGATATAAACCGCTATGCAGTCCCTGGCTTCCATCACCAAGTGTGTGTGAATGGTCACTTACCATTCAAATCGAAGGCATTTGCAGATTTTGTAAACTGCGGTCTAAAGTGTACAAGAATATCATCTGGAATTGTGCTCCAAATTGACAATTGTCTTTAGCGCAATACGCCAATTGATTTAATGTTGCAACGATTAACGATTATGCGCAATTATATTATTATTATTATTAGTATTATATTATTATTATTATTATTATTATTATTAATATTTACTGACTAGCTAATCTGAACTAACTCACTGGTCACTATCGAACTCGTAGGGTTCATGGCCGCGGCGGATCATTAGCTGCATCCATATGCATTGCACTCTATCTGGCTGAGCTAATGCTTTTCCTGAATCATTCCTTGTATAATCTAGGGCTTCCCTCAAATCATACTTAATGTTATTCTCCCACCTTATTCTTGGTCTACCAACTGGGGGTTTTCCCTCTGGTTTCCTACAAGAAGCGTCCATACATGTATTTCATTCCCGATTCGTGCCAATACCCTGCTCATCGCAGTCTATGAGACTTAACTGTTCTTATTATATCTGGCTTCCTATAAATACCATGTAGTTCACTGTTATGTAGTTTTTTCCATTCACCTGTCTGTTAATCTCTCTTTGGTCCAAAAATTTTCCTAAGAACTTAAATTCTCAAATACTCGTAATCTCTTTTCCTCCCTTAAAGTAAGAGTTCATGTTTCGCATCCGTATAATACCGCATAACTGGTAGAATAATAGTTTTATATATTTTCAGTTAAACGTTTTTTGAAAAAGGAGTTGCGACGTCAAGTGTCTCTGTAATGCATAAATATTAATAGTTTATATCCACCCCTCTTCAGAGTCCAACCTTTATCTGAATCACAGTGAAGAATATAAGTTAGACTGGTGTTACTGCTTCCTTCCTTTTATGTTGGACAGCGTGAGGAAGTTTTGTTTGATTCATTGCGCTTGTTGTTTTGGAAACTTGGACGTTTACAACCTGTGAACAGGATTATTTTATGTTAACTTTTACGATCTGCGAGAATTATAAGACATATAAGCTACCAGTCAAGATCAAGTGGCTGCAAACAAACGTTCTAACTTATATTGTAATTAAGTACCTTAATCACATTATTAAAACTGTCAGTAAGTAAAGTAACTTCACAATTCCCTATCTCTGTCTCATTTTTAGAAAATTCCAAAGGTAATTAATCTATTGCAGGGTTTCCAAATATTGAGCCGCGCGCGCGGGTCGGAAATGTGTTTTCTAATCAGGAGGAGAGCTGCAATTGAAAATAAAAGATATTCTTCTACAACAATTTAATCAACAAGTACACTTTAACACTTTTAAAATTCATATTAAAGCACAGTTGAGGTTATGTAATAAGATGTTAAATATAAAATTGGTACCTGGTAAGTCAGTCATCCTCAACTAAATTATTAAATAGTTCCAATATGGAGGCCTTTCATAATCAATGTTTCATCTTATGTATTTCAACTATTAAATAATACTAAATTATTAAATAGTTCCAATATGGATGATTTCAAAATCAATGTTTCATCTCCTGCATTGTAACCAGTTAAATACAAAGATGAAACATTGATTTTGAAAGGCCTCCATATTGGAACTGTTTAATAATTTAGTTAAGGACGACTGACTTACCAGGTACCAATTTCATATTTAACATCTTAAGTAAACTTTAGTTAACTCTTGTAAGCCCTTGTTTCCCTCAACGAGATTTAGGCCCATTCCCCCTGCAGGGAAGAAATGAACCATAATAATTTAATTACACTTGTTTTCGTATAGATGTCATTGGAGTGGCCCGTGATCAGCATTTCGCCTCATACTGACATCTAGGAAACCAAGGTAGTTCTAGTACGGGAAAATTCGGTAAATTTTGCTTTAGAGGCCTTTTTATTAAGGCTTAAGGTTCTTTTACGAGCCTGAAAATCTTCAGACTCGGGACCAACGGTTTAAAGTCCCTCTCGGAGGACTTGCTCCTTGAATTTTTCCATCCTAAAAAGATCCATCGACTCCGGCCGGTTTTGAACCCGCGACCCTCGGAAACAGAGGCAAGGAGCAAACACCACTAGTCCACCGCGGCCGATACTTGTGAAATAAAAATATATAATTATTTTTTGCTCGATAGTGCGTTTTATCATACTCACAGCAATGGCGACCATCATTGAAAGTTCAAACTTCGTACATTTCGGGGTTGCCAACGTACATAAATATATATTACAAACCTCGTGCGGTAAATAAAACCACTGCCCTTTATGTATACTACGTACAATGTATATACAAAAATATATCCAAAAGGTAGTGTTAATATATATCATACGAAACAAATCACTGCATTTTAAATGAACTGAACTTTATTTGAAACAATATAAAACAATAAATTCGTACTTGCAGCCATTTTATGACTGATTGGTGTCACGGCTTGCTGTAGTGTCATCTAATAAACATTGCCCACACATTGTTAATGTTAGTCAATTGTTTATAACGAACGCAAATATTTCCAACAAAGATATTATTTTACTATTATTTATTATTTTGAAAATATCATAGCGCAAAAAATAATGTACAACGCACGTATGTGAAGTGTTTTACAGAATCTCGGAAGTTAAAAACCTCGCTATAGCTCGGTTTTTAAATATTTCCTCGCTTCTGTATAAACCACTTTCCAACCTCGCATCGGGACAGGCACCGATTCAATATGACTGTTTGAAAACACAATCGCACTGAAGAGGGAAAGAGGAGGATGAAGTAATTTTCGTACTTGGTCACACGACACAGTGTCATAAATAAACTTTCTCTCACTACTAGGGGTTTTTCGGTGGATGAATATGTTTATCACGGAGCAGAAGCGATAAATTTAGAATTAATTTCGAATGTTTCCACGGCGTGACAAGCCTAGAAAGCTCTTGGCCTACTAGCCGGCTACTGGCCTCACATCCACATATGTTAACCATAGAGGTAGACGATCATCCAGTCAGTGTAGGGGTGACATGTGGTCAGCATATCGGGTCCGACAACAGTTGTAGGTGGTTTTCTCAACCTGAAGCAGCTACGTATAGTTATGCAAAATCCTCGCGATGCTGGATGGGCACATGTCCCATACTGGCTGAAATTCTATGAGAACATTTATTCCCCATGGAGACCCGAACCTGTTCAAGTCCTGTAGATCTACGCTAAGGCATCTTGCTTTAACCACTCGGCTACGGCGCGGAACTAACTTCAAACGTACAGTGACTAATATAATGCTTAACGGTTTCATAGCTGTAGAATAAAAAAAATAATAATAAAGTTGCACTATAAAATGAATGACAGCTCTTATTAAAAATAATTTTATTGTAAATGGTATATTTACGATACGAGGTTGGGAAGTGGTTTTTACAGAATCGAGGAAAATGTTTAATTTCCGAGATTCCGTAAAACACTTCACGAACGTGCGTTGTACATTATTTTTTACGCGATGGTGTTTTCAAAATAAGAAATAATAGTAACAAAATATCTTTGTTAAAAATATTTGCGTTCATTATGAACAATTGACTATCGTTAACAGTGTGGGCAATGTTTATTAGTTGAAACAACAGGAGGCCGTGAGATCAGTTAGTGATAAAATAACAGGAGGCCGTGCGACCAATTAGTAATAAAATGGCGGCAAGTACGTATTTATTGTTTTATATTGTTTCAAATAAAGTTCAGTTCATTTAAAATGCAGTGATTTGTTTCGTATAATGTATATTAACACTACCTTTTGGATATATTTTGTATATATACATTGCATATAGTATACATAGAGGGCAGTGGTTTTAGTTCCCACACGCGTGTTTGTAATAGAGTAATTTCATATGTGACTGACTGACATTTACAATACACTTTTGCAGCAAAATGGTTGCATAAATATTACAATTGATTGAAATTAGGGGTGTTATCTACGTGATATGATAGAGGAATAGTGTGTGGTTAAGACTGTACTTAAATATACAACTTTTGAAGAAAAACAGTGCTATTTATTATCTATCAAAGTATGTGTGACTGACTGACATAAATGTCAACTCATCATGCAGCTTAACATGTTCATCTGCATCATGCTCTGAAGTGTGATTCCTAATTCAATTTTCCAAAATACCGTTTGGAGGACACATTTCAAGTTACATTCTCAATAAAAACGAAACAAAAATCGCAATTAAGACCAGAGTTATAACCTAATATATGATGTGTGACTGACTGACTACATTCTGTGACTGACTGACATATCTGAATTTTATTTTGACTTTAATATTCTGGAGCTGCAAATATTATACAAATATTAAAAATAATATGAAATTATAATAGATAAGTCCACCGCTGTGGTCTCGAGGTAGCGTGCTGCCTTGTCACGCAGCGGGCCCGGGTTCGATCCCCGGTCGGGACAGTTTTTCTGGGTGAGGTTTTTATCGGTTTTTTCCTCACCTGTAAGATAAATGCCAAGAAAACTTTAAGGCCCAAACGGTCCCCGAAACCATATGGCCATCATCATCCTTATCATCATCATCATCATCATCATCATCATCATCATCATCATCCTTCACCGGTGTGGAAAGCAACGGGAAGCTACCACATCTACAGTTCCCTAGTAAAGCTGCAAGCATAGCGTGAAAATGCTATGATTGCAGTGAAAGACCTGCCCTCGGACAGAATTACTATGGATGGATAATATATAAAAAGCGATAATATGGAGATGAATAAAGAACTTCACTCCTTTTATCATGTATAGGAAATGTACAATTTGATAGCTGTAAAAATATTAAATAAATAGTGTAATTTATTTAACTTGGTTACCAAGTATCATTTTAAATTTCACAAAATAAAGAAAATATTAACTTTTTAACAACGTAGGGCCTTCTCTATAGTTAAATGTGCCTAATATGGGTATAATTTTATTACAACCATATTAACTGATTAAAATTTATCTGATACTGTTAATGGATTGAACCATTAAAATAAATAAAAATGCCGATATGGAATTTGCATTGTTCGTTCCAGATCACTAAAATTAACTTTCACGCGTCTCAACTATAAAGACAAAAAAAAAATTAACGAAAAAGTACAGTATACAAATTATTGAAATTTGTATTTAAATATGGAAAATTCTGTTATAATTCTTTCAAAGCAACTGATTACAAATTATTTTGCTGACATGAGTTCTATTTTTAAACTAAACAATCGAAAGAAATCTCTTACAACGCGCGAAATCTTACTTTATGTTTGTCTGTTTGCAGCAGGTGCACATAGTACAGTGTTGTCATACGTATTTTCACTGTTGGTTCCCAATAACGTTACACCCAATAATAATTTTATTTTACACTACAGGTTATACATACTTAATCACATATACTCCACGCCAATTGTATTTTTTTATACAAGAAACTTCATATGATTAAAACTGTTTTTGCAATTAACAAGCATGACTCTGTTTCAATGTGGCAACATCGCACTGTGAATCCCCGATAATACGGCACACATGTCATGTCAAAGGTCAAACTAATGCGTGAACCTTTCAGGTTCAAGGCCTTCCACACACACATTTTCTAAACACATATGAACCGCGCACCTGCTTCTAATTCCACTGACTTAATAACATACATATTGAAGAATCGCATAATGAAAAATTATTTAAATGCCATTAATAAAAATATAAAAATGTAATTAATATAATTAACGTAATTACTTTACAAGACAATGTCGTTAATACTTTTTTGTTAGTTATGTGCCGATAACGTAGAATCCCAGAGGAAATTTGGATCCATCAATTATCGTATTGTGTACAATAATTTTTGTATGTTTTATGTGACTGACTGTAGCTTACCCTTAATAATTATAGGGCGCATTTTAATTATCTAGAATATTATAATACAATTATTAGTATTACATTTATAATCAGGAAGGACCGAAATATGGTATAACAAAAGAGTCGGTGAAACAAAACAAATTTATACAGTGAAATCGTAAAACAAAATTTCGTTTAATTTTGCATGTGTTTTCAGGTTTCGGAATATATCATGTTCTACTATTAATTTAGATAAGGGAGGAAAGGAGATTACAAGTATTTGAGAACAAAGTACTTAGGAACATTTTTGGACCAAAGAGAGATGAACAGACAGGTGAATG
This sequence comes from Diploptera punctata, assembly GCA_030220185.1. Lineage (NCBI taxonomy): Eukaryota > Metazoa > Arthropoda > Insecta > Blattodea > Blaberidae > Diploptera > Diploptera punctata. Next base: position 1,003,001 of record JASPKZ010008384.1, read on the forward strand.
GAGAAGACTACATAACAATGAACTACATGGTCTTTATAGGAAGCCAGATATATAATAACAGTTAAGTCTCGTAGACTGCGATGGGCAGGACATGTTGCACGTATGGGGAATGAAAGACTTTCATGGAGGCTTCTTGTAGGAAAGCCAGAGGGAAAACGCCCAGTTGGTAGACCAAGAATGAGGTGGGAGAATAACATTAACTATGATTTGAGGGAAGTAGATTATACAGGGAATGATTGGAAAGCATTAGCTCAGGATAGGGATGTATGGAGAGCTTATGTCCGCGCGGCCATGAACCTACGGGTTCGATAGTGCCAGTGAGTAAGTGAGTAAGTATAATCCGTATTTCAAACATTAACTTCTATAATCGGAAAATTTCATCTGCAAAAAAATATCTCATCGAAAAAAATACTCCTGCGCCAATTTCAAAATTTTCACATCGGTATGACATTTTCATGTAATTACTCTACATTTAAATCCTTCCGCTGGCTGCCTTTTAGCTCAAATTGTCACAGAAGAAGGGCCAGTAATTATTTAATGAAACAGCTGAGCCGAACAGTCTACCAGATTTCCTAAACCATGTTTATGTTAATACACAGCGGAGTCCAGCAAGCAACTGACTGCGTTATGCGTATTAGCAATATAAGTGAGGGGACAAAAAGTCAGTCAGTCACGGGACTCCAGCGGGAAAAATAATGACTTTACAAGAAAATGTCATCTATACTTTTTTGTTAGTTGTGTACCGATAACGTAGAATCCAAGAGGAAATTTTAATCCATCAATTATTATGTTGTGTACAGTAATTTTTATCCGTTTTCTGTGACTGACTGACCATAACTTACAGTTAACAACTATAGGACACATTTAAGGTATATAGAATATTAGAATCCAATTAATATTGTTTAATTTACGACCAAGGAGGACCAAAGTATGGTTTAACAAAAGATTTTGTGAAATAAAACGAATTCTTACGACCAAATCATTAAACAAGAAATTGGTAAAATTTTGCGTATTTTTTCAGGTTTGGAATATGACAAGTTCTACCGCTATTATTAGATTAAAATAATGCACATTTGAAACATTTTCTTATAGAATTATAAAATTTGATATTTACAGATATATATTACATCAACAGATTTATTCCTGCGTCAGTTTCAAAATTTTCACCTCGGTATGACATTTTCGTGGAATCGCTCTATATGTAATATTACAGTATAGTTATTTTATTACAGTGTAGTTGTTTAGGTTGAACTTTGAATCATGGTCGCCATTTCTGTAAGTACGACAAAACGCACTATCGCGAAAACAAAAATTAAATCACATTACAATATGCGAGACCTTCGTCAGTCATTTGGAATGGATTGCAGGGCCGCAATTTGATTTGCCTTGATATATTGAGTTTGTTTTCTCTGGAACGTTACATACATGCATAAAGAGGTAGCATTATGTACCAAAAGGTTCATCCCATCCATCGTACATAAAAATTCCATTGCGCGAAAGGCCTAGAAGTCTCTTATTATACCTGCCGTCTGCTTGCCTCACATCCACATGTGCTAAATTGTTTTAATATTCGCCAGAGGTTTCAAGGATATATTAGTGGTCCGATATTCTCCGCTGGCAACATCTCACTCCTAACATAACTCCTCACGTAAAGTCACATGATAATCCGAATCTCTTGTAGAGTTGCTTTGATGTAATACGAGTACAACTGCGCAACTCTAACGAGTTGAAGGTGAGTGGATCACTGTGAGAGATACAGTGACTTGATCTTAAAACCTCTAGTGAACATCATGATCCTTTATCTCCATTATGAGCATAGGGCATCAGTAAGAGCTTCCCACCAGACACGATTACTGGCAACAGCCTTCACTTCATTCCAGGGTTTTCCTCTCTTCACCTTACCATAGACAGTTCGCTTCCAGGTACCATATGGACGTCTTCTATTTCTGTCTCCCTGAGGATTCCAATCAAGGGTACGCATTTCCACAGAGTCAAGGTTTTTCCTAAGAGTGTGGCCTATCCAACGCTATTTCCTCCACCTAATTTGCACCTCTACCTATTCCTTATCAGTTCCTTTATCCCAAAAGACTTTGTTTCTTACAACTTCAGCCTAGTGTATATTAAATATTCTACCCAAAACTGCGATGTATAAATACTTGCACCATTTGTTTCATTTTATTATTAAATAACCAGGTCTCTTATTCATATAATAATACAGATTTAACATGGCTTCTAAATATTTTAAGTTTTAGTATTTCTTGAAATACTTTTATTTTCCCAGATATTTCATAGGCAATATTTTATTTATTTATTTATTTTCACTTTACCTTTTACACAATTTAAAATTACTTCCTGTTTTGTAACAGTGTTTTCCCAAATAAACAAAGGAGTCTACTTAATATATAATCTGTTCTTCCAGTTTTATTTTACTATATTTAGAAAATTTAATTAGCGTTTCATTACTTTTGTATGTATTTATCATCATTCCAGCTTCATTTTGTAAGTCTGATTCTTTCTTCTGGATATATTTATATCTATGAGAAAGAAAATAAATGTCATCTGCATACCCAAGGTCTTCCACAGTTTCCATTTATCTCCACTGAATTCTCTTCTATCTTCCTTCTGTTACATAACGGAAGATCATCGCTTAAAAGAAAAAATAATAATGGTGATAAAATGCAGTCTTGTATTTGCTGAATCTGAAAATAGTATAATGACAGAGTTGGGGATCATCCAGCCAGTATAAGGGCGACATGTGATCAGCATGTAGGGTCCTCCAGCCGTTAAAGCTAGTTTTCTCAACTTGGGTCCATCATACATATGTTGTCCATATATGTATGGTCTAAATACATTCTCACACAATTCCTGTTCAACCATGGATGCTTTAGACCATATTTAACAAATCGCCCTCTCCATTATGCAGCTGCTCCGAAATAAAAAAAAACATACAATTCACCTATTGACAGAATGTACACTGTTCTCAATAGACAGGTTTTCATTTATATATAAAAACACAAGAACTTCTCCTGATACTAAAGTTCCATTAAACCTCATGGGAGTCACAAGTTTCATTAACAAAATCTTCCCTCATTTCAAAAGAATTATATGTAAATAACAAAAAACAATGTAAATATGCTAGATATACGAATTGCAAAACACAGGTTGTAAAATTTCTGTAAAAACTTCACAGTTCTCTATCCCTGTATATTTTTTAGCGAATTCCGAAGGAAATGAATCTATTGAGGTTCTTTTCATGGAAAAATTTTTGAAAACAATTTAATATCTACATCAATGCTATTTAGTATACCCCGAAAATGACCATAACAAATATATATTAGGTACGTATGTTTCTTATCGTTCCAATGACCGATTTTTTGGGAATGAAACTTTACATATAGTAAAGTAAAGTAAAGTAGTCTGGGTGGAAAGGCCCTGCGGCTAGCCAAATTAATGACAAGCGGTGAGCAATTCCTTTTGGTTCTCCAGGATGCCCTAGAAAGGAGAACCCGGGTTCCTGCTTAAGCATTAGCCCCGGTGTGATTTAGAGATGATTAAGTACCGATATGATAATATAATAATAACGAATAACCATCATTCTAACCTGCATGGTAGCGGCGATGTGCTCCGACTTGTGTTTAAATTTGTGATTTTTGAAAATGGCGCTTGTGGCCGTCAGCCAATCAGAGGCTGGTGATTTTTTTAAAGAGTGAAATTTTGTATTATTTTTGTTAGGATATCGTGATCGAATGATATCCAAGGTGTTCTTAATTATTGTTTAAAGCTAACACTTAAATATTATTAGCTTGGTTTAATTTAAATTATTATTATTATCGCGAATTATGTGGTTAGCCATTCGCGTGGCTGTCTGGGGATGCCACGCCCCTTTTTGGAAAAAGTGTTATTTTGTTCGATTCGAAATATATAATTAAATGATTTCTTTTCTGTGATATATTATGTAGTACTTGAAAGCGTTTGATGTATTTTTAATTAAGTTTAATTATTTAAAGTGCTTGAAAAGCAGTAGTGTCTCTCAGCCAATCAGGAGGCTGTGTGATATTGCCACGCCTATTTCGTGGACTTGTAATTTTTTTTTTCGTTTTGATTTTTGTCGCGAAGTTTGCACATTAGCAGCCCAAAGCCGATCCAGGGAAGTCCGCACCCTATGATGGAATAAAGAAGTCCGAAAAACCAGCGCCAAGTCGAAATGAAATCTTTCTCATCCTCTTTACCCGGCTCAATTTATAAACCTAATAAAAAGTAGGTCGAATTCGTTAATCGGGACATGACGGTTGATAAAGGCAATATGCTACAACTAGGAAGATCCAGGGTTCGAGTTCTGATGGAGTCAGGATTTTTTAAAAAACTTTCATAAACCTTCTCTGGCGGCTCACAATAAACCAAGTTATTCAAATGATAAATGAAATATTACCTACATACAAACTTTTATAAAGTGTCCAACAGAATGTAGAGCAGCATTGAGGAAATTACAATGCTTTAAAGTGTTTCACATTATTTTGATTCATTTAATTGTCATTTTTCAATCGTCCACACGTTCCAAGCAGCATGTGCCTGCGTCTAGTTCTCATCTGTTCAAATTCATGTCTTTATCCTGCATTCATATCTCTTGGTTATATTCTACTTTTTTAAAATAAATAAATATATATATTTTCCTATATATGAAACGGATGGACGATAAAGTTTTGGAATATATTCCATTGGAAGGTGCAGAAGAGTCGGATCTCAAAACACATATTTGCAAGATATATAAAAAGGAGGGCATGAAAGAAAATTAATTGCAAGATTAAGAATATGGATAAAAAAAGAGAAGAAAAGAATATAAAACTTATTATAATAAGATTCTTTCATGCGTCATAGTATAGTAATAATAATAATAATATAATAATAATAATAATAATAATAATAATAATAATAATAATAATAATAATAATAATAATAATAATAATAAAATAATAATAATATAATAATATCTTCCACCTCATTCTTCATCTACCTACTCGGCAAATTCCCTCGATTTCCTACTATAGTTTTCAATTACCCTATTTCATTCCCCATTCGTGTCACATATCCTGCCCACCGCAGTCTATGAGACTTAACTGTTCTAATTACATCCGGTTTCCCATAAAGACCTTGTACCTCCTCATTCTTATATAAAGAGTGAAGAAGAATTGAGAAAGAAGATAAAAATTCAAAAAGCTTTGGGCACTGGAAGATGTTTTATTACATTGCAAACTTGATTATGAATATATATATATATATATATATATATATATCGCTGTGGGCACGGAGTAGCGGCGTTGCCTCGTAAGCAGCGGGCCCGTGTTCGGTTCTCAGTTGGGACAAGTTTTTTGGGTGATTATTTTTTTCGGGGTAGCTTATTTCCTCACCGGTAAGACAAATGTCAACAACGTTCCGAACTTCATCTGGTCATCATAATTCATCATTATATTTGTCACGTTTAGTATGAATGTGTGAAATCTTGCTCGATAACTAATGCAATTTGTTATGTACAATACAACGTTACAACAATCGCCAGGTCATCACTAGCATATGATATTCGAGGAATCCATCTGCATGTAAACTCAACCCCCTCGTTCCGTACTAGACCGTCATCTGCTCGCGAGAACTTCTTTTCACTGGAGTACAGTAGGAATAGATGTCAGAAGATCGTGTCCAGCGTAGTGTCGAAACTGCGCGACCGCTGCCTTTCTCTACCAATCTGGCGTGTCCTTATAAACCCCCTTCTATTACTTTACTTTTATCCTGACTTACAGATCACACGATTGGTAGCTTTCCTCACATGAAATTAGATTTACCTGCACGTGGTGCACCCTGTAAAACACTTTGCGGCTAAATGATCTACAAACGTGGCTCAGTGATATACAAAATGAATGTTACGTTCTCAAAAAAAGCGCTCTTATAAGGGCGACACTGAACAACAAAGCAAGTTATTGAATGTATAATTTAGTGTCTGTGAAATGGGGCCTTTCCAGTTCAATTGTTTTAACATGAATTGCTTGTGACTTGCCTCACCCATATACAAGTATAAAGTTTCTTGTAACATGAGCCATGTTAACCTCTATAATGATACAAGCTTGTGGTTATGTAAGCTTTTACCCAATTCCGAACGAATGAAGCAATTGAGGTTGTTCTCATGAAAATATTTAAAAAATACACATTTTCACAGATCCTATCCAGTATACAGAAAATTACCTACACTCTTAATGGTCCGTTTTCCTGGTTACCGAACTCAACTTTACTGTGTGTGTATATATATATATATATATAATGAACTAATTTAGGTTTAGGTAATTTGAGCCTGTTTCTATGAGATCTCAAGATGTAGTAGGTCAGTCCATCTTAATTTTGGTTTTTCTATTCGAAGTCCTTTAGGTTGATACTGCAATGCTAATTTAGGAAAGCGAGATGGGTCCAATTTTATAAGTTGTTGTAACCAATTGCTTTGACTATTTAACTCATGCCCAAAATGGGAGTCAATGACCCAATCGCGTTTGAATGAATTTTGATTTACAATCAATCAGTCGCGTTTCACCTGGAATTTATCAAATAAGTTTATCATATTAAAGAAAGCTCCTCCTTTTTAACATTCTGAATAGGCCAGAGCATTATTTTGCAGTGACTAACTCTCTAAGAAAAACGGCTACCAGATTGTATATAGGCCTATAGTGCACAAATGTAAACAGATAGTGCTTGCGGGATATAATATTAAAAACAATTGTAGCAATTGATTATATCACAAAAACACTGTTTGCACTTTCTTAAACGTATTATTTCGCTGGTAATAACGTTCCAGAAAAATATAACTGACATATTTGCATCATAGGACTTCATAAATTAATTAATATACAGTTTGATGTGTTTCATTTCTTCTCCACTAGGATGCATTCTTACAATATTGCGATCCTTTGGCAATAAATAATATGATCTGGTTGCAGCGATGAACAAGTGAAACATAACAAACGTTTCTCATTTGTTTTCAAACATCGCCGTTTACATGAAATATTTTAAAATAACTATGTTTAAATAATGATTTGTGAGTAAACAGCTTAATTTTATTCGTTAAATAGTCTTAACAAATGTCACTCTTGATTTCCAAATTCTCTAGATAAAGTCACTCCTCACTTCGTTGAGTCGTGAATTTATCGATAATTTAGAAATCACTCGTGGCATTACTTATGATAATTCTGAATATCTTCAATTATATTTTGAACGTTTAATAAATGAATAAATAAATAAATAAGTAAATAAATATACATATATACACATATAATTCCCTAGTAAAGCTGCAACGCATAGCATGAAAATACTATGACTACAGTGAAAGACCTGCCCTCGGGCATAATACTATAGATAGATACACAGGATGATTCATAATTCCTATTACAAACTTCTGGTGGTTGTAGAGGGACTAAGTAGATAAAGTTTCGGTAAGGAACCCATGTCCGGAAACGTGCCATTTCGGTGTAAAGTAGATTTGAAGATCGAGACACAATGGACTGATACCGTGTGTCTTGTGTTTCAGAATAAGTATTACAGGCTTCTAGAGGTTGTACTACAAGTGTGGTTTCCACGTGGCGACCCTGTTGTTCGTTGCGCAAAGTGTAGGCCGCGAGCGGCATGTTTTCATGATCACACGCTCGCAGCGAAGTATCTGTGCGTGTGCTGAATAAATTTCTGCTGCCATTAGAATTCGTGCAAGATCTTCCTCCGACTCGACAGGTGTAGTACAATCCCTAGAAGTTTGTAATTATTATTCTCAAAATTAAAATATAAAATTATGGAGTATTCACCTGAAAGGTCCGTCTCCTCAACTTAATTAATTATTTAACTGTAGCGCTTTCGGGACTTGTCCCATCATCGGCAGGATTCAAAACTCTTATAAATCTTATAAAAGTTGGTTTACTTATTCTCAAACACAAAACACATGATACCAGCCTATTATGTTCCTATCTTCAAACTTATTTTACATCGAAATGGTAGGTTTCGGGAGAAGAGTTCTTAATCAAAACTTTATCTACTTAGTCCCCTCTACAAATCCCCAGACGTTTGTAATAGAAATTATGAACCACCCTGTATATACTAGCGGACCCGGCAGACGTCCCGAATTATTCTCCGAAGGTCAATTATTTATGAACTTCTCAGAAGGTTTGGACGGTCAATTATTATTATTTTTTATTTTAAACAAGTATTGGGGGTGGTGGCGGGGGTGAAATTTTGGAGTTATATGTCCTAATATGTGAAAAGTCTTAAAAAATATTTTTAAAAAATCGCAAAAAAAATCCTATAACCCGATCACAGCGCCACCTACCGGGTCCAATTATGAATCTAAACCATCCTGGGACCCACTAAAACATACAAAAAAAATCGCAGCGCCACCTACCGGGTCCAATTGTGAATCTAAACCATCCAGGGACCCACTCAAACACACACAGAACATTTAATCAAAATCGGTCCAGTCTTTTAGGAGGAGTTCAGTGACATACACAAGTACAGAAGAATTACATATTTATATAAACATATGCATTTATGACCGTAAATGCCCTAGCAGCCGCAATTTTGTTTGTTTCATCAAATCCAATAGTGATTAATTAAAAAAGTAACGTCGAGTTCGTTAACCAGCAAAATCGGACCGTTAAGTGTAGGAATTCACCTGAAACGAAAATTTAAAAGTATCTCTACGGTCGCAATTTATGTTTGAAAACGAAACTGAGTATATGCTATTATAATAAACCGAGGATCATGTTCATGAAAAATCAGGAAATCCGGTCAATAGAAGTGGGGGTTTATCTGAAACCCAAAACTAAAAATTGGACTATATTCTCGACCGCGTTAACTTTTTAGCCAGTGAGGGGAAGCAATGGCGCTAGTGGTGAAGATGGGGAAAGTATCTCCTTCCATCTTTGGTACAAGCGAATGACAGAGCAAGTGGTGTAATCAGTGGCAAAATATAGTAGTAGACCTACTTGAAATAGGAGATGAAGTTAATGAAAGATCGTCGGAAGTTGTATGCCTACGGGTTTCTGGATAAATGTTACGTACAGAGAAATTAAATCAGCACTGATTTCCAGCTACGTCTGTCAGACTTAATGTTTACATACTGCAAATATAGGGTCTAACTTTCGCACTTGACATTTTCACTAACTGACTATACACGACTAACGGAAAATAAACACTGCCACTGCAACCTAAGACAAGGGTCTACTTCCTCCACCCCTTACCACATTATTTTAGTTCGCAGTTTTTCCGCATTGAAAGTTAACGTGGTCGAGTAGTAGCAACTTCTATGTTTGGTTCCTCGCATTGCATACCACATAATTAAATTTAAAAAAATTATAATAATAAAACTTATATCTGAGATATCAGGTGTCCTCAACAGGTAAATTCATAAAAATATTCAATAACACCTTAAAATGGCAATTTATCTTATAAATTGCATTAGTTTAATTTATGTAATGTCGCCCGCGATAGACTAATGTTTTTGTTCTTTGCTTCTGGTCCCGAGGATTGCGGGTTCAATCCCGGTCGTGGGTCGATAATTTTTTTTATTGGATGGAAAAATTCAAGAAGCAAGTCCTCTGGGAGAGTCCCGAGTAATATTTTAGTTTCCTGATAGATGTTGCCTTGAGGCAATGTACTAACCATATGTCCCTCGTTGACATCTTGGGCTGTTACGCCATTGTAGAAAAGAAGAGAACTTGATTAATATTTTAGCAAATCGGTGAAAACCATCAAATCAACAGTAAAAAATCAGTTGACAATGAACGGGTAACTGCATGTCACTCGCTTACATTTATACGGATATATATATATATATATATATATATATATATATATAATGTAACATCTAAATATGCAAGCGTTACTGCTATAAAGTAAATATTGTCATAAGTAATGCCACGAGTGATTTCCAAATTATCGATAAATTCACGACTCATGAAGTGAGGAGTAAATTTATGTAGAGAATTTGGAAATCAAGAGTGGCATTTGTTAGGACTATTTAACGAATAAAATTAAGCTCTTTACTAAAAAATAATTATTTGAATATAGTTACCGGTGTTTTAAAATATTTATATAGTTAATGTAGACGGCGATGTTTGAAAACAAATTAGAAATGTGAGGTTATGTATATTCCACTGCAACTCGATCATATTATTTATTGCCAAATAGGATCGCAATACTGTAAGAATGCACTCTAGTGGAGAAATAATGAAACGCATCAAACTATTATAATCAACATTATAAGTTAATCATTTATATTTTGAATAAACAACTCAGTAAAATCACTGAATTTATTCATTATTTGCTATATTCAATGTATTTGTTGGAGAAAAATAATGTCTAACCTGTTCAGAATATTAAAAAAGGAGGAGCTTTCTTTACCACAAAAGCAGGAGCTGATAAAGAGAAATCGATAAAGAGCGAGGTGAAACACGACTGTCATTGGTGTAAAACAGAATTCATAGAAACGTGATTGGTCATTGACTACCATTTGCGACATGAGTTAAATAGTCTTTATAAATGCTTACTCGTTATAGTGGCCACTAGATGGCAGTTGGAACGATATCCCGCTGCCTCTCGTATAAATTTATATATATATATATATATATCAAAGAAAAATAAATATTTGTGTTAGGATTCCTGAGTAGCTCAAATGGTTAGAGGGCTAAACTTACAAAGTTTGAAACTCGGGTTCAAATCCCGACTCAGGCATTTATTTTTCTTCTTTCATGTATATATATATATATATATATATATATTATATATATATATATATATATACACACACATGTATATACATGTATATATATATGTATATATATATACACACATACACATATATACCCCATACTTCCAGCATGGGGACATGCATGCTCCAACCGAGAGTTTTTTAACGAGACTAATTTAGTTTTCATCCCATCTTCCTTAGCGGTGCTAGAGGTAAAAAAATGGGCTTAAACGTCATCGAAGCTATCACCAATCAGATAAACTATCTAAAATACCATGGTTTCGAACTGTTTGTCTGTTTAATGTCATCCACTGCACTTAACGTGCTTCGGGTTCCGCGCTGGGAAGAGAGATGGCGTTAATGTGGTCTATTTTCAATGTATGCACCACTTCGGCAGACCACTTTACGTAGATGATGTATTCTTGTATTGTGTACACAGAGGAGTGTAAGATGAGTGTATGTTTACGTGTTTGTGTAGTGTAAAATCTGTTGTATGAAGCAGGATACTGAAGAGAAAGGAAGAAGTGAAGCTCGGTACCGGCAAGTAGCCTACTCATATCGAAAAGCACTAAGGGGGCCAGCAGGCTTAACGTCTCCATTCGACGGACGAATCGCTATCAAGAGCACCACATGTCTTCACAACTTATGTAGTGCGGAGAGGTTTGCAATGTAATTCAGGGATCTGGTGCACAATCTAGCACAATCTTTTGGTACCCGAGATTGAAAATGTTGTAATTAAATTAATTTAATAATTAAAATGTTCAACCCTGCCGGGTATCGAAACCGGGCCTGCTAGTAAGGAAGAAGTCATGCTACCACCTGGGCCAGTACGGCAGATGGTTTGTAAACTAACCTCGGTTATTTCGGAAATTTTATTTTTCCACTTCTCACCAATAACATGTGTAAGGGTCAAACTTACAAGGGGACTCTTAAACATTCCATGCCGAAACCTATCTTGAAATTTCTCCCAAAGGAGCGCTGTGATATGCCAAGACTGTGTCCTGAAAATTATTTGCCGATTTAAACTGCAAGGCTCTAAAATCCAGCACCAAATCTCTCATTTAAACTACAGGGAGGTAATACAACTCCTGACTTGGTGGAATGAATAACCCTCACAACTTGCTCTCTGCGCCGCATCTCGCCTCACTCCACTCCGGTACATTCACCCTGGGACGTCCATCTGCTTCGCGCAGTGGATTGCTCTTGCTAGATTCTACCTTCGATTTCTGTGCCTTACAGTTAAAAAGACATTTTTTTTGACATGGCCTTGGTACATCAGAACGCTTCTTTTTGGGAAATTTCAAGATAGGTTTCGGCATGAATGGCTGAGAGTTCCCCTGTTAAGCTTAAATGACATCAGGACTTTCACTAATCAGCTTAACAACCCCTAAACTATGGATTCAACACTAATCTCGATCCGTTTTCATTCTACTTTCACCTTTTATTAACTCTCATCCCTCTTATATGCGCTAAGGTCAAATTTATATTTAAATTTCATCGGGACTGCCACTAATCGGGGCTTAGCGGCCCCAATAGTATGAATTCGACACCAATATTTGTTATTTTCGATTTCTTTACATTACGTTCTCTCTTAACTCCTCTTAAATGTGCTAGGGGTCTCTTACCCCCATGGACAATTTAGCAGGTTGTAAGTTTTGAAATTAGTTGAAATTAATCCACGTGTTCTAGAATTATCCTGAAAAAATAATGTAGGCCTATATTAATCGTTGTCAGTCATTTCAATACCCATTCTTTGTTCTAGGGGTTCTAGGGGTATTTAACCGCTTACAGACATATTACCAGATCATGTTTCATATGAGTACCAAATTTGGTTGAAATTTCTCCAGGGATTCGAAACTTATGCCGGCAAAAAAAACGCACGCACGCGCGCACACACACACACACACACGCACGCACGCACACACAAACGCACACACAAACACAAACGCATACGCGCACACAAACGCACACGCGCACACACACACGCACGCACGCAAACACACACAAACACACACGCACACGCACACACACACATGTATATATATATATATATATATATATATATATATATATGTCGTATTTTACGGACTATAAGACGCACCTTAATTTGAAGCATTTAAAAAAATACATTTTTACCATTTTATCATTAGATTACAAAGCCAAACTAAAAAAAAATCTTAGTTTATAAAACCGTTATGATCTTTAAAAGCCCTGAAAATCTACATCTGAAATTTCTTCTTCTTCTTCCTCTTCGTCCTCATCGTTGTTCTCTTCATATATGTAAGATGGTCTCCACTGCCATCGGTAGCGTTACTTAAGCCGCACTTTTTGAAAGATTTAACAATAATGTCTTCGCTCACTCTAAACCACGACTTTTTTTTATCCACTGACACACGTATTTGATTGTATGTTGTTTTAAAGCTTTCTTCGGCGTGAATTCATGTTGGGTTTCATCCATCAGCCATATGTTCAAGTTCACTGGCATCGTAGACTGCAATGACGCATAATAGGCTAAACAGTGTTCTGGGTTTGTGAGGGCGGGGCGGGAGGAAGACAATGTTAGCAAGCTTGTGAATCCCAGCAACTCAGGTTTGTCGCATTGGTGCACTGCTGCTGTCAGTTGAATTCAATGTAGCCAGATAGAGATAGATTTCACGCGGCATCGAATATATGGATATATATGCCCGGAATTTTAAATCAAACACTGGGCATTTTATATTAATTTCGAATATAAAACTCATCTGAATTTTGGGGGCAATTTATATATATATATACACACACACACACCACACAAACACGCAAAGGTACACATTTCGACGAACCAAACATGGCAGTTATGTCAATTTTTAATTTCGGATTTCAAGTAAACCCCCATTTATATTGATCGGGTTTAACTTATTTTTGGATAATACCTATCTCGGTTTATTTTAATAGGATGTACTGAGTTTCGTTATGAAATATTGAAAATTACGACTGCTAGAACGATTTTTAAATTTCCGTTTTTAGGTGAACTCCTTATTTACTTACTTACTTACTTACTTACTTACTCACTGGCACTATCAAACCCTTAGGTTCATGGACGCGCGGACATAAACACTCCATACATCCTTATCCTGAGCTAATGCTTTCCAATCATTCCTGTATAATGTACTTCCCTCAAATCATACTTAATGTTATTCTCCCACCTCATTATTGGTCTACCAACTGGGCGTTTTTCCTCAGCCTTTCCTACAAGAAGCTTCCATGCACGTCTTTCATTCCCCATTGTGCCACATGTCCTGCCCATCGCAGTCTACGAGACTTAACTGTTCTTATTATATCTGGCTTCCTATAAAGACCATGTAGTTCACTGTTATGTAGTCTTCTCCACTCACCTGTCTGTTCATCTCTCTTTGGTCCAAAAATTTATCTAACTACTTTATTCTCAAATACTTGTAATCTCATTTCCTCCCTTAAAGTAAGAGTCCATGTTTCGCATCCATATAATATAACAAGTAGAATAATAGTTTTATATATTTTCAGTTTAACGTTTTTTGAAAGGAGTTGGGACATCAAAAGTCTCTGTAATGCATAATAGCACGCATTTCCAAGAATTGAGCCTATGTTTATTTAGGTGAACTCCTACACCTAATAATTTTAGAATATAATAGCGGCTGAACACTCGCCGTATATGAAAACCTGTATGTACACATTTTCACGAAATTCTGTTGCGTGGTTTATAACTTTATAAATCACAAATATACATACATTCGATTTTATGTAATAGATTATAATACAAGACAACTATAACAAACATTAAACTATAACACTAGTAGTTATGCTCCTTTCTTATGCTAATCAAGGATTCTGATGATGATGGTAAAAGGAATCCGTATCTGTAATCATTTTCACTACTTTTCTTGCACCCTGTACAAGGGAGAAGAAGAAAAGAAGTGAATTATGGGAGAGCGTAATAAACAAGGGAATTTTACACTGAATAACGCATAGCAGATAATTTCTCAATAACAATATAAGTATATTTTATGACGTAATGAACTGAAGCATTTAGTATCTTCAGGCCGTTATTTATAATGGAGGCCTCGCGTGCTATAAAAACAACACTTATTTTTTCCATCCGGCAGAATATTGCCATTTTTAAAACATACCCATAGCTCATTAAAGAAAAACAACAGCGACGTACTAACGGATCTGTTATGTGGGGGTGTCCATTGTGTAAGGGGCATCCAAAAATACTAAACCATTCTCTAGTAGATAAAAGTGGAAAAAGTCTCCGTTGGGTCACCCAATTTTTTTTACTTACTGTGCAAAACTTATGAAGTTGCCGCAAGATAGCAACACATAGCCTGTGAAACCCCTAAGACCAACCCTCGCAATAAATTCCCCAACTTTTAAAGAAATTCGAAGTGCTAAGTTCCTCATTGTAAACAGTTAAGTCTCTAGACTGCGATGGAAAGGACATGTGGCATGAATGGGGAATGAAAGACGTGCATGGAAGCTTCTTGTAGGAAAACCAGAGGGAAAACGCCCAGTTGGTAGACCAAGAATGAGGAGGGATAATAACGTTAACTATGATCTGAGAGAAGTGATTATACACGAATTGATTGTAAAACATTAGCTCAGGATAGGGATGAATGGAGAGCTTATGTCCACGCGTCCATGAACTACGAGTTCGATAGTTCCAGTGAATTAGTTAGTTAAGTTCCTCATTATAAATATTTTTTATCAACGCCACCAGGTTGCCTTTATGGGAATTTTTTGTGACAGTGTCAGTCAATACTAATAAAATTCATATCAAATTCCGTTGAGGTGAATAGTCATTAGATAAAAATTAAAATGTACCTGTTGGCAGGTGCCGTCGTCCTCAACTTTGTTAAAATTATGTATGTAAATTATTATTAAGTGGAGGCCTTTCGGAAGTTAATTTCCATCATCAGTAGGATGAATATGCGCTACTAGTAGTTAAGGCGCTGTAGACGTTGCAGGTCCTGATGCGTCTCCAGCAGGAACTAACTGGTTTTTAAGTATTTCATATAAGGGACTGTATGTTTGGGGTGTGTTCTCATTCAGAAGCAAGCTGTTGTCGACTTGTTTCAAGATTTCAAGCTCTTCCAGTAGATTAATTTTAGCTGGTATTCTTTCTCGGCGAACTATCGATAGAATTCAATTGTGTGCATGAGGTGACCAGCGTTAATTATGTGTTTAGCATAGCTTGATTTGCCACCTGCGTATATAAAATATCTGACGTGTTCCTTATATCTTATGTTCTATCAGTCACGTTGAGAAAACTAGCTATACCGGCTGGGGAACCTGACATGCTGACTACATGTCACCCCTATACTAACCGGATGATCGTCCACCTTATCAACACATATGGATGTGAGAGCAGCATTTGATTGTTAAGAGTTGACGAAATTATCTAATAAAAATTATTCACTGGCACTATTGAACTCGTAGGTTGACGGCCAAGCGGGCATAAGCTCTCCATACATCCCTATCCTGAGTTAATGTTTTTCCAACCATCCCCTGTATAGTCTACTTTCCTCAAATTATGGTTAATGCTATTCTCCCACCTCATTTTTTCCTCAGTGGGCCTCTGTAATAATAATTATGTACGTCAGATATAACAGTAAAGTAATAATAATAATTGAAGCTTCATCTACTGTAATATATAAAAATGAATGTTTGTTTGCTTGTTCGTACTTTATGCGCTGCCATACCGTTCATCCGATCGTAATGAGGATTTTTGCAAAATGTTCTGGAGATTCCCGGGATGAACATATACTATAAGAGAGTTGTGATATTCAACTCCTACACCCTTAAAAATCATCCTTTGTAGTGAGAAACGAAAAAAAGTCCCTTTTTTAAAGCTTAAATGACTTACGCTGCCTAAATCATAACAAATACACCAAATTAATGTACACAGAATTGAATATCTCAAAATACTCTAGGAAAAAGTCCGCGACAGCATATGTTTATCTTTTACAGATAACTCACAATAGCCACTTTTCCTTTCGTTGATACAAAGAATATCGGATAAGTAGATCCCCGGGCAAGTGTAGCAGCGCACGGAGGGTGTTCTCAAAATAACGAATTTTGTCTTTCAGTTCATTTATGCCAAGTAAAGTAAAGTAAAGTAATCCCACAACAGGCCTCGGGAGGCCCTTGGGGTAGTAGGAGGTTAAGGCTCCCACTGGTTAGACAATCGGCACTTGATGTCAGCCGGGTTGTCAGCCCTGCGTGACGGCCGCCTTTACCCCAGAACAAGCGTCTGGTACTCATTTCCGTTAGAGGCTGAGTCGACCCCAGGGTCATAGTGCCGCCAGAAGGTTTTGGTCAGTTTAAAAATCCTGACCTCACCGGGACTTGAACCCTCGACCTTCCGACTTGTAGCGTGCCCCTCATTTATGCCAAGTACATCGGGATATGTAGATACCCGGTCAACGCCGGGTAATCAGCACGGAATATCTAAAAATAATTATGATATGGCTTTACTTATAGGCCTATGATTACTTGAATATGAAATTATGGAAGATGAAATTGTATTTACTATTTGGATTGTATTAAAGGTAGTTTGGAAATAGAATTAATTAGTTTATTGGTTGTTTTAGCTGCAATCACGAAGAGAGCAAATTTATAATTATGTTTCCATTTACTTATTCAACTAAATGCAAAAAAACACATTTTTATTTACTTAGACGTAGCAGCGCACTCCGACTATTAGCTGGTCTAATATATATAAATGTTTGTTCGTACTTTATGCGCGGCCATACCGTTGATCCGATTGTAATGGGGCTTTTTGAAAAATGTTCAGGAGATTCCCGCGATAAATACAGGCTATAAGAGAGTTGTGATACTCAACTCCTACACCCTTAAAAATATACCTTTGTAGTGGAAAACGTGAAAAAGTAGCTCTTTGGATCCTTAAATGATTTACAAATAGGCCTACATAAAATTAATATGCACAGAATTGAATATCTTCAAAAGCTCTACAAAAAAGTTTCTGACAGCATATGTTTATCTCTTACGGATAACTCACAATAACAATTTTTCTCTTTAATTCATGCCAAGAAGATCGAGACAAGTACGTAGACTCCTGTGCAAGCATAGCAGCACATGGCGGGTATTCTTTTACGGATGACTCGCAATAACGAATTTTGTCTTCTTCTTCTTCACTTCCTGGTTTAGGCAAGAGTTGCCTGTTCCGTCTTCACTAATAGATCTAAGACCATCTCTTCCGAGGACGTCCTTTTAGTTCATTTATGCCATGAAGATCGAGATATGTAGATTCCCGGCCAACACCGGGTAATCAGCACGGGAAATCTTAAAATAATTACGATATATATTTATAATTATTTTTCATTTTACTTATTCAACTAATCATAAGAAGTACATTAACTCCTGGCGCGACAGGCCTACAAGGCCCTTAGCCTTCCAGCCGGCTGCTGGCCTCACATCCACATGTATCAAACACAGAGGTAGATGATAATCAGCCAGTGTAGGGGTGACATGTGGTCAGCATGTCGAGTCCCCCAGCCGTTATAGCTGGTTTTCTCAACCTGGAGCCGCTACTTATTGTAGCTACCCAAATGCATCACGATGCTGGGTGGGCACCGGTCCCATACTGGCTGAAATACCATGAGAAAATTTCTTCCCCATGGAGACTCGAACCAGAGCAAGTCCCGTAGCTCTGCGCCAAGGCTTCCTGCCTTAACCACTCGGCTACGGCGCGGGACAAGTAGTACATTACTTTTTGTCTTTCTGCTCATTTATGCCAAGAAGATCGGGATGAGTAGATTCCCGGACAATGTCGGGTAAACAGCACGGGGTATCTAAAAATAATTACGATATAAAAATTTCCTGTCACTTATTTAACTAAACATCCACACATAGTAATTCTGCCCGAAGGCAGGTCCTTCACTGCTATCATAGCATTTTCATGCTATGCTTGCAGCTTTACTAGGGAATTATAGGTGTGGTAGCTTCCCGTTGCTTTCCACACCAGTGAAGAATGATGATGATGATAATGAGAAGGGTGATGACGATGGCCATATGATTTCGGGGACCATTTGGGCCTTAAAGCGCCGTAGCCGAGTGGTTAAGGCAGGAAGCCTTGGCGCAGAGCTACGGGACTTGCGCTGGTTCGAGTCTCCATGGGGGAAGAAATTTTCTCATGGTATTTCGGCCAGTATGGGACCGGTGCCCACCCAGCATCGTGATGCATTTGGGTAGCTCACAATAAGTAGCGGCTCCAGGTTGAGAAAACCAGCTATAAACGGCTGGGGGACTCGACATGCTGACCACATGTCACCCCTACACTGGCTGATTATCATCCACTTTCTGTGATTGACACATGTGGATGTGAGGCCAGCAGCCGGCTGGTAGGCTAAGGGCCTTGTAGGCCTGTCGCGCCAGGAGTTTTTTTATTTGGGCCTTAAAGTTTCTTACAGGAGAGAAAAAACCCCGATAAAAACCTCACCCAAAAAAACTGCCCCGACCGGGGATCGAACCCGGGCCCGCTTCGTGACAAGGCAGCACGCTACCTCGAGACTACAGCGGTGGAATAACTGAACATAAATCACATTAATTTCCATTTATTTAGGCGTAGCAGCGCAAGCCGGGTATTAGGTAGTATATATAAAAAAACATTATTTCATTCTGAACTTTATTGCGATTTTTAAAACGTACCCAGAGCTCATTAAGGGAAAACAAAACCCTCTAAGATACGCCATTACTAGTTAACATGAGGCTCATAAAACAAAAAAAGCATTCCCCTATGAAATTGAATGCGTGCACATATACGTCATTCAGCTGTTTGGAATACAAAGCGTTCACAGTCTAATAATTTGATGGCTTATTACAGAACCTGCCCTTGTATGCCTCGAGAACAAATGGGCTATGTGAACCTACTCAAGCACCTGGCCAATTTTTAAAAAGCAACCAATTATATTTCACTGCAACTTGAATGTACCGCCTGCTCGTATGTACTTGCTTTTGTCCTCAAGTCCCCTGACATCTCTCAACCCCTTCTTCTCATCATCCTATTGGGCAAAAAGATCTTTATGTTAAAGGTACCTCCTTCATAATCAAGCTAATTATTAATTTAAATTCAGAAACGCCATCAAAATCGGCTATTCTATAGCAAATGACTGAATAGCAAACATTAAATCATTCTTAATAATAGTAAGATATATGCGTGCTATTACGCATTATAGAGACCTCTTGATGTCCCCAACTGCTTTAAAAAAAACGTTAAACAGAAAATATATAAAACTTTATTCTAACACTTCTATTTTCTACCGTATATTATATGGATGCGAAACATAGACTCTTACTTTAAGGGAGGGAAAGGAGATTACGAGTATGTGAGAAGCAAGTTCTTAGGAATGTTTTGGTACCAAGAGAGATGAAAAGACAGCTGAATTGAGAAAACTACATAACAGTGAACTACACGGTCTTTATAGGAAGCCATATATAATAAGAACAGTTAAGTCCCATAACCTGCGACGGGCAGGACATGTGGCGAATGGAAACTTCTTGTAGTAAAACTAGATGGAAGCGTCCAGTCTGGTAGAACTGACGGTTGGGAGAAATAACATTAACCATGATTTGATGGAAGAGTAGATTTTGACAGGGAATGATTGGAAAACATTAGCTCAGGATATAGATTATGGAGAGCTTATGTCCGCGCGTGCCATGAACCTACGGGTTCGATATTGGCAGTGAGTTAAGTTAGTTGCTTTACTAAAGATATATGCCTACCAGTTCACCGCTGGTGGTCTCGAGGTAATTGTTTTGCCGTGTCACGCACCGGGTTTCGGGTTCGATTCCCGGGACAGGTTCCCTGGGTCAGTTTTTTCGCGGTTTTTCCTCACCTGCAAGACAAATGTCAGGAAGCCGTAGGGCCCAACGTCCTTGAAAAATCATCCGGTCATCATCATCATCAATATTTCACCGGTGTGGAATGCAACGGGAAGACTTGTAAAGCTGCAAGGCATAGCTCTAGGGCAGAACACTACAGATATGCTAAAAAATGAACAAATTTTAGGTTAGGGCGAGTTATTGTGATAAGATTTTGGAGAATTCCAAAGGAATGGAGTTATTGAGGTTGTTCTCATGAAAATATTATTTGAAAAATGTGCAGACCTTCACCGATCCTATCTAGTAGACACCGAAAATGACCATCACCAAAATGTTTATATATATATATATATATATATTATATATGTGTGTGTGTGTGTGTGTTACGTGTGTATGTTAGACTAATTAACACTCTAGCGACGGTAAATTTTTGTTTTATCAGAATCAAAACTTGGCATATAGTAACAAATTAAAAAAAAACGTAAGGTCGAATTCGTTAACCAACAAAATCGGACCATAAGATGTAGTAGTTCATCTGAAATGAAAATTAAAAAATAGGGGTGGCAATTTGTAATGTTTCACAACGAAACTAAACATATGCTACTAAAATAAAACGAGGAAGGTATTCGCCAAACTCCGGGAAAGCCGACCATTAAAGAAGGGATTTACCTGTAACCCAAAATTAAAATATCGCTCTATAGTCATGTTTGTTTGTCGCAATGTATCGGATACATACAATTTAATTAACCCTTAGATTGGCAAGTATCCTATAAAATATTTGTTTAAACTTATTTACTGTTTTGAATGAAATAATATAAACATTAGTGAGTATAAATTATATAAAAATATGTTAAATTATTCCACAATATTCAAAGGTTTCTACATTTAATAATCATATTTGAACACCGTTGAGGTTTAAAATATTTCAATTATAAACATTTTTTATGTATTTTATTTTCTGCTTCCTTGAAACAAATTGAAAATTATGAAGGAAAGCAGAAAATGAAAAATTTGATAAAAGAGAACACGCCCAAACAACAACAGTCCTCTGTATAAAATCTACAAAATAATTTAAAACAGTACCATAAGAATTCCTGAGGATGAAGCATGTCTTCGAAAAGCTTGGAATTTTACTAGTGTAACACGGTTATAACAGAAGTTATTATAGTTAAGGACGACTGTTTTATAAGATTTACAAAAAACTTTTTATAATTGAAATAGTCAAAAGGTAATAACTTAGGTTATGAATCAGGTTTTGTTTTCTCTGGGTAGTCTGACCAAATTTATATAAGTTAATCTAAGAAACTTAGCCAAATTTCAAAGAAGAATTGTGGAAACAATTAATCGAACTTTTAAAAATAAAATTCGACGAAAACACGATATTAAAAATTTTTATAAAGTTATGGCTGTGGCGGTCATATCCTATTCCTATGGAAGTGATTGAAATGTGGACAAATAAATACATAAATAAATAAATAAAATAAATAAATAAATAAAATAAATAAATAAATAAATAAATAAATAAATAAATAAATAAATAAATAAATAAATAAATAAATAAACAAACAAATAAATAAATAAATAAATAAAAAGTAAGATATACGATACAGGTTTCAGAAATGAAATTATTGGGAGGTGTTAAAAATGTACAAAACTAGATAACATAAAAAAAATGATGAGAACGAAAGGAATTAGAAAATTTTAATTTTTATATTGTTGTAGTAAGCCCTTGGGTATTAATCTCAACGAGAATTAGGCGTTCTCCCCCTACAGGGAGAAATTCAATGACACTAATTTTAGTATTACTTGTTTTCGGATAGATGCCATTGAGTGGCTCGGGGTCAGCGTTCCTCCTCAAAGTGAAATCTAGGGGAGCAAGGAGTTCGTCTGGCTTAACTTTGCAAGAAATTTGTAAGAAAGAGACACCTGTGGCTCACCTCTCTCACGCCCACCAGTGTTGTCGGTGTATTTTCACCAGATGTTAATAGGAGTAAGGAGGAAGACGAAAACTGACAACAGGGTGGGTTCTTTATTTTGTAACTGAACGAAATCGGTCAAGAATCTACCCTTATATCTCCATCTCTCTCTCTGCCAAGATAAGCCAGATATACAATAGTATTAAGATAGGAACATTCGGTAAAATTTGCACTGAAGCCTTTTTATTCAAGCTTGTCGTTGTTTAACGAGCCTGAAAAACTTCAGACTGGGGATTCACGGCTTAAAGTCCCTCCCGGAGGTCTTGTCCCTTGGATTTATTCCATCCTAAAAAAATCATCGACCTCGACCGGGCTTGAACTCGTGGCCCTAGGAACTAGAGCAAGGAACATAATCACTAGCCCACAGCGGCCAGCTAATTTCAATAATACTTACTTACTCACTGGCAGTATCAAACCCATAGGTTCATGCCCGCGCGGACATGAGCTCTCCATACATTCGTATCCTGAGCTAATGCTTTCCAATCATTCCCTATATATATTTTGTTTCTCTCAAATCATACTTAATGTTATTCTCCCACCTCATTCTTGGTCTACCAACTGGGCGTTTTCCCTCTGGTTTTCCTACAAGAAGCTTCCGTGCACTTCTTTAACTCCCCCATTCGTGCCATATGTCCTGCCCATCACAGTCTATGAGACTTAACTATTCTTATTACATCTGCCTTCCCACAAAGAACATGTAGTTCACTGTTATGTAGTTTTCTTCATCCATCTGTCTGTTAATACCTCTTTGGTCTAAACTTTTTCCTAAGAACTTTATTCTCAAATACTCGTAATCTCCTTTTCTCCCTTAAAGTAAGAGTCGTTGTTTCACATCCATTAATATATAACTGTAAAGTAGAATAATAGTTTATATATTTTAAGTTTAACGTTTTTTTGAAAGGAGTTGGGACGTCAAGTGTCCCTGTAACGCCTAATAGCATGCATTTCCAGAATTGAGCTTATGTTTAATTTTTTTGTGCATCTCAATCCTATTTATGATTATTGTTCCTAGGTAGCTAACTTGAATAATATATTAACATATTATAAACAACAGTGAAGTGAACATCTAGTAAATAATTCCAAAAACAGGATTAATT
Source organism: Diploptera punctata (assembly GCA_030220185.1). Lineage (NCBI taxonomy): Eukaryota > Metazoa > Arthropoda > Insecta > Blattodea > Blaberidae > Diploptera > Diploptera punctata. The sequence continues at coordinate 1,026,697 of JASPKZ010008384.1, forward strand.
AAACAAATAATGAGTTATAAATTATTGGATACAGATCTAGAAGAAGATGACTCGAAAGTATATGAAGAAGATACACGCAATTCTATGCCTATACTTTGAAGTGAAGAAGAAGAGGATGTTGATGAATTTAGTTTCTCTAATTTAACAAAATAAATTAATAATAATAATAATAATAATAATAATAATAATAATAATAATAATGATAATAATAATAATAATGATAATGATAATAATAACCATCATGAAAAATCCGTTTTAGGCCATATAACCTGTTACGGTAAACCTAACGAAAATGGTCTTGATCTTTCCACCGACGTTTTGGTCTTCCTTGGTCCCTGTGTCCAGTTGGAGTATATTGAAACACTAATTTTGGAAGTCTATTTCTTTCCATTTTTCTCAGATGATTTTTCCACTCTTGTTGGTATATTTCTACAGTTCTATCTTCATATAAACTTGGTACTCTAAGTTTTTATCTTGTAATAGTGTTCCCTTGGTGATCCAGTCTATTAATTCCTCTCAGTGTTCGTAACAAGTGCATTTGGCTTACAAAATAAATAAATAAATAAATACATACATATATAAAATGGCTTAGTCCAATGTTGAGCCATAGTCTCTCCTTTGTTAGGAGTTACAAGACCAAATTAATTCAGTTATCTTATTTGCCCACATATGTCATGAATGGAATGCGGTCAACATACCGACTCAATGAGACATCTAGTAGGCAACTAAGGTATTACTAGGAAGTTAAGGTCGGTAAATTTTGCTTAGAGGCCCTTTTATTCAGGCTTAAGGATCTTTTACGAGCCTGAAAATCTTCAGATTCGGAACCCACGCCTTAAAGTCCCTTCATGAGGACTTTTTCCTTGTATTTTTCCATCCTAAAACAAACCACTGACCCCCGACCGGGTGAGAAGGCGCCACCACCGGGACCAGAGGAAAGGAGCATAACGACTAATCCAATTCGGTCGACATTTGTGTGTGTGTGTGTGCATATATATATATATATATATATATATATATGACATGAAAAGAAAAATCAATTTCTGAGTCGGGATTTGAACCCGAGTTTCTAACTTTATATGATTAGCGCTCTAACCAACTGAGCTACACAAACATTTATTTTTTTGTATATGTAGTATTCTCAATTTACACAAGAGGTTGCGGGATATCGTTCCAACTGCCATCTAGTGGCCACTATAACAAGTAAGCATTTTTAAAGAGAATATTTACTTTATAGCAGTAACGCTTGTATATTAGATGTTACAACTATATTTTTGATATTATATATATATATATATATATATATATATATATATATATATATATACTACATGTCCACCACTGTGGTCTCAAGGTAGCGTGCTGCCTTGCTACGCAGCGGGCCCGGGTTCGATTCCCGGTCGGGACAGCCTCCTGGGTAAGGTTTTTTTTCGGGATTTTCCTCGCCTGTAAGGCAAATATCAGGAAGCTTAAGGCCCAACGGTCCCCGAAAATCATCCGGCCCCATCATCATCATCATTCACCGATGTGGAAAGCAACGAGAAGCTACCACACCTATAATTCCCTAGTAAAGCTGCAAAGCATGAGATGAAAATGCTATGATTGCAGTGGAAGACCTGCACCCGGGCAGAATTACTATGGACGGATGGATATACTATATATTCAGTAAAGAAGCGAAATCGGACCATAATTTAATTTACTGCAGAATTCGATTAGTTTACGCAGTTCCTGCGTGACGGATTTTTAGTTTTTATGTTGGCGAAAGTTGTATCTGGTGAAGGTTCTGAGAAATGTAATAGTTTATTTTCTACGCTCATTTTAATAACGTAGATTATCAAATTCGACATTATATTACATAAATACACATGCAGAGCATTTGTCTCAACAGGTAATTCAAACAAGATGTCTATCTAATAAGTGTAACATCTAATATGGTAAAATTTCATTAACCTATTACATTTACAACATATAGCAAAACATTATTTTACTTCTGGACAGTAATGGATTGTAGTATTTATTTGGAACGTGGATAAACAGGTCTGTCTGCTATAAATCAGACTATTGTCAACAGTAATCTAACAAGAGGTTGTGTTTTTCTGAAAAAATCACGAGCTACATAGTCGCGAGTGATATTGTCTAATAAAAAACTCAACTTCGCGTTGGATTTGGAGTGATTATTTAGCGAATGTCCCGCGCCGTAGCCGAGTGGTTAAGATAGGAAGCCTTGGCGCAGAGCTACGGGACTTGCGCTGGTTCGAGTCTCCATGGGGGAAGAAATTTTCTTATGGTATTTCGGCCAATATGGGACCGGTGTCCACCCAGCATCGTGATGCGTTTGGGTAGCTACGATTAGTAGCGGCTCCAAGTTGAGAAAACCAGCTATAACGGCTGGGGGACTCGACATGCTGAACACATGTCACCCCTACACTGGCTGTTGATCATCTACCTCTGTGATTGACACATGTGGATGTGAGGCCAGCAGCTGGCTGGTAGGCTAAGGGCCTTCTAGGCCTATCGCGCCAGGAGTTTTATTTAGCGAATAATACAACATCAGAAGCTAAAAAATTATAATGTTTAATATTTACCAAATGTGACGTTATGTATTCCGATCTTACTTCCGGGCGATTTCTAAGCCGACTGTATAGTTATAAATAACATATATTTACTGTTAAATCTCTTTGGGCTTGGGAAAAATCAATAACATATGATTAATTAATATAAAATTATAGAATATTCACCTGAAAGGTCCGTCTCCTCAACTTAATTATCATTTAACTGTAGCGCTTTCGGGACTTGTCCCATCATCGGCAGGATTCAAAACTGGTGTTTCACTGAAGATCTGGTAGAGGGGGTTGCATGTATTTGGTTCGTTTTCGTTTATCAGGCTGTCGTTGTGAGCTGCTTTCATGATTTCCATCTCTTCGAGTACGTTTATCTTCGCTGGATTATTTTCTCTGTGCATTACTGTTAGGGTGTTTTCAATATTTAACATGCGATGTCCTTCATGGATAACGTGTTTTGCATAGCTTGATTTACCTTCTGCGTGAATGAAGTCTCGAAAATGTTCTTTGAATCTGATGTTAAAACTCCTGTTTGTCCTTCCTATATAAAATTTGTTGCAGTCCTTACATGTCAGTTTATAAACTCCTTTGCTGTTGAAAAAAGGAGTTTATAAACTGACATGTAAGGACTGCAACAAATTTTATATAGGAAGGAAAACAGGAGTTTTAACATCAGATTCAAAGAACATTTTCGAGACTTCATTCACGCAGAAGGTAAATCAAGCTATGCAAAACACGTTATCCATGAAGGACATCGCATGTTAAATATTGAAAACACCCTAACAGTAATGCACAGAGAAAATAATCCAGCGAAGATAAACGTACTCGAAGAGATGGAAATCATGAAAGCAGCTCACAACGACAGCCTGATAAACGAAAACGAACCAAATACATGCAACCCCCTCTACCAGATCTTCAGTGAAACACCAGTTTTGAATCCTGCCGATGATGGGACAAGTCCCGAAAGCGCTACAGTTAAATGATAATTAAGTTGAGGAGACGGACCTTTCAGGTGAATATTCTATAATTTTATATTAATTTTGAATAAACCTCAACGGAACACATCATGAATCTTATAACATATGATTACATGAGAAATAACTATTAACAATAATGCTGATTCATTATACAACATTTAATATTTTTTAGAGCAACAGAACTTCTTTTTAATTTTTGAAGTTGTTTTCTTTTGGCATACTTGCTATACCATATCGATCGTACATTGTTGAATCGATATTCTTGTCAAAAAAGTTAATTTGCTTAAAATATCTCTCATTACGAACAGGAAGAGGCAATTTTATCAAAAGGAAGAGGTAAAATTATTGGTCTATGAGATAAATAGTCAGGGTAAACAAAATATTTCGCACACATAACACTCTTTATACAAAATCTATGGATTCATGACGTTGGCTGAGGATGGGAGGAAAACTACAGTTTTCCGTGCTTGAAGAACACACAGTATGAGGTGAGATACGACTAATTTTATTAACTACTAGCGGACCCGGCAGACGTTGTCCTGCCCGAACGTTCAATTCTCGTGTCATGGCCGAACGATAAGTATATAAGTTACTTTTTTTACCATACATTTTACTAATTAATAAGTTCGCAAAAATACTCCTCACTGCCATATGTTGTGGCTGAAGAAGCGTGCATTAAGACGTCACATTGTTGTTGCGCGGAAAATGTCGGTAATATAAAAAATCCTATAACTCAATCTTAGCGCTACCTACCGGGTTCAATTGTGAATCTAAACCATCCAGGGATCCATTAAAAAAATCATCAAAATCGGTCCAGTCGTTTATGAGGAGTTCATTGACAAACACACGTACAAGTAGAATTATATACGTAGGATATATAGATTATGAGTATTTGAGAATAAAATTCTTAGCAACATTTTTGGACCAAAGAGAGATGAACAGTCAGGTGAATGGAGAAGATTAAAAACAGTAAACTGCACGGTCTTTATAGGAAGCCAGATATAATGAGAACAGTTAATGGAAGCTTCTGGTTTTCCTACAACAAGCTTCCATGCACCTCTTTTAATTCCCCATTCGTGCCCATCGCAGTCTACGAGACTTAACTGTTCTCATTATATCTGGCTTCCTATAAAGACCGTGCAGTTTGCTGTTTTTAGTCTTCTCCATTCACCTGTCTGTTCATCTCTCTTTGGTCCAAAAATGTTCCTAAGAATTTTATTCTCAAATACTCGTAATCGCGCAGTTGGTAGACCAAGAACGAGGTGGGAAAAATAACATTAACCATGATTTGAGGGAAGTAGATTATACAGAGGATGATTGGAAAACATTATCACAGAATAGGGATGTATGGAGAGCTTATGTACGCGCGGCCATTAATCTACGGGTTCGATAATGCCATTGAGTTAGTTATATAACGATTTTTTTTTGCGGAAGAGGCAACCCTCGTCGTGGGGTTAAAACACAATGAAGCACAAGTCCAAAGGCTTTAAAGATACAGCCCCTCCAAAGGACTAACCCTGCAGAACGTTAGTACCGTACTCAGGGGACATTTAGAAATACTTACTTGCTCCAAAGACCAAAGAATAGGTGGAAACAGCAGCAATTTGGAGCCGGAACAGGCTAGTAAATAAGCCTAAACCGTGAAGAAGAAGAAGAAGAAGAAGAAAGATGGTTTTACTGGGATGGGAGAGGCCGATTAAATTTTGCACAGAGGCATTAATTTAGATTGAGATTCTTTTACGTGCCCGAAAATTTCGAGACTCAGGACTCACGGCTTAAAGTATCTCCTGGATGACTTGTCCCTTCAATCTTTCCATCCCAAAAATCAATCAACCCCGGCCGTGTTTGAATCCGCGACCTTGGGGATTAAATACAAGGAATAACCTCCAGACCATCGTTTCCCATCCTGACTTTTACGTAATGGCGGGTTTCGAGGTTAGGTTTATAATCGTTACCTTCATTTATGCAGCATTGAAATAATAATAATAATAATAATAATAATAATAATAATAATAATAATAATAATAATAATAATAATAATAGTAGTATAGTATAATATTCATCCATAGTAATTCTGCCCGAAGGCAGGTCCTTCACTGCAATCGTAGCATTTTCACGCTATGCTTGCAGCTTTACTAGGGAATTGTAGATGTGGTAGCTTCCCGTTGCTGTCCACACCGGTGAAGGATGATGATGATGGCCATATGATTTCGGGGACCATTTCGGCCTTAAAGTTTTCCTGACATTTGCCTTACAGGTGAGGAAAAACCTCGATAAAAACTTTACCCAGAAAAACTGCCCTACCCGGGGACCGAACCCGGACCTGCTGCGTGATAAGGCAGCACGCTACCTCGAGGCCACAGCGGTGGACATAGTATAATATAATATAATATAATATAATATAATATAATATAATATAATATAATATAATATAATATAATATAATATAATATAATATAATATAATATAATATAATATAATATAATATAATATAATATAATATAATATAATATAATATAATATAATATCGTCCATAGTAATTCTGCCCGAAGGCAGGTCCATCACTGCAATCATAGCATTTCCATGCTATGCTTGCAGCTTTACTAGGGAATTGTGTAGGTGTGGTAGCTTCCCGTTGCTTTCCACACCGGTGAAGGATGATGATGGTAATGATAATGGTAAGGATGATAATGATAAGGATGATGGCCATATGATTTCGGGGACCGCTTGGGCCTTAAAGTTTTCCTGACAATTGTCTTACAGGTGAGGAAAAACCCAGATAAAAACCTCACCCAGAAAAACTGCCCCGACCGGGGATCGAACCCGGGCCCGCTCCGTGACAAGGCAGCACGCTACCTCGAGACCACAGTAATATAATATAATATAATGTAATGTAATGTAATGTAATGTAATGTAATGTAATGTAATGTAATGTAATGTAATGTAATGTAATGTAATGTAATGTAATGTAATGTAATGTAATGTAATATAATATAATATAATATAATATAATATAATATATTTCCATTCCATTTCCATAGTAATTCTGCCCGAGGGCAGGGCTTTCACTGCAATCACAGCATTTTCATGCTATGCTTTGCAGCTTTACTAGGGAATTATAGGTGTGGTAGCTTCCCGTTGCTTTCTACACCGGTGAAGGATGATGATGATGGCCGGATGATTTTCGGTGACCGTTGGGCTCTAAGCTTCCTGACATTTGTCTTACAGGTGAGGAAAAACCCTGAAAAAACCTCACCCAGAAGCATGTCCCAACCGGGAATCGAACCCGGGCCCGCTGCGTGACAAGACAAGACCTCGTGACCACAACGGTGGACTAACATAATATAATAATAATAATTACTACAGTATATTTATTTTGAAATTAAATTAACCCTATAATGCCCCTTGTTACATATGTGTAACATCGGGAATTTATGACATTATTTCCACAATAAATTAATATTTACCGCGAATGCCTGCTTTACTGTTACGTAACAACGTTAGGAATGCATTTCATTTCGCTACAACTAGGCCTACACGTATAACTTTTAAGCCGTAACTAGAGTAACTTTAGGTTTTAAACCGTTAAGGGTTAAGTTAGGCTAATTTAAGGTTATTAACATTTGCTTGGAATTAAATGTTATGCATGCCTACTGTATGTATATTCAAAAGTCAGTGGTTCACCCAACTCAGATCGTTGTGGAAGGGGTTCACGAGTCGAAAAAGGTTGGGAACCGCTGCTCTAGACCATCGAGGCCGACAAGTCAAGTGATCCAACTACAGGCCTTAGGCTGTCACCTTTCTAAACAATCGGCACTAGATGTCAATCTGGTCCTCAGCACTGCGTTAAGGTCGTCTTTATCCCCAGGACAAGCGTCTGGTGCACTCATTTCTGTTAGAGGCTGGGTCGACTATAGAGCTATGGTGCCTCCAGAAGATCGGACCAGTTTAAAAAACCTGATTTCACCGGGGCTCGGACTCCCGAGTTTTCTACTTGTACTATGTTGCCCTAGCCAATTTAACACGTGTCTCTTATTCAAAAAATCTATTGAAAGTTTAAGGCCCAGACGGTCCCCGAACATAATCTGGCCATCATAATATCGTTATCAAATTCACCATATTTTGTATGAATGTGTGTGTGTGAATGATGTGGTTTGTCTACATGTTGTGTTGTCTCGGAGGAGGCACTGAAATTGAGCTGACTCTCGGGAGACCCTCCATGTGCTTGTGTGGTCAAAAAAGTATGTATATGTTCATTCGCGGTCGGGACAGGCTCTTGGGTGAGATTTTTTCGAGGTTTTTCCTCACCTGTAAGACAAATGTCAGGAAGCTTAGGGCCCAACGGTCCCCGAAAATCATCCGGCCATCATCATCATCCTTATTATTATCATCATCCTTCACCGGTGTGGAAAGATACAGAAAGATATAGTAAAGCTGCAAAGCATAGCATGGAAATGCTATGATTGCAGTGAAAGACCTGCCCTCGGGCACAATTACTATAGAATAATTATCCAAACTTAAAATCCCTCTCCCGACAGGTCGTGCCACTGTAACGACCGGATGCTTGTCGCAAGTAAAAATACCTATAAAAATGAAAAGTTTAACTGTGTTAATAGAATAGAATTTTGTAATATAAATTACTGTTTTAACAAGCTTTGAGAAAAATAGATCCTTGTTTTGAAATCAGAAATTGATAGCCGAGTTAAAAATCGCAACCTTGTATGGATAAAAAAATGAAGACTCGTTCATTTACAACAATGATGCATTCACATATCTTGAGTCCACAGGAGGTCTAGGTATTGTTCATGAACCAGACTGCTCTTTGTTCTCTGAGCATGTTCTTCACATCTAGCATTAACCCTCAGGAAATCGATGACGTAAGTATAATGCACAACAGCAAGTCTTCATACCTTGTCAGTTCAAACGTATTGTCACTGATGTCGGTGTTGATGGAAAACAATCGAATTTCTTGTAATTAACTTCACAGATATTACATACAATTCCTAAATTTCCTTTATTTAATTCACAGAATATCACAGATTTTACATAAATAATTTGTTGTCAATAAAGTTTCTCTTCACAATTTATTTTATTACTCAGTTCTTCACACTCGTTGACGTACATAATTCTGTATCCGCTCTTCAGGTCGCTTCAACGGTAGACGTTTGCACTTCCTTGACTTGACTTTGGTATTGGAAGTGCAGGACCACCATTTATGTACCCATACACGCTCTCCCCGGCCAGCCAAGCGCGCATTCAGTTGGCAACCGAGCGGAATTAACGTGCAGGGCCCGTGGCCTGTCACTTCCGGCTGCTTTAGGGACTTACATATCAGCCCATTGATATATTTTCATAGTTGATGCTGAGTGATAATCCTGCCGCCAGTCGTAACTAACCATAGATCAGGAGACAAACATCCAGTGGTCGAGCATTATTTTTTTTTAATTTAGAGCCCCACCACCATCCTCCTGGGTTTCCTCGGGCTTAATGCCCATATCCCCAGGTGTGTTCTTGTCCGTAATTACTCTCTGCTGTTTTCATTTTGTTCATTTTCTGGATACAAGTTTCGGTGTGTTTGTTTTTAATACTACTTATATACAGTTATGTTTACATATTAATCCTTAACCTAAGCCTTAAGTCTTAAATCTACCACCTAATCTAGTAATATTACATGGTGTTGTATAACCTAAGTGTTAAAACTAATACTTAATTTACTAACTTACAACTAACTTATTGCTAGATAACATCTAATCCCTTTTTCTTTGTCGAGCATTAGCAATTCTATAAGAATTAAAAAAATCATTTCCATAGCTTCGAATTATAGATACTAAAATAGAAAGACCTAAAGCCCCCCCCTTATTCCGTTGGTCTTAAGTTGATATTCTATGTTGATGTTCTATGTCGCCAAGAGGAGAAGACCACAATCGCAACGGCCGTCGCCAGTCCCGAAGGGACAAGAGCGGGAGGACTGCGAGCCAAACCAGAAACGGCTCATTTCAGGTTAAGCTGATCTGTTGCGAAATTTTGAATTTTGAAAATAAATTTTAGGGGAAATAGTTAATTTATTGGTGGGCCTTAGGGGACCACTCCGACATTTGTCTTAGCGCTAAGGGAACCCGCCGGTAACCTTAGCAGAGTGGCTGGAATTTAATAAAATATTTTAAAAATAATTTGAAAATAAATTACAAGAAAAATATATAAGTCGAAATGATCAACTTCTTCAGCTCTATGGCGAATTAGCCGGCGAATCACCTTTTAAAGGTAGTAAGATTACGTCCTAATTTTCATATGCACACTACCGCACTTCTTTATTTAGAGTGTAACTAAATTTCCATTACAGGTTTTGAGGACGTGTAGTGGGGACCAAGACAGTTAAGTTTAGCGTAGGAAATAATGTCCGGAAACGTACCGTTTCCCGCTACACTCCCCACAATATACGTCCAACTATCCTGCATTTTCGGTGCCAAAGACTAGGATATTACGTACGTCATTCACCGATTACCTGATGTCCCATGCTCACTACAAGTTTGTTTACAGCCACTCAGTTGAGTTTGTGATCCGCCCAGAGATGTTTGTACCTACTACTGTGCTTGTGGCCTTTGTTCATACTATAGTAAGCTATACATAGGCTACTATAGTCTAGCAGCTGAGACTCCGGCCCTGACGTTTTCACGACAGTGTTGTCGATACGGATATTCAGTGGGAGGGGCCGCTTTATGTACCACGCGGAAGATCAAATCATGGCGGTTAGCAGAAATACAGCCGACAACATCGCAGCAATTTCAAACCTTACTAGCGGGGTCAAGAGCAATGATTGGTTATGACAGACGTCCACTCTCACTTCAAATATTCCTTATTGGCAGTAGAGGGCGAGTTTCTCCCTTTACCCCTCGTACAACCTAAACGTCAGGGCCGGAGACACAGCGGCTGGACTGTACACTTAATTTGTATATGTAGTGTGTTGCTGTTTACCACAGTGAACTACACTTTTGATGAATACGCCGACATGGTGTTATTGTAACGCGAAGCTCTGTGCAATGGGAGGGCTGCTCGTCCGAGATCATCAGGACCAACGATTTTGGCAACAGTAGATAGGTTGTAGTGGCCCGATTATTTGGTCTGCAAGATCTCCCGACTTGACCCCGCTAGACTACTGAAAGCAAATAAAATCCATGATTTACAAAACCCCTATCGCATCCGAGCAAGAACTACTGGAGCGGGTTATGGCTTCGGCGGTACCATATCTGTGTTGTCGTCGGTGATCGTCACATCGAACCTTTTTTACGTGTAGCGGAAAAACGGTATATTTTCGGACAAGAGTTCCTATGCTAAACGTAACCGTCTTGGTTCCCAACTACACGTCCTCAAAATCTCTAATGGGAATTTAATTACACCTGTATAAACGAGGGTTGGAATAATTTTAACCCCAGTTTAGAACTATTCCGAGTGGAAGCTACGAGAATCAGATTATTCCAGAATCGACATATATATACATTATTTCTAATGGGAATTTAATTACCCTGTATAAACGAGGGTAGGAATAATTTGAACCCCAGTTTAGAACTATTCCGAGTGGAAGCTTCGAGAATCAGATTATTCCAGAATCGACACACACACACACACACACACACACATATATATATATATAGACAGGGGACAGGAAATAGCAACATAGTAAAATAATAAGCAGAATCGGCAGCACATACCTATAGTCTGTCCACCCTAAGAAACACACATTGGCATTTCATTTCCGAAAGTATTACTTCGCGCGGCACGTGTGTAAGTACATGCGTTACTCTATCAGTTGTTTGTTATAAGCCGATAAATTAATGCACAACAACAGCTTTAATGTTTAATGTTGATGGCTGTATTAACTCATACAATGGTATGTCGAAAATTAATTAAATTATAATTGTTAATATTAAACAAATTAAATCAAATCAACATTTAAATTGAAATAACTGTACTTACAGTAATAAAATAAAAAACCTATGCACCTTATACACACTTCACAAAATCGTCCACCCGTCTTTAAAACAGGTTTAGGATTTTTCCTCTTTTTGTTGGTCGCTTTGATATTACCAATTTAAAAAAAAATCGTTTCGAACATGTACAACACTATTCTCCAACACACCAGTATATTCTGCAGTTAATTTAACTATTTCGTTCACTACAGTGCCAGCATTATGTTCCATAAACTTAAAAAATTCGTTAAACGCCATCTGTTTTTCACCACTCTTTAACAATTTCCTTTTGACCATACTTTTATCACCGAGTTAAGTTACCATACACTATACGACAGCCGCCATATTTGTAACTGACATTCAACTTCCTCTCAAGAATCGTTCAGTTAAAAAAATGCGAATTTTTAATTACTCTCCGCCCTTCGAAGAAAACATGTAGATGTATATTGTATTTTGATCAACTATAGTTAACATAAATAGCTTTAAATACATAATTACATTAATCGAGTACATTATCTAATTTTTTCGCTTCCGCTGAATTGTGTTTTGATCAAGAACGAATCGCATTAACTGCAAGCAGTGATGTGCTTTGTGGATTATCCGCTCATTTATTTTCCTCAAGTGTGTTTCTTAGGCTGGGCAGAGTATAGCATATTTTCCGCGGAGAGCTTTAACTTGGGCGAGTAATAGAGTCAGCAACGAATGAAGAAGTTCAGCACAATGTCTGTGTGTAGAACTATTCTATCCACGTATGGGAGGTATGTAGAAATCAGTCTCCAACAGATGGGCGTAACACTTTCAAAATTAAGGTGGTACACACAAAATGAACGCTTGTATCTGCGTTTCAATGAAACGAAGCTGGTATTTAGAACAAACAGGTCCACCTATTCTATAAAACACCGTCTATTAAGAACTATTATAACCAGTACATTAGACGATATAACATATCATTTTCTCTGTCAGTGAGACAATAAAAATATTTCATGTTTTGTCAGAATAAAACTACTTCAAAAACTTTAACTAACTCTAACTCACTGGCACTACTAAACCCGTAGGTTCATGACCGCGCGGACATAAGTTCTCCATACATCCTTATCATTAGCTAAAGTTTCCAATTTTCCCTGTATAATCTACTTCCCTCAAATCATAGTTAATGTTATTCTCCCACCTCATTCTTGGTCTACCAATGGACGTTTTCCCTCTGGTTTTCCTTCAAGCTTCTATGCACATCTTTCATTCCCCATTCGTGGCACATATCCTGTCCATCGCAGTCTACGAGACTTAACGGTACTTATTATATTTGGCTTCCGATAAAGACCATGTAGTTCACTGTTATGTAGTATTCTCCATTACCATGTCTGTTCATCTGTCTTTGGTGCAATTTTTTTTCTAAGAACTTTATTCTCAAATACTCGTAATCTCCTTTCCTCCCTTAAGTAAGAGTCCATATAAATTATATTCTTCTCAAACTTAAATGTTTAGTTCCAAGGCTGGTTTCACCAGATATCAAATTCAATTTTAAAAAGTCCGTCGAATAGGAACTGCGTAAACTAAGCGAAATCCCAAGAAAAGTCATTTATGATCCGATATTCTCCATTTATGGGCTTACTATAGAACCCATGGCTTCATAGCTGCAAGCTCTCGATACATCGCTACCCTGAGCTAATGTTTCCAATCATCCCCTAATATATCTACATGTTCACCGCTGTGGTCTCGAGGTAGCGTGCTGCCTTGCCACGCAGCGGGCCCGGGTTCGATCCCCGGTAGAGACAGTTTTTCCGGGTGAGTTTTTATCGGGGGTTTTCCTCACCTGTAAGACAAATGTCAGGAAAAACTTTAAGGCCCAAACGGTCCCCGAAATCATGGCCATCATTATCATATCATCCTTCACCGGTGTGGAAAGCAACGGGAAGCTACCACACCCACAATTCCCTAGTAAAGCTGCAAAGCATAGCATGAAAATGCTATGATTGCAGTGAAAGACCTGTCCTCGGGCAGAATTACTATGGATGGATAATCTACATCTCATAAATCATGGTTAATGCTATTCTCTCGCCTCATTCTTGGCGTACAAATTGGGCTCTTTCCCTCTGGTTTTTGTTTTAGTAATTTCCATGCACCTCTTTCATTTGCCATTTGTGGTGCTGTGTAATGAATGTAACTGCTCTTAATAGGCCTATATCTAGTTTCCTACAAAGATCATGTACTCACTGTTATATAGTCTTCTCCATTCTCCTGTCTATTTCTCTTTGATCCAAGAGTTTCCTAAAAGTACTCGTAATCTTTTCTCCTCCCTTAAAGTATGAGCTCGTATTTCGAATCCATAATTTTTTATATAAATTGGAACGAAAAGAGCCCCTGTAATACATAATATCATGCATTTCCAGAATTGAGCCTATGTTCATTTCTTTATGCATATAATTTCTATTGGTAATTATAGTTCCAAGGTAGGACCTATTTGAACTCAGCCATTTATTCAAAATTTCCCTAATTTGTTATTAACTGTCCATTTTCATTGTATATGTGTAGACACATATTTTGTTTTATTGAAGATACTTTTGCTTGCAATATTTCACACACTCCTGAACATTTTACGTGTCTAAGCCAAGGGATTAAGTTGGAGTAGATTTATAAAGAATTTATAACACATGACTTGTTCTGTAGGTACTCACAGCACTCATAGACTAATGTTTTTGATTCAGAAAGTAGATCTCTGTCTCGTAGCCGTCAATGTAACTTATTGAGAGAATATGAAATTTTAATGATTCCACTGAAGTTTAGCTAATGCAGTTTCGAAAGAAAATCAACATCACAAAATATTTCCAAACTCAACAACCTTAGTGTCACAACACTGACACACATACACACACCACACACATACACACACACACACACACACACACACACACACACACACACACACACACACACACACACACACACACACACACACACACACACACACACACACTGACACACACACACACACTGACACACACACACACACGCGCGCGCGCGCACGCATTCCTTGATGCGACAGACGTAGAAGGTCTTAGCCTACGAGCTGACTGCTGGCCTTACATCCACATACATTAATTACAAAGTGGATAATTATCTAACCAGTATAGGGGCGACAAACTAGTTTTTAAATCAAGAACAATAAGTGGGAGCAAAAATTAAAACACATAAAACAATATTGAAACCAATAGTTATGTTTCGAAGCGAAACATGGACATTATCAAAAAATATAAGTTCATACTAAATACATGGGAAAGAAAAGTATTAAGAAGATATATGGAGCAGTACAGGAACAAGATATATGGAGAATTAGAACGAACCAGGAATTGAAATAATTGTATAGGGGTTTAGATCCGGTAGGCGATATTAGAAGAAAGGGACTGGAACGGGTAGGACATGTATTGCGGATGGAGCAAGAAAGAGGTGCAAGAAAGATTTTAGAAGGGAAACCGAAAGGTTGGAAGACAGAAACTAAGATGGTTAGATAAGATTTAGGAAGACTTAAGACAACTGAAGATGAAAATGTGGAGACAGAAAGCTAGGAATAGAGAAGAATGGGCAGATGTTATGAAGGAGGCCAATGTTCTTAGAGGACCATAGAGCCAAAGGAAGAAAAAGAAGAAGAAGAAGAAGTATAGAATGCTGTTATAGTTGGTTTTCTCAACCTGGAGCTGCTAATTGCCATCATCATCATCATCATCATCATAATCGTAATCCTGTAGTTCCATTTATGAGTTTACGGCACCAGTAAGAGCTTTCCACTGGACACGATTACTGCCAACAGCCTTCACTTCATTCCAGGATTTTCCTATCCTCTTCACGTCACCATAGACAGTTCGCTTCCAGGTACCACGTGGACATTATCTATTTCTGTCTCCCTGAGGATTCCATTCAAGGGCACTTCTTTCCATAGAGTCAGAGTTTCCTAAGAGTATGCCTATCCAGCGCTATTTCCTATAAGTGTGGCCTATCCAGCGCCATTTCCAACTACTAATTTGCACAGCTACTAATTCCTCACCACCTTTATCCCACAAGACTTCGTTTCTTATAACTTCAGGCCAGTGTGTATAGAATATTCTACCCAAATTCCTCACGATGCTGGGTGGGCATCAGTCACATATTAGCCGAAATTCCAGCCGGACCCGGATTCGACTGTTATTTGGGACAAGTTAAGTGGATGAGTTTTTTCGGGATTTTTCCTCATCTATGAGACAAATGACGGGAAAATTTAGGTTCAAATCGTACCCGAACACCGTTTGGCCATCATAATAACCTTATATTCATCTTGTTTCGTATGAATGAATACATGTTTGAATGGTATGTTTTTGGGCTCTACAATAATATAAAATAATAACATTATTATAAAGATTAAAGAAAAAATAACAGCAAGCAATCGTTGTCTCAGAGCCTTTGATAGACTAATGAAGGCCAGATGTATCTCCAGGAAAGTAAAATAAGAGTATAAAATACTACAATAAAAACTTCTTGTTTGGAAGTGAAGCCTGGACTCGATCTGAACGTGTTATTGCAACGCTAAATACCTGGGAAAGGAAAATTTAAAGGAAAATTTACTGTCCCATTTTTGAGCAGAGCACATGGCGAATCACAACAAATACAGAATTACAACTGTTATATAAAGAAACTTGGGTCCTAAAAGAAACAAAAAAAAAATTAAAGGAAAATTCTAAGACGAATATTTGGACCAAATAGAGGAAATGATAACTGTTGGAGAATCAAAACAAATAACGAACTAACGAATTAATAAAAATCAGAATAGCCCCTATAGTAAACCATATACGATCACTCAGAATTGGTTGGCTGGGACATTTAATAAGAATGGATGATCAGAGATTGGGTAAGAAACTCTATAAATGGAAACTTATAGAAGGTAGAGCAGTAGGAAAACCGAAGATGAGATGGGAGGATGACACAATGAACGATCTAAAGAAAATGCAAGTGGCTAATGCAAGAGACAGATTGGTATGGAGGAGGATTGTTGAGAAGGACAAAACTTTCACCTTTGAAGTTGTCGCGCCTTGGGTTGAAGATGATATAAAGATTATGACATTGTTACTGATATCAAACTTAGAAGATTGGAAAGGCTGGGTCATGTCCAACGAATAGATAAGATCAGAATTCTCCACAAATTCTTAAATGATAAACCTGGAGGTATAAGGAAGGTCGAACTAAGATGGTTTGATGATGTTCAAGCTGATATTACAAAGACAGGTATAAAATGATGGAGATTGAAGGCTTATGGATCAGAACGATTGGGCGCTGTCATGAGGGAGGTTATGGCTAGACTGGACCATAAATAGAACATTGAATAAGATGGTGACGATTTTTAGAATCCATCAGGGAAGAAAGGCAATATGTTGTCTAAATTCAGATTTCTGTGACTATTTAACTCATGCCCAAATGGGAGTCAATGACCAATCACATTTCAATGATTTTTTATTTACATCCAATCACAGTTGTATTTCACTCGATTTTATCAGTTTAATTTTATCACTATAAAATCAAGCTCCTCCTTTTTAACATTCTGAATAGGCCATAGCATTATTTTGCAGTGACCACATGTAGTTACCAGATTGTATATATAGTGCACGAATGTAACCTTATAGTGGTTGCCGGAGATAATATAAAAACATTTGTAGCAATTGATTATACCACAAAAAAAAAACAGTTTGCACTTTCTTAAACGTATTTTTTCCCAGGTAATAACGTTCCAGAAAAATATAATTGACATATTTACATCATAGGACATCAGAAATTAATTAATATACAGTTTGATGTGTTTCATTTTTTTCTCCACTAGGTTGCATTCTTACAATATTGCGATCATTTAGCAATAAATAATATGATCTGGTTGCAGTGATAAACAAGTGAAACATAACGTTTCTCATTTGTTTTCAAACATCGCCGTTTACATTAAATATATAAATATTTTAAAATAACTGTATTTAAATAATGATTTGCGAGTAAACAGCTTAATTTTATTCGTTAAAGAGTCCTAACAAATGCCACTCTTGATTTCCAAATTCTCCTAGATAAATTCACTCCTCACTTTGTGAGTCGTGATTTATCGATAATTTGGAAATCACTCGTGGAATTACTTATGATAAAAACATATCTAAAGTGATAAAGTTAAATTAAGAAAATAAGGATTGGTAGCAGGAAGTATGATAGAAAACTGTAATTCTCCCAGTTATAATATATGGATGCGAAACATGGACTCTTACTTTAAGGGAGGAGGAAATATTACGACTATTTGAAAATAAAGTTCTTAGGAAAATTTTTGTACCAAAGTGAGACGAACACACAGGTGAATGGTGGCGACTACTTAACAATGGGCTACATGATATTTATAGAAAATCTGATAAAATAAGAACAGTTGTACCGAAATCACCTTTTCGGTAGGTAAAACTACGTAATACTACGCAACTACTGCGTCATCGAGTCTTCCCTCTTCAGTGATGTTATAGAACAGTGCCAAATTCCTATCTTCGTTGTCCTCTCTCCTAAGTACCTCCTCTTCCTTCCTTATGTGCTGCGTGTAACTGCGCATCTTCCCCTTGCTAGCGAAGTCCTCAAATAAGCTGTGCAAGTGAATATCAGTGTCATCATGAACTTTGGTTTCGTCCGGGTCAAGTCGATAGTAGCTCGAAGGAGCTGTTTAGTTTAATCAGTCCCATAAGCCAGGGTAGGGCAACTAGGACTGTTAACCCTAACCCTTGGCTGGACTGGATTGAGTGTATGTATGTTTATTATTATTTTTATTGACTTTTTTCTTTTGATAACCGATATATAAATAAGTAAAGTAAAGTAGTCCCACTACAGGCCTCGGGAGGCCCTTGGGGTAGTAGAAGGTTAAGGCTCCCACTTTTTCTGGACAATCAGCACTTGATGTCAGCCGGGTTCTCAGCCCTGCGTGACGGCCGCCTTAACCCCAGAACAAGCGTCTGGTACTCATTTCCGTTAGAGGCTGAGTCGACCCCAGGGCCATAGTGCCGCCAGAAGGCTTGGGTCAGTTTAAAAATCCTGACCCCACCGGGACTTGAACCTCGACCTTCTGGCTTGTAGCGCATATATATATTATTATTATTATTATTATTATTATTATTATTATTATTATTATTATTATTTCATTCATGTCTTTTTCTTTGGTCAAGAAGATAAACTTTTGTTATATTTGTATTTCAATTATCTGACTTATGACTCTAATTAAAGTTACATTATTTTTAGTTAACTTATGTTTACTAATTGCGTAGCTAGTCATGTTTGGTATTGATTTATATTCTAAAGCTTTCTCAAGCCAATTTAATCCCCTTTTCCTTCTAGCTTCCACGATTTGAATACTGTTTAGCGAACAGTACTATATGTTCAATAATTTACTAAGGAAAGGTGAATTAATATTTGCCTTCTATGGGCTCGGGCAAAGGAATGTGGATATAGGCACTCAATACTTTCAACTCAAAGTAATTATCAAAGATTGGTACGATCACGCACGCACACGCGAGTGGTAGCAAAAATGATAGCATAGCGTGGGTGCGAAAATGGTAACAGAACGCACGGCACACAGTTAAGTCTCGTAGACTGCGAAGATGAGGACATATGACACGCATGGGGAATGAAAGAGGGGCATAGAAACTCGTAGGAAAACCAAGAGGGAAATCGCCCAGTAAGTAGGCATTGAAATAGGTGGGAGAACAATATAACTAGGATTTCAGGAAAGTACAGGGGATGACTGGAAAACATTAGCTCAGGATAGGGATATACGTAGAGTTTATTTTCGCGCGGTCATGAACCTACGGGTTCGATAGTGCCAGTTTGTTAGAAGTAGGTCTATGGTAGAAACACTTACCTGCTATAGAAGTGAAACATGGTAGATTGAGAAATAAATAAAGAAGAAAATATTGAGTCTGGAGGGAATTCACCACTTTAACTTACCTGATATATTTTCAAAGTCTATAGAACAACAGGACGCATGCGCCAGAGTTTATACAGCCAGCGATAACCCACCATCGAACCACATAACGATTATCATCCTTACTACATATCGGTTATTATCGATATCGTACTAAAGTTTATATAGCTTACGCTAGATGGCTGCACGTCGTTATGAAATGAAATATCCAATCTTTGCAATAAATCCCCAAATCTATGTTAAAGAAATATATTAATAATATTAAAATTACCAAACGTTTATTAAAAATGGGTGTACACTTACTTATCACTTCCTAACGCCGCTCTAACCAGCGATAGCACAAAACAGCGACAGAAAATCACAGACTAAGTAATATACTCTGTGGAGAAAATAGCAGTCAGCATCACAATATTGTCTACCGGTGTCATATTGTTCTGATTTGCGTATTTAAATAAATACTTTAAAATTGTCTAATAATATTATAAAAATTGTTTGAAAAAGTTTAAAATATTAAAAAATATATTAGTAAATACAGAAGAATAGCTATAATTCACAACAATAAACTGAAAAATTAAGGGTAAGACATTCTGGTGAATAGTCAGACTAAATATTTGAGAAGGACTTCGAGATTATCAAAAGTGGGCAAAATACCATGACATGGAATAAGAAATAGGATGGATACAGAGAAACAGTCAATGAACGAATAAAAGAGAGATTAAATGATTGTAGATTTGGTGAGAATGAAATGGGATTAAAAATTCATAAAGTCTTTTATAAGTACAACCTGAACAGCTTAATTCCTTCGGAATTCTCTGATAAAAATAAAGTAAAAATGGCAACATTATTATTATTATTATTGCCCATAATGTTGTATAATGTATGGACATATGTGCCGCTAATGGAGTGGACCTCCAGGGAATGTTGTTAGGATTAGTTTCCCCTGGGTGGATGTTAAATCTGTTTCTCTCTTTAATGATGGAAATGGCATATAATCCACCACGTGTTTGGTTCATGCTTCTATTATAATGGCATCACCCCCTCTCCTTATATTCAGATTATAACAGCTTTAATGTATGGCGTAAATGTATTTTCACTCACTTCTGAATAAATCAATTATTTATTCAACTGAAGAGCTCTCATCTTCCCACTTCCCAGAATTTAAAATAAAACATTTTAAAAAATCCTTGAAGATGCATGAAATTAAGTATAGGCTGTATTATATAGGGTGGAAATAATATAAATGCGACAGATTTTAAGTATGAATTCCATGTGGCAAATTTTATCAAAATGTCTTATACATTTTGGGCTACAAATGTACAGTTGCCTCAGAAAAAAAAATTCGTACGAGAATTTATTGGTGCATTAGTTTCTAAAGATGGCTGGTATTAGTCTGAGTTTCATACAGTACATAGGAGACGTGAAACTGACAATTTTTACCTTTGGTATGCATTGAGACTTGAAGACGTACAGAATAGAAAACTCAGGATTAAAGCAAAATACTGTAACAGCTGTAAAATTCATGAAGTAGATAATGATGATGATGATGATAATAATAATAATAATAATAATTAATAATAATAATAATAATAATAATAATGTTATTTATTTTTTATATACAGATTTTCAATGTTTGCACATATTTTTGGGCCTAAATTTTATTTTCCTTCTCCACTCATCTCTATCCATCCACTTCATGTCCTCCAGACCTCTTGTTCTCATTCCAGTTCTTATTTTTGCATCCACGAGTTTCGCGGTCTTCCTTTCTTTCTTCTTCCAGGTGGAAAACATTTCAACGTTTTCTTTTTCTGGGTAACGTATCTTCTTGCATTCGTCGTAATAATAATAATAATAATAATAATAATAATAATAATAATAATAATAATAATAATAATAATAATAGACACGAATGGGGAATGAAAACACGGGGATGAAAACTCATTGTCGGAAAACAAGAAAGAAAAGCCCTAGTAAATAGATCAAGAATGGGGTGGAAGAGTGACTTTAACTATGATTTGAGGAAGGTAAGTTGTACAAGAAATGATTGGAAAACTTTAGCTCTGGATGGGGATATACGGAGAGTTTATGTAAGCTCCGAGTTCGATGGTGCCAGTGAATTATTAAATTAGTTGACCTGTATGAATTGAAGAATTTTGCAGCTGAATTAAATTCCCAGGAACAATAAGTTCAAACAGGAACGAAGTGTAGAAAGATATTAAATATAGGCATAATTCTGGAAATCCATGTATTAATGCATTATAGGTAGTTTTTGTAATATGCCACTCGCTTTCATTCCCTATCCTCCCACCATAACTTAAACACACGATCAAGAGAAAATTTAACTCTTGCTGTTCCTCTACATCGAACATCTCACTATTCCTCATCCTTCCTTGTTTCAGCCACCCGACTCTGGAATTCCCTCCCCTCGTATATCAAGGAACTGCCCGACTCAAAAACAGTTTAAAAATAAACTCAGTTCATATTTCTTTAGACAATATAATATATAACGATGTTTCATGTATACTTTTATTCTTCCTTTATATTTTAAACTTCCTTTACTAAGCCATTTACTTAATCTAATAAGTTATTTTATTATTATTATTATTATTATCGTTATTATTACTGTTATTATTATTATTATTATTACTATTTTTCCTTTCTTTCCCTTGTCAACTTTATATTGTGTAGATTATAATTACCTATTATGTATCATTTATAATAATTCTTATTGTACTCGTATGTATGTCCACCGCTGTGGTCTCGAGGTAGCGTGCTGCCTTGTCATGAGCGGACTCGGGTTCGATTCCCGGTCGGGGCAGTTTTTCTGGTTGAGGTTTTATCGGGGGTTTTCCTCACCTGTAAGACAAATGTCAGAAAAGCTTTAAGGCCCAAACGGTCCCCGAAATCATATGGCCATCATCATCATCATCATCATCCTTCTC
The DNA here is from genome assembly GCA_030220185.1 of Diploptera punctata. Taxonomy (NCBI): domain Eukaryota; kingdom Metazoa; phylum Arthropoda; class Insecta; order Blattodea; family Blaberidae; genus Diploptera; species Diploptera punctata. Next base: position 1,049,083 of record JASPKZ010008384.1, read on the forward strand.
CGGTGTGGAAAGCAACGGGAAGCTACCACACTTACAATTCCCTAGTAAAGCTGCAAAGAATAACATGAACATGCTATGATTGCAGTGAAAGACCTGCCCTCGGGCAGAATTACTATGGATGGATTGAATGTATAATTAAACCCTCGTGAAGTGGAAGAAAATACCTTACTGCCTTAACTACATTAGATAAAATAAATAAATAAATTAATTAATAACATGTCAACCGGGCTTTACAGTGTTACGAACTGTCGGGAGCGGGATTTCAGCTATGGATCACCCCTTTTTTGACACAAGGACTTGGAGGGTCTTCTCGAATCAGTGATGAGCTCATTGTCAGGGCTTCCTCCGAGATAACACAGCATTAAGAAGAAACACACACACACACGCATTTATAGTCTACTAAATATGCCGAATATGATAATGATGGCCAGATGACGTTCGGGGGCCGTTTGGGCCTTAAAGTTTCCTGACACTACAAACCTACATGTAAGGAAAAAAACCCGAAAAACCCATCGCCCAGGAAACTTGTCCCGACCGGTGATCGAAAATGGGCCCACTGCGAACGAGGCAGCAACATTACCCCGAGACCAGAGTGGTGGACCCCAAAATACTTAGTATTCAAAAGTAGAAAACTAATAATAAAGCATTTCAAGAATACACGGAGGTTAAGATTACTAAGAATGGGAAACATAAAAAATATAGTTATTCAAGAATATCAAGATTAAACGATATTTCATGTGATTATTTAACTCATGGGAGTCAATGCCAACCATGTTTCAATGAATTTTGTTTTACAATCAATCATAGTCGTGTTTCACCTCGATATTTATCGACATCTGTTTATCATATTAAAGAGAGCTCCTTCTTTTTAATATTCTGAACAGGTCATGGCATTATTTGCAGTGACTCTCTCTAACAAATACGTTGAATATAGCAAATAACGAACAGATTCCTTCGAATTACGCATTTGATAATTATTTTGTGTTCAATAATTGTGTTTTAAATGATGATTTTACGGAGTTGTTTCCTAAAAAATAATTAATAGCCTATTATGTTGGTTATAATATACAGTTTGATGTGTTTTATTTTTTCTCCACTAGGGTGCAATATTGCGATCCTATTTGGCAATAAATAATATGATCTAGTTGCAGTGAAATGAACAAACGAAACAACCAAACATTTCTCATTTGTTTTCAAACATCGCCGTTTACATTACATATATACATATTTTAAAATAACTAAATTTAAATAATTATTTGTGAGTAAACAGCTTAATTTTATTCGTTAAATACTCCTAAAATACCATTCTTGATTTCCAAATCCTCTAGATAAATTGGAATTCACTCGTGCTATTACTAAATGACAATTAGCACGCATTTCGAGGACATGGAAAAAATAGAAATAATAGCATATCACAGGAGAAAATATGAATGTGCAAGGACCTCTAGTAGAAACTATAAAAAGAGCGCAACTTCGACGGTACGGACATATGAAAAGAAAGACGGAAGACGATTACTGAAGAATATTTGTAAATGGAATTCGACAGGAAGAAGCAAAAGGGAAGACCTAAACTAACATGGAGTAAGAAAAAATGGAAGAAAAAAGGCTTGGAGGAAGAGGCGTGGAAAAACAGAGAGGGAGATTGAAAATAGAATGTTGAAATGGGAACAAAAAGATGTAAAAGACATTGTAAAGTTTGAGAATTAATAATAATTATCCATTTCTCCATGGCACGACAGGCCTAGAAGGCTTTTGGCCTACCAGCCGACTCCTGGCATCACATCCACATGTGTCAATCACAGAGGTAGACAATCATCCATACAGTATAGGAATGATATGTGGTCAGCATGTCGGGTCACCTAGCCGTTATAGCTGTTTTTTTCAATAATATTGATAATATAGTAAATTAACTCGGTGGTACTAACGAACCCCGAAATTCATGGTCTCACGAACAACTCTCCATGGACCTCTAATCTGAGCTAATATTATCCAATCATCCCTTGAAAAATTTATCACCCCTCAATTCATGATTAATGTTATTTTCACACCTCATTTTCGGCCCATCTACTAAGCGTTTTCCCTCTCATTCCTACAAGATGTTTCCATGCCTCTCTTTTATTCCCTATTCTGCCTCATTTCCTACCCATGCAGTCTATGAGACTTGACTGTTCTTATTACATCTGGTTTTCCATAAAGGTCATGTAGCTCACTGTTAAACGGTCTTCTCCATTCACCTGTCTGTCTCTTTTGGCCCTAATTTCTTTCGTGAATTTTGTTAAGTACTCATGTTTTCTCTTCCTTTACAGTAAGAGACCGCATTTCGCATCCATACAACTAGAAAAATACCGTTTGATATATTTTAATTCCATGTGTTTTTTAGAGAAACTGGGACGACGAGAGTCCCTGTAAAGCATAGTAGCACGCATTTCCAGAATTGAGCCTATATTTAATTTCTTTCTGCACCTCATTCCTATTTGTCATTATTGTTCCTAGGTATTTGAATTCAGCCACTTCTTCAAAATTTTCCTCATTTGTCATTAATTGTTCAATTCCATGATATAATATATTTCTATGCGTGACCATATATTTAGTTTTATTAGGTATTATTTTTAGATCTTATTAGATATCTCCTTCTAGCTCCAATTTCTTAATGTTATTATTGTTCTTAGGTATTTGAATTCAGCCACTTCTTCAAAATTTTCCTCATTTGTCATTAACTGTTCATTTCCATTATATAATATATTTCTATGCGTGACCATATATTTAGTTTTATTAGGTATTATTTATAGATTTATTAGATATCTCCTTTTAGCCCCAATTTCTTAATGTTATTATTGTTCCTAGGTATTTGAATTCAGCCACTTCTTCAAAATTTTCCTCATTTGTCATTAATTGTTCAATTCCATGATATAATATATTTCTATGCGTGACCATATATTTAGTTTTATTAGGTATTATTTATAGATTTTATTAGATATCTCCTTTTAGCCCCAATTTCTTAATGTTATTATTGTTCCTAGGTATTTGAATTCAGCCACTTCTTCAAAATTTTCCTCATTTGTCATTAATTGTTCAATTCCATTATATAATATATTTCTATGCGTGACCATATATTTAGTTTTTAGTTTTATTAGGTATTATTTATAGATCTTATTAGATATCTCCTTCTAGCCCCAATTTCTTAATGTTATTATTGTTCTTAGGTATTTGAATTCAGCAATTTCTTCAAAATTTTACTTATATGTCATTAATTGTCCATTTCCATTATATAATATATTTTTATGTGTGACCAAATATTTAGTTTTATTATATATTATTTACAGATTTTATTAGATGTCTCCTTCTAGCCCCAATTTCTTAATATTATTGTTCTTAGATATTTGAATACAGCCACTTCTTCAAAATTTTCCTCATTTGTCATTAACTGTTCATTTCCATTATATAATATATTTTTATGTGTGACCAAATATTTAGTTTTATTATATATTATTTACAGATTTTATTAGATGTCTCCTTCTAGCCCCAATTTCTTAATATTATTGTTCTTAGATATTTGAATTCAGCCACTTCTTCAAAATTTTCCTCATTTGTCATTAACTGTTCATTTCCATTATATAATATATTTTTATGTGTGACCAAATATTTAGTTTTATTATATATTATTTACAGATTTTATTAGATGTCTCCTTCTAGCCCCAATTTCTTAATATTATTGTTCTTAGATATTTGAATACAGCCACTTCTTCAAAATTTTCCTCATTTGTCATTAACTGTTCATTTCCATTATATAATATATTTTTTTGTGTGACCAAATATTTAGTTTTATATTATATTATTTACAGATTTTATTACATGTCTCCTTCTAGCCCCAATTTCTTAATATTATTGATCTTAGATATTTGAATACAGCCACTTCTTCAAAATTTTCCTCATTTGTCATTAGCTGTTCATTTCCATTATATAATATATTTTTATGTGTGACCAAATATTTAGTTTTATTATATATTATTTACAGATTTTATTAGATGTCTCCTTCTAGCCCCAATTTCTTAATATTATTGTTCTTAGATATTTGAATACAGCCGCTTCTTCAAAATTTTCCTCATTTGTCATTAACTGTTCATTTCCATTATATAATATATTTTATGTGTGACCAAATATTTAGTTTTATTATATATTATTTACAGATTTTATTAGATGTCTCCTTCTAGCCCCAATTTCTTAATATTATTGTTCTTAGATATTTGAATACAGCCACTTCTTCAAAATTTTCCTCATTTGTCATTAACTGTTCATTTCCATTATATAATATATTTTTATGTGTGACCAAATATTTAGTTTTATTATATATTATTTACAGATTTTATTAGATGTCTCCTTCTAGCCCCAATTTCTTAATATTATTGTTCTTAGATATTTGAATACAGCCACTTCTTCAAAATTTTCCTCATTTGTCATTAACTGTTCATTTCCATTATATAATATATTTTTATGTGTGACCAAATATTTAGTTTTATTATATATTATTTACAGATTTTATTAGATGTCTCCTTCTAGCCCCAATTTCTTAATATTATTGTTCTTAGATATTTGAATTCAGCCACTTCTTCAAAATTTTCCTCATTTGTCATTAACTGTTCATTTCCATTATATAATATATTTGTATGTGTGACCAAATATTTAGTTTTATTATATATTATTTGTCCACCGCTGTGGTCTCTCGGGGTAGCGTGCTGCCTTGTCACGCAGCGGGACCGGGTTCGATTCCCGGTCGGGACAGTTTTTTCTGGGTGAGGTTTTTATCGGGGTTTTTCCTCACCTGTAAGACAAATGTTAGGAAAACTTTAAGGCTCAAACGATCCCCGAAATCATATGGCCATCGCAATCATCATCATTCATATTCATCTTAGGTTAAGCTTAGGATTAGGGACTCTCCTGGCGCACCATTATCATCATGATCACCCATCATATCATCGGGGCAACGTAACCTCGCCTTCCAGGCACCCCAACCTCAGAAGTGGGTTACAAGTACGCCATGCCAGGAGAGAAACCAGGAATGTCGAAAAGACAAACCTGGGGCATTTGAAAAAAAAAAACATTATATATTACTTATATATTTTATTAGATATCTCCTTCTAGCCCCGATTTCCCAGTGTTACTCAATAAAAAAGTATGAATAACGGAATAAGAGAACGAAAGGCGTTAAATGTTTGTGTGTTTCAATTGTAAGAAGGATTTGATCTCGTAAACCGCTTGGTATGTGAGGCGAGAGCTTATTGGCTGAAGAAACATAAACTAAGATTTCGGCTTCACTTTACAAACTAATAGCTCTAGCATTTCTTTTATTCAAACTCTTGCTTTTTTAAGCCTATGCTATATGGCAGATGGCTTCGGCTTATCTCAAAACGGAAGCTGGGAACCGACTGACATATCTCAGCCATATATCATATGTGAAATTTATATATGTGCACAAGCTTCTATGCATAAACAGAACTCATTTAGTTCATCGGCAAATATCTGAGACTGTATCTATGACTGCTAGGAGTGTCGCTAAATTTTAAGGCGTCAAAAAATCCTCTTGGACATAAATTCTCGTATCTAAGTCTTTCGAGCAGCCACTTTCTTTCATTTAAAAACATTGTATCTGAAATGTTTAACCCCGATGGCCCACAAAACGTAAACATAATAAATACAATTAATAATGTGTTTCTCTCCACGGCTTAGCGTAGTTCGTTAAGGAAGTACGATACAAACTGGCATGTCGGAGGTTCGAGTCCCGATGGGGGGGCACGGTTTTTAAACTGGTTCAAAACTTTTGGTGGCACAATGGCGTTGGGGTCGACTCAACCTCTAATGGAAATGAGTACGAGACGTTTGTTCTGGGGCACGTAGGATTGGTAACCCGGCTGACAAGTATTGCCGATTGTCAAAAAAAAAGGTGGAAGCCTTAACTCCTCCGGAGACATGTAGTGGTATCACTTTACCTTCTTTTCTCTTAGTTGAGCGCCAGACTGAAACTAAAAAACTTATATAGAAAGAACAAGCAGAAACGTTAACACAACATATAAGGAACACCTCAAAGATTTTATGTACGCGGGTGGTAAATCAAGCTATGCCAAATACATAATTAACGCTGGTCACCGAATGGACACAATAGAAAACACTCTAACGATACTTCACAAATAAAAAAATCCAGCAAAGATAAATATATTTGAAGACCTTGAAATTATAAAATAAATAAACAATACCTTACTTCTTAGTGAGAACACGCCCAAGTCGTACAACCCATTATACGAGATCGTCAAAAAACAAGTTAGTTGCTACTCGAGTCTACAACGTCTTAAACAACAACTAGTAGCAGATACTCATCCTGCTGTTGATGGAAGTTAACTTCCGAAAGGCATCCATATAACATTTTAAATATAATATTTTAACACGGTTGAGGACGACGCGGTACCTGCCAAAAGGTATACATTTTAAGTTTTTATCTTAAAAATCTTTAGGCTTTTCAGCATTGTTATGTTTTTTGTGACGAACAGGGAGCTGGCCTGATGCATCAACCCCCAATCTGGGAGGACCAGGTAATTTTTGGTCAAGGTTTTCTTCCTCTAGCCTTTGACAAACCAATGACGAACTGCAAGACAGCAGATGGATCAACAGATACAATATATACACTGTTATATTGCGGTTGACCAGATAATAATTGCTCAAGAATATGAAGACATGGAGTTTATGTTCAGAAAATTATTGGACGAATAAGATAACTGGGGCTTGAAAATAATTTAGAAAAAAAAACATTTTATATGGGATGTGGAGCCGAAACCGAAGATTTGATATTCGAAGATGAAAAGGGGTATATTAGAGGATGTGAAGAATTTGAGTATCTGAGAGTAAAATTAAATAAAGAGGATAAACAAGAAAGTTATATTAAGAACAGAATAAATAAAGGTAGAGCAATAACAGCAATGATGAATGATGGAGTCTTATGGAACAGACATATAACCAGGAAAAATAAGTTATAAATACATAATTCAATAGTGAGAAGTACTGTCACATATGGAATTTTATTCTATGAAAATCAATCTTAAATACTCTTCACAAAGAGTTTAAAGCATTAATTGGCTGAAGTTTGGAAATTCAACAAAACCTTAGAACAAAAACTTATGTCGATGGAAATGGATGTCTTGAGGAGAGCAGCAAGATGTTCAAAATTAGACAAAATAAGAAATACTGTCATAAGAGAAAAAATGAATATTGGTTATTCAATAGTAGATTATATACGGTATAAGCAATTAAATTGGTATGGGCACATACGACGAATGCAAGAAGAAATATTACCCAGGAAAACATTGGAATGGTGTCCACCTGGAAGAAGAGGAGGAGAGGAAGACCTCGAAACTCGTGGATGCAGGAAATAAGAACTGGAATGAGAGCAAGAGGACTGGAGGGCATGGATTGGATGGAGAGAGACGAGTGGAGAAGAAAAAATAAAACTTTAGGCACAGAAAGATGTGTAAACATTAAAATTCTGTATATAAATAAAATCTTAAAAATATATAAAACTATTATTCTTCCAGTTATATTATCCATCCATAGTAATTCTGCCCGAAGGCAGGTCTTTCACTGCAATCATAGCATTTCCATGCTATGCTTTGCAGCTTTACTAGGGAATTGTAGGTGTGGTAGCTTCCCGTTGCTTTCCACACCAGTGAAGGATGATGATGGTGATTATGATAAGGATGATGATGATGGCCATATGATTTCGGGGACCGTTTGGGCCTTAAAGTTTTCCTGACATTTGTCTTACAGGTGAGGAAAAACCCCGATAAAAACCTTACCCAGAAAAACTGTCCCGATCGGGGATCGAACCCGGGCCCGCTGCGTGATAAGGCAGCACGCTACCTCGAGACCACAGATGTGGACAGTTATATTATATAGATGCGAAATATGGACACTCACTTTATGAGAGGAGAAAATAATATATAAGTATTCAAGAATAAACTTCTTAGGAAAATTCTTGAACCAAAGAGAGATGAACAGACAGGCAAATGTAGAAGACTACACAAAAGTGAGCTACATGATATTTATAGGAAACCAGATGAAATTAGATTAGTTAATTCTCGTAGACTGCGATGGTCAGGATACGTGGCACGAGTGGGGAATGTAAGAAGCAATGGAAACTTCTTGTAAGAAAACCAGAAGGAAAACGCTCAGTAGGTAAGCAAAGAAAGAAGTGGGGGAATAACATTTACTATGGTTTGAGGTATTTATATCACACTGAGGATGATTAGCTGAGGATAGGGATGTATAGAGAGTTTATGTCCTTGCGGCCATGAACCTATGGGGTTCGGTAATGCCAGTGAGTTAATTAGCAACAGTGATAAGAAATAAAAAAGTCGTAGTTCAACACCTTGGTAAATATATAAGAACAGTTAACTCTTATAGACTGCGATGGGCAGGACATGTGACGTAAATGGGGAATGAAAGTAGAGGCATTTAAACTTCTTGTAGGGTTATACATTACAGGGACTCTTGATGTCCCAACTCCTTTAAAAAATCGTTAAACTGAAAATATATAATACTATTATTCTACATGTTATATTATATGGATGCGAAACACGGACTCTTACTTTAAGGGAGGAAAGGAGATTACGAGTATTTGAGAATACATTTCTTAGGAATATTTTTGGACCAAAGATAGATGAACAGACAGGTGAATGGGGAAGACTGCATAACAGTGAACTACATAGTCCTTATAGGAAGCCAGATATAATAAGAATAGTTAAGTCTCGTAGACTTCGATGGACAGGACACGTGGCACAAATGGGAAATGAAAGACGTGCTTTGAAGCTTCTTGTAGGAAAACCAGAGGGAAAACGCCCAGTTGGTAGACCAAGAATGAAGTGGGAGAAATAACATTAACTATGATTAGAGGGAAGTAGATTATACAGGGAATGATTTGAAATCATTAGCTCAGGATGGGATATATGGAGAGCTTATTCGATAGTGTCAGTGAGATAGTTAGTAGGAAAAACAGAGGGAAAACGTCTAGTTGGTAGACCAAGAATGATAACATTAATCATGATTTGAGGGAAGTAGATTATTCAGATCGTAGGGATGTATGGGGGAGGGGCTTATATACGTGCGGCCATGAACCTACCGGTTCGGTTGTGCCAGTGAGTTAATTAGCAACAGTGAAAATAAATATAAGAAGGAGACGTAGTTGAGCGCCAGACTGTAGGTCTCTGAATGCTTACGAAATACATCTCCTGTAATTATGAATGTCTTTCACTTCTAAGATACACCACAAATATTTACATAGACTGTTGCATTCCTGTATCACATCCTCGCAATCTTAACGAGATAGTAAAATCCCCACTTTTCATCACTTAAACAGATAACGATATAATGTATCCATACACCAAAATTTCTCAAAACTACAGACACAATAAAACAGTTTAAGGAAACATAAGTCAGGCGAATAAATAAATTATATAATATCATGTATACAAAATCTGTTACAATAAACAAGGGGGTTGCAGTATTTCAAGGCGCGTAATTGCCTGTCATGTGGCCCCTCAGTCTACCTCAGCCATTTATTTCGCAGCTTGTGGATAAACAAATAACACGGAAAAGGTTTTAAATGCTCAACGGATGGGAATATTAAAAATATGTCTAGAAATATTTATTTGTTTCGCTGTTTACGACGTAAAAATGACGCTTCATATATCTTGTAACTTGACGCAATGAATTTTATTCGATTTGCACCTGGTGCTTAAATTCATAACTGTTTTGAGTGGAATTTCTAAAAATATACAAATTTATAAATCCTTTATAGTATTAAGCCATCAAATGGCAATACTGAACAACAGCAACTTTAATTCAGGGAACAGCCAAGTAGACGATAAGCATAAATTGGTGGGATTGTACAAGACCAGAAATTTACTGACGCAACTGATGACATTTTTAATGCAGTTTATATTATTACGAAGTGATATTGATATAATTTATCCGCGAGTAATTACCACCGTGAAAGTATGTTAACGTAATATGAAATGTACGAGTGGAAATATGTTTTTACATGGAACTGTCGGCCATTTTGAATTTCCATGAATAACTGTGCTAAAGAGGCATTTTTTACGCATTTAAACACATTTAAAATGTAACGAACCTAAAAGCTAACCTAACCTAATTGAATTACTCTAATGTAGGTGAATTCCATGGAACGCTCTTTTTTATTATTTTACACCGGTTATATATATACATTTACATTAACTATGATTTGAGGGAAGTAGATTATACAGGGAATGATTGGAAAGCATTAGCTCAGGATAGGGATGTATGGGGAGCTTATGTCCGTGCGGCCATGAACCTAGGGGCCTATAATGCCAGTGAGTAAGTAAGTAGTAAGTAAGTAGTAAGTAAGTAAGTAAGTAAGTAAGTAAGTAAGTAAGTAAGAAGTAAGTAAGTAAGTAAGTAAGTAAGTAAGTAAGTAAGTAAGTAAGTAAGTAAGTAAGTAAGTAAGTAAGTAAGTAAGTAAGTAAGTAAGTAAGTAAGTAAGTAAGTAAGTAAGTAAATAAGTAAGTATATATATATATATATACATTTGTTTGTGTTTTACGTGGTTAAATTCGGACATAATTCTTTGTTACCGACAGAGAAGCACCATTATCGGCAGAGCTTTGTTGTTGAAACCACAAATATGCTGTGGCAGTGGTTTATCGCTGGCTAGTAGTGTGGTTATCGGTGGGTATAGTGCGGTTACCGCTGGTTATTTGTGTCGTTATCGCTGGTTATAAATGTGGTTATCAGTGGTTATTAGTGTAGTTATCGCTGGTTACGACGGATATTTTGAATAATTGCTGTAACCAGAGTGGTAATGACAGGAAATAATCCCACTTTTTTCATAGTTACGAGTAAAATAAATTAATGATACGAGTAATTATGGCTCGCACCTAAATACTTTTAATATAACTTTTATGAATATGTGTTGCATTTAAGTAGTGTTAAATTGGGTATATAAATTTCTGGTCAACTTCCACGGCGCCCATAAATGTAATTTTCACGCTACCAACCTATAGTATTCAACATTAATAAAATACATGATATAATTCCGTTGTGGTATTAGTCACAAAATTAAAGTTATGATATAAAATTACAATTTTTCAAATGCCCCAGGTTTGTTTTTCGGCATTCCTGGCATGACGTACTTGTAACCCACTTGTGAGATTGGGGCGCCTGGAAGGCGGGGTTGCCCCGATGATATAATGGGTAATAATAATGGTGCGCCAGGAGAGTCCCTGATCCGAAACTTAACCTAAGATGAATATGAATGATGATGATTGCGATGACCATATGATTTCGGGGACCGTTTTGGGCCTTAAAGTTTTTCCTGACATTTGTCTTACAGAAAATCTGTCCCGACCGGGGATCGAACCCGGGCCCGCTGCGTGACAAGGCAGCACGCTACCCCGAGACCACACAAAATTGATTAATATATTTAATCTCTGTACAAGAATAAAATATTATCAAAATGCTTATCTTCAACACGTGTTACGAATGAATGAACAGCGCATACCAAGAAGAATGTATAATTATAAACCAAAAAGGAGAAGAATGTTGGGAAGACTACTGAAGATATGGAAGGACCAATTCGACTTATAATGAGATCGGAACAGGCCATTGGGCTTAATCTTGTTGTTGTTGATGATGATGATGACAAAATTGCTACCTAATAGGTCCGTCTCCTCAACTTTGTAAACTGTTAATTCGCTATAGGCCTTTCGGGACTAGTCCCATCATCAACAGAAAGAAGTAGGAGATATGTCTGTATGTACTCCCCCTTAATGCAATGCAGTGTCAGAAAAAGTTATAGTTTACACAGTTGAGGAGACGGACCTATTAGGTAACAATTTTATAATTTTTAGGTTTTGTATTCCTTTTTACAGTTGGTGGATTAACAGGAGTTGTTCTTGCCAATTCATCTATCGATATTGTCCTACATGATCCTTTAATAGTAAGATTTATTAAACACAATTAGGGTGTACAGATAGATTTACAATTTAGCCAAAAATTGTCTTATTTCCCCTCCATGATATCTTTACCTTGTCGTGGTGGAATGGCTTGCGTGCTTAAATGATCCCGAGAGCTATGCCGGCGGTATCATTGTTGCATAGGGTTAACTATGCCGGACTGGTCGAAGGTGATAAGCCAGACAAAAAAAAAATACCTTGGTCGGAAGAGTGGCGATCTTTCACCATAAAAATACAACCGTCAAGCAATGAGGACATGGGTTCCACTGGGGTAAATTTTTCCGGAGCTCAAATAGTCTCCCATTCGGTTCTCCGGAAGGGGACTACTTCAGGGAACCCGTGCCAAAGGTTCAAACACAGAGACATGTTCCTAGGAACATGGAATGTTAGGACTTTAACGCTCAGTTGGTAGACCAAGAATCAGGTGGGAGAATAACATGAAACATGATTTGAGGGAAGTACATTATACATGGGATGATTGGAAAACATTAGCTCAGGATAGGGATACATGGACAGCTTATGTCCGCGCGGCCATGAACCCACGGGTTCGATAGTGCCAGTGAGTTAGTTAGTTAGTTAACTGTCTTCTTTGGCGTAGAACTTTAGAGTGTTTGTCCTTGCCGGGCGGTGATTATGTGGTACTAAATGCAGCTGTGCCCACAAAGGGTGCAGATGCAGTGTTCTTTTTTCTCGCAGATTTTATGGAACATGGAAATATCCTCACAAAAAAAAAAACAATGGCCTTCAAGGGCGCTCATCCAGTTCGGACAAAGATAATATTAGAAAATAAACCAATAGAACAAGTGGTAAGATATAACTTCCTAGGTTGCGAAATATCATACACAGCGGAAACAGATATAAATAACAAACCAAATAAGTTTAATTATATAACAGGAACACTAAAAAGAACTTTGAAAAATAAAGCCAGGAAAGACTCTATAATGAAATTATACAAGACAACGGCAATGCCTATTATTACTTATGGTCCGAAACATGGACAGTGACAACAAAACAATCAGCCAGAATACAAGCTGCTGAAATGAGATTCCTCAGACCAATAGCAGGATATCAAAGAACACACAAATAAACATAACACAGAAATAAGACAACAACTAAAAGTAGAGGAATTAAACACAACAATAGAGAAATACAGAACAAACTGGAAAGAACACTTGACAAGGATGACTGAGAATAGAATATCGAAAGCAGCATACAGCTATTCACCACGAGGAAGAAGAAGTTTGGGAAGACCGAAGAAAAGATGGAAAGAGCAGCAATTTCGAGCCTGAACAGGCTAGTAAATATGCCTAAACCGTGAAGAAGAAGAAGAAGAACATTTTATGGTGGAACCCGTGGGCCGCCGTATTTGTGAAGACATGTCTCATCTCGAAGTTAGGCTGCTTCCATTCTTCACAGTTCATAGCTGGCGTCCGGAAGAATTCCGGATCCACGTCTGTTGCTTTTACATCCCTGTCCTTGATGTGTGCCTCATATGCTGGCCGTTGCTTGTCATCAGCTCTCTTACGAAGAAATCCGTGTTTATTAATAGGTAAACCAGCCTTGACTGTATTGTTCTTGATACTTGGAAGTGCTCTCTTTAGGTACGACACTTTTACCGATTCTAACTTCCTTAGGTTTTCTGTGGTTAGATGGACCCAAATCTTCTTGAGTGCGTAGCCAACAATTGGGGCGATCTTGATGTCGAAAAGACGCAGTGCAGTGACCGTGCAGAGTTTCTCGAGCTTCTTTATATCGTACGTAGATTTGATCGCTGCCGAAAACCTTTACTCTACTTTCGATCCTGTAACAGATTGGATCTGTTCTTCCTTTGTGTATATATTCGGAAATTCTATGCCACCATGTCACCCACATAAATTCAAATAAATGAACAGAAAAACACACCATTTATTGTAGCAGTGTATGGATAATTACCTGAGAGAAATATACATACATGCATACACACACGCACGCGCACGCACGCACACACACACACACATTTTTTTTGTATGTACATTGTATGTAGTATACATAGAGGGCAGTGGTTTTACTTCCCACACCGCGTGTTTGTAATATGTAATATTACAGTATAGTTATTTAGGTTGGCAACCCCGAAATGTAGGAAGTTGAACTTTCAATAATGCTCGCCATTGCTGGTAAGTACGACAAAACGCACTTACGCGCAAAAAATATTATATTGCAATGCAGATAGTATGTATTATTCAACTGTTTGTGTGTGAAACCGAAACAAAAAAAGTCTAACTTATCGCTATACTATGTTCCAATCTTAACTTTTAGTACATAACAATCCTAGCTCTAATTATAATCTATACTGTAAATATGTATTTTTTTGTTTACTTATGCTGGTTGCCTTATTACCTTAACTCTGCCAGAATAAATAAAACGTTATTATTATTATTATTATTATTATTATTATTATTATCCATCCATAGTAATTCTGCCCGAAGGCAGGTCCTTCACTGCAATCATAGCATTTTCATGCTATGCTTGCAGCTTTACTAGGGAATTATAGATGTGGTAGCTTCCCGTTGCTTTCCACGCCGGTGAAGATGATGATGATGATGATAATGGCAAGGATGATGATGATGGCCATATGATTTCGGGGACCGTTTGGGCCTTAAAGTTTTCCTGACATTTGTCTTACAGGTGAGGAAAAACCCCGATAAAAACCTCACCCAGAAAAACTGCCCCGACCGGGGATGGAACCCGGGCCCGCTGCGTGACAAGGCATCACGCTACCTCGAGACCACAGCGGTGGACATTATTATTATTATTATAAAGTAAAATTATAGGTCCACATGGAGAGAAAATGTTGTAAACGATAATGGAAAAAGAATTATAGACATCTGTGAGCAAAATTCTCTGAGAATATTAAATGGGTACTACCAGCACAAAGATATTCATAAGTATACAAGACAGCAAGATACTCTTCAACAAAAGTCAATTATTGACTACATTATAATTAAACAGGAAACTAAATTAAGAGTAAATGATGTAAGAGCTTACAGAGGGTCCCCGCATTCGGAGATCACTTTTTAGTCAATTCTAAAATCATATTTCCATATTTAAGCATTCAAGGTAAAAATGATCCCAATCCAAACGAAGAAAAATATAATTTAGATACTAATATAATCCATCCATAGTAATTCTGCCCGAAGGCAGGTCCTTCACTGCAATCATAGCATTTTCATGCTATGCTTTGCAGCTTTACTAGGGAATTGTGTAGGTGTGGTAGCTTCCCGTTGCTTTCCACACCGGTGAAGGATGATGATGATAATGATAATGATAAGGATGATAATGATAAGGATGATGGCCATATGATTTCGCGGACCGTTTGGGCCTTAAAGTTTTCCTGACATTTGTCTTACAGGTGAGGAAAAACCCCGATAAAAACCTCACCCAGAAAAACTGCCCGACCGGGGATCGAACCCGGGCCCGCTGCGTGACAAGGCAGCACGCTACCTACTAATATAATAAGTGGTTATAAATATAATTTATTAAGTTTGGAAAATGACAGTACATCATATTTATTTAAGCAAAGACTAAATGAAAAATTAATAGAAACTACATTTGAATCTACAGAAAAGCAATATCAATATATTAAAGATAAAGTGCATGAGGCAGTTAAAGAAGCTATTTGGGAAGAGAAATATACTACTAATAATAAAAAGTATTGCTGGAGTGAAGAAATTGACAAATAAGTAAAAATAAAAAGAGATCTTTATCTAAAATGGCTTAATACTAAAAAATAGAGGACAAAATTAACCTTCGTAAACAACAAGCAAAAATAAGAAAAAGATATATCAGAATTAAAGAATAAATGCTGGGAAAATACAAAGGTACATTGGAGGAAAGAGAAATGCGGAATCATGGAAAACTTTAAAGAATATAAGAAAGAATGACAAAGAAGGATTTAATAAATGCAGCGTAGTGGTTAAGGCACTGCGCTACAAGCCGGAAGGTCGAGGGTTCGAGTCCCAGTGGGGTCAGGATTTTTAAACTGTCCCAAACCTTCTGGCGGCACTATGGCCCTGGGGTCGACTCAGCCTCTAACTGAAATGAGTACCAGACGCTTGTTCTGGGGTAAAGGCGGTCGTCACGCAGGGCTGACAACCCGGCTGACATCAAGTGCCGATCGTCAAGAAAAAGTGGGAGCCTTAACCTCCTACTACCCCAAGGGCCTCCTGAGGCCTGTAGTGGGATCACTTTACCTATTAATTTCCAAACTTGGGATAAATACTTCAAAGAATTATTAACAGAAAACAGAGAACAATATATAAACTCTATAGAGAAGGAATTTGATGCAGAACTAAAAGAAAATCATCATCATCATCATCATCTTCAAGGCATGGGCCCGTTGACCCGTTCCGCTCCCCGGCGCACTACATGCCGCAGGCGCAGGTCGTCCTTCCAACGACGTTTTGGTCTTCCTACATTTCTTCGGCTTAGAGGCCTATAATGAAGCAGCTGTTTTGATAAACGATTATTTGACATTCTTTGTATATGTTCAAACCAATTACGTTTATTTGTGTACTAAAATAAAATATACACCTAAACATAGAAACAGTGAAAGAAGCAGTAAAGTCATTAAAGAATAGAACGTCACCAGGGAAAGGAAATATTCCAGCTGAATTAATAAAACATGGAACAGATAAGTTGTTCGAATTATTGAGAAGTCTATTTGAGAAATGCATAAATGGAGAAGATATACCATCAGATTGGAAAAATAGGGTATATTTCAACCATACATAAAAAAGGAAAAAAAGATTAATGCAAAAACTATAGGGGAATTACAGTCAATAGTACACTAAGTAGACTATATGGAAAGATAATAAGTATTTCCTAGAAATTGAATTCAAAGAGTTAGAACCAGAGGAACAGGCAGGATTTAGAGTGGGCTGATCAACAATATACCACATTTACAGCATACGACAGATTATAGAAAAGAAAACAATCAGAGCACAACCGCTACATCTAGTATTTATAGATACAGAAAAAGCCTACGATAACATTCCTACAGCAAAATTATGGAAAGTCTTAAAACTAAAAAAAATAAATCCAACACTGATTGAAGCAATTCAAAAACTATATTCAGAATCATATGTGCAAGTAAAAATGGGAAAGTACTTGTCTAAAGGTTTTCAAACAAATAAATGATTACAACAGGGATGCTGTATATCTCCAACATTATATAAGATTTATACTGAAAAAGCTATTGAAGAATGGAAAAAGAAATGTAAACCGATGGGAATACCACTAGATGATAATTCAATAATATATACACTCCAGTTTGCAGATGACCAATTGATATTGGCTCAAGAATTTGAAGATATAGAATACCTCACTAGAAAATTAATACAAGAATATAGTTTATGGGGTTTAAAGATCAATATGGATAAATCTAGATATATGACAATAGGGGATCTTCCTCAAGATTTAATACTAGAAGAAGATTTAGGGACAATTAAACACACTGAAGAATATAAGTATTTGGGAATAAAATTACTAAAGATGGAAAAACAAGAAACAGAGATAAGAAACAGGATCAATATAGGAACGTATGCTGTATCTTCCCTAAATGGAATAGTATGGGACAAACATATCTTCAAAGAAACAAAAAAAAACTATTTTTAATACAATAATCAGAAGGATTATTACCTATGGAGCTGATGTGTGGGCTTTAAATACATAAATGAAAAAAAAAATGCTCGCCACTGAAATGGACTACTGGAGAAGTGCTGCAAGAATATCCAGGAAGGATAAAATCAGAAATTCATATATAAAAGAAAAAAATGCAGGTACAATATTCAATATTAGATTTTATAAAGAAGAAACAATTAAATTGGTATGGACACATTAGAAGAATGGAAGAAGGAAGACTACCTAAGATAATCATGGATTGGGAACCACAGGGAAGGAAAAAGAAGGGTAGACCAACTATTACGTGGATTCAGGGAATCAATGAAGCTAAGAGGGAATGGGAAATAAAAGAAGATACATGGATGAACAGACAGGAATGGAAAAATGTGTTGAAACAAATGTGTAGTTAACTGTGAACATGGGTACCGGAAAAATGTATATTCATTGTAAAAGCCGGAATAATAAAAACAATTATTATTATTATTGTTGTTATTGTTATTAAAATATGTCAATAAATTGGACTTGCTGAGGAATCCACTAAGTTTACGCAGTTTGCTGCGTGATTCTGATTACATTATGTTGGTGTACTACCTTCATATCTAGTTGGTACAGTACGTTTTATGTAGCCTATGTTTACCCAGTTGTGGGTTGTGAAGTTGATTGGCCAGCTGGTACGAAAGAATCCCTTCATGTTCTGGTCTCCTAATCACTCATTGTGTATTATTGTGATGAGTCATTGTCTCTTTATTAATTTCAATTCAACCAAATTAGCGCGGCCGACAGAATCAAAGAAGCCGTGCAGACAGGTTTGTATTCTTTACAATAATAAGCGAAATTCATGTAGAAATCCTGCGTTGCCATGATAGCCAATTGTTGTAATATATTTGGGAGGATTAGTGACCGATTTCACCATGCATCTATTATGTGTCTGATGATCCTTTATACTTTGACAATTCGTTTGACATCTACTTTGCATTTCTTCATCCTTCTTGTAGAAAAGATGTTCTTAATCTTGAGGAGTGCCTTACCCTTTTCATCTTCTTCTGTAGCTTCATTCTCATATTAGTCTACAATAATTCCGAGCTAAGTTCCAGTTGTAATGTAAACAAATCAGATGTATGAGTGCATTTTCATTGGTCGAATAACGATTTTACATTTGAGCGTGTAAGAAAATGTTGCTCGCTCTAACTTATTGGCACTATCGATCCCGTAGGTTCATGCCCGCGTGGACATAAACTCTCCACACATCCCTATCCTGAGCTAATATTTTTAATCATTATCTCTATAATCTACTTCCCTCAAATCATGGTTAATGTTATTCTCCCACCTCATTCTTTGTCTACCAACTGGGCATTTTCCCTCTGGTTTTCCTACAAGATCCTTCCAGGCACCTCTTTCATTCCTCATTCGTGCCATATGACCTGCCCATCGCAGTCTACGAGACTTAACTGTTTTCATTATATCTGGCTTCCTATAAAGACAATGTAGTTCACTGTTATGTAGTCTTCTTCATTCGCCTGTCTGTTCTTCTCTCTTTAGTACAAACATTTTCCTAAGAACTTTATTCTCAAATACTCGTAATCTCCTTTCCTCCCTTAACGTAAGAGTCTATGTTTCGCATCCATATAATACAACTGGTAGAATAATAGTTTTAACGTTTTTTGAAAGGAGTTGGGACGTCAAGAGTCATTGTAATGCATAATAGCACGCATTTCCAGAATTGAGCCTATGTTTAATTTCTTTGTGCATCTCATTCCTATTTGTGATTATTGTTCCTAGGTATTTGAATTCAGCCACTTCCTCAATATTTCCCTCATTTGTCATTAGCTGTCAATTTCCATTACATAATGTATTTCTATGTGTGGCCATAGATTTCGTTTTATTGATATTTATTGCAGTCCCAATTACTCAATAGTGTATGCGTCTTGGCCTTCAGTATCTCCTAGCTATCGCCCAATAGTACTACGCCATCAGCATAAACTAACAGCTTATTAATAACAATGAATTGTAGGTCTTTTTCATCCTCTAACGTAGCTCGCTCTCTAACACTCAAAATCAAGAAAATACAAATATATATTATCTAGTTCATGTCTATATAAGTTACATGGGAGAATCTTAAAATATATAATTACAATTTTAATAGATTAAATAAGCATTGTTTTATTCTTACGAGGCTTGCGCAATGCAGAATACGTTAGGATTTCAATTGTTTCAAAATGACCGCTTCTGCAGAGTTTCGAAAATATCGGAAAGCAAAGCCTTGGAAAAGCGGAGAGAAACGAATTTTGAATATTTTCAAACAGTTTAGTGAAAAAAAAACATACATTAGTTATTGAGAACAGTTAAAATAACAGTATAAATAACAGGCCAGCATGGAGCATAAATTCTGCTCATAAAGAAATTGTAAATAAATATACCCATCGACAACAGGGAAAAATAGTAAAAGTCTATTATGTACGCCCATATATAATTTTTGTCATAAATAATAAATGGTGCAAATTTCTAATTATTGGTATGCCTACTATTTTACCTCGTATTCAGTCTTATTTCCCGTAAAATACGATGTTGCCTAAGAACAATGTTTCTATCAATGACAGTTCAGTACACATTTAGTCATATGGCGGGCAAATACTACCACAGTTCTAGTAGTAATACCTTAAGCAAATTTGTTTATTGTACAACTGGAACTTGGTTCGAAATGGTGTAACCTAAGCCTCCCTTGTAATAATCAACCATTCTCCCTATATTGCGCTTTATTCCTCCGTCCTTCCAACTCCCAGGGCTCTCAAATCAGCCTCGACTTCATCCAACCATCTCAATTTCAGTTACACCACATTAGGTCGAACTTCCGATTCTTAATTCAAGATTATTTTGTAATATTCTCCTACTCCATTTCTAATGACATGTCCCAACCTTCCAACATTATGGCCTTAATTTCAAACACAATAATGATTGGGATATACATAATAGATTAAACCGATATTAAATTATGTGTGGCGCTATAAGAAGAACTCTCCGAAAGACTCGAAGAGAAACTCAGCTCAGGTTTTATAAAATTATGGCTGTTCCTGTTCTTTTATATGGATCTGAATCTTGGGTACTTACAAAAAGTATATCTCACACATTGAAGCTACTGAAATTAATTTTTTAAGATCTGTAAAAGGATGTAACGCATGGATAGATTACATAATGAATAATAAGAAATGAACTGGAGACATTTTCAATACTCGACAAACTAGAAGAGCAACAAACACCGACGGAAAGAACATGTAGACAGAACGGACGATACAAGATTATCCAAAACGATCAACATCTACAAACCGTATGGAAAAAGATCTTTGGGACGGCCAAGGAAGCAATGGACTTGAGACCGGAACAGGTCGCATTGACCTAATCCTGGAAAGGAAGGAGGAGAAGAAGAAGAAGAAGAAAAGAAGAATTATCAAGTGATTTATATCATCATCACCATCCTAAGACGCGACAACTTCAAAGGTGAAAGTTTTGGCCTTCAACAATCCTCCTCCATGCCAATCTGTCAATTGCCATATTCAAGTAAGTCACTTGCATTTTCTTTAGATCGTTCATTGTATCATCAACCCATCTTATTTTCGGTCTTACAACTGCTCTGCTTCCTATAAGTTTCCATTTATAGAGTTTCTTAACCAATCTCTGATCATCCACTTTTATCAAATGTCCAACCAATTCTTAGATGGTTTACTATATTCTGTTTTTTTATTAATTTGTTAGTTCGTTATTTGTTTTGATTCTCCAACAGTTATCATTTCCTCTATTTGGTCCAAATATTCGTCTTAGAATTTTCCTTTCAAAAATTAATAATTTGTGTTTTATTGTTTCTTTTAGGACCCAAGTTTCACTTGCATATGTAATTACTGGTATAATAAGTATTTGGTATAACCTTATTTTTTGCTGTTTTTGATATTAATTTGCTTTTAAATAAGGTTCTATTTGCAAAATAAGCTCTAAGTGATTTATATTGTATTTCTAATTCCACATTAGGGTAAGGTCGCGCAATTCCTTGATAGTTTTTTTTTGTGTGTAAATGTAACATTTTAGACAATGGTGACAAAATATCAATACAGGAAGATAGTATGAGCCTTCCACGATATTATTTATCGAATTCACTCCAAACCGATGTGCCTCGTTCTTTTCTCTAGGACAAGGATTCCTAAATACGTGATATGACTCTTAAATACTTTTAAGAAACATTTTGTTCCGTTGAGGTTATTGTTAAATATTAAAAAAAAAACAATAAAATGTTGTAGCTGTTGTGGCAGTCGTCCTCAATAAATCATATTTGTATAAAATATTCAACTAGGCCTTTCGGAACCGGTTCTATTTTCAGAGCTGTTCATTGGGTTCTAATGAACCCAATAATCAGCTTTGCAAATTGAACCGGTTCATTAGAACCCAATAAACAGCTTTGAAAATAGAACCGGTTCCGAAAGGCCTACGTGAATACTTTATACATATATAACTTGTTAGGGAAGACTGCCATAACAGGTGCAACATTTTATTGTTTTTTTTAATATATGACTCTTAAATCCGTGATAGTGGTATCTTAAGGCTGTGATATTAAACACAAGATTGCAAATTATAAACTAAACAATTTTGGCGTTTATTAAAGTTGATAATCAATTCGAGAGGCTATATGAAAGCAAATACAATAAAATTACATAAGTGATATCAAACGACATTTAATATTTAAGCCTATTTACCTCAAAAAATAAACCTAACATCAGATAATATTAAAAAAAGACACGGTGATAAAATATCTGCAAACAAACATACTAGACCTAATTTCTAGCAAAATATTGTCCTCTGTACATATAATCTTGGCATAATGACGATGGTTATGATGATAATAATAATGATAATGATGATGATAATAATAATAATAATAATTTAGAAAAATAACGAACTAACTCACTGGCGTTATCGAACCCGTAGTTACATAGTCGAGCAGACATAAAACTTCCATTCATCCCTATCCTGAGATAATCTTTTCAAATCATCCCCTGTATTATTTACTTCCCAAAAATCATGGTTAATGTTATTTTCCCACCTCATATTTGGTCTACCAACTGGGCGTTTTCCCTCTGGTTTTCATACAAGAAGCTTTCATGTCCCTCTTTCATTCCCATTCGTGCTACATATCGTGCCCATCGTAATCTGCGAGACATAACTGTTCTTATTATATCTGGTTTCCTATAAATACCATGTAGCTAACTGTTGCGTACTCTTCTCCTTTCGCTAGTCTGTTCATCTCTCTTTAGTCCAATTGGTCTTCTCCATTCGCCTGTCTGTTCATCTCTCTGTAGTCCAGTTGGTCTTCTCCATTCGCCTGTCTGTTCATCTCTCTTTAGTCCAATTGGTCTTCTCCATTCGCCGTCTGTTCATCGCTCTTTAGTCCAAAAAAAAAATCCTAAGAACCTTATTCTTAAATACATGTAATGTTTTACCCATCCTTAAAGTAAGAGTCAATGTTTCGCATCCACATAACTGGAGAATAACAGTTTTATGTATTTTCAGTTTAACTTTTTTGAGAGGAGTTGTGGCAAGAGTTCCTGTAATGCATAATAGCATACATTCAATTTATTTGTGCATCTCATTCCTATTTGTAATCATTGTTCCTAAGCATTTGAATTCAGTCACTTTTTTCAAAAATTCCCTCATTTGTCATTAACTATCCATTTCTATTATATAATATATTTCTATGTGTGAACATATATTTAGTTTTATTGATGTTTATTTCCAGTCCCAAATTTCTTAGTGTAACTCAATGTTTGTGTTAGCCCTTAGTATCTCCTCGCTATCGCCTAATAACACTACATCGTTTGCACAAACTAACAGCTTATTACGTTATTTTAAAGCAATTCTAATTGCTTCTACTTCTCGTTCAATAAAATATAATAAGTGCTATTTGAAACTAGCTTTTTCTTTTAAGGGCGGCCCTGGAATGTCATGAAATCGGGCTGTTAACCAGAAAAGGCTCTAGTTTCAGCTGCCGGTCTATAAATTCGTGAGACATGGTACTAACTTCGCGTTAAAGCGTAGCGGAATTATTTTTATGAGCTTTGAAGCCCACTCATACCTCACGTCTCAAACTTGACTGATGGCATTGTCTCTAACCAAGTCCGTTCAACTTACATCCAATTACACCGAGCAACAAAAAATAAACTTTTTTTTTTGTCTCAGAAAGAAAAATATGTGATTCTGATAGTATTTTTCAACTGAATTCAAATATGATATCGGTTTTTCTCCATCACGTAAGGTTTCCGAAATACATTAATTTGTAATTTCAAACACTTTAATATTTTCTACATTCGTAACTACACAATATTCGAACATTCGGACTCACCTAGAAAGTAAGAAATGACGATTTTCTGCTATATTTCTCCTGTGGAGCATCCCTCTTGAAGGTCCAACAATAATCGGCCAGCATAATAGGATTCCATTTGCCTTGATATCTCTTTTCCTTAGCTGAAATCATTTGAGTTAGCTCATTTGGTTTTATTTTACAATGGACAAATTGACAAAAAAAATGTTTATAAAAAACAATTATTTAAAGCCATTAATTGAAATTGAAATACTCCATATCACTCTACACAATATTCTGACGAGTTTTTGATGATCTGTAGTAACTGTGATATACAGTGTGAAACAGAACATCCTCATCAACTGTCTGCATTTTTTTTTTGTGATTCAGAAGCTGAAATAGCATTTAATAACTAAAATCAGGACAAAAAAAAAACAAACATTAATAAGGAAATCTAGAATTAAAAACTTTTTTTGGGTAATATTCAGAGATTCCGGGTACAATGGTTCGACTGACTCGACATTTACAATCGAGCCTCCGACCAGGGAACACTACCTGGAAGTACTCGCCAATGAAGATGTCCTCTGCAATTGAGGGAGAAACGTCAGGAAGAAACGCCAGTCATGGATCACGTCCACATAGCCCGGAATATTATGATTACCGGCCGTGAAAGTTGCATTCAACCTACAATAATTGAAGTAAGAATGATTAAAATAATAAACCCATTAAAATTGATTGTATATGAAATTAGTATTAATGGGGCGATTTTCTGAATAGTTATGAGAATAAAACAATTATTCCATCTTAATCCTTCTATAACTCTAGCTATTTGTAATTTTTTTTTTAATCTGAGGAATACTACAGCTGTTTTTATTTCAATCTAAACCGTTCAAATGAATAAACTTGGGTTCCAACTTCTCTCATAAACATTTAACTGAAAATAAAAAACCATTATTTTCCCAGTTATATTATATGGATGTGAAATATGTACTCTTACTTTAAGGGAAGAGAAAAGATTACGAGTATTTGAGAATAAAGTTCTTGGGAAAAAATTTGGACCAAGGAGAGATGATCAGAAGAATACTTAACAGTGAGCTGTATGCTTTTTTATAGGAAACTAGATATAATAAGAACAGTTAAGTCTCTCAGACTACGATGTGGAGGACAAGTGACACGTATGGGGGACGAAAAACGGTCATGGAAGCTTCACGTAGAAAAACCAGAGGGAAAAACGCCCGGTTGGTAGACCAAGAATGAGAGAATAACATAAAGGAGAGATACATTCTAATTAAATTAAACGCTATAGAGTGGAAGACGTTAATTTATTTGTATACAGATGTTTAATGTTTACACATCTTTCTGTGCCTAAAGTTTTATTTTCCTTCTCCACTCGTCTCTATCCATCCACTCCATGCTCTCCAGTCCTCTTGCTCTCATTCCAGTTCTTATTTCTTGCTTTCACGAGTATCGAGGTTTTCCTTTCCATCTTCTTCCAGGTGGACACCATTCCAATGTTTTCCTGGGCAACCTTTCTTCTTGCATTTATTGTACATGCCCATATCAGTTTAATTGCTTGTATCTTATATAATCTATTACTGAATATTTAATATTCATTTTTTTCTCGTATGACAGTATTTTTTTTTCTAATTTTGAACATCTTGCTGCTCTCCTTATGAAATCCATTTCCATCGACATACGTTTTTGTTCTAAGTTTTTGTTGAATTATCAAACTTCAGCTCCACATGTATTATCGCCTCACTCTGATGGTTGTCCAGCGGCTCGCTTTGTTTCCCCGCAGCTGTTATATATAATTAAATACAAAGATGCCGACTACTACCACGCCAATGTTAATCATTGTCAAGCTTTGTTGCGGCACTCGTTTTTATATAAACGGACAACCATCATGGTGAGGAGATAATAACAGTAATTCTCACTATTGAATTATATATTTGTAACTTATTTTTTCTGGTTATATGTCTGTTCCATAAGACTCCATTCTTCATTGCTGTTATTGCTTTACCTTTATTTATTCTGTTCTTAAAACCACTATAGGCCTATCTGTTCTTAATATCTTTAATATCTCAATAATAATAATAATAATAATAATAATAATAATAATAATAAATAATAATAATAATAATAATAATAATAATAATAATATTAATAAAATAATAATAACAATAATAACAACAATAATAATAAAACAGTAATAATAATAATAATAATAATAATATTAATAATGATAATAATAATAATAATAATAAAAAAATAATAATAATAACAATAATAATAACAATAATAACAATAATAATAACAGTAATAATAACAATAATAATAACGATAATAATATTTCATTTATTCTGGCAGAGTTAAGCCCTTATGGCCTTCTCTTCCACTCAACCAACGTTAGAATGGCCTACCAGTTTCTCATCTCACATCCACATATGTTAATCAGAGAGCATTATGATCTTCGCTCCAGTATAGGGAAACATGCCGGATTCCCCAACCATCATAGCTGGTTTTCTTAACAAGGAGTCACTACTTATTGTAGCTATCCAAATTCCGGTCCCTCACTGACCGAAATTCCATCAGAAAATTTCTACAAGACATGATGCCTTGAACCGCTCAGTTATGCCGCAGGACAATGACACAATAACAGAAGAAAAAAACATTCAACTTAAATAACAGAAAATCCGTCACGCAGGAACTGCGTAAGCTAAGCGAATTCCTCAGCAAGTCGAATTTATCAATACTAGTAAAATTCATATCAAATTCCGTTGAGGTGAAGTCATGATGAAAGTTAAAAATTAAATTGTACCTATTGGTAGGTGCTGTCGTCCTCAACTTTGTTAAAATATTGTATATAAAATTAACTGGAGCGCTTTCGGAAGTTATCTTCCATCTTTTGCAGGCTGAGTTTCCGCTATTTGTTGTTGTTATGTACGGTGATGTTTACTACAACTGTTTGTAGCAGCAACTGACTTGTTTTTGACTAGGGTCAAACCCATTATACGAGATCGTCAAAAAACAAGTCAGTTGCTGCTACAAACAGTTGGAGTAAACATCACCGTACACAACAACAACAAATAGCGGAAACTCAACCTGCAGAGGATGGAAGATAATTTCCGAAAGCGCTCCAGTTAATTTTATATACAATATTTTAACAAAGTTGAGGACGACGGCACCTACCAACAGGTACAACTTAATTTTTAACTTTCATCATAAGTCGAAGTTTATGTCCCCAATTTGCTAGTTTATGGAATATATACATTTGTATTAAATTAGAGAAACTCAATTTCTGATGCTAGCTTATTTAAAGGTGTCGAACTGCAGTGAAAATAAATAATGCATAACCATACCGGTAAGTTATTACCTACGTGTTATATATTGTTGTATAAATTGACTCCAGATTAATTAATATCTAACTAATTAACTATTAAAGGAAATGCCACTAACTAACTAAACTAACTCACTGGCATTATCGAACCAGTAGGTTCATGGCCGCGCGGGCATAAGCTCTCCATACATTCTTATCCTGAGCTAATAGTTTCCAATCATTCCTTGTATAATATACTTCCCTCAAATCATGGTTAATGTTATTCTCCCACCTCATTCTTCGCCTATCAACTGGGCATTTTTCCTCTGGGTTTCCTACAAGAAGCTTCCAGGCACCTCTTTCATTCCCCATTCGTGCCATATGTCCTGCCCATCGCAGTCTACGAGACTGTTCTCATTATATCTGGCTTCCTATAAAGACCATGTAGTTCACTGTTATGCAGTCTTCTCCATTCACCGTCTCTTCATCTCTCTTTGGTCCAAAAATTGTCCTACGAAATTTATTCTCAAATACTCATAATTTCCTTTCCTCCCTTAAAGTAAGAGTCCATGTTTCGTATCCATATAATATAACAGGTAAAATAATAGTTTTATATATTTTCAGTTTGACTTTTTTGAAAGGAGTTGGGACATCAAGAGTCCCTGTAATGCATAATAGCACACATTTCCAGAATTGAGCCTATCTTTAATTCCTTTGTGCATCTCATTCCTATTTGTGATTATTGTTCCTAGGTATTTGATTTCAGCCAAATAAATGTCACCATAATGTTTAATTTAAAATTTAAAATAATTTTTTTTTTACCTCACCGCATAGTTTATCCTGTCTTCTATGTAGACCGGTTTCAAAACCTAGGCGATTTCATTATCAGTAAATTATGACCGATGTTCTGTCGTCCAGGAGACTCGTAAAAGAACCCCTGTGCAATATTTATGCGGCCTTCCCCTCGATACGTACGTAGTACATGCAGATAGGATGTGGAAGTAAATTATTCAGATAGTCGAGAAATGTTTTTGTATACAAAATCTAGAGGTAGGCCAACAAGAATGTGAATAGAAAATTTAAAGACTTGTGCAGTTGAATTGGGGGCACACCGTAGCATAGTGGTCAAGGCAATATGCTACAAGTCGCAAGGTCAAGGGTTCAAATCCCGGTGGGGTTAGGATTTTTAAACTGACCCAAACCCTCTGGCGGCACTATGGCTCTGTTGTCGACTCAGGTTCTAACGGAAATGAGTACCAGACGCTAGTTCTGGGGGCAAAGGCGGCAGTCACGCAGGGCTGACAACCCGGCTGACATCAAGTGCCGATAGTCTAGGAAAAGTGGGAGCCTTAACCAAGGGCCTCGTAAGGCCTATAGTGTGATCACTTCATCTTTTTTTTGCCTTTTACTGGTGAATTGTTGTCTAATCAGTGAAGACAATGTAATAAGATTATTTTATTGTTTTATCGCCCATACTGTTTTCTGTAATAAATTTCTAGAAACAAAGGAGAAACTAAAAGCGGTACCTCGGAGTCATAAGAAGATGATCTCACATTTGTGTATGAACCAGTCTTGAATATTTAAGTTCCTTCTTCCGTTTAAGGATGCAAGTCTAAATGCTTATCTATCCCACTGTCTTATTAGCTTTTATATATTTTATCTTTGCTTTTAGAGTCTTTTCATAATTTATAGTCAAATTAATAATGCAAATAAATTAATTCTCCTTCCAGAACGTTATAAAACACACAAATGTATTTATGACTGTAAACTGACATTGTGGAAGTGTAATATATTTTATAGCTATCATAAGTACAGCGTGTCCGGAACTAACACTACCAATGAGAAATTATTATAAATCGTCCTCTTCTTTTCTATAGGCGTATGCTTGTTTATTTACACACACACGTGATCTTATTCCATCTCTTGAGGGATCTGCCCACTTCTCTTTTTCCTCTAGATCATAGGTTCTTCGCTGATTTAATAAATTACGTATCGTCAGCTCTGTCCACGTGGGTATTCCATTCCTTTTTCCTTGTATTCTCTTTTGTTCCAGGATGTTATATTCCATCCATTTCGGGTTTTAAAGTGATATATCGTGACTTACAGTATGTGGCGTTCAGTAATCACCAGCCCGGGTTCCTGTCTTAGTGACATTACAGAGCCACGGCTTAATAATACTGTATTAGTAAGTTCACATAGCCTATAATTAATTTAGTTAATATAGTAGTATGTGAAAACGTTAAACGTAAGTAACGATGGCTTGAAGGACGCAGCTTTAAATGTGCTCCTATTTTGTAGTATAATGGCTCCTGCGATTATTTATAATAGTTAGATGTGAATTATTTTTATTCAATTTTATTTGTTAAGTCTAATTAGATTGCGTATTTGGGCGACATGTTGAGAATCTTACTACATTGTTTTTCCATATATATATATATATATATATATATATATATATATATATATATATATATTAATTCTGCCCGAGGGCACGTCTTTCACTGCAATCATAGAATTTACATGCTGTGCTTCGCAGCTTTACTAGGGAATTATAGGTGTGGTAGCTTCCAGTTTCTTTCCACACCGGTGAAGGATCATGACAATAATAAGGATGATGATAATGGCGGAATGATTTTCGGGGACCGTTGGGCCCTAAGCTTCCTGACCTCACCTAGGAGCCTGTCACCACCGGAAATCGAACCCGGGCCCACTGCGTGACAAGGCAGCACGCTATCTCGAGACCACAGCCCTGGACATATATATTTTTTCCTTAATCGTTGCTTAATAATCATAAGTAAGTTGAATTCGGCTCTCATCTGTGAGAACTTTATAAACAAGAGAGAAGAGTAAACTATGCATTATTGCAGAAGTTCATTTTCACTCCAATTATTTTTCTTTACCAATGCCAATGACTAGAAGCCGATGATTTTTATGTAGTATCACCCTATGAAGGTCCATCGCTGTGGTCTCGTGCTGCCTTGTCACGCAGCGGGCCCAGGTTCGATTCCCGGTCGGGACATGCTCCTACGTGAGGTTTTTTATTCGGGATTTTTCCTCACCAGTAAGACAAATATCTGGAAGCTTAGGGCCCAACGGTCCCTGAAAATCATCCGGCCATCATAATTAATATCTTCATCATTTAACCGGTGTGGAAAGCAACGGGAAGCTACCACACCTATACTTCTCTACTTGAGCTGGAAAGCATAACATGAAAATGCTATAATTGCAGTGAAAGACCTGCCCTCGGACAGAATTACTATAGAATAGAATCCTATGAAATATGTACGTAAATATGTAACAAAAAACAACTAAATACAGTTAAAGCTCCTTATACCCCAAATATGCCGCGAATACATAAACCGCGAATATGGAATGGTAATTTGTATAGGCCTATAGGGGATACGTTCCAAGAGGTTCCGAAATAAAATATAAATTATCATAAGTAATGCCATGAGTGATTTCCAATTTATCTAGAGAATTTGGAAATCAAGAGTGGCATTTGTTAGGACTATTTAACGAATAAAATTAAGCTGTTTACTCACAAATCATTATTTAAATATAGTTATTTTAAACTATTTATATGTTTAATGTAAACGGCGATGTTTGAAAACAAATGAGAAACGAATGGTACGCTTCATTTGCTTCTTTTGTTCGTCACTGCAACCAGATCATATTATTTATTGCCAAAGGAACGCAATATTGTAAGAATGCACTCTAGTGGAGAAAAAATGAAATACATCAACCTGTATATTAATTCATTTCTGATGTCCTATGATGTAAATATGACAATTATATTTTTATGGGAAAAAATATATTTAAGTGGTTTCTTTTTTTGGTGGTATAATCAATTGCTACACATGTTTTTATATTAACTCCCGCATGTGGTATGTGTTGACATTCATGCACTATATATACAATCTGGTAGCCGTATTTCAGAGAGTCGGTCACTGCAAAATAATGCTATGACCTATTCAGAATGTTAAAAAGGAGGTGCTTTCTTTATTATGAATAGTTGGTAAATTCTAGGTGAAACACGAATGTGATTGGTTGTAAATAAAAAAATCATTGTAACGTGATTGGTCATTGACTCCCATTTGGGGCATGAGTTAAATAGTCAAAATTAATGAGAGATTTTGAACAATGTTTATTAATTATTACTGTCAGGCTTAGGCAAGAGCTTAAATAACTTTCTTCTGTTTTGTCACTTTTATAAGGTTTTACAATTCAGATTGATATTTAGTTGCGAATTCAGCGATAGAATTTCTTATTTGTCTTCGGATTTCTTGATGAATCGTACAGTTGATTCATTAATATTAAAACATTAGACGCAAACGACTCACCAACACGTAAACAGTTAAACATTTATAATTTTACTTTAAGCGGCAACACTACTTTTTTCCGTTTCGAAACTAATTTTCATTCCTTTTATTCATCATTATAAATTGGCAACAAAGCAGAAGAGACACGTGTTATTCAATCAAAATGTTTGCAACGAATGACAAGTTGAAACAATAAGACACTGATCGTGATGAGGGTGGCATTTATAAACGGACATTGCGGCACGTGAATTACGGCGGCGGTAGCTTTTAACAACGAACTTTAGACTTAGTGACAATAAGGCTTGTTTTACTTTGATATTAATTTGTCCATTTGGTTTGAATCGCTCCTTGCATAAAAGCGCCTTGACACGTGCCTGTAGTAAAAAAAGTTACCGATTGTAAATAAAAGATACTAATCCTTCTAATATACCGAATGGTTCCGCGAATAAAGACATTTTTAGCCGCGAATACAGGAACTGTGTCGTAAATTAAACTCTCTGATACACATAACTTAGATACCCGATCCCTTGAGCACAGTGTCCTTTATATCCCTCCTCATCATACTACCTATTATTCGAAATCTTTTACAGTTTCTCTTGCTAGAACATGGAATTCACTTCCACCCTATGTCAGAGACTGCCAAACTTTACCATCTTTTCGAAATAAAATTGAAAATAAAATCACTAACAGAAACAACTCACTAATACTACTTTTTAAGAATTAATAATGCGTTTTTGCATTATTTAATAAAAATAGACTTAGGATTTGTTAATATATTTTCCTAATGCCTTGTATAAAAAGCGTAGATTAATTCATTGTAGTTTATTATTTTCTTTGTATTTTTTTTCTCTCTTCTTTTTATGCATAGCAGATTCGAGCTGTTATTCCTTTTTTATTCATTGTGTCATTAATTTAATTTTAATTGTATTTAGTTTCATTCTATTATTAGACATTAATTTCATTATTATTCAATATGACAGATAATTAATTGTTCAATGACTATTATTGTAACTTTTTTTTGTATTCATATGTAACATGTTTGTCCTGTTTAATATGACTATTATTGTAATTTTTTGTATTCATATGTAACATATGTTTGTCCTGTTTTATATGACTATTATTGTATTTTTTTTGTATTCATATGTAACATATGCTTGTTCTGGTGAGTGGAAGAGAAGGCCACATGGCCTTAACTCCACCAGGCTAAATAAATCTATTCTATTCTATTCTATTCTAAATTTTAACCCGCGAATAGTGAAAACGCGAATAAGGGAACCGCGAATAATAACTTTTACTGTATGTAATAATCAGTGGCGTGCATTCAACCACAGCTAACCGAGTATATTAGTAAATATGGATTACAATAAAATAATACATTTGCCATGTTTCATTCAAATAAATTACGCGCGTAAACGATAAAATTCAAATATCCTCCGCGCTAGCAGATATATCATATTCGGCTTGACGGAGCCTGCAGCTTTCATACTATCCCATAGAGTGTTTCCTGCATGTTATCCCTACGGCCATGAACATCAGGATTCCATAATGTTAGTGCGTTAATTATTGTTACAGGTGAAACGTACAGCCTTTGAAATAATGATGGCGCACAGATAATTTTCAAGTCTCAGAACGAAGTCACTGCGCATGATCAGCTATTTGGTTCACAAGTATACAACTATTTGACAAACTAAATCCGTTCTATTTTGTTGTGTGTCGTGCAATGGGAAACAACTTCGTATAAATAAGTAGTGCGGTAAATACTGAAAATAAAACAAAGCAAAATAAATGAAACAAAAGAAAGAAAATTAATTGAAATAACGACGAGAGAAAAAATCATGACAGCAGGATCGAACACGCGACCTCATGCACGGGAAACAGAAGCTCCCTCCACTAGACGACAACCATCTCTCCTTGAAATTGCCTGTATGAAGCGATGCAGTACTTCAGGACTTACTTGTATAATGAAATTAGGTATTAATTAAAATTAATCAGACGCATTTTGTATAAGTAGTGGAAATACATAATTTTATTATGCCATGCGTTTTGTAAACAAAGTAATGAGACGTTACAATCGTTATTTATTATTTATATATATGTGTGTATATATATATATATATAATATATATATATATATATATATATATATATATATATGAGCTGTTTCCTTTAATTTATTTATTTCCATGTATTCCATTCCATAGTAATTCTGCCCGAGGGCAGGTCTTTCACTGCAATCAGCATTTTCTATGCTTTGCAGCTTTATTTGGGAACTGTAGGTGTGGTAGCTTCCCGTTTCTTTCTACTCCGGTGAAGAATGATGAGGTGGTAATGATAAGAATGATATGATGATGGCCGGATGATTTTTGGGGACCGTTGGGCCCTAATCTTCCTGACATTTATCTTATAGTTGAGGAAACCTGTCCCGACCGGGAATATTTCCATATACAAATTTATTTATATAACGAAGCCTGGTAACAAGTAGGCATTATGAAAATTAACGACGTTATTAAAAAAATCTATCTCACTAGAATCGAATGTGGGCCCGCATCGTTGGAAAAAGAACATCTTACCGACTGATCCCCTGAAGCGAACGATACTAATACTGCATGAAGAGAGACTTACGTCGTCCGTTTTATACTCAAACGAGTCAGAACATGTAACAACGTACTGGCGTGAATCGCTCTTCAAAACTCTAACTTTCCATCATCAAAAGTTACGCCATCAATTTTTTCAAAGCTGTATGTGGCCTAAAGTCTTCATTTGGATAGCCCTGTATAATTTCGTTACAGTTGCATTTAAAAACGTCATTACTAGAGAAAACGGTAATTTAGTTATAATTAAGATTTTTTATTACCAGAAATGATGGGCACATCGTGAGGATGCAATGTTAAAGCCTTTGTTAATTATAATTTAAACTTGATCGGACTTAAAACACCAGTAATAGCTTATCTAGTTTAATTGAGCTACAAGATTGTAAGCATCAAGTTCAACCAGTTTCAGCTTTCCTGGAACTTTCTGTCGAGAGCGCGACGTATTGTGTGCACTTTTTTCTTTGTTCCTTTTAGCGAATTCCTAAGGAATTTATTGAAATCGTGTCATGCTGGCTCAGTTGGTAGCATGCCTGCTTTCTGATTAGTGCACCTGAGGTCGATACCCGGAGTTAAAATTTTTAATTGTTAAATTAATTCAATTTAATTACAAAATGTTGAATCTTGAAATCAGGAGAGGTGGTGGTGTACAATTTTTAATCGCTAGATTTTGCACCAGATTTCTGCATTAAATTGCATATCTCTCTGCAGTAAATATGTTGATAAGGCTTGTGGTGCTGTTGATAGCGATTCGTCTGCCGGATGGAGATGTTAATCCTGGCGGCCCCCTTGGTGCTTTTCGATAGGAGTAGGCTACGTGCCCGCACCGGGTTTCGCCTTCTCTTTTCTCTTCATCATCGTGCTTTATAGGCAACAACACACTATATACTACATAAACACATTAACATACGCTCATTCTACATTGCTCTCTGTACACAGTACAAGAATACATCATCAACAGTCCAGTTCTGGTAACTGTAGCCGTCTTGGTGAATCCTAAGGCATGTGACAGGAGGAAATATTGCTGAGTGGGGAGGGAAGTAGTAGCCATACAAAAAACATTTTCTTAGTAGTAGTAGTAGTAGTAGTAATAATATAATAATAATAATAATCCATCTATAGTAATTCTGCCCGAAGGCAGGTCCTTCACTGCAATCGTAGAATTTTCAGGCTATGCTTGCAGCTTTACTAGGGAATTGTAGGTGTGGTAGCTTCCCGTTGCTTTCCACACCGGTGAAGGATGATGATGATGATGATGATGACCATATGATTTCGGGGACCGTTTGGTCCTTAAAGTTTTCCTGACACTTGTCTTACAGGTGAGGAAAAACCCCGATAAAAACCTCACCCAGAAAAACTGCCCCGACCGGGGATCGAACCAGGGCCCGTTGCGTGACAAGGCAACACGCTACCTCGAAACCACAGCGGTGGACAAAAAAAAATAATAATAATGATAATAATATAATAATAATAATAATAATAATAAATAATAATAATAATAATAATCCATCCATCCATAGTAATTCTGCCCAAGGACAGGTCTTTCACTGCAATCAGCATTTTCATACTAGGCTTTGCAGCTTTATTGGTAATTGTAGGGGTGGTAGCTAATAATAATAATAATAATAATAATAATAATAAAATAATAATAATAATATATAATAATAATAATGAACCGAAAGTGCCTTTCTGCGGTTCAGTATGGTATCTTTGTTCTCCTCCCTACTACAGAACATTTATGAAATATGCCAATGTCCTCTTTTCCGTGTGGCCACCCCTTCCCTTTTCATCCTTTCTGCCGCGCATCTCTACAGCGCATATCCCCTCTACTTGTGAACCTTTATATGCATTGTACTCTTACCGAACATCATCATTCGATCAGCCTAGCAAGTGGCGTTTAGTTACTTAAAAGCGGATTCAATATTGGAATCCAATTCTAACTCACCATGCAGTTAAGAAGTTAATATGGTGGTCTATGTATAGACAAGTTGATTAAGACCGAGAAGAGGTCGATTTTGAGTTAGTCCAGCAATGTACGGAAGAAGTGATTCCTAAAAGCTTGGACATCTGTGTGAGTGTGGCATTATGTCTGGTACGTTATTTGTTTAGTTATTTCTACAAGCTATGCTTGATTGATTGATCAAATATCATTTTATGTTATTAATTTATTATTAGTTTTAATATTCAACTTGTTTATATTAAAAGCTTATCTTTTATACAACGCCCCTTTGTTATTATTCAAGTATAGTAGTTGATCACTATCCTATAACAAAATCACTCACTGTATGCAGTTAGTAATCAGAATTTATATTTGTATGTATGTTCATCAGGGAAAGAAAGATGAATTAATAGCTGCCTTTCATGGGCGCGAGGCAGGCTGCTTTCTTACCGATAACATCTTTGAATATCACGATCACATTAATAAATACAGCATTAACAAAACTCGATCCCGGACAAGTGTTACGCTGAGCGTGGTTTGCTTTTCTAACGTCGTAAATGGTAGCAGTAGTGTGGTTTACTTATCCACAAATGGTATGGAGACCGTGGTTGGTTTCCAAAAGTGCCACAATAACAATAATAATATTAATATAAATTGTTATAAAACAACATTATTCTATAATGAACACTCCAAACATATGAGAAAACATAAGTATTAACTAACACAGAACTAGTAGATAAAAAAAATTCAACGTGTAGTAACTATTATGTTTTCAAAACTGAGTGTAGTTGCAGACAGCACCTGCAACTCGCCCTCCCCTCTTACCGCACCATACAACGTAGACTTCTCAAATGGGGCTACAGAAGCCAGAACTGAACTATAAGTAAAGTGGTTGAATGCAGGCTTTCACGGCCGGTAATCATAATGTTGAGTGATTCCGGGTTATGTGGCCGTGGTCCATAGTTGGTGTTGATACCAGACGTTTCGCCCTCAACTGCGGAGGGCATCTTCAGTGGCGAGTGCTTCTAGGCGTGTTTCCTGGTCGGAAGATCTACTTAGAGTGAGCGCTGCGGACGTTATGGACGTTGTATTAGTGGTGGGTGCAGGGTGAGTGGGCGTGGCTCTTGCTGATTGGCTAATGGTCGTCTCCTTGTTGTCCCTAGTGTCAATGCATTTATTTTCTAGTGTATGATACCAGGCCTTAGCCAGTTTGATACCTTCCTCTTTTCTGTTGATATTTCCCTTATGCAGCGCTCACTCTAAGTAGATCTTCCGATCAGGAAACACGCCTAGAAGCACTCGCCACTGAAGATGCCCTCCGCAGTTGAGGGCGAAACGTCTGGTATCAACACCAACTATGGACCACGGCCACATAACCCGGAATCACTCAACATTATAAGTAAAGTGGTCTGCCGAAGTGGAGCGTAAATTGAAAGTAGATCACACGTCTATGCGCCCAGCATGGAAAACGAAGCACGTAAAATGTAGTGAGTGGTATTAGAACACACATATTGAGGTTGTTCTCGTGAAAATGTAATTGAAATTTTTTTGTAAATATTCATAGATCCTTCTTACTAGACATCGAGGGTCGCGGGTACGAGCTCGGATAATGTCGATGGATTTTTAGAATAGACATATCCAGTCCTCCGGGAAGAACTTCAAGCCTTGGCTCCCGAATCTGAACATTTTTGAGCTCTTAAAATAACTGAATCCTAAATTAAGGTCTGTTAGCAAAATTTAATGGACATGACAAATGAGAGAAGTTTTGAAGAAGTGGCTGAATTCAAATAGGCTACCTAGAAAGTATAATTACGAACAAGAATGAAGTACATAAAGAAATTAAACATAGGTTGAATTCTTTAAATGTATGATATACAATACAGGGACTCTTTTCGTCCCAACTTCTGTCAAAAGAAGATTAAATATATAAATTGTTAAGGTAGAATTTTTTATCACTCACCTCATATTGTTCTTCTTATTTGACTATAAACTAGTTTCGGAACAAATTTTCTGTTCCGAAACTAGTTTATAATCAAATAAGAAGAACAATATGAGGTGAGTGATAAAAAATTCTACCTTAATCAATATACTTCATAGTGAGAATTCCTAAAATAAGTAAATATAAATTGTTATTCTCCCGGTTACATTTTATAGGTACGAAACACGGACTCTTACTTTAGGGGAGGGGAAGTTACGAGTATTTGAGAATAAAGTTCTTAGGAAAATGTTTGGACCAAAGAGAGACAGGTGAATGGAGAAGACTACATAAGAGTGAGCTACATGATATTTATGGGAAACCAGATATAAGCACAGTAAGTATCGTAGACTGCGATGGACAGGACATGTGGCATGAATGGGGAAAAGAAAATTGGCATGGAAGTTTCTTGTAAGAAAACCAAATGGAAACGCTCAGTAGGCAGACGAAGAATGAGGTGGGAAAATAACATTGATCATGACTTGAGGGAAGTGAATTATTCAGAGATGATTGGAAAACATTAGCTCAGGATAAGGATGTACGGAGAGTATGTCCGTGCGGACATTAACCTACGGGTTCGATAGTACTAGTGAGTTAGTTAGTTTACCATCCAACAATGAAACTTACTTGCAGAGGGTACAAACATTGTACTGTTTCGAAATAGACATCAGGCATTTGCAAAATATTTTGCTATGGAGGAGAATATGTATTTCTGTGTAGACGTTAATGGTTTAATGAGTGAACTAGGGGTTGAGCATAATCCAGATGACTGAAGATTGTTTATAGATTCATCTAAGTATATCTTACAAGCGGTGTTACTTGTTAATGGGAATGATTTTCCATCTGTTCCGGTTTTCACTCTGTAGATCTTAAATAAAGTTATGAAAGTATGGCTAAGATTGTGCGTGTTTTAAAATATGAGGTTCATTGTTGGAAGATATGTGGGACCTTAAAGTAATTGGTTTGCTGCTTGGTTTACAAGGGCGTTTCACAAAATATTGTTGTTTTTTTGTGTTTGTGGGACAGCCGTGCTACACAAAAACATTATGTGGTAGAAGAGAACAGTGGGATAAGCAGCAGGAATATATTCCAGGGAAACGTAACATAAACACCATTGGTTCAGCCTGGTGCTCCCTTACACATACAACTTGTGTTATTAAGGCATTCAACAAGGACGGATGCGGATTTGTATATTTACAAGGCAAGTTTCCACAGTTAACATACGCAAAATTGAAAGAAGGAATTTTTATTGGTTCTCAATTCAGAATACTCGCGGAGGGCGAAATGTTTGAGAAAAATTTACAAGGGGTTGAATTAGCAGCTTGACAATCATTTAAAAGGGTTGTGCGCGGAAACACTAAAGAAGACAACTACACAACTTTGGTGTCAAATTTATTGAAATGATACAAACACATGGGTTGTAGAATGCCTTTGAAAATCAATTTTCTTCATTCACATCTAAACTTTTTCCCGGAAAATTTGGGTGATGTTAGCGATGAAGAAGTGAAACGTTTTATCATAAGTAATGCCACGTAATGCCACGAGTGATTTCCAAATTATCGATAAATTCACGACTCACGAAGTGAGGAGTCAATTTATCTAGAAAATTTGGAAATCAAGAGTGGCATTTGTAAGGACTATTTAACGAATAAAATTAAGCTGTTTACTTAAAAATCATTATTTAAATATAGTTATTTTAAAATATTTATAGGCCTATAGTTAATGTAAACGGCGATGTTTGAAAACAAATGAGAAACGTTATGTTTCATTTGTTCATCACTGCAACCAGATCATATTTAATGCCAAATAGAATCGCAATATTGTAAGAATGCACCCTAGTGGAGAAAAAATGTAATACATCATTAAACGTTATTAATTAATTTCTGATGTCCTATGATGTAAACATGTCAATTATATTTTCTGCAACGTTAATTCCTGGGAAATAATACGTTTAAGAAAGTGCAAACAGTGGTTTATTTTTTATGGTATAATCTATTGCTACAAATTTTTTCTATTATATCTCGCAAGCAAAATCTGCATACATTCGTGCACTATATACAATCTAGGAGCCACTTGATAAAATGAAAGTGATAAAATCGAGGTGAAAAACGACTGTGATTTATTGTAAATCAAAATTCACTGAAATGTGATTGGCCATTGACTGCCATTTGGGGCATGAATTAAATAATCAAGACATTTCCATCACGGAGAAGAGGTACCAAGGCGATAAGGATTCTTGTGAGGGAGTGCAGGCAGGAGTACAAGAGAAAATCACATTTCGAACATTTTTAAGCAAAATTACAGGTACGTTCCCTTAAAATATGGCCCAAATATTATTGCAGGCATATAAAACTATATTTGTGAATAGTATGAATACATCATTATGTCACATATCATATCGTAATTATTATTAATGTATCGTGGAATTTTATCTGAAACTGTGTGACATTTTAATGTGTTTATATATGTTTAACCTTGCGTGATAGGAGATTTCTATGGCGATTTTCAAAATCAGCGCATCTTTTTCGTTAAGAATAACATATTTTTACCGCGGAGGTATGATTTTTTTTTGCTGGATAGTTATTATAATTAGGTAAAAGGTAAAGTGATCCCAATACAGGCCTCAGGACGCCCTTGGGGTTGTTGGAGGCTAAGGCTACCACTTTTTATGGACAATCGACACTTGATGTCAGCCGGATTGTTAGTCCTGCGTGACGGCCGCCTTTACCCCAGAACAAGTGTCTGGTATTCATTTCCGTTAGAGGCTGAGTCGAACCCAGGCCTATAGTGCCGCCAGAAGATTTGGATCAGTTTAATTAGGTAGTAATTATAATTAGAAATAGAGGTTTACTTAAATCTGAAATTAGGAACTGCCTAACGACTGGACCGATTTAATGTAATTTTTTATGTGTGTTTGAGGGATCCCTGGATTGTTTAGATTAACAATTGGATCCAGGAGATGGCGCTACGATCGGATTATAGTTTTTTATGTCAGATATATAGTCATCTGCATTATCGACATCTTCCGCGTGACAACAATGTGACGTCATCATGTACGGTTCTTGAGCCACAACAGATAGCTGTGAGATATTTTCTTGCAAACTTATTTAATAATATCTAATTACGTGTTAATTTGTGAATTTTATGGTAAGATAGCAACTTATATTTTTATCATCCAGCCATGACACAAGAATTGAGGGTTCAGACAGGACATCGTCTGGAAGGTACGCTAGTTATTATACATATTTTCTTCTTTCGTTATATTCATTGTTTCTGAATAGTGAATAGTAAAACTTAAACCTTTGTTCAATTAAGCTGCGTGTTCTGCAGGCCCCCTAATTATGATCACGATTGCGCAATATACAGGGTGTAACAGGACCTCACCGACAAAATGATAGGGATGGTAGGTCATGCAGAGAGGATAATTTTTTTTGTGAAGGAACATATAGTCGCAAACACATCGTTTATGACTTATGCGCAGATGAAGGTGTTCACCGGTAAGTGTCGGAATTGAATACAAACAAATTGTACACGTATCATTTTATTGAAAAATACACGTTTTTACAATAAGTGAATCCTGCCATGATCGGCCGTGCTGGCCGATCGTTGCTGCGACGATATCAAACATGCAATGAGGCACAGGGTCGACTGTTTGAACACTTATTGTAAAAACATGTCTTTTTCAATAAAATTATACGTGTACAATTGTTTGTATTCAATTCTGACCCTTACGGATGAACACCTTCATCTGCGCATAACTCATAAACGAAGTGTTTGCGACTATACGTTCCTTCACAAAAAATGATCCTCTCTGCATGACCTATCATCCATATCATTTTGTCGGTGAGCTCTGTTATACCCTGTATAATTATTTTACAGCAGTAGATCTGTTTAAGAATACAGTACGAAAGATAGTATTAGCATACAGGATAAAGAAAGGATATTTAATCTATGCTTTGGGCCCAAATACTCCAGTATTTTAAATGTCTTGGCTCCGATTGGAAGACAGGCCTCTGCTTCTTATACAACACTGTGTCCACCTTATCACCCCTCTATATTTCTACTCGCTTTCATTCGCTATCTTCCCACCATAACTTAAACACACGATCACGAAAAAAATTAACTGAGCTGTTCCTCTACATCGAATATCTCACTATTCCTCATCTTTCCTTGTTTCGGCTACCCGACTCTGGAATTCCCTCCCCTCGTATAACAAGGACTCCCCGACTCTAAAATAGTTAAGAAAAAACTCACTACATATTTCTTTAGACAATATATAGGGAACCCTTCTGTTTGAGTGGATCCTGTTAATATCTTCTTTAATTGGTGCTGCCCTCGAACAGAAAATATTTTAACTTCTTCCCCTCATCAACTTTGACGGGTTCAAGGCCACTTTCTTTTATTCTTTGCGCGAAGAAGGATTTATTTGTGATATTTATGAAAATGACCACTTTAAAAGTTTTTCAAGCTAAGAATCGATTCTTAATTTCTGCTATTGAATATCACAAATGTTGAAAAAACTCCTAAATATGATTATATTACGTAGATGCTGTTTTAATATACTGACGGGTTTGGTTTGATATTATGAGACATGGTGACTGTATAGAATAATTAAACATAACAAAGAAATTCGGTTAATGTGGGTCTGGGACCACTTTAAACGAATACGTATATTTTATCAATGGGGATGCTATCTGTAAAAACCATTCACTTAATTAATTTTATTTAATTCCCTTGTAATTTTACTAAATCCAAAAACCGTCGCTTTTTGCAGTTGAATGACGTGTGAGTGTTACAATCAATAATAATTTTTGAAAACATTAAATAAATATCACTCTTTTTAATTATGATCAGTCATAAATATTTTCAGATTAATCTGTGCCTGTCTATATAACTTAATAGAGTAAATCAACTTAAAAATAGACTAAAAGCTAAAGCGGACTCTAGGTTCCACTTTATCCGAATATGATGGTTAAAGTGGACCTTTCTTGTAATGTAAAAAAAAAAGTTTAATTATAATGAAGATGTTTCCATATTTGAATAAAATAATGCTATTTCATAGTTACAACACTAATGATAGTCACTGTAATTAAACAAAATCCATATCCCTTAATTAAAAGAAGAAAAACAAATTCAAAATAGGGGTCCAAATTACCCGAAGTTCCTCTAATATAAAACCGTGTTCCACTTGTATTACTCATTCAATTTATATACAATATTTTAACAAAGTTGAGGACGACGGCACCTACCAACAGGTACAATTTAATTTTTAACTTTCATCATATTATTCATTCATATTTTAAACTTCCTTTACCAAGCCAATTACTTAATCAAATTATAGGTTATTATTATATTGTGATTATATTATTATTATTATTATTATTATTATTATTATTTATTATTATTATTACTATTATTACTATTTTTCTTACTTTCCCTTGTCAACTTTATATTTTGTAGTCTATATTTATTCTGTATCATTAATCAAGAAGTAGATAATCCATAATTGTTATTATGTATAATTTAACCCTGGTGAAGTGGAAGAGAAGACTTTACGGTCTTAACTCCATCAGGTAAAATAAATAAATAAACAAATAAAAAATAAAGTTTTTTTTTTCCAAGTGCCCCAGGTTTTCATTTCGACATTTCTGGTGTTCTCTTCTGGCATGGCGTACTTGTAACCTACTGAGGTTGGGGCGCCTGGGAGGCGGGGTTACGCTGCCCTAATGATATGAGAGTTGATGATGGTGGTAATGATGTGCCAGGAGAGGCCTTAAACTAAACTTAAATAATTAGGCGAATATGATATTGATGGTAACGATGGCCAGATGGTGTTCGGGGACCGTTTGGGCCTTGAAGTTTCCTGACATTTATCTTACAAGTGAGGAAAAACCCCGAAAGAAAACCTCACCCAGGAAACCCGGGCCCGCTGCGTATAAAGGCAGCATGCTACCTCGAGACCACAGCGGTGGGCAATACAAAAATAAAGTAAATAATTAAATAAATAGATGTTTTGTAATAAAATAAAAGATACACCACCATGCGATGGTGCGGGATACACTGTAGACTGATTACATAACAATGTTAAGTTACATGTTTAAATATTGGAGTGAGCGGGAGCGTGATGTGACCTTTCAGTTGAATGGATCGAATTCTAGAAAATCAAATATGCGGATATAACCTACAATAGCACCAGATATGTTAAGACAATATACTGAAAAATTAATTGAATCCTCTTGACTAGACACATGCACTTCTTAGAAAAGCTGAAAAC
The DNA here is from genome assembly GCA_030220185.1 of Diploptera punctata. NCBI lineage: Eukaryota > Metazoa > Arthropoda > Insecta > Blattodea > Blaberidae > Diploptera > Diploptera punctata. The sequence goes on from JASPKZ010008384.1 coordinate 1,093,521, forward strand.
GTTAATGCCAGATTCTTCACTTATCAGGTAATATTTTAAAATGCTTTCTTTCCCTTAGTTTAACCTCTCCTTTTGTAGGAACTTATACATGCCCCACGTCATACGGGCCTTACAGGGAAACTAACTGTACGGATATGGTTTTAAACAATTACATAGGCGTACTTGGGTCCTAAAAGAAACAATAAAACAGAAATTATTAATTTTTGAAAGGAAAATTTTAAGGAGAATATTTGGTCCAAATAGAGGAACTGATGACTGTTGGAGAATCAAAACAAATAACTAACTAAAGAGATTAATCAAAAATCAGAATGTGGTGAACCATATAAGATCTCTCAGAATTGGTTGGCTTGGACATTTGATAAGAATGGATGATCAGAGACTGGTCAAAAAGCTCTATAAATGGAAACCTATAGGAAGCAGAGCAGTTGGAAGACCGAAGATCAGATGGGAGGATGACACAATGAACGATCTAAAGAAAATGGAAGTGACTAATTTGAATATGGCAAGAGACAGATTGGCATGGAGGAGGATGGTTGAGAAGGTCAAAACTTTCACTTTTGAAGTGTCGCGCCTTAAGATGATAGTGATGATGACATAGGCGTACATACTTTTTTTATCCACACATAGACATGAATAGCCTTCTTGGATAGCTGATCAACTCTGGTAGAGCCACCTCCGGAACACCACGAACATTCAGCATTCCCTCATAAATCCACATTAAACAAGACGAATATATAGAGTATTGCATAAGTCAGTTAACCACTGTACATGGTTACAAGAAAAAAATGAGATTGGTTGAAACTGGGGTTTGAATACGGGACCTTCAGAATATAATCTCAAACACTACTGCTTAGGGCATGTGGCACGAATGGGGAATAAACGAGGGGTTTGAAATGCAGAAGATGGAACATGGCTTTGAAAGGCCTTCATATGTTTAACTATTTGGCGAAGTTTTTCAAACAAAACTTTACTTAAGTTGAGGACGGCTGATTTACCAGGTACTCATTTTATATTTTACATTTTATTACATAACCTCAACGGTGCTTTAAAATCAATTTTAGAAGTACGCCGTGTCCACAAAAACAGTAACATACTTTAAACTACTACTACGTCGCTTTGGATAATTGTATTTAAATGAAATTGGCGACAATCAAAAGAGAAACTAAAAAAATGTCTGCTATACATCATAGACATTGAATGTGGCCCCCACGACTGACGCTGCAGACGTCCATTTTAACCTGTTTGCTAAATATCCAACAATGAACCCATAGCGACCACAAAAACATGATTCAATTTAGAAGAGTTAGTTTCTTCCGATCGACATAACATGAGTCGCCAAGAAAGTGCTGAAGATGAGACCGTTGTGGTCTCGAAATCGCGATCTACTTAGAAAATTTATATGAGGAGAGATAAGAAACATTTAATTTCACCATTATGATTAAATTTAGTTTAGTTTCTGTCTTGTCCATTATTCTCCATTGCTCATATTGCACAAAAATTTTTGAGTTTCTCTTTTGATTGTTAAAATTTCATTTACATACGATTATCCAAAGCGATGTAGTAGTAGTTTAAAGTATCATACTATGTTATTTGTGGACAGTGTTATTAAATTCAACTTGGTGAAGAATTCGCTTAGTGTACGCAGTTCCTTGACTTACTTTAAATATATGTCATTTTAGATCTTCTTAATTGATTTCAGATTTCATAAGTGTATGTAACAGAAATTATATCCACCATCCTCATGTATTTGATTGGTTGAAACACTAATTAACTGTGTGGAACAAGAACTCTAGCAAATTAACAAGGTGTGGTCTCTTAAACAATATTTACAAACAGTTTGAGGGTCTCGTAAGATATTCACACTCACATACTGCGCATGCTTCAAACAAGAGTTAGTATTTTCAACAACACATGTCAAGTTGAGAAGACAACTCTCATTGCTATAGTCGGTTAAAAAAACTGTAAGTTCAACTCACCTTCAATAGTTATTTATATTACAAGGATTAAAGTCGGGCTTTTGAAAAGAGATACATTATATTGAAATAGCTCAAAGAACTATCATAAGTAATGCCACGAGTGATTTCCAAATTATGGATAAATTCACGACTCACAAAGTGAGGAGTGAATTTATCTACAGAATTTGGAAATCAAGAGTGACATTTGTTAGGACTATTTAACGAATACAATTAAGCTGTTTACTCACAAATGATTATTTAAATATAGTTATTTTAAAATATTTATATATTTAATGTAAACGGCGATGTTTGAAAACAAATGAGAAACGATAGGTACGCTTCATCTGCTTCTTTTGTTTATCACTGCAACCAGATCATACTATTTATTGCCAAAGGAACGCAATATTGTAAGAATGCTCTCTAGTGGAGAAAAAAATGAAACACATCAAACTGTATATTAATTCATTTCTGATGTCGTATGATGTAAATATGACAATTATATTTTTCTGGATTATTACCTGGGAAAAAATACATTTAAGAAAGTGCAAACAGTGGTTTCTTTTTTTTTGGTGGTATAATAAATTGCTACAAATGTTTTTATATTAACTCCTGCAAGCGCTATGTGTTGACATCTATGCACTATATATACAATCTGGTAGCCATATTTCTTACAGGCTCAGTCACAGCAAAATAATGGTCAGACCTGTTCAGAATATTAAAAAGGAGGAGCTTTCTTTAATATGGTAAATATAACACTGATAAATACTTCGTGAAACACGACTCTGATTGGTTGTAAAACAGAAATAATTGAAACGTGATTGGTCATTAACTCCCATTTGGGGCATGAGTTAAATAGTCTCAGAAATCTGACATACACTTCCAATGGATTCCATCACATATGTTTATTCTCTTTAGTGCCCAAGGAAGATTTAACAAAATATATACCGTACTTATTTTTTGTGCTTAATAGGTTCTAGAGAGCCAAATAAAAAAAAAATCGGGGATTAAAAAATTAGGAAGCTTTTATGGGGCTCCTGAATTGATATTTTGTTAATTATAATCTTTTCAAGTTTAATGGGTTCATAGATGTCAAAATGAGATACATTTTTGAGAAACTGAAATGTTTAATTGTTTTAGGAAGGGCATTTAAGGGGTTTTATTAAAAACCAGCTGCTATGCCTAGATAAATGAAAATTAATGTGATTTTATGTAGAATAAGTACAAGGAAAAATAATTAAAAATTTATATTATTTAGATGCCCCATGCTGATTACCCGGCGTTGCGCGGGAATCAACTTATCCCGATTTTCTTGGCACAAATGAGCTGAAATACGAAAATTAATGTTTTTTTATGTTTAGTTAAATAAGTGGAGGGAAAAATTTGCATCGTAATTATTTTTAGATACCCCGTGCTGTTTACCCGGCGTTGTCCGGGAATCTATTCATCCCGATCTTCTTGGCATAAATGAGCTGAAAGACGAAAATTAATGCACTTCTTAATTAAATAAAAATAAAACTTAGTTTTATTTGGTTTTCATATTTATTAAGATATAATTCAGTGACAGCTGTTTCGGTACACTATACCTTCTTCAGCTGTCACTGAATTATATCTTAATAAATATGAAAATCAAATAAAACTAAGTTTTATTTTTATTTAATTAATAAATATGGATTTTCATCAAGTAAACACCAACTCAATTGATTAATATATTTCTTATGATTAGTTGAATAAGTAAAATGAAATATAATTATAAATGCATATCGTAATTATTTTAAGATTCGCCGTGCTGATTACGCGGTGTTGCCCGGGAATCTACTTATTTCGATCTTCTTGGCATAAATGAACTAAAGACAAAATTCGTTATTGTGAGTCATTCGTAAAAGAATACCCGTCATGTGATGTTATGCTTGCATAGGAATCTACGTACTTGTCTCGATCTTCTTGGCATCAATGAAAGACAAAAATGGTTATTGTGAGTTATCCGTAAGAGATACACATATGCTGTCGTGGACTTTTTTGTAGAGCTTTTTGAGATATTCAATTCTGTGTACATTAATGTTGTCTCTTTGTTATGGTCTAGGCAACATACGCCATTTAAGTGTCCAAAGAGCTACTTTTTTCACGTTTTCCACTACAAAGGGTTATTTTAAGGGTGTAGGAGTATTGCAACTCTCTTATAGCCTATGTTCATCCCGGGAATCTCTTGAACCGTTTGCAAAAAGCACCATCACAATCGGATCAACGGTATGGCCGCGCATAAAGTACAAACAAACAAACAAATCAACAAACAAACAAACATTCATTTTTATATATTACATATCTTACACGATACTCTCGGTCTCAAACACGTTTTTGCCCTTTAATTGATGCTGCCATCTAAAGTCTGCAGTTGGAAACGAAAACTAAATAAATAAATAAATAAATAAATAAACATGAGCTTGAAGCTGTGAGGGTATCAAATGTGATACCCCTGGTCACAGTCAGTTGGAGTTTTTACCTAAGCGAGAAAAAAAAAATCCTAAGGTATCATGTATGATACCTATAGATTGAAGAGGGTATACAGGATAACGAAATAGTAGACAGTTTGGCAAAAGAAGGAAGCAGAGACACGATGCCAAAACAGAACTTTGACTTAGATCTATTCAAAATTTAAACAAAGACTAACAAAATATGGAAATTACAACCACAACACAACTGGTTTATAGCAAAGAGCCCAGAAGACTCCATCAGAATGACACTACAACAAAAAAGAACAGGCAGTAATAGCAAGACTTTAAACATGACCATAGACTCCTAAAATAATAGAAGACAAGAAGACATTTCCAATCTGCCCAAAGTGCAATACAAAAGAAGAATCACCACAACATATACTCCAAATCCAATGCATCAGCAGCTCTGGAATTAATGTGCAGATGTAATAAAATTACTTGAAAACATTAACTCATGGGCACGGTTTATAAAAACCTGAGATAAGCAACAACAACAACTCTGCTTTTGGCCCTTTTCTGCCCTAAGTTGACATAGGCTCAGAGTCATGAGAAAGTATGCCCTACATGAGTGTGACCCATTAGATCACCACGACCACATATATAAACACCTGTCGTTTCTAAACAAGATTAAATTTTCTAACATGACATGGTCTGAAATATAATATTGAAATGATATGGCAGAATGGGAGAGGGGAGACGAGTGGAGAGTGTTGGTGGGGCGAAATTTCGGGAAACTGAAGAATCACGAGAAAAATACGGTAAATCATGGTGTGGTCCACCACCAATTCTTCTTCTTCTTCCTTTGGCTCTAAGGTCCTCTAAGAACCTTGGCCTCCTTCATAGCATCTGCTCACTCTTCTCTATTCCTAGCTTCCTGTCTCCATAGTTTAACCCCCAATTGTCTTAAGTCTTCTTCAACCTTATCCAACCATCTTAGTTTCTGTCTTCCAATCTTTCTTCTTCCTTCTGGTTTCCCTTCATAATCCTTCTTGAACCCATGTCCTATCCATTCCAGTCTCTTTCTTCGAATATCTCCTACCAGATCTAAATCCCTATATAATTCTTTCAATGGTCCACCAAAGATACCCCTAAAGAACTCCCAGGATCCCACTCGGTGCATGCACAGGCGCCATCCACGCGTACACCGAGACGTAAAGTATTGTGCAAACAATTGCTGCACCGATTTTAAAAGACGAAGAGAAATTGATTCAACCAAAATTAAATGTTGAGATCTGAGAGAACAATGGTTTATTAACCAGGAAACTGTATCATTGAAATCCAGGTTTGGATATACATCATGTAGATGTCACGCAACTCCCCTCAACTTGCGTCGCACCGAGAGGGTGAGATTTCCTACGCACCTGCTCCAATCCAAATTAATATCTGATCATGTCATTTCCAACCGGCATTTTCAATTCAAACATTTTATTCCTAATTTTGTTCAGGAAAAACTCCATATACAGAGTGACTTATATCTTTAGGACTATGCAAGTTGGCTTTTTTTGTCTTTGACGTAAGTTATTTTATTTCATACTATATCGAATTTGATAATACGAGTGTGGTAAATCAACGGAAAAAGGTTAAAATGTCTCGTCCAATAAATATTTGTACAGAAGCGATGCTTAAAGAAACATCCGCCAAATGGGGGATATATATATATATATATATATATATATAGTGTGTGTGTGTGTGTGTGTGTGTGAAAACGGTATGACCAACCTTCGCAATAAATTCTTAAACTTGTTTATTTTCTAATATATAAAAATGAATGTTTGTTTGTTCGTAATTTATGCGCGGCCATACCGTTGATCCGATTGTGATGGGGGCTTTTTGCAAAATGTTCAGGAGATTCCCGGGATGAACATAGGCTATAGAGAGTTGTGATACTCAACTCCTACACCCATAAAATCGCCCTTTGTAGTGGAAAACGCGAAAAAAGTAGCTCTTTGGACGCTTAAATGGCTTATTGCTGCCTAAAACTATAACTAATACACAAAATTAATGTACAGAGAATTGAATATCTCGAAAAGCTCTACAAAAAGTCCACGACAGCATATGTTTATGTCTTATGGATAACTCACAATAACCATTTTTGTCTTTCATTGATGCTGAGAAGATCGAGACAAGTACGTAGATTCCTATGCAAGCATAACATCACATGACGGGTATTCTTTTACGGATGTCTCACTATAACGAATTTTGTCTTTTAGCTCATTTATGCCAAGATGATCGAGATAAGTAGATTCCTGGGCAACACCAGGTAATCAGCAAGGGGAATCTTGAAATAATTATAATATAGGCTACATTTATAATTATTTTTCATTTTACTTATTCAACTAATCATAAGAAATATATTCATTTTTGTCTTTCAGGTCATTTATGCCAAGAAGATCGGGATGAGTAGATTCCAGGACAACGCCGGGTAAAAAGCATGGGGTATCTGAAAATAATTACGATATCAATTTTTCCCTTTACTTAGGCTATTCAACTAAGCATAAAAACACATTAATTTTCATTTATTTAGGCGGGTATTAGCTAGTAAGATATAAAATCATTCTTATTAATTCACTGCCGTTGTTGAACTCGGAGAATCATACCCGTGCAGACATATTCTAATCATACATCCCTATCCCGGACTATATTTTGTAACCTTTCTCTGTATAATCCACTTTCCTAAAGCCACGGTTAAATATTTTTCTCCATCTTACCTATTTGACGTTTTCCCTCTGGCTTTCCTAGAAGAAATTTATATGCTCCTGTTTCATTCGCCATTCGTGTCACAAGTTCTGCCCATTGCAGTTTACCAAACTTAACTTTTCCTATTAAGTATAATACCCGTTTTATATAACAGTAGCTAATTAACTTCATCATCATCAACTTCACGGATTAGATCTTTGCCTGTTCCGATCTGACACCTGTTCAGCCCAGCGCTTTCTTGGTCCTCCTTCCGATCTTCGTCCTCCAGAATTATACATCAGTGCCATCTTTGGTATCCTATCCTCTGTCATTCTTTGCAGATGTTCTATCCAATTGTTCCCGTGTTCTTCTATTTATTGAAGAAGTTGTACTTTTAGTTCCTCTCTAATATTTTCATTTCTAATATGCTCTTCTCTTGTACAACTTTTCACAGCTCGTAGGAATCTCATTTCCGCTGCCTGAATTTGACTTTTTTTTTCTTTTCCTTTCAGGACCCAGGCCTCATTCCCATACATCGCCGTTGAGTAAAATCTTAGCTGCGTATCCTTCTTACTTTGTTCCTCAGTGTTCGTCTGATTGTTCCACAAATATGTTAAATTTCTGCGTTTTCTTATTTATATCTTCTTCTTCTTCATAAGTTATATCGCAGCCCAAATACTGGAAGTGTGAAACCTGTTCCAACACTTTATCTTCTATTACTATTTTTGTTCTTAATGGGTACTTTCCATGGAACGTCATTACTTTAGTTTTAAATTTTGAAATTATCATATTATATTTCTTAGATATATTATTTAACCGATAGACTGCTTTTGTAGCCTGTCATCTCTGTCAAAAATTAATACTATATAATCTGCAAAACATAATGCAATGCATGTTTTAGTTCATAAAATTTGGAATCCCTTATGAACTAATTGTTTCCATTCATCAATAGTCTCGTAATTAACTAAATATTTAACTAATTAAGTTAATTAACATAATACTACTACTATACTACTACTACTACTACTACTTACTTACTTACTCACTGGCACTATCGAACCCGTAGGTTCATGGCCGCACGGACATAAGCTCTCCATACATCCCTATCCTGAGCTAATGCTTTCCAATCATTCCCTGTATAATCTACTTCCCTCAAATCATAGTTAATGTTGTTCTCCCACCTCATTCTTGGTCTACCAACTGGGCGTTTTCCTTCTGGCTTTCCTACAAGAAGTTTCCATGCACGTCTTTCATTCCCCATACGCGCAACTACTACTACTACTACTACTACTACTACTACTACTACTACTACTACTACTACTACTACTACTACTACTACTAATAATAATAATAATAATAATAATAATAATAATAATAATAACAGTAATAATAATAATGTGTATCCCGCAATCACAGAAAGAACATTAGTGTACAATTAGCTACTCGTAGTTGGCGGCTTCGTGGCACAAGCGGTTAGACGCTCGCCTCTTACCGCTGGGTCTCGAATTCGAGTCTCGCTTATTTCATGAGGGTTTCATGGTGGACAAAACTGAGTGTAGGTAGGTTTTTCTCGGGGATTCTCCCGTTTTCCCTTGTTACAAATTTAATTCCACCATTTATCCAGACTCACGTCATTCATTTCGCTTCATTTCATTCAACTGTGCCTGCGATGGTGCGTCAGATGCGGTCGGCCGGCACACTTGCTATTCGCATACCTCCAATTAAGGGGGCTTCATCGCATTTCGTCCCTGGATCCGGTCCTGTGTTGGATAGGACTTGTGTTTTTTTACTCGAAGTCACTTGTTTTAATGACGCTCTATGGTAACTGTGATTAGGACATGTGGATGTGAGACCAGGTCCTAATCTACCAGTCGGCAGCAAGTCTCACATCGACATGTGCGAATCACAGAGGCGGACGATCATTTAGTATATGGGTGACATGTGGTCAGCATGTCAGGTCCTCCTAGAGCCGCTACTCTTTGTAGCTACCAAAATTCCTCATGATGCTTGGTGGGCACCGGTCCAATACTGGCCGAAATTCCATGAGAAATTTCTTCTCCCATAGAGACTCGAACCACCACAAGTCCTGTAGCTCTGCGCCAAGGCATTATGTCTTAAACCACTCGGCTACGCTCTATATCACTGCAATTCAAATCTGTACTTACAATAGATTTTATTTAGCCTGATGGAGTTAAGGCCATGTGGCCTTCTCTTCCACTCACCAGGACGAACAAATGTTACATTTAAATACAAAAAATTACAATAATAGTACATACTAAACAATTAATTATGTGTCGAACTGAACAATAATGTATAATAATACAATAAAATTAAATACAATTAAAATTAAACTAATGAAAGAATGTGTACACAAAGGAATATCAGTTCGAATCTACTATACATAAAAATAAAAAAAATACAAATAAAGTAATAAACTATAATGAGTTAATCTATCGCTTATTATACAAAGCATTAGGTAAATATATTGACAAATCTTAAAACTATTTTTATTAAATAACGAAAAAACAAATTATTAATTGTTAAAAAGTAATATTAGTGAGTTGTTTCTGTTATTTTTTTTTTCAATTTGTTGCTGAAAGATGGTAAAGTTTGGCAGTCTCTGACATAGGGTGGAAGGGAATTCCATATTCTAGCAAGAGAAAATGTAAAAGATTTCGACTAATAGGTAGTGTGATGAGGAGGGATATAAAGGACAATGTGCTGTATGTGTATCAGAGAGTCTAGTGAAGCGGTGTGATAAATAATAACGTAATTATGTGTGTAATATTTCATAGAGAAGACATAGGGAGTGGTGTCAAGGAGAAGAGAAATGGTGCTAAAAGTATTATTGTTTCAGGTTAAGTTTTATTTTTTACGTTGGGAGTAAATCTACAAGGTTCCATATCTTCCGAATCAGCTATATTCATGATATTTCCGCCTTTATAATTACAACTCCTTCTGGTTTAAATCCGCATAACTGGGAACCATGTAAAGTTGTCGTACATTTAAAAATAATAGTTTAAAAAAACTAAAACAACACGCTTTATTAGAAAACTAAAAAAAATGAAAAAATAAATTTAATTTCCAACACGCTTGGGATAAAATTAAAGTGGTCAACAAAAAATCATCTCCAACACATCTAGAATAAAACTAGAGTTATCTACAAAAAGTAATTTTACCATCAAAAGCGTGTGGTGCTCTATATCAATTAATATATTTGATAATAAACAGATATTGATAAAAGTCAAGTCTCTAAGAACAAAACGTAAAAAAACTATAATGAGCATGAAAAGCACCCCACGCTTTTGATGGCAAAATTATTTTGTTTGTAGATAACTCTAGTTTTATTCTAGATGTGTTGGAGATTTTGTTGTTGTTGACCATTTTAAATTTATCGCAAGCGTGTTGGAAATTAAAATTATTTTTCATTTTTTAGTTTGATTTTCTAATAAAGCGTGTTGTTTTAGTTTTTTTAAACTATTATTTATTTATTTTTAATTTTTAGTTAAATTTATTGTCATAAACCGGAATTCCATGAAAATTTAATTGCTTATGATATTTTTAGTGTCTAGGCACGAATGTAATTATATCATCATCATCATAGTACATTCACGAATTTAGGTCATTTGTTGGCCTGTTTCGGCCTCAAGAGAAACACCATCCAAAAGTCTGTAATTATATATATCTTTTAAAAGTCTGCAATTATATATATCTTTTAATTATTATTATCATGTAACATTATTATAATATTTTTGAATATTTTAATATAGATAAATAGTTACAGTTAATCGTATCCTTCCCATATTTTTTGGACAAATTACAATGTGGTAAGTTTACAAAATTGTCATTAATATTTTACAGAATAAGATAAAAATGTAAATATCTTTAAATTCGATACTATTGTAGTTTGAGATAAAAGTAATACTCTACTAAAAAACAAATCCTCCGGGCCGGATTTGAACCAGTGTCCTATGGATTACTGAAATTATATACCACTACAGACCACCGCTCTACCAACTGAGCTACCAGAGGATATAATATTAATTTCTTACAACGATTGACTAAAAAGTCGATAAGTCCGCAACCTATTATATTATATATTATTTATGAAATTACTGTATTGTCTTTGGTTCTTTACAAGTATAAATAATTTCAAGTCGGCCCAATGTTTTTAAGTAGGTGAAAATCGTGTTGAAAGATTCCGTTACATAGAGAGACAGATACAGGTCAAACTAATATAAAGCGTGTAAAAGAAACCACATTAACACCATCTATCCATCTACACGCGAAATCCGAAGCACGAAAGATGTACTGGCCGTTTTAGAAAAATAAAACACATTTTTATTGTTTCATTAAAAGTAAATCAGTGAACTTCTGAAAACACGAGGCAAACACACAGCCTATTAGATTCATCTAATGCTCCGTTGATGTAACACTTGTGTACGAAACTGGCGGCCCGCGGATCGCAAACTATCCTTTACATTTTTATTTTGAGGTCCGTTTCCGTTACAAAAATTTAACTACAATTTAATTTAATTCAAAGTTTCTTTTTTCAGGTTTTTCTTCAAGGAATTTCAGTGTCCCTCTTCCATCCCCGTTTGTAACATGTCCTGCCCATCGCAGCCTACGATTATATGTTTTGTCTATCTATGTTTGTACAACATAGCCTTAAAATAATCTTTTTTAAAAAGTCAAACATACCGCACTGCAACTTCGCCTGCAGAAGATATCCGCCAAGAATTCAAGCAATTTAACTCACCTGTAACAAAAACAAAACATCATTAATAATAATAATAATAATAATAATAATAATAATAATAATAATAATAATAATAATAATAATAATAATAATAATAAGGTAAAATTGTTTGGAGTACAACCTTAAGAGGTCCTTCGGATTGTAGGAGTTAAAGGTCTCCACATTTATAGTCAAGCGGCACGAGATATCAGCCGGGTTGTCAGCCCTGCGTTAACTACAGCATTTCCCACAGAATTATGTAATGTAATGTAATGTAATGTAATGTAATGTAATGTAATGTAATGTAATGTAATGTAATGTAATGTAATGTAATGTAATGTAATGCACTTTTTTTAATGCCCCAGGTTTTTGTCCTTTATGGAAATTTCTGGTGTTCTCTCCTGGCATTGGCGTAATTGTAACCCACTTCTGAGGTCGGGGCATCTGGAAAGAGGAGTTTAGTTGCCCCGATCATATGATGGGTGATGATGATGATAGTGGTGCGCCAGGAGAGTCCTTAATCCTAAGCTTAATCTAAGATGAATATGAATGATGATGATTGCGATGGCCATGTGATGTTCGGGGACCGTTTGGGCCTTACGTTTCCTGACATTTGTCTTACAGGCGAGGAAAAACCCCGGAAAAAACCTCACCCAGGAGCCTGTCCCGACCGGGATTCGAACCCGGGCCCGGTGCGTGACAAGGCAGCACGCTACCTCGAGGCCACAGCGGTGGACATATAATAATAATAATAATAATAATAATAATAATAATAATAATAATAATAATAATAATAACGACAATAACAATATTAATAACAACAATAACAATAATAATAATAATAACAATACTAATTATTATAATATTATTATTATTATTATTATTATTATTATTATTATTATTATTATTATTATTATTATTATATGAAGTCTACCAGTGTGATGTCGGATTAACGTCGTTGCCTCGTACACAACGGGCCCAATTTTGATTCCCAGACGGGACAAGTTTCCTGAATAATATTTTTTCGCTTTTTTTTTTCATCTGTAAGACAGATGTCAAGAAACTTTCGGGATCAAACGGTCTCCGAGCATCTACTGGTCATCATAAAACTAACTCCAAGCGCGACAGGTCTAGAAGGCCCTTGTCCTCCAGTCGGCTGCTGGCCTCACATCCATATGTGTTAATCACAGAGGGAGACAATCATCTAGCCAGTGTAGGGGTGACATGTGGTCAGCATGTCGGTTCCCCAGCCGTTATACTTGGGTTTTCTCATAATATTATTCAATACTAGTAAAACTGATATCAAATTCCGTTGAGGCGAATAGTCATAAGATAAAAATTAAAATGTACCTGTTGGCAGGTGCCGTCGTCCTCAACTGTGTTAAAATATTGTATTATTAACACTTCAAGCCCACATCGTCGTGAACAACCACAGATAGTAGCAGACTCATCCTGCTGATGATTGAAGTTAACTTTCGAAAGGCCTCCAGATAGCATTTTAATACAAAATTATAACACAGTTGAGGACGACGGCACTTGCCAACAGGTATATTTTAATTTTTATTTTATAATATTATTCGCTATGTTTGGTTTAAATGTGTGATTACATTGCGTGTTCCGTCTTAAATGTTCGTGTTACTTCGGAGGTGGCCCTAGCATTGATCTTATTATTCATCCAAGGAGGTATTCCATGTCCTTACGTGGTCAAAAAACTGTGTGTTATAATATTCTTTCCCGACAAGTCATGTCACTCTAAGGCAGCTTGCATGTAAATGTAACCCTACATGTAAGGTGAGAAGTTAAACTAAGATGGAGAAAAAGATATTATTTGATTTCCAGATTTTACAATGTCTGTGATAAATTCCTCTGCCCGTATGAACATTTTATACTCAAACTCTACTTTTCCGTATCTCTTGTACCAAGCCTCTTTCACTGTTCTTAATTATTCCTTGCGTCCATGTTAGTTTTGGTCTTCTTTTCTTCCTTCGGATTCCAATCATTATTATTATTATTATTAATATTATTATTATTATTATCATTATTATTATTATTATTTTTATCATTATATTATTATTATTATTATTATTATTATTATTATTATTATTATTATTATTATTATTATTATTGTTATTATTATTATTATTATTATTATAAACCAAAAGGGAGAAGATTGTTGGCAAGACCATTGAAGAGATGGAAGAACCAATTCGACCTATAATGAGATCGGAACAGGCCATTGGGCTTAATCCTTGTTTATTATTATTATTATTATTATTATTATTATTATTATTATTATTATTATTATTATTATTATTATGTTATAGTCCACGGCTGTGGTCTCGAGTTAGCATGGTGCCTACTCACGCAGCGGGCCCGGGTTCGATTCCCGTTCGGGACAAGCTCCTGGGTGAGGTTTTTTTTCGGGGTTTTTCCTCACCTGTAAGGTGTCAGGAAGCTTAGGTCCCAACTGTCACCGAAAATCATCCGGCCATCATTTTCATTACCATCACCATCATTCACTGGTGTGGGAATCTACGACACCTATAAATCCCTAGTACAGCTGCAAAGCATAGAATGAAAATGCTATGATTGCAGTGAAAGACCTGCTCTCGAGCAGAAAAGAATAGAATTGTTATATGGATCAGAGACATGGACAATTAAAACTTGTCAAGTGGACAAGTTATTACCGACAGAGATGGATTACTGGAGATGATCATCGCGGAAGTCCAGATTAGAAAAAAGAAAAAAATACAATCGTTGAAATTAGGAACATTGTGAAAGTTAAAAGAAATGTATTGCAGACAATTGAAGAAAGACGATTGAGATGGTATGGGCATCTCAAGAGAATGACACCTGATAGAATATCTAAGACTATTTAACTCATGCCCCAAATGGGAGTCAATGACCAATCACGTTTCAATGATTTCTGTGTTACAACCAATTAGAGTCGTGTTTCACGAAATATTTATCAGTGTTAAATTACCATATTAAAGAAAGCTCCTCCTTTTTAATATTCTGAACAGGTCTGACCATTATTTTGCAGTGACTGAGCCTATAAGAAATTCGGCTACCAGATTGTATATACGGTATAGTGCATAGATGTTAACACATAGCGCTTGCAGGAGTTAATATAAAAACATTTGTAGCAATTTATTATACCACCAAAAAAAGAAACCACTGTTTGCACTTTCTTAAATTTATTTTTTCCCAGGTAATAATCCAGAAAAATATAATTGTCATATTTACATCATACGACATCAGAAATGAATTAATATACAGTTTGATGTGTTTCATTTTTTCTCCACTAGAGAGCATTCTTACAATATTGCGTTCATTTGGCAATAAATAGTATGATCTGGTTGCAGTGATAAACAAAAGAAGCAGAGGAAGCGTACCTATCGTTTCTCATTTGTTTTCAAACATCGTCGTTTACATTAAATATATAAATATTTTAAAATAACTATAGTTAAATAATGATTTGTGAGTAAACAGCTTAATTGTATTCGTTAAATAGTCCTAACAAATGCCACTCTTGATTTCCAAATTCTCTAAATAAATTCACTCCTCACTTCGTGAGTCGTGAATTTATCGATAATTTGGAAATCACTCTTGGCATTACTTATGAAGATTTTGAATGGGGAATACATGGAAAAAGAAGAAGGGGAATACCTAAAGAGGATGGATAGAGTGAGAGGAATGAGTGAATTTGGACTTACGTATGAGGATGTTTAGGACCGCTGACTAACTCACTGGCACTATTGAACCCATAGGTTCATGGCCGCGCGGACGTAAGTTCTCCATACATCCCTATCCTGAGTTAATGTTTTCCAATCATTCCCTGTACAATATAGTTCCCTCAAATCATAGTTAATGTTATTCTCCCACCTCATTCTTGGTCTACAAACCGGGCGTGTTCCCTCTGGTTTTCCTATAAGAAGCTTCCATGCACCTTTTCATTCCCCATCCGTGCCACATGTCCTGCCCATCGCAGTCTACGAGACTTAACTGATCTTATTATATCTGGCTTGCTATAAAGCCTATGTAGTTCGGACAGCTACAAATGGAAAGCACGAATTTCTTGAGGGTGACGGAAAACCACTATATTGTGAAAAAAATTAAAAAAACGCATTATTAAGTTTTGAATAATTTTTATTAGATAAACACACTAAAATACAACGATTCAATTATCTATGTGGCACAATTAAACGTACTTTATTGAATAAAACTAGAAAAGAAACTATTTTACAAAGTATTGGCAGTTCCATCTCTTATCTATGGATGTGAAACCTGGACATTAACAAAGGCAGATAGTAAACAAATAGAGGCAGCACAAATGAAAATATTGAGAGCAGTAGCAGGATACAAAAGGACCGATAAAAAGAAAAACGAATATATAAGAACAGAACTTAATATATTCTGTGAAAGAATAAAATACTATCAAATGCTTACCTTCAGCACGTATTACGAATGAATGAACAGCGCATACCAAGAAGAATGTAAAATTATAAATCAAAAGGGAGAAGATTGTTGGGAAGACCATTGAAGGGATGGAAGGACCAATTCGACCTATAATGAGATCGGAACAGGCCATTGGGCTTAATCCTTGTTGTTGTTGATAATGATGAATCATTTTTAAATTGTTATACCTGAGACAATGTGTCATATACTGTTTATGGCACGTAATGTATTTTTATTTTATTTGTTAGAGTGGAGGTATTTGATAAATTTGACGTCAGAGAAGTGATGACTAATTGGGGGGTTGTACGCTACCTGATGACGTGTAAAGACTCCCTCCTGAGTCATGACAGTAATTGGGAACGATATGAAGCTGTACATAAAGCAGGCGGTGGATTCTGGACATCGTCTTTCTTCACTAGGTACAACAGTTTACCCTCAAGTCAAGTGTTCTGAATTCTGTCAAAAAAGTTGTAAATTCTAACTGCGTTCCATGAAAAGCAGCTGTGTGAATGGAGAATCCATTTTGTGCAAGTTTTTACATTCAAAGAATTACACTGTTTCTTTTAACAAATAACGTCTGCATAATTGATGAATCACAGAAATGTGGGAGCCATACATTAGCGAATTCTGAAAAAAATATATAGATACTAATCGAGCTGTTTAAGGCAGAGCTACTGGGCTTGAGCTGGTTCGAGTCCCAATGGGGGAAGGAATTTTCTTAGGGAATTTCGGCCAGTGTTGGACTGGCGCCTACCAGGTAAGGATAAATAATACAATAAAGCCATTAAAATGGTTGTATATTAAATTAATATTAATGCATTGTGTCGAATTTGGTTAAATACTAATAAAATTCATATAAAATTCAATTGAGGCGAATAGTCATAAAATAAAAAAAAAAAAATATGTACCTTTTGGCAGGTGCCGACGTCCTCAACTGTGTTAAAATATTAAATTTAAAATGTTATCAGGAGGTCTTTCTGAAGTTAACTTCCATCATCAGCAGGTTGAGTATCTGCTACTAGTTGTTGTTTACGACGATGTAGTCTCAAAGTGACTGGAATAGTAACTGACTTGTTTTTGACGATCTCGTATGATGGGTTGTATGTCACACCCCAGTGACCCACGCTTAAAGTTTCATCCGGAGAACTTGCCCCTTGGATTTTTCCATCCTAAAAAATCCATTGACCCCGGCCGGGTTTCAACTCGCGATTCTCGGGACCAGAGACAAGGAACATATCCAGTAGACCACTGCAGCCAACCGCATGATTGTCTACATTTGTGATTAAGATATGTGGATATGAGGTAAACATCTGTCTGGTAGTCCAGGGATCTTCTGGGCCTTTTGCACTATCAACTTTATATAAGATAGATGCCCATATGTCATCCATGTTTCCAATACCGCATACCATTTCGTGAAGAGTGCAGTTATCTCCTACATCATCATCATCATCATGGACAAATTCGTTTTAGGTCATGTCGCCTGTACGGTAAACCTAGCGAAGATGGTCTTGATCTTTCCACCGATGTTTTGGTCTTCCTTGGTCCCTATGTCCAGTTGGGGTATATTGGAATGCCAATTTTGGAAGTCTATTTCTTGCCATTCTCCTCAGATGATTTTTCCATTTTTGTTGGTATCTTTGTATATCTTCATTTAAACTTCTTACTCCAAGTTCTCCTACAAATTTTTCAAAACTTAATGGACAGCGCAAATAAATTGGACGGCATTGTGCAAAAAGGAATCAAGTCACAAGACAACTGAACTAAGAAAAATGCAATTAAAGTTAATTGGACGGCGTTATGCAACAACCGGCTATACGCCATTATGCTAGTTCCGAGAATAATATGTATACATTTTTTTACATTTCAAACCATACCAAGAGCTATTTAATTATTTCTGATTTGATAATCACTTATATGATAATATTGTAGGGACATACCTATACTGATTCGTACTATGTGAGTAAAAAAATATATTTATTAGACGTAATGAGAATGATGTCATAATCGTTCTGCATCAATCAGTTAAATGCCACAAGAGGGCGCTTAGAAGTTTTCTTATGTGTCAATCAACCAAGCGACAAGGTAATGCATACACACTGTTGATATCAAATATTGTATTATAATATTAGTAGTGTTTGTATGCACAATATACTTATTATTGATGTGTTTATATATTGTATTGTCTTGTAATACTCCATACATATTACATTATGAAATGTGCGTGTTAAATTAATATTTTTTTGTAAATAAATCCAATTTTTTCATGCAATTGCAGTACATACGACAAAAAAACACATATACATAAAAACAGGCATGGTGTAACAATTTTGTGAAACTATTATTTTTTATTTCTTAGATAAAACAAATCAATAGACATCCATCAACTTGCACACTAAATTTTTATTTTGAACTATAGTACTTTTTAAAAAGTATATACATGACTAACAATATGTTTATGTAACTGTAAACAATATTTAAAATAAATAGAACAGTATATAATACAAATTATAATTCATCTCATATATTTAGTATGAAGAATTCAGATTGGAAATTTGTACATATATTAAAATTATAATAGAACACATTTAGACAAAATATACATTTTTAATTTCACAAAATAAAATTAAAAAATAAAAGAACGACATGAATACTGATGAACAGTGGATCTCTCAACTCCGTTGCTTATTACAATGACCTCTGAATTGACATCTGATTTTTTTAAATCTTTATGTTTATAAAATATGAGTGTATGGACTTCATGTAAGAAAAATATAATAATAATAATAATAATATTAATAATAATAATAATAATAATGCTTTATTTTAGCTGATAGAATTAAGGCTATAGGGCCTTCTCTTCCACTCAACCAGCGAATAGTAGAATTATACAAAAATTACATACTTATTACAATTTTAAGATATTATTAAAATATAGACTAAACAAAATACAATGATGATGCGATCTAATACCAGCAAATAACAAAACTACGGAATATAATAAAATTAAAATAATATAAAATAAAGCAAGTAGCCTCCTAGATGATTATTTATAGAATGCTGTATATAGTTGTTATGCAGTTAATGTTTTCATTGTGTCGAACTTATGATATTAGTTAATTTGTGTTTACGTAATGATAGTGATTGGCAGTCCCTGACATGACTGGGAAGTAAGTCCATGCTTATATTGTATAAGATTCGGAGTATAGACATGTCCTGTGTTGTGGTCTCAAAAGTAAAGAACAGTCTTGTTATCTTGTTCCTAAATTGTGATGAGCCGATAAATTTTGAAAACGTGTTGATAAATAACTTGGTAAATGTGTGTGCAGGATTTGGAATAGTAAGGTATGTGGATGTAAAGTTCTTCTGTCATTTAGGCGTGTTTCACATAATAAATAAAACTCTTACATACCTGCTGTGAGATAGAAAACGCATTTCAATTTTCAGGGCAGTTCTTATAAACCATAGGTCTATCTAAAATTTTCTGAGCTCTGGAGGTCATTATAACATTAAAAAAATCACACTGACTTGACAGTCTTCGCTATATTTATTGTAGCGCCAAACCAACAATACTCAGTTATGCATAAAATACAAGAGCGGGAACATTTGGCGCTAAGCTGCATAATGCACAATTTAGATTAGTATTTTTATGAAGATCTAGTTTCATAGCCGTTTGGCGCAAAACAAAGAATCTCAGACAGGACTGGTGGCGTTTACATTTTTCTTTAATAATAGGGCTATAATTAAAGATTGGCGCTATAAGTGTGCGTACACTTATATACTTCATGAGCCAATCCAACAGATGGCATCAAAATACATTTTTAAATGGCGCTTAGACGGTTGATGCATAACGTCGTCCAAATATCAATAGCAAATAAAAAATGAAAATAAAAATTCACTTATTACTTCAACTAACAGAATATCAAAGAGCTTCTATTCTATGAGAAAGATGGTAGCTCAGACATATTTTTATTGAGATTTTATACATTTATGCAAAAAGAGAAATGTGGCATATTTTGTCAATGTTTTCTTACTCAGTTCACAGATGGCATAAGAATGCAGGTGGTGGTTTGGATATTTTTTTTGCGGGACATGAAACAATAATCGAGGAACGATGATATAGCATTAGCTCATATACATTTCAAATTTGAGTATTGATTCCTTTTAGCAGAACATAGTCCAAGTGTTGTGTGTTCAGTGAATGAGCTTTAAACACAATATTCACGTTCTGTGAGTTATCATTCATGTTATTATATTACAAGTGTGCACAGTGATTTTGTTCTGAAATAATATGCAGCGAGTTGTACAGATATCGAACAATACTCCCCTTAAAATTTACTTTGTTCATTTCATTTATACTCACAAGTAAACTGTCAACAATTTCATGCCGAAACATACCTTGAAATTTCTCCCAGAGAAGCGTTTTGATATACCAAGGGCGTGTCCAAAAAAAAAAAAAAATCTGCCGTTTTAAATTGCAAGGCAGTGATATCGAAGCCAGAATCCTGTAAAGGCAGATCAGTGTACGGAGCAGATGTAAATACCTGCATGAATTAAGCACAGAGTGGAGTGACACCGGTACTGAGGGTTCTCCAGTCTGCCAATACAGGAGTTATATTATTTTTCTATAGTTTAAATGAGAGATTTGGTGCTGTATTTTAGTGTCTTGCAGTTAAAACCAGCAGATTTTTTTTGGACATGAACTTTGTACTTCACAACACTTCTCTGGAAGAATTTCAAGGTAGGTTTCGTTATGCAATGGTTGGCAGTTCCCTTGTTAGTAAGGAAAAAGCCATATCTATACCTTATCCGCTCTTAGAGTGATCCTAACATAAACAAACGCCAACTGTATCCTTCCGCCAGTCGCGCCACAATTACTGTCACATTGACAGGGAGCACGTGTGAAGTTAGTAGACATGTGATAGTCGAATGGGGTAGATTACAAGAAAGCTGGTGAGATTTTTTACTGAACTTGTGAAATAAATTTAAAATAACTGTTTTTTTATTTTACCACTAGTAAAAGCTTTGCGAGACATGTGTTTGAAATTTTAGATGCGACACAGCAACAGAAGACTCGACAGCTTCAGCCATTTTGTTGCATCAGAATTGACTGAAGCATGACTCAAATACATCATCCATATGTAATAAACTATTTTAAGTTGTAATTATTGAATAGGTATATTTTATAAAATTTATATGTGTTAATTATTATAATTTTCAATCACGAAGAATAACAAGTATATTCAGAGAATATATCTTTAATTAAGTGAAGGGAACTATTATTTTGCGTAATTACAAGGACCAATTTAAGAGCGGATAGACTTTAACAATTGGTTGGCCCTAATTTTGCCCACTACGTTGTTCTTAATATCGCTGAATGAGCCATTTGCCAGGATTGATTTCAAACGATAGGCATGGTTCCGATGTGTAACAATATGAATACGTGAGAAATGTGACAAACCAAACAAAAAGTTGAAACCCTAACTATGCGTAAGTTGTTGCTACAAGTAAATAAGTTGTTTCTCTATTTCAATTTATATTTAAATCTTACATAAGTATCTCAAATTTCAGCTCAGTCTATCTATATAGCCTACCTTTGGCAAAAGAATTATGGAAGAGGCTAGTGAAGTGCTTTGTGTGGAGTGTAGCATTGTATGGTGCAGAGACTATGAAATTACGACGGAATAAGGAAAAGTTCTGGAAGCCTTTGAGATGTGGATAAGGATAGCATGGAACGTATAAAATGGACAAAGTAAAAAATAAAGATGTGCTAGACAGAGTGGGTGAAAGAATAAAAATGCTGGAACTCATAAAGAGGAAAAAATAAATTGGATTAGCCACTGGCTAAGAAGAAATTGCCTGCTGACGGATGCCCTAGAAGGAATGGTCAACGGAAATTAAAGTTAGAGGCAGAAAAAGACATCAGATGATAGACAATATTAAAATAAATGGTTTGTATGCAGATACAAAAGGAAAGCTGAGTCAAGGAAAGAGTGGAGAATACTGAGTTTGAAGTGAAAGACCTGCTCTTGGACAGAAGACTATGAATGGACTATCTATATACGTAAAAAGGAATGTATATCTGTTTGTCCTTCATGCGTTACTACACCATTCATCGAATTGTGATGGGGCTTTTTGCAAAATGTTCAGGAGTTTCCCGGGAAGGTTTAAGGCGATAAGAGAACCGTAATACCCGGCTCCTTCACCCTTAAAAGATGCCCTTGTAGTGAAAGACGCGTTTTTCGTAACTTTTTGGGCGCTTAAATGTCTTACGCTGCCTAAACCATAACATATACACCAAATTAATCTCCACAGAATTGAATATCTAAAAAAATACAAAAAGTCAGCGACAGCATATATCTATCTTTTACGGATAACTCATAACAACCATTTTTATCTTTCAGCTCATTGATGCCAAGAAGATAGTGAGACTAGATTCCCGGGCAAGCGTAGCAGCGCACGGCGGGTATTCTTTTACGGATAACTCTCAATAACCATTTGTCTTTCAGCTCATTTATGCCAAGTGGATCTCTAAAAAAATACAATATCAATTTATAATTATTTTTCTTTTTACTTATTTAACTAAACACAGACACATATTTAATCTATTTAGCCGTAGCAGCGAACGCCGGTCATTAGCTAGTTTAGATTATAAATAACATACATAGGCCCTATATTGCAGTTTAGCTATTACTTCTGCATATGATTCTAGGACAACTATTTATGTACAATGGGCGATTTTTGGAACACTTTGTTTAAATGAAAAACATCTGTCCTATTCTAACAAGGGAACAGTCAACCATTGCATGCCGAAACCTACCTTGAAATTTCTACCAGAGAAGTGTTGTGATATACCAAGGCCGTGTCCAACAATTTTCTGCCGCTTTTTAAGTGCGAGGCACAGAAATCGAAGCCAGATGTCAGCAATGACAACATACTGTGCGAAGCTGGTGGACGCCCCTACTTGAGTTAGAGCGGAGAGGAGTGAGGCGGGACGCTGCGGACAACAGGACTTCAGGGTTGTCCAGTCGACCAAATAAAGAGTTGTATTGATTCCGTGTATTTTAAATGAGAGCTTTGACACTGGATTTTAGTATATTGCAGTTAAAAAGCGGCAAATAATTTTTTGAACACGGCCTTGGTATATCACAACGCTTCTCTGGCGGAAATTTCAAGGTAGGTTTAGACATGTAATGGTTGACAGTTCCCTTGTTAGTGAAAATTTATTATTCCGTCACGATGCTAATAATAACATGTTTACAAGGAAAGGGTGGGGAATGCTGAGTTTCCAGTGAAAGACCTGCTCTTGGGCAGAACACTATGTATGTACCTATACAATACATTAATTATCGGCCGCGGTGGACTAGTGGTTATGCTCCTTGCCTCTGGTCCCGAGGGTCGCGGGTTCAAACCCTGCCGGGGTCGATTGACTTTTTAGGACGGAAAAATCCAAGGAGCAAGTCCTCCGGGAGGGACTTTAAGCCATGGGTCCCGAGTCTGAAGACTTTCAGGCTCGTAAAAGATCCTTAAGCCTGAATGAAAAGGCCTCTAAGCAAAATTTACCGAATTTTCCCGTCCTAGTACTACCTTGGTTTCCTAGATGTCAGTATGAGGCGGTGCGCTGACCACGGACCACTCAAAATTACATCTATACGAAAACAAGTGTAAATAAATTAGTATGGTACAAATTCTTCCCTGTAGGGGGAGAGCGCCTAAATCTCTGTAAAGGGAAAAACATGGGCTTATAAAAAAAATATAAAGAATTACAATATCTATCTACCTATGTATCTATAATGGCGTGGTCCATTGTTGAGCCATAGCCTCTCCTTTGTAAGGAGTTATTAGAACAAGTTACTTTTTTAGTTACTTTATTTGCTCGTGTCCCGCGCCGTAGCCGAGCGGTCAAGCTAAGAAGCCTTGGCTGATAGCTACGGGACTTGCGCTGGTTCGAGTCTCCATGGGGGAAGACATTTTCTCGTAAGATTTCAGCCAGTATGGGACTAGTGCTCAGCCAGCATCGTGAGACATTTGGGTAGCTACAATAAGTAGCGGATCCTGGTTGAGAAACCCAGCTATAACGACTGGCGGACTCGACATGCTGACCACATGTCACCCCTATACTGTCTTGATGATCGTCTACCTCTGTGATTGACACGTATAGATGTGAGGCCAGCAGCCGGCTGGTAAGCCAAGGGCCTTCTAGGTCTGTCGTGCCATGGAATTTTAATTGAGTTTTTTATTTGCTCGTAGATGTCATGGTCCCAATGAAGCATCTAACAGGCAACTTAGGTATTACTAGGACATTGATGTTAGTAAATTTTGCTTAGAGGCTCAAGGATCTTTTACAAGCCTGAAAATCTTCAGACTCGGGACCCACGGCTTAAAGTCCTCCCTTGGATTTTTTCGTCCTAAAAAATCCATTGACCCTGGCCGGGTTTGAACTTGCGATCTTCGCAACCAGAGACAAAGATCATAACCAGTAGTTAATTACAATATGACATTCCTAAAATACTAATAAATCCAAATTGCTGCTCTTTCCATCTTTTCCTTGGTCTTCCCAAACTTCTTCTTCCTCGTGGTGAATAGTTGTATGCTGCTTTTGGTATTCTATTCTCAGTCATCCTTGCACAGTGTTCTTTCCTGTTTGTTCTGTATTTCTCTACTGTTGTGTTTAATTCCTCTATTTTTAGTTGTTGTCTTATTTCTGTGCTATGTTTTTTGTATGTTCTTTGATATCCTGCTATTGGTCTGAGGAATCTCATTTCAGCAGCTTGTATTCTGGCAGCTTGTTGTGTTGTCACTTTCCATGTTTCGGATCCATAAGTAATAATAGGCACTGCCATTGTCTTGTATAATTTCATTATAGAGTCTTTCCTGGCTTTATTTTTCAAAGTTCTTTTTAGTGTTCCTGTTATTTAGTTTGTTATTTATATCTGTTTCCACTGTGTATGATATGTCGCAACCTAGGAAGTTATATGTTACTACTTGTTCTATTGGTTTATTTTCTAATATTATCTTCGTCCGAACTGGATGAGCACCCTTGAAGGCCATTGTTTTTTTTTTATTTTTGTGAGGATATTTCCATGCTGTATCTTCTTGATATTTCATTTAGTTTAAATAGCATTCTTTGTAGTTTTTTCCTCTGTTTTTGCTATTAAAATCTGATCATCTGCAAAGGCTACTGCTTTTATTACTATATTTCCTAAGTTATTTCCCCCAGTCGTCATTTACTTCCATGATCTTATCATGTCGTCGAAATAAATGTTAAAAAGCGTGGTTGATAGTGGACAACCTTATGAACATTACATATTATGGCTAAAGTCAACCTTGAATCTGTGGTGTACATTGATTGAACATAGTTCATCCCGCGAGAGAACTAGGGTGTATCTCTAGTGAGAAGTTTCTTAACCAGACGAATTTAGTTACGCTTGTTTCCCTGCAGATGGCAGCGAGTGATCTATGATTAGTACATTGCTTCGAGGAGACATCAAGTATGAAACTAAGATATTAGGCCTACTCAGTTGAAATATTAGTAAATTTTGCTCAGAGGTATTTTAATTCAGACTTGAGGATCTTTTACGAGGCGAAAATGTTCAGACCATGGCTTCATAAAGATCCTCCCGGAGGACTTGTCCATTGAATGTTCACAATGTATCTTACGTGGGCAATATTTGAATCATATGCCATACAATTTTTGTCGTTGTCATTTTCGGTGTGTTGCTAAAAAAGAATGACGAGGATTTATGATTTTTTTCACATATCTTTTCATAAGAACAACCTTAACCCTTAAATTGGCAATGTATCCTAAAGTATACATCAATTGGTTTGATTTATTTAATATTTGTAATAAAACAATAAAACGAACCAGTAGAAATTATTTATATGTGTGCTGAATTACGCAATATACCTAATAATAACAGTTATACCTACATGATTTTGTTTTCATTACGGTCCGCCACATTTATGTAACTGACACCAGAAATTAGTACCTCCAACCCAACCTCGTACCTTCACATCTGCGGAGGTAAATCATAACGCATACATTACTGCTGCCTTAAATGCTGGCAACGCTTTACCAAACCAAAGAGTAAACAACAATGTTCAAGCTCAGGGCCAGCTACAGTATGCTTCCACCTTAAGTGATACTGTAGAGGCAAATGCTCCGGAATATCGAGATTTTGCTGGTTGGGCTTTCCACTCCTATGGAGCGTTTCCTCTTTATGCATCGCATCTTTAATCTATGCCTAGCATAGGCTCAAACCTTAGATGGCCTACCAAGTAAATTGTGCGAGGTTCACTCGGCTAATATGGTGAGGCTCATTCCGCACTGTCTGCTTTAGGACTGTCTGCTTGCCAGCGGTGCGGTCTCTGACGCCCTTATTTTAGTGCGACAATGTCCACAATTTACTAAATCTGTTGACACGCTCGGAGAACACATTTTGCCACCATATGGCTAGGATTGAAATGAGCTAAAACCCTTTATCGATAGCCACAAAGATATTTGGCTGCCATGTAAAACCTAGTAGGTTACAGAGCAACGTACTGGATGGTACCAGTCACCGTCATCCACAAGAAGAAGAATGAAGAAGAAGAAGAAGAAGTAGAATAAGAAGTGTTTTGTCAATTTAAGGGTTAATAGTTATACGAATGATTTTTTTCCCCCCCAAATGCCCCGGTTGTCATTTCTACATTTCCGGTGTTCTCTCTCGTGGCATAGCGTACTTGAGGTTGGGGTGCTGGAAGGCGCGGTTAAGCTGCCTCGATGATATGAGAGTTGATGATGATTGTAATGATCCCCCAGGAGAGGCTTTAAACTAAACTTAAGCTATTTAGACGAATCTTACAAAATATCTATGACTAGAGCAGGGAACTCACTTCCCAGTCATGTCAGGGACTGTCAATCGATATCATTATTTAAACTGATATCTTAAGTTCGACACAATAAAACATTAACTACATAACAACTATATTCATCATTTTGTAAATAATCATCTAGGAAGTTACTTTGTTTTATTTCATATTTTTCTAATTTTATTATATTCCATGTTTTTGTTAGTATTAGCTAGTATTAGATCACATCGCCATTGTCTTTTGTTTAGTTTATATTTTAATAATATCTTAAAATTGTAATTAATGTTATTTTTGTATAATTTTATTATTCGCGGATTGAGTGGAAGAGAAGGCCTTAAGGCCTTAACTCTGCCAGCTAAAATAAAGAATTATTATTATGATATTGATGGCCAGATGATGTTCGGGGACCGTTTGGGCCTTAAAGTTTCCTGACATTCATCTTGCAGGAAACTTGTCCCGACCGGGGATCGAACCCGGGCCCGCTGCGTGACAAGGCAGCACGTTACCTCGAGATCACAGCGGTGGACATACCCAGGACTATATATTATACAATCTGACCTGTGGTTAAGGTCAGAAACAGCACAATAAGGGATAATATGCAAGTTGAAAAAATATTAGAAAAAATAGAGGAAAAACGTTTGAAATGGAATGGATATCTCATAAGAATGGAAGAAGAGAGAATATCAAAGAAGATCCTTAATTGGAAAGCTAATGGGAGAAGTGGAAAAGGTAAACGCAGAGAACGTTGGATAGATGGAGTGAGGAGAAGTATGGAAGCTAGAGATTTGAGGGAAGAAGATGCTTTAGACAGGAACCTCTGGAGACAAATCGCTTTGGGTTGAAGGAGAAACACTGTATTGTAAAATATTGCTAATAAAAAAACTGTGTTTATACTCCATCGGAATTCGCAAGTTAATTTGAAGAAGACTGTTTTGCACCTTGGTTTGGTTTTCCACAAGATGTTGAAGCAAGTCAATCGTCTCTAACAACCAAGTTTAACTTACGTTTTCAACACAAAATGTTATGTTAATCTAACCTCTTGCATCCAAATTCCAAATTTAATTTCTTTGAAGTTAAAATACGTTACAAATATTTATATAAAATTGAATTCCAATAGATTCTCATCACCATCTAATGTACAGAAGTGAATCAAAACTAAATTTGAATGAAGAAATATAATTTTTTTTAAAATTCACCGTTATCACAATTGAGGTTATGTATTATTTTTTTTACAATAGTAATATAGTACATTTATATACCCGTCTTCCTCAATTAGAATGGATTTTTGTTAAAAAAACTATGAATGCCTTATTCAAGATTTTAATAATTAACGAAGTTTTTCTAAAACAAAAATCCATTCTAATTGAGGAAGACGGTATCCATCCATAGTAATTCTGCCCGAGGACAGGTCTTTCACTGCAATCATAGCATTTTCATGCTATGCTTTGCAGCTTTACTAGAGAATTGTAGGTGTGGTAGTTTCCCGTTGCTTTCCACACCGGTGAAGGGTGATGATGATGATTGCCACATGATTTAGGGGACCGTTTGGGCCATAAAAATTTCCTGACATTTGTCTTACAGGTGAAGAAAATCCCCGATAAAAACCTCACCCAGAAAAACTGTCCCGACCGGGGATCGAACCCAGGCCCGCTGCGTGACAAGGCAGCACGCTACCTCGCGACCACAGCGGTGGATGACGGATATATAAAGGTAGTTATATTATTGTAAAAAAAAAAAGAAATATTAGTTGCA
Organism: Diploptera punctata; assembly: GCA_030220185.1. NCBI lineage: Eukaryota > Metazoa > Arthropoda > Insecta > Blattodea > Blaberidae > Diploptera > Diploptera punctata. The sequence goes on from JASPKZ010008384.1 coordinate 1,122,437, forward strand.
TGTCGCAACATGTTGCTTTCCACACCGGTGAAGGATGATGATGATGATTGCCACATGATTTAGGGGACCGTTTGGGCCATAAAGTTTTCCTGACATTTGTCTTACAGGTGAAGAAAATCCCCGATAAAAACCTCACCCAGAAAAACTGTCCCGACCGGGGATCGAACCCAGGCCCGCTGCGTGACAAGGCAGCACGCTACCTCGCGACCACAGCGGTGGATGACGGATATATAAAGGTAGTTATATTATTGTAAAAAAAAAAGAAATATTAGTTGCATGTCGCAACAAAAAATGAAATATAGGCTTAAGTAATTTGACCAGCAAATGTATAAAAATAGAAGAAATATACTATATTGTGGCACGAGTGTGGTAAACACTTGATAGGGATCGAGTAAATTTCCGAGATTCTGTTATATGTTTACCACATGAGTACTGCATACAATTTTTTGCACTATATAGCCTATATTTATTTTAGTAATTAAGATATTAGCTAAAATATTAATAAATATAATTGAATATAAATGTTACATTTCAGAAGGCGAATCGGCTATAGGATATATGCTGCTATGGAGAAATAGCAAGTATTGTTGGCATGTCGCGCCATCTTATATTTGTTAAAACTGTAAAACCAATTTGATCTGGGATTTATTTCTGATTATGGAGAAAGTTTTAGGCGATGTGTGCAGTAATGATGAAATAGAAGAAGCGTGTAAAGTTGGATGTGATGAATTAATACCGAATTTAATACAAATTGGAGTATCACTATCAATATTTCAAAATAAATGTTTTTACTTACCGCACTAGTGATTTTGATAATTTTAAAAAAGTATTGAGATTTATTTTGTTTTCATAGCAAACAAGATTGTATGCGGGAATGTCACTATGCACATCAACAATAACAGTAAGTATACAATATTAGTTACATAGTGCAAAAAGATCATATTAATATCTTAGTTGAACTGTAAATGAAGGGAAAACAGTATAGAGGAAGAAATTACTGAAAGAAATTCCCTGGAAAATAAAGCCTACTATGCTGGGGTCTGGAGATAGCGTGCTGCCTTGTCACGCAGCCGGCCCGGGTTCGATTCCCGGTCGGGACAGGCTTCTGGGTGAGGTTTTTTTTTCTTCGGGGGTTTTCCTCACCTGTAAGACAATGCCAGGAAGGTTAGGGTCCAACGGTCCCCGAAAATCATCCGGCCATCACCATCATCCTTGTCATTATCATCATCCTTCACCGGTGTGGAAAGCAACGGGGAGCTACGACACTTATAATTCCCTAGTAAATCTGCTAAGCATAGCATGAAAATGCTATGATTGCAGTGAAAGACCTGCCCTCGGGCAGAATTACTATGGATGGATGGATTCAAATAGAATGCTCTTTAAAGGTAAACTTGTCTCCAGACTAACTAAATTTAAGATATATAGGCCTAATACAGTAATAAGGCCGGCTGTAACTTATGGCTGTGAAATATGGGTACTGAAAAAATCTATCAAACAAAAACTATTAATCTTTAAAAGGAAAATCTTATGGAGAATTTTTGGACCAATTAGAGAATGGGATGGCACATGGCGTATACGAATGAAATTAGATTTAAATACTTTAATATGTAAAAATGTTTGTTTGTGCGTTTGTTCATATTTTATGCACTGCCATACCGTTATCCGATTCTGATGGGTATTTTTGCAAAATGTTCAGGAGATTCCCGGGATGAACATTAGGCTATAAGAGAGTTGTAATACTCAACTCCTACACCCTTAAAAATCACCCTTTGTAGTGAAAAACGTGAAACAAATGTTTTGAGTCCTAAATGGATTACGCTGCCTAAAGCATAACAAATACACAACATTAATTTACACAGAATTTAATATCTCATAAAACTCTACAAAAAAGTACGGGATAGCATATGTTTATCTTTTACGGATAACTCACAATAGTCATTTTTGTCTTTCATTGATACTAAGAAGATCGGGATAAATAGATCCCCGGACAAGCGTGCACTGCGTACCATTCATCCGATTGTGATGGGGCTTTTTGCAAAATGTTCAAGATTTTCCCGGGAAAGTTATAAGTTATAGGCTATAAGAGAGTATTAATGCTCAAGCTCTTCACCCTTAAAAATCGCCCTTTGTAGTGAAAAAGTAAAACAAAAGTGGCTTTTTGTACGTTTAAATGGCTTACGCTGCCTGAACCATAACAAATACACCAAGTTGATATACACAGAATCGAATATCTAAAAAAAAAAAAAAAAAAAACTACAAAAAATCCCGCGACAGCATTTGTTTATCTTTTATGGATAACTCGCAATAACCATTTGTCTTTCATTGATGCCAACAAGATCGGGATAAGTACATTCCCGGGCAAGCAGAGCAACAGCACGAATAACGCTAAATAACGAATTTTGTCTTTCAGCTCATTTATGCCAAATACATTGAGATACGTAGATTCCCGGGCAAAGCCGGGTAATCAGCACGGGATATCTAAAAATAATAACGATATAAATGTATAATTATATTTCCTCTAACTTATTCAACTAAACGTAAAAAACACAGTATCATTTATTTAGGCGTAGCAGCGCACGCCGGATATTAGCTAGTAGAAAATAAAAATATAGTTTAACAGATTAAAGCTGAAAGGCTGTGGTGGTTTGGACATGTGAATAGGATGCCAAAAGACAAGCTTGCAAAGATAATATACAAATGGAAACCAATATGCACCAATTAAGCTGGACAAAAATAAAAAAATACAGATGGTAAGATGACATCATAAAAATATAGGCTAACAGAAATGAAAATTAAAAATTGGCCAGTATGTATCCAGAATAGATCTGAATGGAGAAAAATAGTTGAGAAGGCCAAAACTTGACTGAAGATGTAGTCGCCTACTAGAAGAAGAGGTGCAGGACTAGACAAGGCGCATCTCCAATCACACGTGTCAAAGAGGTGGATCAATCATCGCCAGCTATAGTCTGTAGAGTTAAGAGAATACTCTTGGGTAAATATTTGAAGGGATTTAGGGGTTAGGGAGCCAAAGCGCACACTCTATTGAATAACACTAAGAAATTGCAGCTGGAAGAAATGTCAATAAAACTAAACACATGGCCACACATAGGAATTCATTATATTATGGAAATGAAGAGTTAATGACAAAGGAGGGAAATTTTGTAGAAGTAGCTGAATTCAAATACCTATGAACAATAATTACAAACTGGAATGAGGCGCAGAAAAAATAAACATAAGCTCAATTCTGCAAATGCATATTATATTATGCAGTTTTAAACTGAAAAATATTTAAAACTCTTATTCTTATTATTATATTAATGGTTGGGAAACATGGACTCTTACTTTAAGAGAGGAAAAAATATTATGAGTATTTGAGAATATAGGATTCAGGGATCTGGGTTTTTAAACTGACTCAAACCTTCTGATGGTACTATGGTCCTGGGGTCGACTCATCCTCTAACTGAAATGAGTACCAGACTCTTATTCTGGAGTAAAGGCTGACAACCCGGCTGACATCAAGGACCCCTTATGACGTATAGTGGGATCATTTTACCTTTTTTTTAACATAACCTCTAGACACTGCGGCCGAAAAAAATTGCCAACATCACCTAGTGTTCCCAAGCGGTTACCCATCCAAGTACCATCCACACCCTATGTTGCTTACTATCGGTGATCGGGAAAGAACTGGTGTTTTCAGTATGATATGGCAGTTGACTCCCCAGTATGTGGTCACATTTCTATCAATCATAGAAAAAAGAAGAAATGTTAAAATTTAGAGTGTTTTATAAATGAATAAAAACTATTTAAAAATTGAGAAGATTCTTTGCTTTCAGTTGGAAGCAACTTAAAGCAATAAACAAGCGACTCATATGGTAGTATATCATATTGCACTCACTGATCTAGACTTTTACGAGCATTCGCCGTGAAATAATAAACGCTACGACGTGAATATTAATTTTGGCATTGTACCCGAGTACCCGAGCACTCGGAAACACAGATTGTTATGTTAGAAAGCTCTCAGACTGGGATTGTTTATTTGTGAACTTTAGTTAAGTTGCACGCTGCCTGCATGCTTCTTTCTACAACCCCAAACTTTACCATCCACCTCATCCAAATTATAATTTCGTTAAATAAAGTTTAATATACAAAAGTCCGTCACTCAAAAACTGCGTAAAATACGCGAATTCCTCAGCAAGTCCAATTTACGGTCCAATTTTGCTGGTTTATGAAATATGTATTTGTTTCTTAAATTACACGAACTCTCGACTCTCAATAAATTCATTTCAATGCTCATTAGTTTTTGTTTTAAGTTTTTGTTGAATTTCCAAACTTCAGCTCCATATATGACAGTACCTCTCACTATTGAATTATACATTTGTAACTTTTTTTACTTGTTATATGTCTGTTCCATTGGACACCATTTATCATTGCTGTTATTGCTCTGTCTTTATTTATTCTGTTCTTTATATCACTTTCTTGCCTATCTTCCCGTATCTGGGCTGCTATATAACTTATGAAGAAGAACAAGATATAAATAAGAAAATGCAGAAATTTCAACATATTTGTGGAACAATCAGACGAACACTGGGGAACAAAGTAAGAAAGGATACACAGCTACGATTTTACTCAACGATGGCACTACCAGTGGCGATGTATGGAAGTGAGGCCTTGGGTCCTGAAAGGAAAAGAAAAAAGTAAAATTCAGGGGCAGCGGAAATGAGATTCCTACGGGCTGTGAAAGGTTGTATAAGAGAAGAACATATTAGAAATGAGAATATTAGAAAATAACTAAAAGTACAACCACTTATTCAACAAATAGAAGAATACAGGAGTAATTGGATAGAACATCTGCAAAGAAAGACAGATGATAGGATACCAAAGATGACACTGATCTATAATCCTGGAGGACGAAGATCGGTGGGAAGACCAAGAAAGCGCTGGGCTAAACAGATGTGAGATGGGAACAGGCAAATACCTAATCCGTGAAGTTGATGATGATGATGATCTTTTTATCTACTTTTACCCCCAAGTACTCAAATTCTTTACATCCTCTAATATACCACTTCTGATCTTCTGATATTAAATCTTTAATATCAATATTAAATGTAATAACAATAATAACAATAGCAATAACAAAAATAATAACAATAATAATAATAATAATAATAATAATATACTCAATGTTAAAAATGTTAAATATTTAGGATCTATTTTAGATAAAAATGAGAATTCAACTACAGAAATTGAAAGAAGAATAACATTGAAGAAGAATCATTGGTATGTTGAACTCAGTGCTTTGGAATGGAAATGTAACACACAGAACGAAGACAACTATATTTCAAATTCTGTTACAAAGCATTTTATTACAACGGTCCGAAACTTAGTAAATGGAAACAAGCCAACAAGCTGTTAGCAGTAGAAATGGATTTTTGGAGGCGATCGACAAGGATTTCAAGAAGGGATAAGATCAGAAACAGAACAATAAAGGAAATTATCGAACTTGAAAAAAAAAATAGAAAAAAAATAGATGGAAAATGTTTGAAATGGTATGGACATCTCATAAAAATGGAAGAAGAGAGAATACCAAAGAAAATCCTTAATTGGAATGCTAATGGAAAAAAAAGTGGAAGAGAACGTTGGATAGATGGAGTGAGAAGAAGTATGAAAGGTAGAGATTTGAAGGAAGAAGATGCTCTAGATAGGAACACCTGGCGACAAATTGCTTTGGGTTGATGGAGAAACACTGTATTGTGGAATATTCCTAATAAAAAATAATAATAACAAATGTATAGAACATTATGACCTGCAACGGAGGAAACTGATTACAGAAAACGATAAAATTGTGTAAGAGCAATTACTGGATAGAAATCTCAATATTCTCACGCAGGCCTGGTGAATGATTCATGAATTAAAGAGTTTCAACGATTATTTATTATAGTTATTTATTTGTATAGATTTATAAGTTGAAAAGTTGATTTTTTGGTTTGTGCTGTGATTGATGTAGAGATGTTGTGAGTGGTGCCATCAAGAAGCTTTTCCCAACACAAATCCCAGAGGAGCAAGAAATGTGCTGTCATCCAGGACACCGCTCTGCACTCGTGTCTAACTCCAACTTACATCTCTGCAACCATTAAAACTACTTCTCACTCCTGCACTCGTGTCACTGTTCAACATATTCTTATTTTACACACATTAGTCTCTGGTTTCCCACTTAGTTTCGTTATTATTATTGTTCTTATTATCATCATTATCATTCTTCTTCTTCTTCTCTTCTTCGGCTTTCCCCCACTTACAGGTCTTAAAAATAATAATTATATATATATATATATATATATATATATATATATATATAATAAAAAGAAGAAAAACGTTTGAAATGCTATGGACACCTCATAAGAATGGAAGAAGAGAGAATACAAAAGAAGATCCTTAATTGGAAAGCTAATGTAAGAAGTGGAAGACGCAGGCCTAGAGAACGAAATGGATGGAGTGAAGAGAAGTATGGAAGCTAGAAATTTGAGGGAAGAAGATGCTTCAGACAGGAATCTTCTTTTCTTGTAAGCACATGTTTCTCTTAACAGAGATTTAGGCGCTCTTCCCCTACAGGGAAGTAATTGAACCATACTAATTTAGTTACACTTGTCTTTGTATAGATGTCACTTGAGTGGTCCGTGGTCAGCGTTCCGCCTCATACTGACATCTAGGAAACCAATGTAGTACTAGGACGGGACATTTCGGTAAATTTTGCTTAGAGGCCTTTTCATTCAGGCTTAAGGATCTTTTACGAGCCTGAAAATCTTCAGACTCGGGACCCACGGCTTAAAGTCCCTCCCGGAGGACTTGCTGCTTGGATTTTTCCATCCTAAAAAATCCATCGACCCGGGCCGGGTTTGAACCCGCGACCCTCGGGACCAGAGGCAAGGAGCATAACCACTAGTCCACCGCGGCCGATTTAGACAGGAATCTCTGGGGACAAATCACTTTTGGTTGAAGGAGAAATACTGTATTGTGGAATATTCCTAAATAAAAAAAAAAAAATTACAAATATGGATGAGATGCACAAAGGAATTAACATAGGCTCAATTCTGGAAATTCATGCTATTATGCATTACAGGGACTCTTCTCGTCCCAACTCCTTTCAAAAAATGTTAAATTGAAGATACATAAAACTGATATATACAATTGTTATTCTCCCAGTTATATTATATGGATGCAAAACATGGTCTCTTACTTTAAGGGAGGAAAGAAGATTACGCATATTTAAGAATAAAGTTCTAAGGACATTTTTTGGGTCAAAAAGAGATGACCAGACAGGTGAATGGAGAAAACTGTATAATAGTGAGCTATATGATATGCATAGGAAGCCAGATATAATGAGAGCAATTAAGTCTCATAGACTGCGATGGGCAGGACATGTGGCACGAATAGGGAATGAATAAAGTGCATGGAAGCTTCTTGTAGGAAAATCAGAGGCAAAATGCCCAGTTGGTAGACCAAGAATGAGGTGGGGGAATAGCATTATCCATGATTAGAGGGAAGTAGATTATGCAGGAAATGATTGGATAACATTAGCTCAGGATAGGGATGTATGGAGAGCTTATGTCCGCGCGGCCATGAACCTACAATATAATTACAATCACGATAAATCACATAACGAAGAATAAAAAAAAATGTTTTTAGATTATTATACTGTCACCATTGATTCATTTTCCCTAGGCTTCGATAGAGCCAGAGAGTTAGTTATTATACAAAATAAATAAATTAATAACCTCAACTCGTGTCCAACTCAGGGTCGGATCGAGGGATGAGATGAGATGAGATGAAGCCTCTTATATAGAGGTCTGTGAACTAGAAGGGTGCCGGCCGAAAACGCCTGACGCGCCATCACGGGAGCAGATGAACGAAACGAAACGGATGAGATGAGTATGGAGAAATGGTGGAATTAAATTGTGGTAGGGGAAAACGGGACAAAACCTCGAGAAAAACTTGCTCAAGCTCCGTTTCGTCCACCACGAAGCCCACATGGAGTGACCGAGACTCGATCTCGGGACCCCAGCTGTGAGAGGTGAGTGTCTAACAGCATGCAACACGGAGCCTTATTATTATTATTATTATTATTATTATTATTATTATTATTATTATTATTATGTATATAAACTATTGTAACAGAGATGGAGATTTGGATGAGGGTTTCTATAAATTCAAGAAGAGACAAAATTGGAAATACTAAAATCAGAGAAATACTCGTAGTGATGTTCAAAAAGATGTTCTACAATTTATGGAAATAAGACTGAACTGTTTGAATGACAGGATACCTAAGATGGTATTACATTTTGAAGCAGAGGGCAACAGAAGAAAGAGGTGACCAAAAAAAAAAGTGGAAAAGTGGGTTCAAGGAGCGTAGAGGAGTATGGTGTCGAGATTAACGGAGAGTGATGTAGAGAATAGGGATGTATGGAGGAGTAAAATTTACAATGGGTTGTAGGAAAACTGTTGTTTTTTTGAGAAATTTCTAAAAAGGATAGAGAGAGATAATAACAAAATAATTAGCTAACTAACTCACTGGCACTATCGAACTCATAGGTTCAAGGCCGCGCGGACATAAGCTCTCCATACATCCCTATCCTGAGCTAATGTTTTCCAATCATTCCCTGTATAATCTACTTCCTTCAAATCATAGTTAATGTTATTCTCCCACCTCACTCTTGGTCTACCAACTGAGCGTTTTCCCTCTGGTTTTCCTACAAAAAGTTTCCATGCACGCCTTTCATTCCCCCATTCATGCCACATGTCCTGCCCATCGCAGTCTACGAGACTTAACTGTTTTTATTATATCTGGCTTCCTATAAAGACCATGCAGTTCACTGTTATGTAGTCTTCTCCATTCACCTGTCTGTTCATCTCTATTTGGTCCAAAAATGTTATTCTTTATTCTCAAATATAATAATAATAATAATAATAATAATAATAATAATAATAATAATAATAATAATAATAATAATAATAATAATAATAATAATAATATAATAATAATATTATTATTATTATTACTAAATGTAACTAACTCACTTGCACTAACGAACACGTAGGTTCACGGCCGCGCGGACATAAGCTCTCCATACATCCCTATCCTGAGTTGTTTTTCAATCAACCCCTGTACAATCTACTTCCCTCAAATCATGTTTTTCTTCCGCCTGATTCTTGGTCTACCAACTGGGCTTTATCTCTCTGGTTTCCTACAATAAGTTTCCAAGCCCCACTTTCATTCCCCAATCGCTTCTACGAGACTAACCTTTCTTGTTATATCTGCTTCCGCATAAATACCATTGCTCAATGTTAATTAGTGTTCTCCATTTACCTGTCTATTCATCTTTCTTTGGTACAATAATTTTCCTACAACTTTATTCTCAAATACTAGTAATCTTTCCCCCCCCTTAAAGTAAGAGTGCATGTTTCGCATCCATATAACATAACTGGTATAGAATGACAGTTTATATTTTTTTCATTTTTTCAATTTTAACTTTTTAGAGAGAGAGAGAAAGAGAGAAAAAGAGACAGAGAGAGAGAGAGAGAGAGAGAGAGAGAGAGAGAGAGAGAGAGAGAGAGAGAGAGAGAAGTTGGAACAAGAGTCCCTGTAATACGTAATAGCATGCATTTCCAGAATTGAGACTATGTTAAATTTTTATGCACCTCATTCCTGTTTGTGTTTATTGTTTTCAGATATTTTAATTCAGCCAATTCTTCAAAATATCCCTCTTTTGTAATTAATTATTTCCATTATATAATGTATTTACATGTATTATGACCATATATTTACTTTTAACAATGTTTACTTCCAGTCCCAAATGTTTTAATATCACTCAATAGATACTGTGTGTTGGTTCATGGTATTTTCTCGCTATCATTTGATGATACTATCAACAGCATAAACTAACAGCTTTCAGAGCTCCTTACGTAGAATACAATTTGTCTTAACCCTTAAATTCGTGATGTATCATTTTAGATACATCATTTGGTTTAGTTAATTTAATATTTTAAATAAATCAGAAGAAAACGAACAAAAATAAACCACTTAAATGTATGTTAATTATTCAATATACCTAATAATAACAGTTAATCAAGATTTCGTTTTCACTGCGGTCCGCCACATTCAAATATCTAACAGAAGAAATTTGTGTTTTGCATAAGTGAACTACAACCCCGTAATGATAGCCACTATTAACTTAGCTGCCAAAGAGCCCTAGTGGGTTCTAACGTACGCAGCACACTGGGTGAAGCTAGACTTCGCCTTATGCAGTCAGTCAGTCAGTGTTTTGCCAATTTAAGGGTAAATATTTTAAGTTTATTGTGCAATGAATTTCTTTTATTCTACAATGTCTTAAACAAGCATTTTATGACGTAATTTTACAGCAATATGTTTCAAAGGAACTCGAACCTCGTGTGTTTATTATGTACTGGGAAACAAGAGTATCAATAAAACCTAGAAATCAGTTAAGTAAGGAATGTGAGTTATGGTCTGTGACAAGAGATTGTAAACTGTTTGCAGACGGAATGTCACAACCGCATATTTCTCTCACGCAGTTCAGGGCTCTATTTACCTAACTAACCAGTATCTGAATTTCAGCGAATTCTAAGAAACTAACTAACTCACTGGGACTATCGAACCTGGATGTTCATACTCGCGCGGATATAAGGTATCCATACATCCCTTGTCCACCGCTGTGGTCTCGAGGTAGCGTGCTGCCTTGTCACGCAACGGGCTCGGGTTCGATTCCCGGTCCGGACAGGTTCCGCGGTGAGTTTATTTCGGGGTTTTTCCTCACTTGTAAGACAAATGCCAGGAAGCTTAGGGCCCAACAGTCCCCGAAAATCATCTGGTCACCATCAGCATCCCTATCATCATCATTATCATCATCCTTCATCGGTATAAAAGGCAACGGAAAACTACCACACCTATAATCCCATAGTAAAGCTGCAAAGGATAGCATGAAAATGCTATGATTGCAGTGAAAGACCTGCCCTCGTACAGAATTACTATGGATGGATGGATATATCCCTTCTCTGAAGTAATGATTTCCAATCATTCTCTGTAAAATTCACCTCCCTCAAATAAATGTTGATGTTATTTTTTCAATCTTATCTTTTGGCTAACCCACTGTGAGGTTTCTCTTTGGTTTTGCTAAAAGAAATTTCTATGCCCCTCTTTCATAGTCGTGCAAAATGCTCAGCCCACCGCAGTCTACGAGACTTAACTGTTCTCACAAAATACTCCAAGCGCAAAAGAAGGCCGTTGGCTACCAGGCGGCTGCTGGCCTCACAACCACATGTGTTAATCACAGAGGTAGACGATCATCTAGCCAGTATAGGGGTGACATGTGGTCAGCATGTCGGGTTCCCCCAGCCGTTATAGCTGCTCTTCTCGTCCTGGAGTCGCTACTTATTGTAGCTACCCAAATGCCTCACGATGCTGGGAGGGCACCGGTCCCATACTGGCCGAAATTCCATGAGAAAATGTCTTCCCCCATGGAGATTCGAACCAGCGCAAGTCCCGTAGCTCTGTAACTGTTCTTATAACATGTGGTATCCCATAAAGATAATACAGCTCGCTATTATGAGGGGCCTAGTCTTCTCAATTTAGATGTCTCTTTGTCTCTCTTTGGTTCCAAAACTTTCTTAAGAACTTTATTGTCATATAAAATACAGTAGGCCTATGTTTTCTATTTATTTCCTCCAAATATTTATAGATTCTACTTAATAGCCCCCAAATATTTATTTATTTTTTAACACGTTTTACAATGTTCCACAATATCTTCCTGCGTCCAATTAATCTACTCTCATTCACCTCCAAATCTCTCTGTCATTCCAATCTACATCATCAAATACTTCTTCCCCTCATGCTGCTCAAAACATCATCAATCCACGTTCCTTTTGGTCGTCCTCTTCTTCTTCTACCAAGTGGCATCCATTCCAGTATACTTCTTGGGAATCTGTCATCTGTCATTCTTCTTACATGACCATACCATTTCAATTGTTTGTTTTTTATGAAATCCCCAACTGAAGTTTCAACATTCATCTTTTGCTGAATTACGTTGTGCCTTATCTATTTCTTCTAGAAATTCCAGCTGAACGCCTCCAAAAATCCATTTCTGCAACATTTTTTACTTTGCGGTTCTAGATTTTAATTCCTATGTTTCTGCGTCGTGTGTCATTGTATTCATTATTATATTAAACATGTTTGTTTTTGTTTTATCCAATAAAACACTATTTAATTTTGAAGTTGCAAGTTTGCCTTTATTTATTTTCTCAATAATTTCAGCATCATGACTTCCATCTGCATTAATTTTTGCCTTCAAATATACAAGAATGCCATATATATATATGAGAGGAAGAAGAATTAAGTGCATAAGATTTGCTCATGATATGACTTTGCTAGCAGAAGATGCAATGACACTGAGGAACATGCTGATGGAGCTAAATGACAAGTGCGAGGATCATGGGATGAAGATAAACATAAATAAGACGAAGGCATGATTATAGGAAGGAAACCAAGGCATATAAACATGAGGATTAAAGATGAGGCCGTTGAACAAATAAAGAGCTTCAAACACTTGGGTTGTACTATCAGTAGTAAAATGAACTGCGGTCAAGAAGTGAAACAGAAGATAGCTGACAAAATAAGCTTTTAACAAGAAGGGGAGCATTTTCTGCGGATCTTTGGCAAAGGTCCAAGAGGCTAACGAAGTGCTTTGTGTGGAGTGTAGCATTGAATGATGCAGAGAGTTGAACATTACGACGGAATGAGGAAAAGCGACTGGAAGCTTTTGAGACGTGGATATGGAGAAGGATGGAGCATATAAAATGGACAGACAAACTAAAACATAAAGATGTGATAGACAAACTGAGCGAAGGAAGAACAATGCTGGAACTCATAAAGAAGAGGAAAAGAAATTGGATTGGCCATTGGCTAAGAAGAAACAGCTTGCTGACGAATGCCCTAGAAGGAATGGTCAACGGAAAGAAAGTTAGAGGTAGAAAAAAATATCAGCATGAGGAAAGAAATTTTATTACGAAATTTCGATCAGAATGAAGCCGATGTCCCCTCAGCATTGTGAGGAATTTGAGTAGCGCGGTTCCAGTTTGAGAAAACCAGTTATAACGGCTAGGGTCTCAAAATGTTGATCAAATTTGACCCCTATACTGAATGTATGATCGTCTATCTCTATGATTATTGTCCGTCTGGCTTATCTTTGAAAGAAAGTGACAGCTGTGCTCACCTCTCTCACTCCACCAGAATTGTCGGAATTTCTTCACCAGATGTTAATAGGGGAAAGGGGGAAGACGAAAACTGACAACAGGGTGGTTTTTTCTTTTGCAACTGAGTGAAAGTGGTAAAGGATCTACACTTATATCTCCATCTCTCTCTTTGGCAAGTTAAGCCAGATATACTTTAACACATGTGAATGTGAAATTTCAAGGTAGGTTTCGGCATGCAATGTTTGACAATTCCCTTGATAGAAAATTATGTTTGTCTTTTCTCTCCCACATTTAAATTGCAATGATAATGAGCAAAATGACCTTAGTTGTAAAAAATACAGTTAAATAAAATAATAGGATAATTGTATAACATATTCCAATATGAGATATAAAGTGAAGGACGCATTTTTATCTTACAACTGGGGAATAGCTATGCTCACTGCTCGCCACTGAGTTATTCTACAGGGCTATTCAGAAAGAAGAGACATACTTCAAACATTTATTTCTTCCAAACTACAAAAAAATAAAACACAATTCCAACGTTCCTGGAAAGAGAAAAGTTTGAAGTTCCGATCACGGCAAGTGATAGAGATTCACCGAAGATTAACATCTTTTGTGTGATATCTGTAAACAAAGTTGATGGACCTTTCTTCTTTTTTGGAGAAAACAGTGACATGAGTAATCTATCTAGACATGCTTGAAAACTGGTTATTTCCTCAACTTGAAGATGACTCAGATGACTTCATCTTTATGCAAGATGGTGTGCCGCCTCATTTCTCTAACCACGACCAACGTTACCTGAATAACAACATTCCAGGACGATGGATTGGAAGAGAAGGAGCAGAAGATCAATTTCATCGCAGGTGGCCTCCCAGGTCACCAGACCTAATCCCGTGTGAATTTTATCTGTGGGGTTACGTAGAAGACCGTGTTTTTTCCCCCCTATGTCTGAAATTCTGCGACATCGAATTTTTGAAGCTGTGAATTCGATAACTAAAGACCAGCTGATCCGTGTGTGGCAAGAAATGAGCCGTCGTTTTGATATTTGTCGTGTAACACATGGTGCTCATATTGAATGCATAAAAACAGTGAAATTTGAACTTTTTCTTTCTAGAAACGTTGTGTTTCTATTTTTTGTAGTTTGGAAGTAATGATGTTTGAAGTCCGTTCCTTCTTTCTGAATAGCCCTGTACATTCATTGCTTTACACATCATCCAAGAAAAAATAAATAAAATAAAGTTCGCCATGATGGCTCAGGTGGTAACATTCTTCCTGATCAGTGGGCCCATGTTCGATAATCGGCGGAGTTAATTTTTTTTATTTTTAAATTAATTAAATTGAAAAAAATTCAATCTCGGGGCCAGGAGAGGTGGTGGCGTACAATTTTTAATCGCTAGATTGTGCACCAGATTCCTGCATTAAATTGTGAAGGTCTCCGCAGTTACTTATGTTGAAAAGGCATGTTGTACTGTTGATAGCGATTATCCGTCAGATGGATACGTTAAACCTGGCGGCCTCCTTGGTGCTTTTCGATAGGAGTAGGTTACATGTCGACACCGGGTTTCATCTTCTCTCTTCTCTTTATCTTCATGCCTCATACAATACACTTTACACTACGCAAACATAAACAAACACTCATCCCAACATTCCTCTCTGTATACAATACAATCTACGTAAAGCGGTCTGCCAAAGTGGTTTGTAATTGATAACAGATCACATTAACGTCATATTTTCGCCGAACGCGGAACCCAAAGCCCATAAGGTGCAGTGGATGACATTAGAACATACAAACACACACACACACGTTTAAAATAATGCGTTTATAAATTTACGTTGTCCATTCTGAAAAACTATACAGGATTGCAAATATAATTCTATTGTAGGAATAGCTTACGGCGAATACGTTTTTCCCCTGCACTCCTCGGCAAAATGTGCAAATTTGCTCCATTCTAACTATAGATTAAGAACGAAAAAAGAGCAGGATACTTCTTGTAGAAAAACCAGAGGTAGATCTCCCAATGGGTAGGCCAAGAATGAGATATATATCCATGATATGAGGAAGGTTAGGTAATTTCACAGGGAATGATTGATAAGCATTAGTTCAGGTTAGGGATGCATGGGGAGATTATGTCCGCGCGGTCTTGATATTTCGACGTTGATAATATCAGTGAGTTAGTTGATTAATTACACCAGCTTTTTTCAACTGGTACTGCTCTAAAAAAATTAAAACAAGATTGTTTATCCTTAATGAATATGTATTATAGACAAGCCACTGATTCTCCAGCCCTGACGTTTTCACGACAGTATTGCAGATATGGATATTCAGTGGAAGGGGCCGCTCTATGTATGCGGTTAGCAGACATACAGCTGACAACATCTCAGCATTTCAAACCTTACTAGCGTGCTATAGCTGCGTCAAGAACAGTGATTGGTTGTGGCAGACGTTCACTCGCAATCAACCATTTCCTTATAGGCAGTCGAGGGCGAGTTCTCCCTTTATCCCTCGTACAACCTAAACTTCAAAGCCAGAGATCCAGCGGCTGTACTGTTGGTCCACCGTTGCGCTGTGATCTCGAGCTAGCGTTTGCTGCCTTGCCTCCAGCGGGCAAGGGTTCGATTCCCAGTCACTATAGCTTACCTGGGTGATGGTTTTTATCGGTTTTTTTTTTGCTACATGGAAGACAAATGTTTTTAAGACAAATGTTTTTAAGATACATTATACAATTACTTATTAAATAATTAATTTTCCTCCTGAACTTAATTTATTATGTGTCATTAATAGTAATTTTTTCTCATGTTTCTATCTTGAACATCGCCATCATCATCATAGTACATTCACGAATTTAGGACATTTGTTGACTTGATTCGACCTCATAAGAAACACCATCTGAAAGTCTTTTGAGTGGGCGTCCTGGTTTTCTTCTTCCTGCAGGTTAATACCTTGGTGTTATAATCATAAATTTTGTTTTCTAAAGGTTCCATGTGCAATTCTCCTAAGATGTCTTCATTAGAGTGTATCCAGCAGTCCTTCGAATATATTTCATTTCAGTAGATATAAATCTCTGCATTTCCTTGTGGTTCAAATATATCTCATTTCAATAGATATAAATCTCTGTATTTCCTTATGTTTCAAAGTATCTTGTAGTTTTTAAGTTTTATTCGTTAAATGCAGAGTAACTCAAATTATATTGTAAATAATAATTGTATTGTAGATACCCATCCATATCAATTCTGCTCGAGGGCAGGTCTTTCACTGCAATAATAGCATTTTCATGCTATGCTTTACAGCTTTACTAGGGAATTGTAGGTGTGGTAGCTTCCCGTTGCTTTCCACACCGGTGAAGGGTGGTGATAATGAAAAGGATGATGAAGATGATGGTCATATGATTTTGAGGACCGTTCGAACCTTAAAGTTTTCCTGACATTTGTCTTACAGGTGAGGAAAAACCCCGATAAAAACCTCACCCAGAAAAACTGTCCCGACCGGGGATCGAACCCGGGCCCGCTGCGTGACAAGGCAGGACGCTATCTCGAGACCACAGCGGTGGACTTATTGTAGATATAACATGTAATAATTTGATTTATCGTAATTCAGATGTAAGAGTAATTTTTGTATTTTTTTAACCTTAGTTAAGTTGTAGACAAGGACTCAAGGCCTTAAGTGAAATAAAGCTATTATTATTAAATGTTAGGAAACGTATGGTCCACATATTGTGTCGGGATAGCCTCGATTTTCCTTCTAGGTTATTTAGCCGCAATAAGCACAATGAATTTATTCAAAATTTCATTTAACACTTTATTTAATTCTTCAATTATCAACAAACTTCTATTAAAGTAAAGTAAAGTAAAGTGGAGGCCCTTGGGGTAATGGGAGGTTAAGGCTCACACTTTTTCTGACAATCGGCAATTGATGTCAGCCGGGTTGTCAGCCCTGCGTGACGGCCGCCTTTTCCCCCCAGAACAAGTGTCTGGTACTCATTTCCGTTAGGAGCTTAGTCGACCTCAGGGCCATAGTGCCGCCAGAAGGTTTGGGTCAGCTTAGAACTCCTGAGCCCACCTGGACTCGAACCCTCAACCTTCCGGCTTGTAGAGCAGTGCCTTAACCACTACGCTACGGAGTGCCCCCCATTCAAAATTACAATTCCCGAAATAATCTTCTTTAAATTGTTATCTCAGTTAGAACAATTTCCCACTCACTGATTAATAAACTATCCACAACTTATCGTCACACTGTTCACCACAAGACTCGCTATCGCAGACGTCTCCTGCCTACGCCCTTTTAAAAGGCGTGAGGTAATTTCCAGAAACAGCTTCTAAACAGTTCGATGCCCAGAATCCTCTAGCATGGATCTTTCTCCAAAAGAAGAGAGAGACACCGTTAGAACCATCTGGCAACACACTCCAGACTATTCTGCCGGCTGTGCGGGTCATCTAACTTGCCATGGGCGACTCGCCCGTGCAATTCAAACGTCGCTATGCGACACGTAACAATATCTAGCCATCATAATCATCATTATCAGATTCAACATGTTTAGTATGAATGTGTGAGTGAATTATGCGTTTCGTCTAAATATTCGGGTTGTCTCGGATGATGCCATGGATTAAGCTGATCACTCATTCGGGGAGGCCCTCCATATCCTTATTTGGTCAAAAACATTTGTGTGTGATCCAAAGTTTAAAATCACTCTCTCGACTGGTTCTGCCAGACTAAGGCCCATCACGAGTGGGGCATGGCAAATATGCATATATGTTGAGAGGACTGAAGAAGAAGAAGAAGAAGAAGATCAATATGTTAGTTTACCGCTGTGGTCCTGTAACTTGGTTGCTTCATACGCAGAAAGAAAGGAAGAAATAAAGAAAGGATATATTTAATTGGTCAATAAATCGTTTCACACACATAAATAACAATTCATGACATTTACGTGAGAAGTTTTGTGAAGGAGTTGGTATTTATTCATTAAACTGTTCTAATAACATTGCCTGACCTCCTCAGCGATAGGACGACAGCAAGAACATGTATAATTAAACGAATTCTACCATAGTACAGATCTTAAATTTTATCAATTTCAATTTTAAATTAAGTTAATCAACGATATAAAACAGATGTATTGGGCACTTTTGTTCAGACGGTAACATGTAACATATTCGGAAGAACTCAAGTTCAATTCCCAGTCTTGATTAACATGACTGGCATCGTTATAATTTTATATAATAATAATAATAATAATAATAATAATAATAATAATAATAATAATAATAATAATAATAATAATAATAATAATAATAATAATAATAATAACAATAACAGTAATAATATAATAACAATAATAATATAATAATAATATAATAACAATAATAATAATGTAATAACAATAATAATAATTTTTATATTGCGGATGAGCCCATGTAGGACTACGCAAAGTACTTCGAGGCGTTTCCTTTGAGCCCAAATTTCTTTCATTCTTTTGCTATGAGCTTGTTTTCTAGCATCTGTCCAAGTTGTTCCGGTTTTTTTCTTCGGTTTGTCCTCTTGGTCAACTTGCCACTTATTCACCTTAATTCTAAATATATCTCTGTTTGGGATATCTTCTTTAGTAATTCCTGCCAATTTTAAGTCCTTTTTGACTTCATCAATCCACTTCATAGTATCCACTGGAGCAATAATTATTATTATTTGTTATTATAATTATTAGATAGGTAAATCATCAGTTGATATGTTTGACATCAACCGATTCCTAATAGTTAATTTTGTTGGTCCATGCAATCTCCTGGTAGTAGATATTTCTCCTTCATGTATAAATACTCGTATATTCCCTGACTCTAGGAGGTTTAAGGTCTCCCTCTGCCTCGTCTTCCCTCTGGTTTCCATTCCAAAACACATCTTGGTAGTCGATCCTCTTCAATTCGTTGGACATGTCCGTACCATCTTGATTGCTGAGTTTTAATATAATCTAAAATAGTATCTTCAATCTTCATTTTTTTCCCCCTTATAACTGAGATTCTAATGTTTTCTCTTCTTAAAATTCTTGCTGCCCTTCGTATAGAATCCATTTCCGTTGCCAAAAGATAGCCTACTTATTTTTTTATTGTTAATGGCCAAAGTTCTGCTCCATAAGTAATGAAGATTTTAACAATTGTATGATATATATTAATTTTATTTTTATAACATATTTTTATCCCACAATATTCCATTGAGGCAAGCAATTGCAAATTTTCCTTTGCTATTTATATTTCTTATTTCCTCTTCATAACTTCCATTTTATATTTATTTTAATTCCTAAATATGGTATCTCACTACAAGATTCTATTGTTTCTCCAGTCTCCAAAATTAAATTGTGTTCTGGTTCACCAATTGATAAATATTTTGTTTTCTTCGTGTCCAAAATTAATCCCCATTTATCATATAAAAGTAAAGTGATCCCACAACAGGCCTCAGGAGGCCCTTGGGGTAGTAGGAGGTTAAGGCTCCCACTTTTTCTAGACAATCGGCACTTTATGTCAGTCGGGTTGTCAGCCCTGCGTGACGGCCGCCTTTACCCCCAGAACAGGCGTCTGGTACTCATTTCCGTTAGAGGCTGAGTAGACCCCAGGGCCATAGTGCCGCCAGAGCGTTTGGGTCAGTTTAAAAATCCTGACCCCAACGGGACTTGAACCCTCGACCCTCCGGCTTGTAGCTCAGTGCTTTAACCACTACGCTACGGCGTGCCCCCCATTTATCATCATCATCATAGTACATTCACGAATTTAGGCCATTTGTTGACCTGTTTCGGCCTCAAGAGAAACACCATCCAGAAGTCTTTTGAGTGGACGTCCTGGTCTTCTTCTTCCTGCAGGTTGATATCTTAGCATTAGTTTAGGTATTCTGTGATCTTCCATTCGATGAACATGCTGTATCCATCTTGACTTATAATCAGAAATTTTGTTTTCTAAAGATTCCATGTGTAATTCTTCTAGATGTCTTCATTTTTTTTGTGATCTAGTAGTGTGTATCCTGCAGTCCTCCGAAGATATCTCATTTCAGCAGATCTAAGTCTCTGTATATCCTTCTGTTTCAACGTCCATACTTCGCTACCATACAAAAGAGTTGGAAGAGCCAGTGTTTTATACACTTTCAGTCTTGAATGCTTTTGGACTAACTGTGGCTTGAAGATAGAATTTATTAACCCTAAAATTCTTAAAAATTTAGATATTTTTGCATTTACATCCTTTTCTTCTTCATATGAGATATTGCATCCTAGATATGTAAAATTATTCACCTGCTCCAAAATTTTATTGTCCAGTACAATTTTACTTCTGACAGGATCTACACCTTGAAATGCCATAATTTTTGTTTTTTCTGTAGATATCTTTAATCCATATTCTTCTGTAATTTTGTTAAGTTCATACAGACCTTTCTGTAGATTATCTTCGGAATTTGCTATTATTATTTGGTCATCTGCAAACAATATGGTGTTTAATTTTCTATTTTCTGATATTCTTATTCCAAATTTATATGTTTTGTTCCAGCAACATATTACTTCATTGATATAAATTGCAAAGAGTGTTGGGGATAGGGGGCAGCCTTGTCTCACACCACGATTTATAATTCCTTCTTCAGAAAATCTGTTATTTAATTTAATCTTCATGGTGTTGTCTTTGTAAATATTTTGTATGTTCTGCCGAAGTAAATTTGGTATATTTCTGTCTTCTAATATATTTAAGAGTTTTGATCTCTTGACTGTGTCGAATGCTTTTTCAAAATCTATGAAAGCAAAATGTGTTTCTAAGTTGAATTCTCTTCTTTTTTCAAGTAATAGTTTAACAGAAAATGCTGAATCAATACAAGATCGTCCTTTCCTAAATCCATTTTGACATTCCATAAGGAATTTTTCACTGAAACTTTTCAATTTTCCATTTAAAATGTCTGCATAAATTTTGTAGCATGTGTTTAACAAACTGATTCCCCTATAGTTGTCCATTTTCCTCTTGTCTCCTTTCTTGAACAGGGGTATAACAATGCTTGTCTTCCATTCTTGTGGTATATCTGCATTTTTGAATACATTATTAAAGAAGTACAACAGTCTTTCATGGAACTGTTTGCCTGCATATTTGTACAATTCAGAATTCAAGCCATCTGTGCCAGTTGCCTTCCCATTTTTTAATTTCTTTAAACTATTGTTCAATTCTTCCAATGATATTATGGAATCTGTCTCATTATTATTTCGGAAAATTGTATCTTCATAGCTATTGTCAGTCCAAAGACTTTTATAATAATTGAAAAAATCTTCTTTTGTTACTCCGCAATTAATTTTGGTAGATTCTTTAATATCTTTATTCAAATGTTATAATATTTTGAAGGCATTAGGTTGGAGTTTATGCAAATCTGATTCTAAATGTGTAACAAAATTTAACCATGTTTTCCTATGTCTCTTTCTTATTTCCCTCTTAACAATAGCTCTACAGCGTTTGAATTCTATTTCATTTTCTACTTTCTTTGTGTTCAAATATTTTTTATAAGCTGCATTTTTTTCTTCAATCAATTGTTTTATTTGATCATCCCAGATTTTTAGAGTTCTATTTCTTCTTTGTTGTATATTTACTTTTCCTAAAGTTTCATTAGCTGCATTTTGAATTATCATTTTAATGTTTTTCCATTCTTCTTCGACATCATTACTTTCTGGAGTTGCAGCCATATATTGCTGAATTCTTCTCGAATATAACCATTTAATGCTGTCATCATAAAATAATTTACCTTGTACTTTCTTGTACTATTGTTCTATGCTCTGTTGTTGTTTCTTCTTTTTTAACCATCTTGGTGGAAATCTTATTTTTGCTTCTACTAGGTAGTGATCTGAACCAATATCATATCCTCTGTAGGCTCTGACATCGAGAAACAATTTAAAAATCTTATTATTTGCAATGAAATAGTCAATGATTGATTTTGAGTCTTGACGATGCCAGATATACTTATGTATGTTTCTATGAATGTAAAAGGTATTCGTTATTTTCAGTTCATTGTAGATAGCAAAATCTGTTAATCTTGTCCCATTCCTATGCTGGTTGGTTCGCCAAATGTTCCAATATTATTGTTGACTTGAGCATTGCCCACTCTGGCATTTAAATATCCTATTATGAGAATGTAATCATTTCTATTAATTTTGCTATAAATTTCTTGTAATATTTTATAAAATTCTTCATTGTCTTCTTCGCGGCCTTCCTCTGGTGCATATACACCAAGAACTGTCAAATTACCTCTATTTATTTTCAGTCGAAGCTCTAATATTCTTTCATTCCAGTAAGTGTAGTGCCATTTATCATATTCTTCTATTAATTTTCTACTCATATATTCTAAATCTTCATAATCTTGTGCAATAATCTTCTTCTTCTTCTTCTTATTATTATTATTATTATTATTATTATTATTAATATTAATATTGATAGTGATATTGTATGCTACCATGTCACTAACATAAATTCAAATATAAAAACGAAAAAAAAAACACAATTTATTGTTAGAGTATTTAAATAATTACCTGAGAGAAATATAGGCCTATGTGTTGAATTTTTTCAATAAAAAAAGTGAAAAATTCTGTAAAAATTGAATGAGAATTTGAACTGAAAGTAACCTAAAATCAGCATATTTACAATGTAAAAAGTGTATTAGTAATTGCTAAGACAGTTTAGCCAACTTATCACTAAAACCCTCTAGCAAACAAGTGGACACTAAACTAATCTGGTGTACTAATTCGCCCATTTTCTCACCCTAACTTGTTCAAACTAACACTAACTTGCCTATTTTATCACCATAACTTTCCCACTTATCCTAGGCGATTCTGTGCTGCTAATTTCATCATGAGGGATTGTACTAATTAAACCCTTTAGTCGCTTAGCGGGCGTGCCGAATTCTGATGAACAACCTTCAACATAATACGACGAAATAAACCACGCATGTTTGAAGTACAACAGTTCCTGTATTAGTGGATATGTTTAGTATTTTGACGACTGTGTTCCCCCTGCTTCCCTCATCCCGCACTTGTATTCTTATGATATGTGGATTGTAGGGGAGACCTCTCGTGCAGAAAATGTCAATCCTCCAGGATCACTTGGATTTGGTACAGGGTTAACACTCCCTACGTTGTAAAAAATCACTTTTTACGAGATGAAAAGAAGCAAAAGTCGGGCGGGGCGGATCTATTTAAGTCAGAAATATTTGTCGGGAGCTTCTGAAGAAGGTTTTCCTGTCATCTGTCCCGCGCCGAAATCGAGTGGTTAACACAAGATGCCTTGTCGCAGAGTTACGGAACTTGCGCTGGTTCGAGTCTCCATGGCGGAAGAAATTTTATCATAGAATTTATACCAGTATGGGACCGGTGCCCAACCAGCATCATGAGGCATTTGGGTAGCTAAAATAAGTAGCGGTTGCAGGCTGAGAAAACCAGCTGTAACGACTGGGGATACGACATGCTGACCACATGTCATCCCAACACTGGCTGTATGATCGTCTACCTCTCTCATTAACACATGTGGATGTGAGGCCAGCAACCAGCTAGTAGGCCAAGGATCTTCTAGATATGTCGCGTTCTGGTGCCCAGTTTTAGTTTTCTGCCATTTATGATGATGATGATGATGACGACGATGACGATGATGATTAAGTTAAATAGAGAATATATAGTTGAATGGGAAATATTGTAATTTCCTCTTCATTGTAACAACTGTTATTGATTAAAATTCTCTCACTCTGTTTAAAAAGTTGTAGTGTTTTAGCTTCCACACTCCGTTGTGTTAAGAAGCATTTAAATAATTATGAAATATATTGATGAAGTCCTCTTAATAGGTCATGCGTTTACCACGTGAAAATTACTATTGCTACTCTATTTTTTTTAAATCTATTTCAGGAGTGTAAAAGTGCAGTTGAAATGGATTTTTGGAGAAGAGCTGCCAGAAAATCTCGACTGGAAATAATTAGAAATACAGAAATTACAAAATGAATTAATTCAGACAACATGGAAATATCCATACAAAAATAAAAAACAATGGCCTTCAAGGGTGCTCATCCAGTTCGTACAAAGATAATATTAGAAAATAAACCAATAGAACAAGTGGTAACATATACGTAACTTCCTAGGTTGCGAAATATCATATACAGCAACAACAGATATAAATAACAAAATAAATAAGTTGAATTATATAACAGGTACACTAAAAAGAACTTTGAAAAATAAAGCCAGGAAAGACTCTATAATGAAATTATACAAGACAATGGCAGTGCCTATTATTACTTATGGATCCGAAACATGGACCGCGACAACACAACAATCTGTCAGGATACAAGCTGCTGAAATGAGGATTCCTCAGACCGATAGCAGGATATCAAAGAACAGACAAAAAACGTAACACAGAAATAAGACAACTAAAAATAGAGGAATTAAACACAACAATAGAGAAATACAGAACAACCTGGAAAGAGCACTTGGCAAGGATGACTGAGAGTAGAATACCAAAAGCAGCATACAACTATTCACCACGAGGAAGAAGAAGCTTGGGAAGACAAAGGAAGAGCAGCAATTTGGAGCCGGAACAGGCTAGTAAATAAGCCTAAACCGTGAAGAAGAAGAAGAAGAAGAAAAATAATTAATTCAGGTAGAATCAATTCTTCTAAAATTGTATAATGGACGAGATTGAACGCAGAAGGTTAATATGGTATGGACACGTAAGAAGAATGCAGGATGGAAGACTACCAAAGGCCGTCCATACATGGAAGATTTAAAGAAGGAACAGAAAAAGGAAGACCAAGAACAACCTGGAAGAATAACATTCAATATTCAAAGAGGAAATTTGGTGTAACGGATCAAGACATAGAGGATAGAGAACGATGGAGAACTTTAACTAAGGAACATTTGTGAATGCATATTACAAACTGATAAATTCTGTAAGTCCGTAGTTATTTTAAGTATTTTTTCTAAAACTAATGTAGATTATTAAGATTGGTTGAAGAAAAAGCACAATGATGAGGACATTTTTCAATGAATAAAATAAATCGGGTGTGAGTGTGTGTTTTCTAATACCACCCACTCCAATTTACATGCTTCGGATTCCGAGCTGGGCGGATAGATGAAGTTAATATGGTCTATTTTTAATTTACGTATCACTTGAGCAGACCGCTTTACGCAGACGAAGTATTCTTGTTTGTGTACATAGAAGAGCGTAGGACGAGTATACGTTTATTTTATGTTTGTGTAGTGTAAAGTGTGTTATATGAGACATGATGATGAAGATAGAGGAGAAGGTGAAACCCGGTGCCGGCACATAGCCTACTCCTGTCGAAAAGCACCGAGGGGGCCAATAGGATTAGTGTCTGCATCCGACGGACGAATCACTGTGCCTTCTTAACATATGTACCGAGGGGAGGTTAGCAATTTAACGCCAACAATAATATTAATAAATGGTAATAAACCAGTCTCATGAGCTAGTGGTCAGGTATTCTGACTGCAGTTCACGAAGTCTCGATTTCGATTCCCGGTCAGACCTAAAGGATTTTTTCTTAAAGGAAAGTATTTCTATGGTCTGCCGTGGGCTGAATTTAGGTTAACGTTGGGTTTAAGGACTCTTCTGGTGCTTTATTATCATTCATTACCTATCATATCATCGGTGTAACATTAGTCCGCCTTCCAGGTGCCCCAACTTAAGAAGTGAGTTAGACAACAATCATGGTATGTCAGGAGAGAATACCTGAAACGTCATAAAGGCAACCTGGTGGCATTGGTAAAAAAAATCTATCGCTTTATTAAACATATCCTAAACTAAACCAATGTATATTTTAGGATACACTGCCAATTTAAGGGCTAATTAAATTGTCTGATACACATTGTGACGAAGCAAACATGGCGACTGCTAGAGCAATTTATTAATTTCGGGTTTCAGGAAAACCCCCTTGGACTTCGTTGATTTTTGGAAAACATCTACCTTGTTTTACTTCAATAGCATACATTCAATTTCGTTGAGAATAAATTAACATTTCTACCGCCTAGAGTAATTTTTAAATTTAGTTTCAGGTTAACTCCTATTGGTGCGAGATTCCCGGTTAACGAACTCGACTTTATTTTTTAAATGGTTGCTATATGCCGAGTTTCGTTTCGAAAAAAAATTGCGACCACAACAGTGTTAACACACAATTTAGGAACAAGATCACAAGACTCTTCTTTACTTTTAATACCACAACACAGGACCTGTCCATACTCTGAATCTTACACAATATCTATGACTAGAGCATGGAACTCACTTCCCAGTCATGTCAGGGACTGTCAATCGCTATCATTATTTAAATCCAAATTAACTGATATCTTAAGTTCGACACAATGAAAACATTAACTGCATAACAACTATATAGAGCATTCCATTAATAATCATCTAGGAAGCTACTTACTATATTATATATCATTTTAATTTTATTATATTCTATGTTTTTGTTAGTATTAGCTAGTATTAGATCACATCATCATTGTATTTTGTTTAGTATGTATTTTAATAATATCTTAAAACTGTAATATGTATGTAATTTTTGTATAATTCTACTATTCGCTGGTTGAGTGGAAGAGAAGGCCTTATGGCCTTAACTCTGCCAGCTAAAATAAAGCATTATTATTATTATTATTATTATTATTATTATTATTATTATTATTATTATTATTATTATTATTATTATTATTATAACACACCATATATATATATATATATATCTCAACATCTTCATCAGCATAGTCCGTTCATGGATTTAGGTCATTTGTTGACCTTTTTCGGCCTCAATAGAAACACCAACCAAAAGTATTTTGAGTGGACATTCCTCCATTCGATGAAAATGTTTATTCCATCTTAACTTATAATCTGATAAAAAGGTTCCATATGTAATTCTTGTAAGATTTTGTCATATACTAGCTGATACCCGGCGTGCGTTGCTACGCCATGAAGTGTTAGAGGTTAATTACATTTTATGATATACGCTGAGACGGACCAAACATGGCGGTTGCTATCTTATAGTCAATTTTTAATTGCGGATTTCAGGTAAACCTCCACTTATAATTATTAGATGTCGCTCATTTTTGGATAATACCTACATCGGCTTATTTTAATAAGATATACTGAGTTTCGTTGTGAAACATCGAAAATTGTACTGCTAGAGCGATTTTTAAGTTTTTACTTCAGGTGAACTCCTACACCTAATGGTTTTAGAGGGTCTAGTTGTGAATCTGAACCATCCATAGACCCATTCAAACATGCACAAACATTTTATTAAAATCGGTCCAGTCGTTTAGGCAGTTTTTAATTTCGATTTCAGGTAAACCTCCATTTCTATTTGTCAGATTTCGCTACTTTTTTTGATAATGGTCTATTTTAATAGAACATACTGAATTTCGTTGTGAAACATCGAAAATTTTTACCGTCAGAGCGATTTTTAAATATTCACTACAGGTGAACTTTTACACATAGCCTAATAGTTTTAGAGGATCCAATTGTGAAACTAAACCATCCAGGGATCCACTTAAACACACACAGATTTAATCAAAATCAGTCCAGTCGTTTAGGAGGAGTTCAGTGACATGCACAAGTACAGAACGATTGTATTCAGTGAGTTTCACTCGACTTGCGGATACTAGCGTGGACACTGCGTGGGCAGCGCGAGTTTATGACTCAATGCTTGAAGTCACTTTGCTGCTGTCGGCCGTAGGTCGAGTGAAACTCATTGTATAAAGATATATATTTGTAATAGTCATTTTTTATGTCTACTAGATAGGATCGATGAATATCTGTAAATACTTTCAAACATATCTTCAAAAGAACAATCTCAATATTTTCAGTCCTTCGTAATTTGGTAAAAGTCAATGTCGGCCCTAATTAAACAATATGCGAAGATGTGGTATTTCAGTGTCCACCATAACCCCATAGATGTAGTTAGAAATATATAAAATGAGACAATGGTAAGGTAATTTCCAGATTAACTTGGATATGGCTATTAAATAACCAGGCTGGAGTAATATTACAGTATTTTATTCGTAATAGCTGTCCCTCCCCGGGAAATGATGAATAATCCATGAATACAATGTAATATTACATAATGATTCTCCCTGCAGAACCCCAACTGAGACGTAATGTTGCCCTGAAGCGTCTCAACTGACAGAATAAGAAGAACATCGATCTGGTTAGACATGGTTGGTGTAGCCTACATTCAACACTAAACGTATGATGAGGTTCATCAAATAGTGACTTGCCAACATTTCATCAAGCTAATGGAAAAAATATTCATGTCTCTTGATACGTGAGAAAAAGTATGTTTGTTCCCATTTCTTCAAAGTTTAATTGTTCCAAACTGATGAGTCTTAAAACAAGTAATGATTTTAATACTTGAAGGTTTTATAACATTTATAACATTTGGAAGCAATTACCTTATTAGCTCGCGTAATTTGCACACTTTTTAATTTACGTAGTTTGGCTATTGAAAAACTGGGGAGCTAAAATTAGAGGTCTTGTTCTGAGTTATTTAAATTATGATAGTTAAGTATAGTACTATTGGCAGAATTACTATGGATGGATATATATATATATATATATATATATATATATATATATATATATATATTATGTATTCCGTAAACTAGCAAAATGTAATTTAATATAGGCCTATGTAGGAAATTGCATTATGTGGTTTCTTTTAATTATTTTGAGTTGGTTATTTTGACTCACCTCATATTTTCTTGATATTTATGCAGACCAGGTTTCGTCGCTCTTGCGCGACATTGTCGATGCTTGAGCGACGAAACCAGGTCTGCATAAAAATCAAGACATACGAGATGAGTCAAATTAACCATCTCAAAATAATTAGCAAAATAAAACCATAAATTCGACTTCCTTAGGATTTCGCTTAGGGAATTAGTTATTGCCTATGTTAACATTCCATATTTTGTTTAACTTCATGGAAAACCTTGACAAGCCACACTCTCAAAGTGTGTCATAACATTGTTTTCCATTTCACTTAGGCGTAAGGCGCATATAGAGAAAGTTGATACACTAAATAAAATTATTTAAAATAAATAATAGTTTTAAAAAACTAAGACAATACGCTTTATTAGAAAACCGAACTAAAAAATGAAAAATAATTTTAATTTCCAACACGCTTGGGATAAAATTAAAGTGATTAACAAAAAAATCATGTCCAACACATATAGAATAAAACTAGATTTATCAACAAAAAGCGTGGGGCACTTTTTATGATTTTTACATTTTCTTCTTAGAGACTTTACTTTTACCAATATCTGTTTATTATCAAATATATTAATTCATATAGAGCACCACACGCTTTTGATAGTAAAATTATTTTCTTTTTGTAGATAACTCTAGTTTTATTCTACGAGTATATGTGTTGGAGATGAGTTTATGTTGACCGCTTTAATTGTATCCCAAGCGTGTTGGAAATTAAAATTATTTTTCATTTTTTAGTTCGGTTTTCTAATAAAGCGTGTTGTTTTAGTTTTTTAAAACTATTATTTATTTTTTATTTTACAGAATAAGATAAAAATGTAAATATCTTTAAATTCGATACTATTGTAGTATCAACTAAACTTAATACTCTTCTAAAAAAATCCTCCCAGCCGGATTTGAACCAGCGACCTACGGCTTACTTAAATTATATACCACTACAGTTCACCGCTCTACCTACTGAGTTCTTACAATGATTGACTAAAAATTCGACAAGTCCGCAACCTATTATACCAGTTTTCATTTTTTTGATTTTTTGATGATTCTGGCCAGGATTTTAGTAACAAAATATGAAATTATTGTATTGTCACGGGTCCTTTACAAGTATACAAAGTTTCAAGTCAATCCAGTGTTTCTAAGTGGGTGAAAATCCGGTTCAAAGATTCCGTTACATAGATAAAAAGACACTATTTTTTATTTTCTGATGATTCTGGCCAGGATTATAGAAAATAAATATGAAATTATTGTATTGCCATGGGTGCTTTACAAGTATACAAAGTTTCAAGTCGATAATGATTTAAAGTGGGTGAAAATCGCGTTGAAAGATTCTGCAACATAGATAGATACAGGTCAAGCTAACATAAAGCGTGTAAAATGAAGTTATTGTATCAAACTGCATTTTCAAAATAATATATAATAACATCTTTGTTGGAAATATTTGTGTTCATTGTAAACAATCGACTAACGTTAACAGTGTGGACAATGTTTATTAGTTGAAACTACAGGATCAATTAGTGATTAAATGGCGGCAAGTGCATATTTATTATTTCAAATAAAGTTCAATTCATTTAAAATGCAGTGATTTGTTTCGTGCATTAACACTACCTTTTGGAATTTTTTTGCATATACATTGTATGTAGTATATATAGAGGCCTGTGGTTTTACTTCCTACACGCGTTTTGTAATATGTAATATTACGGTATAGTTATTTTATTACAGTACAGTTATTTAGGTTGGCAACCCCGAAATATAGGAAGTTGAACTTTCAATCATGGTCGCCATAGGTGTAGGTACGATAAAACACACTTTCGCGCAAAAAAAAAAAAAAACATTTTGTGGGTTGATCTTGAAGAAGGTTTTCGGGCTGTAGGCCGTGGTTGTGAGGCTTGTAGTTCCCGACGTTTCGCCAGAGACTGCGTCTGGCATCCTCAAGGGTTGTCTTGACGTGAGGCTTGTAGTTCCCCGACGTTTCGCCAGAGACTGCGTCTGGAATCCTCAAGGTCTCAAGACAACCCTTGAGGATGCCAGACGCAATCTCTGGCGAAACGTCGGGGAACTACAACTCAAGACAACCCTTGAGGATGCCGTGGTTGTGAGGCTTGTAGTTCCCGACGTTTCGCCAGAGACTGCGTCTGGCATCCTCAAGGGTTGTCTTGACGTGAGGCTTGTAGTTCCCCGACGTTTCGCCTGCGTTTGGAATCCTCAAGGTCTCAAGACAACCCTTGAGGATGCCAGACGCAATCTCTGGCGAAACGTCGGGGAACTACAACTCAAGACAACCCTTGAGGATGCCAGACGCAGTCTCTGGCGAAACGTCGGGGAACTACAACTCAAGACAACCCTTGAGGATGTCAGACGCAGTCTCTGGCGAAACGTCGGGGAACTACAAGCCTCACGACCACGGCCTACAGCCCGAAAATCTTCTTCAAGATCATCATAGCAACTTCGGCCGTGAAAGTCTACGTCAATACATTTTGTGGGTTCTCAAAATTTCCCCACATACCTCAATTGGACTACATTCTGCAAAAAAGTCATAATATAACTACACTAAAAAAACGTAATTAAAGTTAATATCAATAAAATATTCGCAAATAAAAATAAACATTTACTTATTACTTCAAATAACAGAATATCAAAGAACTTATATTTTTATGAGAAAAATAGTAACTCAAACTTTTTTATTTCTGAGATTTTATACATTTTTGTTGTTTAGGTCTCTCTGCAGAAAGAGAAATATAGTAAATTCTGTCAGTGTTTCTTACTTGGTTCATATATGGCATAAAAATGTGAATGGTCAAATTATTTTTTTTTTTCTTTCGTAGGACATGGATGGATAATTCAGGAAAAATAATACAGCATAACTCATAATTAACTAACTCTCACTATCGAACCCATAGGTTCATGGCCGCGCGGATATAAGTTCTCCATACATCCCTATCCTGATCTAATATTTTCCAATCTTCCTCTGTATAATCCACTTTCCTCAAATCACGATTAACTTCATTCTCCCACCTTATTCTTGGTCTACCAACTGGGCGTTTTCCCTTTTGTTTTCCTACAAGAAGGTTCCATGTCCCTCTTTCATCCGCCATTCGTGCCACATGCACTTCCCATCGCACTCTACGAGACTTAACTGTACAATATTAACTAATATATTTCAAATTTGAGGATTGATTCCTTTTTGCTGAATGCGGTCCAATTACACTGGTCCACATGATTTTTGTCTCATGAGTACCAATAGTTGTACTGAATGCAGTTTTTTATCGTGTTTTCAAATATGTATTCGGAATTTCTGCATCACCCACAGTTTTTTTTATTTCAATTTCAATTAATGTATTTAAATAATTATTTTTTAAATAAACCTACAAGATTTCTTCCCGAAAAATCTTGGCGCAGTGAGCGATGAGCACGGGGAACACTTTCATCAGGAGATTTCAGCTATGAAAAAGAGATATCAGGGCAAAAGGAATCCTAATATGCCTGCCGATTATTATTGGACCAACAAGAGGGATGCTCCACAGGCGAAATATAGCAGAAAATCGTCATTTCTTACTTTCTATGTGAGTCCCAATGTTAGAATATTGTGAAGTTACGAATATAGAAAATATTAAAGTGTTTGAAATTATAATAAATGCCTGTCTCACGGAAACCTTGCGTGATGGAGAAAAACCTATATCATATTTGAATTCAGGAGAAAAAATAATATCAGAATCACATATTTTTCTTTCTGAGACAAAAAAAAAAAGTTTTTATCTCAATGAATTCTGACTAATGTAGGCTGCTCCGTGGCGCAAACGGTTAGGCGCTCGCCTCTCACCGCTGTGATCCCGAGATCGAGTCTCTGTTTGGTAGCTTCTTTGTTTTTATAACTGCTGTTTCGTTGTTATTGTTAACTTGTACTTTTAGAAGAATAACTTTTTCTCTTTTTATTTAAATTCTGAGAGAAGTTTAATTCGCACTTTATTCCTCATCTTAGGATGGGGAGGGGGGGCCACCCCATGTGTGTTTCGTGGTGGAAGTAACGGAGCTTGGGCACGTTTTCTCGGGGTTTTCTCCCGTTTTCCCCTGCCACAATTTCATTCCACCATTTCTCCATACTCATCTCATCCATTTCGTTTCATTTCATTCATCTGCCCCCATGATGGTGTATCAGGCGTGGTTGGTCCGCACCCTTGCCATTCACAGACCTCTATATAAGGGCTTCATCTCATCTCATCCCTCGACCCGACCCCGAGTTGGACACGAGTTTAGGATCTTCTTCTTCACTTCACGGACTAGGAACACTGCCTGTTTTGCCTCACAGTTGTTCTGTCCATTTTTTCACTGGCCTTCTTATATTCCTTGAACCTCTTGGCTTATAGTTAAATGCTGTTTTTGGTAATCTTGTTACATTCATTCTTTCTACATGTCAAAACCATTGATCTCTACATTCCTTGATATTATCATTCAGTGAATATATATTTAACTCTGTTCTTATATCTTCATTCTTTATCTGATCCAATATAGTGTAGCCTTTTGGTATTCTAAGTAAGTTCATTTCTACGCTTTGTATTATACTTTGTACTTTTGTGGTCATTACCCAAGTTTCGTTCCCATAAAGTAATGCAGGAACTGCCAATGCTTTATAAAACTGAGTTTAGGATATTTATATTTATTTAACAATGACTAATAGCCTAAAATTAAAAACATAAAATTATGAAATATTTACCTAAAATGTCCGTCTCCTAAACTTAAAGATTATTTATCTGCAGTGCTTTCGGGACTTGTCCCATCATCAGCAGGATTCAGTACTGGTGTTCCACTGAAAATCTGGTAGTGGAGGTTACACGTACTGGGTGCGTTTTCATTTATCAGATGGTCGTTGTTGCTGGATTAATCCAGCTAAGATAAACGTACTCGAGGAGATATACATTTTGAATGCAGTTAACAACAACGATCATCTGATAAATGAAAACGCATCCAGGACGTGTAACTCCGTCTACCAGATCTTCAGTGGAACACCAATATTGAATCCTGCTGATGATGGGACTAATCCCGAAAGCACTACAGATAAATAATCTTTCAGTTGAGGAGACGGACCTTTTAGGTAAATATTTCATAATTTTATATTTTAATTTTGAATAATACCTCAATAGAACATTATCATTAATGTTATTAATGTTAATAGCTTAAAACATGAAATTTCATATTATTTCTAGCTCTAGATATTATCGTTTCTAGTATTTGAATTCCATTACTTCATTTTTGTAAAGTTTTCATACCTTTGTTGTTGAAACGTCTATAAAAATAGCATAAATGAAATAAAAAGACAATAAAAAAGCAACACAGTTGAAAGTAATGTTAATAAATGTACAGGAGTGGTGTTAATGTTGGCCTCCCACGTAGAAAAAATAGCCTGAGGCAAAGCTTTCAAATCTCTGATAGCTCAGTCGGTGTCTTATTTCTCCGCACTGCGATACAATCTAAATCAGTGTTTCTCAGACCTTTCTGCGATCAGACCTTCTCTTTTAGTACAGTAATTAAACAATTACATTTTCACCTTCACAGAACGTCTGTCTGATCTGTATCTTATATAGTATCGTCTTTACTATCTTAGAATTCCCTTCCTCCTGCTGGGCAGTAGCGTTCTTCAATAGAAACTAACTCACTCAATGGCATTATCGTACTCGTAAGTTCATGTCCTAACCTAAGTTATTATTAGGGCTGAAAAAAGGTATTGGTTTATAGACTAGGCCGCATCGTACTTAGACAGCTATGTTTACAAACTGCACGTTGACAGGCGCTACTCGGGACAGACTTCTAGTATAGTCCGCTTTGTTTAGGAATAGACTCATCTTTGCAGAATTTTTGTTTCGGAATTCTGATACAACCACACGTCACGTAAACAGGTCTATTACTGAGAAGAGTCGAACATACACACTCTCCGCTCCGAGCAGGCAGTGGAGACGCTCGACAAAGACACGCATTTTGTAAACAATGTGTATAGAAATATACCGCTACAAGTTATTACTTTTTCCAATCATTCTCTGTATAATTTACATCCCTAAAATCATTGTCAAGTCCGTCGCTGTGGCGTAGTCGGTAGAGTCCCTACCTTCCACTCCGGCGACCCGGGTTCGATTCCCGGCGGGGTAAGGGATTTTTAAAATCTCAACCCTGGGACTGGGTGTGTGTAGTCTCAAAGTTGTACCCATTGGGTTTAATTCCTCTAAAAAAATCATTGTTAACCCATTCGCTTGAGGTTTAAACGTTCAATGCATTTCCTCAGAAACCGGGTTTAAGTCACCGTAAATTAGATTGTCTATATTCACATATTCAAAACGAACGAAAAATAACGGTACATGATATCACAATTAGTGTGAAGGCCAAAACACATTCCTCTACTATTCATAAAAGTTAACAAACTATTACCCTGCCAAGGGATGTGCAAAATATATAACAGTAGAGTTATGCGAGTGTACCTCATCTTCTTAGTTGAAGGTCATTTAACAGCCGACGAGTCTACCTCGTCTTTTGAGGCGAATGAGTTAATGTTATTTCTCCAACTTCATTCTTGACCCACCTACTATGCGCTTTTCCTTTGATTTTCCTACAAGTGTTTTCATGCCCCTCTTTCATTTCCCACTTGTGCCTCATGTCCTGCACATTGCAGTCAACGAGACGTAACTGTATGTATTATATCTGGTTTCCATAAGGATCAAATAGTTCACTGTTATATGTAATCTTCTTCATTCGCCTGTCTGTACATATGTATTTGGTCCAAAAAAATTCCTAAGAACTTTATTCTTAAATAGTCGTAATATTTTATCCTCGCTTAAAGTAAAACTCCTTTATTCGGAATCATATAATGTAACTGTAAGAAAAACTTTTTTTTTTATATTTTCAATGTAACGTATTCTTTTTAGAGAAGTTGGGAATCAAGAGTCCCTGTAAAGCATAATAGCATTCATTTTCAGAACAGAGCCTATGTTTAATTGGTTTGTGCATCTCATTTCTGTTTGTAATTATTGTTCCTATATATTCTATTATATTATATGGATGCGAAAAATGGACTCTTACTTTAAGGGAGCAAAGGATATTACGAGTATTTGAGAATAAAGTTCTTAGGAACATTTTTGGACCAAAGAGAGATGAACAGACAGATGATTGGAGAAGAGTACAGTGAACAACATGGTCTTTATAGAAAACCAGATATAATAAGAACAGTTAAGTCTCGTAGGCTGCGATGGGCAGGACATGTGGCTTGAATGGTGAATGAAAGACGTGCATGGAAGATTGTTGTAGGACAACCAGAGGAAAAACGCCCAGTTGATAGAGCAATAATGAGGTGGGAGAATAATATTAACCATGATTTGATGGAACTAGATGATACAGGGAATGTTTGGAAAACATTAGCTGAGTATAGGGATGTATGGGGAGTTTTTGTCCGCGCGGCAATGGACTTACGGGTTCGATAGTGCCAGTGAATTAGTTAGTTAGGTATTTGAATTCAGTCACTTCTTCAAAATTTCCCTCATTTGTCATTAATTGTACGTTTTCATTACATAGGCTAATGCATTTCAATTTGTGACCATATGAAGTACTTAGGGCAATAACATAATAAGCCACATACTGTTTTTTTCCGAGATATAAGGATTTTAAAGCCCTCAGGGGTCCTCATCTAGGGGATATGTGGATGGCGACCACAAGGTGCCCAAGCTGTGCAAAACATTTCTTCCACTTACTTGTGTTTTGCACTCTTTTAACTTTACTATCTAACCTCTCTTGGTTAACTCTTGTTTTTTCGACCCCGACGCTATTAGGGCATCCGAGGGCTAGGGAGTCTTTCCTTTCTTCCATTTCTTCTTTCCTTTATTTTCTTTCCTTCTCCAGAAAAGCCTGACCAGAGGCTATAAGATGGTAGCCCATCACTGGTCTTGCCTTCCTTTGGCCAGCAACCAATCGAAGGGACTATTATTATGCTTTCAAGTCTTATACGAGAATTTCCCATACGGGAAAATTTTCTATAGGATCGTAACAGGCCTTGGCCTAATACTTGGAAGGAAGAAGAAGAAGAATGTTTCAAAAAATATTATAAATAATACTAATTGGAGAGTATATTTGTTAATACATTGTGTGTGTATATGTTTTAATTCATCACTAGCGCACTTACAAATGATTTTATGGATATTTCAATACATTTATTTGCTATCATTGTAAGAAATGACATTTCTTAACAGAGTATGGCTTATCATATTACTGCCCTAAGCCCTTCATATATATATATATATATGGTATGATAAGAAAAATAAATGCCTGGACGGGATTCGAACCCGGATCTCTGAGTCTGTACCTCAGTGTGATATCCAATTACACCACCAGGCGAATCCAATTCAAACATTTATTTTATATGTATTATATTCCTCATTATTACTAGATGTCGCGAGAACTCGGTCTTCAGTGCTATCTAGTAGCTGACTATAACAAGTAAGCAAATTAAAGAGAACATTTTAACTTTATAGCAGTGACCCTTTATCGATGTTATAATTAAATATTTAACATTGAGCAATGCAAGCTTAATATGGTATGATAAGAAAAATAAATGCCTGGACGGGATTCGAACCCGGATCTCTGAGTCTGTACCTCAGTGTGATATCCATTACACCACCAGGCGAATCCAATTCAAACATTTATTTTTCTTATATATGTATTATATTCCCCATTATTACTAGATGTATATATAGTTTTTTTTTTGCACTATGTAAGCCCTAACTAATATTGTACACTTACAGTTATTATTGATGTGCATCGTAATTTGACATTCCCGCATACAATCTTGGTTGCTATGAAAACAAAATAAATCTCAATACTTTTAAAATGACCAAAAGCACTAGTGCGGTAAGTAAAAACATTTATTTTGAAATATTGAGAGCGTGTATTAATTTCGGTATTAATTCATCACAACCAACTTTCCACTCCTGTTCCATTTCATCATCACTGCAACATCGTCTAAAACTTTCTCCATAATTAGAAATAAATCCCAAATAAAATTGGTTTTACACTTTTAACAGATATAAGATGGCAACATGACCAAAATAATTATTTCTCCATAGCAACACATATAGCCGTTTCACCCTCTCAAATCTAACATTTATCTTCAATTATGTTTATTAATATTTTAGCTAATATCTTAATTACTAAAATAAATACACATAGTGCAAAAAATAGTATGCAATACTCATGTGGCAAACATATAACGGAATCTCGGAAATTAAAAAAAAAACTCGGTGCAAGCGCCTCGATGTTTTAAACTTTCCCTCGATTCGTATCAAGTATTTACCACACTCGTATCGCAATTTAATATATCGATATATACATCCAGCCCCAATTTGTTAGTGCTACTCAATACAGTGTTGTGTTAGCCCTAATAATAAACTTTGATTCTCCATACAACCCTATCCTAAGCTAATATTTTCCAACCATCCCCTGTATAATATATTTCCCTCAAATCACTAATAATGTTATTCTTCCCACATCATTCTTAATCTAACAACTGGGCATTTTCCTTCTAGTTTTCCTACAAGAAGCTTCCATGCCCCTCTTTAATTCGTGCCACATGTCTTGCGCATCGCAATCTACGAGACTTTTAGCCCTAGTAGTAATAATATGAATCATAATGTTAAAGTATTATTTTTAACAAACGAATTCGAAGTAAGACGCAAGACGACAAATTTAAATTGATGCAATTTCCAGTATCCGCGGCGGCAGGAGAATACACTACTACTAATACCTCGTACTGATAGAGAGAAAGCGGCAGCCTTCACGTGTCTGTGTGAGGTGCCGACTGAGTGACGATGGAGCAGCTCAAGACATCACTGTAAACACTGTTTCATTTTTAGAGAATCAAGAAAAACTTCCATTCACACATCTTCTTCTCCATCCGCTATTTATTATTATTATTATTATTATTATTATTATTATTATTATTATTATCATTATCATCATCATCATCATTATTATCATTATTATTATTAGAGGTACTATACCAGGATTCCTAGCCAAATTTTGGAATTCCTTAGATGTAGGGTGTATCTTTCTAAAATTGCCATCGCTACCATTAGAGGATCAATTTCAATTTTAAGAAACCATTTTTACAAAATTTCTATTTTGTAGTATGTATACTTCAATTAAGCCTACAATTTGAATTTTTTTTAATGTTTTACAAAATGCATTTCATAAATTCAAAAAAATAATTGTCTGTATCACTTTGTCCTTGAGGCAATTCTCTAATGAGGAAAGTTGTATATAATAATAAATTATTATTATTATTATTATTATTAGCATTATTATTATCATTATTAGTATTATTATTATCATCATTATCATTATCATTATTATTATTATCATTATTATTAGCATCATCATTATCATCATTATTATATTATATTATATTAGGCATTTCCTCACCTGTAAGACAAATGTCAGGAAAACTTTAAGGCCCAAACGGTCCCCGAAATCATATGCCACCATTATCATCCTTATCATTATCATTATCATCATCCTTCACCGGTGTGGAAAGCAACGGGAAGCTACCACACCTACAATTCCCTAGTAAAGCTGCAAGCATAGCATGAAAATGCTATGATTGCAGTGATGGACCTGCCTTCGGGCAGAATTACTATGGATGGATATTATATTATATATTATTATTGATTCACTAAATGCTAAAGGAAAACAACCTTGAATACAAATTACCTGGTCCTCCAGGTTGGGGCTTCTAGCAATCGGCCAGCTCCTTATTCTACTGAAAAATATACAATGCTAAAAAACCTAAAGAGAATAATCCTACAACGAACTAGCAGTAAAAGGTTAATGGATATCGGATATTGGAACGTACAAGGAATTGCAAACGAGATAAATACAATACCAATAACAGCGGAAACATATAAATTAGATATATTAGTACAGATGAGCTAAAATGTTATTTCAGGAAGAATACGTAATGTTATAAATGTTCAATATTTAGGATCTATTTTAGATAAAAGTGAGAATTCAACTACAGAAATTGAAAGAAGAACAACTGATGGAAGAAGAATCATTGGTAAGTTGATCTCAGTGCTTTGGAATAGAAATATAATATACAGAACGAAGAAAACTATATTTCAAGTTCTGTTACGAAGCATTTTATTATATGGGTCAGAAACCTGGACAGTAAGTAGAAAACAAGTCAACAAGCTGTTAGCAGTAGAAATTGATTTTTGGAGGCGATCAAGAAGAATTTCAAGACGGGATAAATTCAGGAACAGCACAATAAGGAAAATTATGCAAGTTAAAAAAAGGAACACATTTGAAATGGCATGGACACCTCATAAGAATGGAAGAAGAGAGAATACCAAAGAATATGCTTAATTGGAAAGCTAATGGAAGAAGTGGATGGATGGAGTGAAGAGAAGTATGAAAGCTAGTTATTTGAGGGAAGAATATGCTTTAGACAGGAACCTCAGGCGACAAATCATTTTGGGTTGAAGGAGAAACAATATATCGTGGAATTTTCCTAAATAAAAATATTATTATTATTATTATTATTAGTATTATTATTCCAAAATGCAATATTAGATTTTGTCACAATGGTATGGTCATATACATAGAATGCCAGAGAAAATATTATGCAGATAAGCTTTGGAATGGAATCCACCTGGGAAAAGCAAGAGAGGTCGACCTAGATTTAAATGGATGCATGATATAAGAAGAGGTATGAGGAAGATAAGGTCTGGAAGAATTGGAATGGGAAGATAGAGAAGAATGGAGAAAGAAGATAAACATTAAAACGCTTTGGGCACAGGAAGATGTTTTATTACATTGTAAACCTGTTTATAAATAAATAATTATAAATGCTATTATTATTATTATTATTATTATTATTATTATTATTGTTATTATTTAGGCCTCTATTATTATTATTATTATTATTATTATTATTATTATTATTATTACGGGACGGTTGCTAAGACATGTCATATTTTTGAAACTTTTTTCTTGAGTTTCAAGTAAATTAATAACATCTATGTAGGTCCTCCAATAAAATTTTAGTGATTTTTCATTGTGTCTTAAAAGTCAAATTTCTCATGTTTTCAGATGTTTTGTCATAGTTGTACTAATTTCTGAAATAAAGCCAAATTTAATCAAATTTCGATGGCGTTTGTAAGTCGTCAGGCTATTTTAAATTAACCATCATAATGTACATAAGTCACAAGTTGCATGGTCATTTGTTCGAAGTTCGATTTTTAATTCTGGAAATTCCTTGAAAGACCAGACCGTTATAAATTCCACTTTCACTATATGCTGAAAAGTTGAAAAATGTACATGAATGAACAATTAGTAAAGGAAAAACATTACAACACGTGACGCGAAACATTTTTCTTAGTTTCAATCATTCACCATACACTCAAACGTAATTATAGAGGAAAAGTAAGCTAAATCAAAGCTAATGGGTTCATACCCCATTTATAAAGGAAAGCCTCTCTCCTCTAGTTACTCCTATCCACATTCAACCAGAATGATACTTTTTGTTTGCCAACGCCATTTTACGACCATGCGCATGCCAACAGATGCGAAGTGGTTTACACTATGGAATCGGGATGCAGCCAACATATACACGATATTAGAACTCGCGTCGAACCTAAAAGCTAACCTAACGCAAAATAAGTGCTCTAACATGTGAAAGACCAACCTAAATGCTAACCTAGCGCAATTTTGGTACTCTTACCTATGAAAGAATGCACGCTGATTTGATTTAGTGTAAATTAATTAGTACATACTCTATATTGGCTGCACTGGAACATAGAATATTCGTTAAAATCAAAATGGCTGCCACGTCTTCATGTAGTTAAATATTATTAAAATATATATATATATATATATATATATATATATATATATATATTCAAATAATCGTTAGAAATCATGTAAAATCATTGTGAATGGTGGGAAATAATTTGAAAAAATAAAATTTGACAGGAGTTTATGAAGGAATTTAAAAAGTCGCGTCACAGGTTGTAAAGTTTAGCCAAAACGTTTAATAGATTCATTACATTATGAGGGTCCACCGCTGTGGTCTCGAGGTAGCGTGCTGTCTTGTCACGCAGCGAGCCCGGGTTCGATCCCTGGTCGGGGCAGTTTTTCTGGGTGAGGTTTTTATCGGGGTTTTTCCTCACCTGTAAGACAAATGTCAGGAAAACTTTAAGGCCCAAACGATCCGCGAAATCATATGGCCATCATCATCCTTCACCGGTGTGGAAAGCAGCGAGAAGCTACCACACCTACAATTCCCTAGTAAAGCTGCAAGCATAGCATGAAAATGCTATGATTGCAGTGAAGGCCCTGCTTTCGGGCAGAATTACTATGGATGGAAATTATGAGGTCATATTTTTTGTCGTCTTGATCATATATGTACATTAAGGTCATAAATGTATGCATATTTTCTTATTATTTTAGGTAAAAGAAATTGCCCCTTAGTTATTAGACTATTGTCTATCAACATTTACATTTAACATTTTCCAATACTGTTATTTTAACACAGTTCCAATAATGGATCATATTATAATTATATCGTGAAAAGAAAAATTAATGTCTGAACCAGGAATCGAACCGTGGACCTCTATTTCTCCAGACTAGTGTGCAGCCTACTACACCATTCGAGACTTGGCACAAACACTAACAATTATTTTCACATATACTTACTTACTAACCTACTCACTGACACTATCGAACCCGTAGGTTCATGGCCGCGCAGACATAAGCTCTCCATACATCCCTATCCTGAGCTAATGCTTTCCAATCATTCCCTGTATAATCTACTTCCCTCAAATCATAGTTAATGTTATTCTCCCACCTCTTTCACATATAAAACTCTATAATTCTCGTTCTGCTGCCAGGTAGGTGACACCACCATCGCCAACGGCCGGCTTCGTTTAGAAGTATGTATATTTGAGAATTTTACACCACCACTTTTATAAGCAGTAAACGATGTTATTTAACATTTTCCAATACTGTTATTTTAACACAGTTCCAATAACGGATCATATTATAATATTATAATGATATTGAGAAAAGAAAAATTAATGTCTGAACCAGGAATCTTTTCTTTTCACAATATCGTTATAATATTACAACATTTACATCTAAACAAAAATATTATCAGTTGAAGCAAAAGCTCCATTAAGAAAAAATACTGTTTTACGAAACAAAGATGAAAGACTGTTTTACTATGAGTTGAAATGTTTATGTCCGAACTGACAAATGATTTTTCAACGAATACGTAAAAGTCTTCCTTGTATCGTAAAGAGTAGCGATCGGCCTTACGAGGCCCTTGTGGTAGTAGGAGGTTAAGGCTGCCACATTTCTAAATAATCGGGACTGGATACCGGGCAGAATGTCAAGCATCTGGCTACTCTTTGGTTAGAGACTGAATAGACCCCAGGGCCATGGTCTTGCCAGACGATTTAGGCCAGTTTAAGAAAAATTATTCCACCTGAATTCGAAACCCCCTTTTAGCTTGTAGCGTATTCCACTGATTAACTGCGGGATGGCGTGCCCCATCCTTGTTTCGTATACTATTTTATTTTATATTGTGTTCATTGTTTTGTTTGTTTTAGTTAAATTAATAACATTCTGTAAATAATATATCAGGTGTACTATTACGATGCTCACTTCAAGGCCGCCATTTATAATGTCATATCAAATATGGAGGAAGCGCAACGTTTAATTTTCTGCCTCATGAAAAAAAAGCTCATAATATATTATTTCCTTAGACAGTATATAACTACATTGTAGATATATTTTTTTGCGCGATAGTTCGTTTTGTCGTACTTACAGCAATGGCGA
This sequence comes from Diploptera punctata, assembly GCA_030220185.1. Taxonomy (NCBI): domain Eukaryota; kingdom Metazoa; phylum Arthropoda; class Insecta; order Blattodea; family Blaberidae; genus Diploptera; species Diploptera punctata. The sequence goes on from JASPKZ010008384.1 coordinate 1,166,279, forward strand.
CCATGGTTGAAAGTTTAACTTCCTACATTTCGGGGTTGCCAACCTAAATAACTATACTGTAATATTACATATTACAAACCTCGTGCGGGAAGTAAAACCACTGCCATTTATGTATACTACGTACACTGTATATACAAAATATATCCAAAAGTAGTGTTGATATACATTATACGAAACAAATCACTGCATTATAAATGTACTGAATTTATTTGAAACAATATCTTCGTCTTCTTCTTCTTCTTCTTCTTCACGGTTTAGACTTATTTACTAGTCTGTTCCGGCTCCAAATTGCTGCTCTTTCCATCTTTTCCTTGGTCTTCCCAAGCTTCTTCTTCCTCGTGGTGAAGAGTTGTGTGCTGCTTTTGGTATTCTATTCTCAGTCATCCTTGCCAAGTGTTCTTTCCAGTTTGTTCTGTATTTCTCTATTGTTGTGTTTAATTCCTCTATTTTTAGTTGTCTTATTTCTGTGTTATGTTTTTTGTCTGTTCTTTGATATCCTGCTATTGGTCTGAGGAATCTCATTTCAGCCGCTTGTATTCCGGCAGCTTGTTGTGTTGTCACTGTCCATGTTTCGGATCCATAAGTAATAATAGGCACTGCCATTGTCTTGTATAATTTCATTATAGAGTCTTTCCTGGCTTTATTTTTCAAAGTTCTTTTTAGTGTACCTGTTATATAACTAAACTTATTTAGTTTGTTATTTATATCTGTTTCTGCTGTGTATGATATTTTGCAACCTAGGAAGTTATATGTTACTACTTGTTCTATTGGTTTATTTTCTAATATTATCTGTGTCCGAACTGGATGAGCACCCTTGAAGGCCATTGTTTTTTTTTATTTTTGTGAGGATATTTCCATGTTGTATTATTTTGATATTTCATTTAGTTTATATAGCATTCTTTGAGGTTCGTCTTCTGTTTTTGCTACTAAAACCTGGTCATCTGCAAATGCTACTGTTTTTATTACTATATTTCCTAAGTTAATTCCCCCAGTCGTCATTTGTTTCCATGATCTTATCATGTCGTCGAAATAAATGTTAAAAAGCGTGGTTGATAGTGGACAACCTTGTCTAACTCCTCCTGTTATATGTATTGGTTCCCTTTGATTTATTTTTATTTGTGTTTCTCATACATTTTCTTAATTACTGCTATCAAGTGTAGTGGAATTCCTTTTTCACTTAATATGTTCCATAATGTTGGTCTAGACACTTTATCAAAGGCCT